>OX346246.1:18059972-19288825 GCA_947049315.1 Epistrophella euchroma | reverse complement strand
ATCATATACTTAACTTACACTGGTCCTTTCTAAACTGTTTTTAAGTTAAAAACGGGTTCGATTGGATGGATTGGATGTCGTTTACGTTTATTCTAATTTTTATCGTATTTCATTTCATTATTTGAAGTAGGTATACCTCATAATTCAATCATCTTCTTAATGATAAATGTAGAATTGAACTTGGTTGTAGATAGGACCTTGAATAGATATTAAAAACTGCAGTTTAGTGAAACGCGAGTTTATCAAAAACGACTAGGTTTAGATAAATTTTACTTTCATAAGTATGTAAAGTAAAAAAAAATAATATTTTATAATAATTGATTTTTCATTAATGCAATCCAAAAATTGCACTTAGTCTTCATACAAAGCTATCGTTCCGGATACTAAAATAAATGTGTCCGGGCACTAAATTTTGATGTCCGGGAACTAGTTCAAATCGAACTATTTTGTAAATAAAATCTAGGTATAAATTATGCATATGTAGAATTTATAAATAATTTAAATATAAAAAAATATAGGTAGGTATAAACTTTAAAAAAAACCACAACTTTTACCTTAAATTTGCATAGGTAGTAACAAAATAAATAGAAGTCAAAGTGAAGTTTAAGTGTCCGGATACTAGTGCCTTTACCCTACCTGCATTTAAAGTTATTTGAATCAATTTCTTTATTTAAATCAATTTCTTTATAACGTTTTTCTTAACGGTTTTTTCTCATTATTTATTATTTTCTACTCTTGGCCCTTTCCAACACTCAATAGGTGCATAGTAGTTTTTATTCAAATAGGTATTCAAATTTTATTTTTTTGTTTTTATTTTGGTAATAATATTAAATTTATCTGGTAAAATGTTCTAACTGTTTTTGTATAAATTAAAAAAAATTAAGAATCGGAAACGAGATCAAAAATAATAAAAACCGTTATGTCTTAAAGGAAAGCGAAAACGAGAAAACTACCTCTAATTCTTCGATTTAAAATGACATCAGGAACCCATGGTTTTCGTCTGTATACATGTTTTTCGTCTTCATACATATATAGGTATGAGTACCTATTATATATAAAAATTAAAAATCTAGCCATGCCATGATACATACATATCAGTGCTGAGGAGAGGGCACAATAAAGCAAAATTCCTTTAATTAATGCGAAAAATCACTTATTGATCCACAAATTATTATTTTGTATTTTTTAATTATTTTAGAAAAATCGATTAGAATGTAGAAATTTTGTGGATTGTCATCTTTTTCGTTTTATTGCTTGCGTTCGGGTGGTAGTGAGATAGGCTATCCACCTATCCCAAAAAAATTTCAGATACCTTGAGTTGTTGTTGCATCAGTTGACATCAGAAGTTTTTCAACCACGGATTACAACAACACAAACCTATCCAGATAGGTTTGGCTTGCCCCCCGAACGCGGCCATTGAGGTCGAATTTTTGAAGAAATTGTTTTTTTTTTCTTAGCACTGCTCCGAGTAGAGTTATTTACAATTAATTTTCTTATTTGTTTTTGCTGTCAGAGTGTCAGTAATCGTGATATCACCTATATCGTTTCTCTTAAATTTCTCCTTTTTTAATAAACACTTTCTGGTTTCTGTGTTCACCTTCACGTTCTTGTTCTCCTCTTTCTACGTATTTCGCTCTCGTCTTAAGTTTCTAGAGTGAAGAGAACCGGTATAATCATTAATCAATTAAATCAGTTAACGCAGCGTTGCCGTTCGCCCACTACGGTACGACTATAGCAAATATAGGACATCATGAAATAACCCCCAATTTAAAAATGATAAAAGTTCCAAAAAACCGATTAAATTAAAACCGTTTAGTTTTTCGAATAGTTTGTTTTTTAATTTTTGTTTATGTTATCAAGCCTAGTATGCAGTTCGAGACAAACCAAATTTTATCTCTACATTTTTTTTCTCAAAACAAATTTTGAAGGTGTAGAGATAAAAATGAAATTGAAATGAGAACAGTAGTGTAGCTAGAAAATTTTGAGTATGGGAAATAAAACTGCAGTATCTATGACATTAATATTTGAGATGTTTTTTTTAATAATACTATCTTACTTTACTTTCCTGCTGCGTTTTTGGTGTTGATTTGCATTTTAGTCAAAAGATGAAATTATCGTGAACCTTATAAGTTTGTTTAGGCTGTAGTGTTAAAATAGCAATAAAAAAAACAACAAAATTAAGTCTAACAAAAATGCATTGCAGTGTTTACCCTGAGATATGAGTATTTGTGTTATCATACATAAATCATTTCTATAAAATTTAGTTTTATTTCGTACTTCTTCTAAAAAAAAAATTGGGCACCCTTTCCTATTAGCTACGCCACTGACTCGGTGAAAACTGCGAATGTGGTTCTTGTTTTTCTTTCATATTTTATTTTATATTTTTTCGGTCATCGTTCACCCAAATGTCTTCTATTATGAATAATGGCGCATGAACAAAATTTGTCTTGGGAAAAAATTTGCACGAGAAATAAATTTTTTCCCGATCTGCATTCTAGGCTTCAGAATAGGATTGTTTTTGTTTTTAGTTTTGGATAATTTGTATGAAATAGTTTCAGTAAGATAGAATAAAAACTATCTTTTGTGGATTTTTTCTATAAGGGACCCTTTTTTTGGCACTTCAAATTTTTCCAGCGGCAACACTGCTAATGCCATACTGATTTCGTTTTTCGTGAGCATTTTGCTTTAAAAAATTATGCCTAAAATCACAGAACATTATAGACTAAGAGCCCACAGCAATTTTTGGGTGTGAAGTATAGCAAAAATTCAATGATGCAATTAGTTAGGTCTATCCTTTTTATTCGCAAATATACAAGTCTTGCAAGCTGTGGTTGGGGCATTGCTGCAATAAAAATGCATTTCTTTCTGAAAGCCCAGATAAAGTATACCATTAAAGAAAACTACTTTTATTAAAGAACTTTTATTAAAGAGCTGGATACCATAGACTTGAATATGGGGGTCCAAGACCTCTTAAGTGGGCCTTCTGTATGCAAGACATATAGAAAAATGAATTTTCAAGTGCGTATTGAATAAAGAAGGCTCCACTTAAGAAGAAAAAATGCAGTTTAAATGCAGCATTATTTGCAAACGCCTCCAGGACGGCTTGCATATTTGCAAATAAAAAGTTAAGTCCCATCTTATTGCATCATTGAATTTTTGCTATACTTCACACCCAAAAATTGATTTTATTTGTTATTATGAGTGCTATTTTTCTATTGAAAAATTTGTAGGTATAAGTTGTGTTTTGTTGAGCTAGTTACTGTGCCGATTCTGCAATGTTCCACATTAAGCCATAGAGTTACTGAAGAGCAAATGTGCGGTTAACTTGTTGTTGGTAGAATTTGCATCTGAAAATTTTGCTTAATGTGAAGAATTTCTGAATGTGCACATTAAGGAGTTGAACTAAACACACCTTTAATTCGAGACCACCTTTTTTTTAAACGAGTGTCACATTGTCTTACATTCCTACAACAAAATATATACTTACGACAACCTTCCAACAGTAGTTTAGCACTTTTCCAATTACAATTGCAACAGTGGTCCGTTCCTTTTCTATAAAATTGTTAACTATTGTTGATGTGTCAAAAAATCAAAAATAATGTTGAAGTGCCATTGTTAAAAATGTAACACTGTGTAACATTTCATTTAGGAAGGAAATAATGTTGACCTGTCAAACGAAATAAGTTGCAAGATTAACATTTTTAATTCATATCGACAAGATGAGTTGGAAATTGTTACAAAGTGTAACATTCTGACACATCAAAATTGAATTAAGGAACGATTTTATGACGTCATAATTTTACACAATGATACACCTTGTCTAACTTTTCAAGAATCTAATAAATACAATTAGCTATATAGGAATGTTAAAAGTTACAATTTTTTGTTTAAGAACACGCGTTTTTGAATCATACCTTTAAAATTTTGATTGGACGGCAACGCCAATTGCTTCATTGTATTTTTACTTAAATTCTTTCAAACTCGAAAGAGAAATCTTTCTCTTTCATTGGTTCTTTTGGCTCGTATTCGGAATTCAGTTGCGATATTATGCTTCTCTTATATTTCCCCTCTTAGACTTTCTTTGTTTTTATTTGCAACTTCTACACACAATCGTTTTAGTATTCTCCCTTCACACTATTTTTTATCTTTGTTTGTTTTCCACAATATTCTACAAACCTCTAGAAGATGAAATGATTCGAGAATTGTCTCTTTTTGGGAAAATTCATATAAATAGCCCGGTTAGTTCTCTTCATTTCATTCAGTATCAGTTTAACGTTGTGTTAAAACTTTAAAAATTAAACGTATTTGAAAGAATTACCGAGTGAAGACTTTTATTTTAAGTCGCAGTAAAGTTAAATACCTACAAAAACTTAAGCAGTCCTAGAGTAGATTGAACTTGATAATTGTACAGTCCTAGAGTAGATTGAACTTGATAATTGTAACAGAAAAACGTCTAAACAGTTTAATTTCAGTAAATATGCCAGCAATCGGTATTGATTTAGGAACTACCTACTCCTGTGTTGGAGTCTTTCAGCACGGCAAGGTAGAAATCATTGCAAACGACCAAGGCAATCGAACAACACCCAGCTATGTGGCGTTCACAGATTCAGAACGACTCATCGGTGATGCGGCCAAGAACCAGGTTGCCATGAATCCTAAAAATACAGTGTTCGATGCAAAGAGGTTGATTGGCCGAAAGTTTGAAGACCAGAAGATTCAAGATGACATGAAGCATTGGCCGTTCAAAGTTGTGAACGATTGTGGAAAACCAAAAATAAGTGTTGAGTTCAAGGGGGAGCAAAAGTCATTCGCTCCAGAGGAAATCAGCTCAATGGTTCTGACAAAGATGAAGGAGACTGCTGAGGCTTATTTGGGAGAGACTCTCAGGGATGCTGTGATCACAGTTCCAGCTTATTTCAATGATTCGCAGCGCCAAGCCACAAAAGACGCTGGAGCCATCGCCGGGTTAAACGTGCTCAGAATCATCAATGAACCGACAGCAGCAGCCTTGGCTTATGGTTTGGACAAGAATCTGTCTGGTGAACGAAATGTGCTCATTTTTGATTTGGGAGGAGGAACCTTTGATGTGTCCATACTCACAATCGATGAAGGGTCCCTCTTCGAAGTGAGGTCGACAGCTGGAGACACACATTTGGGAGGTGAAGACTTCGACAACCGTTTGGTTAATCACTTCGCAGAGGAATTCAAGCGCAAATATAAGAAGGATCTAAAATCGAATCCACGAGCTCTTCGACGCTTGAGAACAGCAGCAGAAAGAGCTAAGCGCACACTTTCATCCAGCACTGAGGCCACTCTTGAAATTGATGCTCTCTATGAAGGAATTGATTTCTACACAAGAATCAGCCGGGCTCGTTTCGAGGAGCTATGTTCTGATTTATTCCGCTCGACTCTAGATCCCGTGGAGAAAGCCTTGAAGGATGCCAAAATGGATAAGGGTCAAATCCACGACATTGTGTTGGTTGGAGGTTCAACTAGGATTCCAAAAGTGCAGAATTTACTGCAAACTTTCTTCAACGGAAAAAGCCTAAATCTCTCGATAAATCCTGACGAGGCTGTTGCTTATGGAGCAGCTATACAGGCAGCAATACTTAGCGGTGACAAAAGTAGTGAAATTCAAGATGTTCTATTGGTGGATGTGGCTCCTCTGTCACTTGGCATAGAAACAGCCGGAGGCGTGATGACTAAGCTCATTGAGCGTAATTCCAGGATTCCTTGCAAGCAATCAAAAACTTTCACGACGTATGCTGACAACCAGCCAGCCGTAACAATCCAGGTATTCGAGGGGGAAAGAGCACTTACAAAAGACAACAATCTTTTGGGTACTTTCAACTTGACTGGCATTCCACCAGCACCTCGTGGTATTCCACAGATCGATGTAACGTTTGACCTGGACGCCAATGGGATCTTGAACGTTGCTGCCAAGGAAATGGGTTCCGGTGCAGCCAAGAACATCACCATCAAAAACGACAAGGGTCGACTATCACAAGCTGAGATCGACCGAATGGTGTCTGAGGCGGAGAAATACCAAGAAGAAGATGAGAAACAACGCCAACGCATCACCGCTCGCAACAACTTAGAAGGATACGTGTTCAACGTTAAACAAGCAGTGGAACAGGCTGGTAGCAAGCTAGAACAGCCGGACAAGGATAGGGCTCTGCAATGCTGCACCGAAACCATCAAGTGGTTGGACAACAACACCACCGCTGAAAAGGAAGAATTTGAACACAAAATGGAAGAAGCTACAAGAATCTGCAGTCCAATTATGACCAAAATACACGCAGGAGCTGGTGCAGGAAAAAAATCAGGAAATGGCTTTGGTAACGGCAGTGGTCCAACTGTAGAAGAAGTTGACTAAATGCAGTCTTCAGTTTACAATTAGTATGATCTCATAACTTTTTCTATAATATAAAAAATATGTTAAAATAGCTTTGTTTGTAAAACAAATAAATATACCTACTCAGAGAGTTTAACAAATAAAATTATTTTGGTGTCTTGAATTGAAACAAGATTTTTTATATTCGTGAGAATTGACTTTGCTCATTTAAGAAAAATAAAAGACAAAATTTGGGGTCTGGGATCCAGCACGTAGCTACAACGGTAACATTCAATAAAATCTAGGATACGCAGTCAATTTAAGACTGGATTTTTTTCGATCTGATTGAACTTATTTTTGAACTTTTTTCGATCGATTGTATCGAATAAACTCGATGCTATCAAGTTACATGCTGACACCCCAGCTTACAGGCATATACAGCCCTATTCTGCAATTCGATCCGATCGAAACTTGATTCACGTAAAAGTTTATTCAATTTGCCTTAAATTACTTTTTTAATTTTCAATCTTAGTGCAAATCTTAACTGATATAAGTTTTGTAATTCCTAAAAGAATCTAATTGTTTAAATCCAGTTTTTATCGAAATTTATACAAAATTTGGAGCAATTATTTCTCTCTGACGGATAGCAGAATACACTTACTTACACGTGAATGTTTAGCAGAATAGGGCTGATAGTTAAAAATTGTTATTTAGCCTTATTGCGCCGCGCCATCATTACACCGGAATTTTATTTCACCCGAAAAATATTTCATGTAATTCCCCTTATTGTGAACAATTTGGGTGGAAGGTTAGGCCAAGCCATATACAAAAAATTCACTTATTTTTGGTAAGCGAAGGAAGAAACAATAAGGCGGAAAATTTAAAGTTCGTTTTGGCGGAACTTACAATAGCTTTTAGACATTCCGGGCGAATAACAACTTTTAATGCGAAATATTGTTCTGGTGAAACTTAAAGTAAGGCTGAAATATACCTACAAAATTGAAGGAACGGATTTTTTTTGGAATAAGGTCACAAGATTGTCTATAAAATGAAGATGAAACATTTTTCTTCCTTTATAAAAATCGCTCATTTATTTCCTTAAACTCCGCTTACATATATAATTTAATCAACTCGTCACTCACTGCCGAAGGAGTCAATATTCCCAAGTCTGTGAACAAAAGAGTGATATAAGCTGGTGGAGTGTAATCGACTAGTGGATGGCTTTTGGAAACATCGCTAAGGTCCTTGGCTCGGTACTGAAAATAAACATTACTAAAATCATGTAACGGAGATTCAACAAGCAACATACTTTATACTCGTCTGGCAGATCTCTCTGGTTTAGTGGATAAAGTCGGGTGAACTTGAAACTCTCGGCCAGCACATAGAAGGGTTTCTTCATTTCACGCGCACACAAACCCATCGTGAAGCTGCCCACCCGATTTATGATGCCACCACTTTCAACAACTCCCTCTGCTCCAACCATAACAATGTCAACACTTTCCATAACATATCCTATAGCAGAATCTAGAATAAGTGTAGTTTCGATGCCAGCCTTCTCAAGATCTCGACACATCTGGGAACTAAAGACTTAGGTTAGTTGATATTTGTCAAAATTCCATAGGACTTATCTTACCCAGAATTATCTGGCCCACCATTTGTCACGTAAACATGAAACTGTTTGTTCGACTTGGCAGCTGTGATGAGAGTTTGTAGGACGACTCTTGATCTGGAGTGTGTCAGCACTCGGCAACCGTCTGTTACAAATAGTGCCGCCTGACGGGCAATTACTATTCGCGATTGTTCCAGCTTGGCTAGGAAAATCTTGCCTCGATGCAACATAATTTGTCGGCATTCTTCCATGTGCTTGTCATCCAAGCTCAGTGTGATAAAGCGACAGAATAGTTCGCCTCCAGATACGATGGCAGCAATAGATATGTCAGTCCTTCGCATAGCATCGACGGCATTGCGCATGGTTTCGTGTAGAATGTGAATTGTTTCAACTGTAAAACGAACGAAAGGATTTGAATGGAATTGCTTTTAATTTTTATAAGAGAGATCGAGATGCAACGAACACTGTTTCTTTTCCAGGATCATAAGAAGCGTTTTGATAGCTGCGATGCCAGAGTTGAGATCTTTATCCTTGTCCATGAGATTGAGGAAGTATTGAACGATATCTGGAAAAGGATTTTTTGATTAAAAAAATAATAATGAGAATTTCGTTTGATTTTTATTTTTACCAAATTCACGGGATTTATTAGTCTTATTTTTAGGAGACATTTTTAATGTTGAAAAAAGGACAAGCAGAAGCAAAGCAAATAGCAAAATCAGGATTTCGCAAATATTTGGGTAATGTCGTCGTTGCCGTTGACAGGTAAATTTTGACGTAGGACGGCTTGCGGCTAGCCATCAAACTGCAGTCGAAGGTTTGCATGTATCAGTAGGATTCTATGTTAAGTGGGTTACACATCTTCGATCATGTATGACAGTCGGCTGACTGTCCATCAATGGCCGCGTTCGGGGGGCAAGCCAAACCTATCCGGATAGGTTTGTGTTGTTGTAATCCCTTGTTGAAAAACTTCTGATGTCAGCTGATGCAACAACAACTCAAGGTATCTGAAAATTTTTGGGATAGGTGGATAGCCTATCTCACTGCCACCCCGAACGCAAGCAATGTAGTCTACTATTACACGATGACTCTAGAGTCATGACTCTTTTCAAAAGTATTGAGTGCGAAAGAGAAAAAGAATGAGATGGAAAATCTTTGAACCGGAGAGTCGTGGGCCAAATTTTCGGCGACTCTTTTTGACGTTTTCCTTTTCTCTTGTTCGTTATTTTACCATGTCGCTTCATTTCTGTTCATTTCTTGTCGAGAGCACATGTATACTTGTATGGTGCGGAGACAAAGAGCATTAACACGTACAACAAAACTAAAAGAGAACTGTCAAATTTGAGTCATGAATCGAGAGTCATTTTGTGAGCATGAGCTTGCCTAGAGTTTGCCTGACAAACCATCAAACAGAGTGTACATACTAGGGTGTCCGTTATATCGCAAACTATTTTTTTTGGATCGGTCACCTTATAAATCGAAAGTTAATGTGCTACGAAAAATTTATTGACCAAACAAAATTTTTTCCGAGGTCATTAACCCGTGCCTCTAAAGCCATAGATTTCCCATACAAATTTGTATGGAGATTTTGCACTTTTTACCTTTTAGTTTTTTTTCTCTCGAACTAATATAGCTATTTTAAATTTTTTTCTGATTTTTGTTTTTAACTATTCCTTTAAAAAACCACATCCAAAAATGTATGTAAAAAGAAAAATTTATAATTTATTTCGAAATTTAAAAATTTCACATATTTGTACTTTTAACCTTTTTTACATATTATTTTTTTCTCTGAAACTTAACCAGCTTATCTAATTTCGTTTTTTGATTTTTATAAAATAATAATGCTCTTAATAAAAAAATCAAAAATTCTGGAAAACTAAAACTTATAATTTATTTTATTTTTTAAATTATTAAGGGCCAGTTGTACAGTCGTGGTTCAGCAGTGGTTCAAGATTTGAACTCAGTTCAACTGCTATGAAGTGTTGTACAATCGAGGTTTAAGACTTAACTCACCGCTGAACCACGAAAAATTTAACTCGCCGATTTCGGCGGGTTAACTTGAGAGTCAGCCAGGGTTCAAGGATGTGATTGGCTATTATAATTTTTGATGTAGAATGTTTCTTGTACCTATACATGCTATCTCACTTCAAACTGAATTTTTTTTGACAGTCACGATAAACAGATACAAGGTATGCTTATTTTATACACCCGAGCCGCCATCTTGGAATTTTTGTGTCGTCACAATCTTATTTTTAGTATTATTTTCTTTTTCGATTGAGGATTATCATTAGAATTCGGCATTTAAAAGAATGATTTGAGCAAACCTTGTGAAATAACTCATGATGTTTGTGCGATAAATTCACAAATCGAGCAATCGACTGACATTTGACATTGACGTAAGCTATATTATATACTCAATTTTTCTAGTATATAGGCTTTAACTCGTGTTCAGTTAACTCTCACCTGAACCACGACTGTACAACGCACTCGAAGTTGAACCTGGTTCACGATTTAACTCGAGTTTAGTTGATCTGCGGTTCAGCGTAAATTTGTACAACTGGCCCTAAGTATTTCAATTTTTTGCCTGTTTTTTAAGTTTAATATTTTTTTTTCTTCAACTACGGCAGTTATTTTATTTTTTTTATTGATTCTTGTACACTAATAGTTATTTAAAAAAAAAACACATTCAAAAATGTATTTAAAAAATTTTTTTTTATTTATTTCGATTTTTTAAAAATATCATATTTTTACTTTTTATACTGCGTTTTCATTAGAGCAAATGAGGTAATTTCGTTCAAAATTTCCAAATTGAATCTATTCAAAGTGGAACGCATTTAAATGACAGAATTTAATCTATAAAACAACAAAAACAAGCGGTTGAAAGCCTGGACTGCCAAACGAAATTACCAAATTTATAATGAAAACACTTTTTACGTAATTTGCGAAATTACCTCATTTCGGCTCTAATGAAAACGTAATATAAATTAAATTGGATTGATTAAATCTGGATTTAAAAATTTGGATTTAACTGCAGATTTAACGAGTGAATAATATGGACTTATTGGATTTAAACTAATTAACGTCTGGGTTGAATTTTAAATCTAGATTAAACGAGTGAATAATATGGCCGTTAGAGATGCTATTTTTTGTCTATAGTATCAATCTGAAATAACATATCAAACACTATTTTCACAAGCTTTTTCGCACACAGGCATTTCAAGTGCATGTTTTAGTGTCTCACTTTTGTACTTTTTTCTAAAATTTTTTCTAATAAATCAAATCTAATCACAGACGAAGAGCAGGCTTACAATTTGATTTACACGTCTGATTTACTCGTAGTGTGTTGTTAAAAATTGTCATGCTGTACGAGCGGAAGATGCAGGCACAAAATTCCAGCAGCCAACATGTCGAAGAAAACTACTTTTTGAACATGACAACGCGGTTAAGGCTTGGAAATAAGATTTGACGTTTCATAGGTGTGAGAGAGGTAAAAGTAATGATGAAAGGAAATTTTGTAGTTTTTGTTTTTATCAAACTTATTAGTGGAATTTGAAAACGACATGACATAATTGATTGGATTATAGTTAGGATGTTGGACATCTGTATGCACTATTACTACGTTTATATCCAGGACCAAGAGTTCGAGTTGGATTTGTGTCGGATTTTCGACCCAGGTTTTTCGTTCACAGATTTGAGAGCTCGATATTGAGTTGAATTTAAATGGTGTCGAGATCACATATGGTTTTTCTCAAGTTAACTCCTCAACTCAGGTTTTTTAGTGCCCTATTACACGTTGACTCTAGAGCCATGACTCTTTTCAAAATTCAATAAGTGCGAAGGTGAAATCCGATCTTTTTTCTCCTTCGCACTCATTCAATTTCGAGTCATGACTCTAAGGGCCAGTTGTACAGTCGTGGTTCAGCAGTGGTTCAAGATTTGAACTCAGTTCAACTGCTATGAAGTGTTGTACAATCGAGGTTTAAGACTTAACTCACCGCTGAACCACGAAAAATGTAACTCGCCGATTTCGGCGGGTTAACTTGAGAATCAGCCAGGGTTCAAGGATGTGATTGGCTATTATAATTTTTGATGTAGAATGTTTCTTGTACCTATACATGCTATCTCACTTCAAACTGAATTTTTTTTGACAGTCACGATAAACAGATACAAGGTATGCTTATTTTATACACCCGAGCCGCCATCTTGGAATTTTTGTGTCGTCACAATCTAATTTTTAGTATTATTTTCTTTTTCGATGGAGGATTATCATTAGAATTCGGCATTTAAAAGAATGATTTGAGCAAACCTTGTGAAATAACTCATGATGTTTGTGCGATAAATTCACAAATAGAATAATCGACTGACATTTGACATTGACGTAAGCTATATTATATACTCAATTTTTCTAGTATATAGACTTTAACTCGAGTTCAGTTAACTCTCACCTGAACCACGACTGTACAACGCACTCGAAGTTGAACCTGGTTCACGATTTAACTCCAGTTTAGTTGATCTGCGGTTCAGCGTAAATTTGTACAACTGGCCCTAAAAGAGTCAACGGTGTAATAGGGCACTTATTAGCACTAATTTCGACTCGACTCCGCTCCTGAAGTGCAGTCGAGTCGGTTCAAGCTCATTTCAACTCAAGGCAGGTATACAAAGGGTCAAGTGAGCTTCAAGCTCGCTTAAATACCACATGGAAACGTAGTATATATGGAGTTGTCGTGTATATGCCAATTCCACTGGCTACTGATGATGTCAGGATTATGAAGATATGTCTTAAAATAAACCAATGGAGGCACTAAAATCCATATGTAGGTATGTTCTGACATAATCCATACAAATAAGATTTTCAGAAAGTGAAAAAAGGCCAAAAAAGTGAACCGCCGTATAGTTAGCAGCACTAGGTGAGGAATTTAAATTTTTTTTATTCCTATAATTTGGAAAACATTTGGAAAAATTTGGAAAACCATTTTCAGAATTTGGAAAACCTTAGTTAATTAGTTATTAACAATTAAAGGTTAGGCGTATAGTTAGCAGCACATAGAAACAAAGCTAGGGTTTTTGGTATCAATCGATCGGGAATAGTTTTTTGAAATTTGGAAAACCACTTTTAGAATTTGGAAAAGCATAGTTTAGTAGATAATTAACAAAATGTAAAAAAAATGACAGTTCTATAAACAATTAGAATTAACGCAAAACGTAATGTAAAGGAGCGTAACGCAATTAAAACTGCCATACAAGAACACAAAACCAACACGTATAGAATTGGATCGCCTGTTTAGCACTGGCTATTGTTTTATTCTTAACTATATTTTATATTTTCTATCTGAAAAGGTAAAAAATTTAACAGCTGACTTTTGACAGAAAAATAGTTATTAATAGATATTAATTTTGTTTATATGTTTTGGTTTTGTGTTCTTGTATGGCAGCTTTAATTACTTTACGCTCAGTTTGAAGTATTTTTATCACTTTATTTGTGTTAAAGAAATCTAAAAAAAATCACAACGATTAGAAAAATTTTCCAAATACTAAAAAAAGCATTCCTTTGCATCAATTCTCATTAGCCTTGTTCCTATACTTTGAAACTCTGTGATTTTCTGTGCATTTGTGTGAATTTCAGTCCAACGTTCTGTCAAAGTTTATATAAAAAAAATAAAATGGCAGTAAAATGCATAGAAAATCACAGTGTTTCAAAGTAAATTCACTCTGACAACTGTCGGTTCATTGTCACTTCTGTGTAAATTGAGTACATCACACCCACTCCACTCCCGAAGCATGCCAATGTCACACCAGAACCATAAGCCACTTCTGTGTGAATCGGGCCTAATTTTGCAAAAAATGGCTAATGTAGTTAAGGCTTTTATTCTAGGAAAGTGGTGTAGGCGTACCATTCAACAATTTGTATCGATATTTAACTTTTATGACAGCTTATGGCCCATCTAAATGCATCTGTCAAAAAACATCGCTTGATCAAAAAAACAACTTACGATCTTTTTCGACATTACGGTAAATCTAAAATCGTAAAACACAAAAAAAGTGAGTGGTGAAGTTTGATATGCTGTGTCATAGTAATTTGGAAAGAAATTCGACATTTTGATTGATTTCAATTGTTCATTTCCAATTATTGTAAGTAATAAATACAATTTTAATATATTCTTGATTGATATTCATCGAGTATCTATGCATTTCCAACATAAATTGTTGTAAAATCTTCAATTAAAGTTTGGCGCATCGGGGCATCGTAGACTTTTATATGTACTGTATGTGTTAAAGGTTTCACTTAACATGGAATTGGGATGAGTCCCTTCATGGAAAAATGCAATTTGCAGCGAACGACGGCGACGAGACACCATTGTGGCGGCCATTTTATTCGTCCCCCCATCCCCCCGTCAAGTTAATAATTGATTTGTGAACAAAATAAAAGTTTTAAACAATTTTTTTTCTCAAATGATATTGTATTTTCAATGAGTTCGGGAATAAAATAATATTTTAATTAATTGTTTGCAATTTTGTACAGACAAACTACAGCAGTCGTCCACTTATTGAAAAACTCTGTCTACACTTCTTGACAAATATGTTTCATTTTTTGCAATTTTTTTTTGTTTTAAATTAAATAACAGTTTGAGCAATTTGTACTTTTTCAGGTGGGCTACTTCAAGAGAAATCAATCGTCGATTGTATTATTTTAATTAAAGTGCGTGCAAGTCTTCAATTAAAAAAACAAAAATCTGTGAACAGATACTGAGGGAACAATCTCGTTGTGAATTTAACTATTCTTATTGGAATAAATTTGTTTAGTATTTGTGCACAGTGATAGATCATCACTTAAAGGAGTCGTCATTTAGTCAGGTGAGTTGTGAATCATGAAACTCTTAATTTCAAATATTTTCGCTTTTTAATTGTCAGTGAGTGAGTGCCTCACATAGAGTGTTTTCGTTGGATATCCTGAAACCGTATAACCATAATAATTAACAGTTTAGTTTAAGTTAAAAAGAAATTTGTTTTTGAAAATGGCAGGTTAGTTTTTATGAAGGATATTTTAATGAGAAACAAAGAAAATGCAAAAAATGAAAAAAAAAAAAAAAAAAAAAAAAAAAAAAAAAAAAAAAAAAAAAAAAAAAAAAAAAAACAGAAATCTGTTGTTATTCTGGGCGTTAAACGCTTAAAAAACTGGACTGTTTCTCACCATCCTCTTTTATTTTAATTCCCTCATTTTGGCGGATTAACTGAGGTTCAGCGATGGTTCAAGGATATAATTGACTATTATCACATACTTAAATCTTGAACCATTGCTGAAACTCAGTTAATCCGCCGATCCGCCGAAATTAGCGAATAAAAATTGCTGATATCGGAATTGAATATTGAACTAACCTTAATATAAATTTGACTCGGACCCTATAAACCCACGAGCCCACCTATACACCAAAGCATTCAAGTATTGCAGTTGTGGTTTTAAATAATCTTACATCCAACCAATATTGTCTAATAAGAAATTTTAATTCCAGATTGAAACAAAGTCTGAAGGTCAGACTTTTTAAAATTCCCAGCACTTCTCAACAGCTCACAGAATTTTGGATTCTATAACACATACGAATTTCATTTGGTGTGTTCGTTTTGCTTTTCATAATTCCCAATCTAATTTTTAGAAAATTTAGTTAAAAAGTTAACTGTAATCATTTCCAATATCAAAACTTTATTTATTTAGGTGTGCCAAATACGCATAAAATGCTTAAAATAAAAAAAAAAATGTTAAACATCCACGATACGGAATATTTACCAGCACCCACTTTCGCATTATTGACCAATGATATTAAAAAAAAATATTTCAAGAGAAAAACAAAAAAATTGAAATTATGAAAAAAAAAAAAAAATAAAGAAAGGTACCTACCTACTAGTAGGATAACTAGCAGGCAACTCGCATATCAAAAATACTACATACAAGCAAAGAATATATAATTACCAAGAATGCGCATCTCATACAAATTTTTTACTGCACATTTTTATATGGCGGGTTCCAATATTGCGACCTACTCCCAGAGCTTTTGCTTTTTTTATGCGCTTTTCAAGGACAAGAAAGCAGACTATTTCAGTGTGTTTGGTATCTCATTTTAAAAGCGCTGAGAGAATTATTTAAAAGCCCATAAAAAAGCCAAAGTTCGGGTCCCAACATTGGAACCCGCCATTTTCAGTAAAAAATTTGTATGAGATGCGTCTTCTTGGTAGGTTAGGTTAGGTAAGAGTGACCGTCTAGATGTTGTTGACTCACTTAGACCCTAAGGGTCCATTGTGGTAAGTTACTCATGGGAGAGTTATGAAATTAAGCAAACCATTTTGTACTTTTAATGAAATTTAAGAGACATTTTGTGTCGATCGTTGCCAGTTCACTGGTATTATCAAAGAAGGGGCTACCTAGGTAGGTGTTCCTTCTATTGGAGAGTGCCGGACATGTACATAGAAGATGTTGTCTTATTGGTAACTTAATATTCTTTTATACAAGTTAATATTTAATAACCTATTGGGTGGGGCCTTCTGTATGTAAATTCATTTTGTAGTACTTCTTGCGTACACCCAAGAGGTCTTGGACCCCCCATATTCCGCTCTTTTATTAAATATAATGTTTTAAGTGCTATACCCTTTATCTGGGCTTTCGGAAATAAATCCATTTTAAATGCAGCAACACCTTCTTTTTATAAGTTAAATTAAAATTATTAATTTCCAATACCAAGGGCTTTATTGTCTAAAAGATGTATATTTTAATATTAAGTTCTATTTTTGAAAAATAATTACAAAAAAAAAAAAAAAAATACAAATTTCTATTTGGTCTAGAGAAGACATTCAATATTTAAGCTCAGGCTATTGTTGTTTTAAATTATTGAACTATTTTCTAAGACTGTTTAGATTAGGAAAAAACAAGCCTATTAAATTTGTAGCATTAAATTTGTAAACAAAAGTTGTTTTGGATACACACTAATCAAAGGCTTTCGATGATTTCCATATATTTTTTTGAAACAAAAGTTTTAATTGAAGTTCAAGTTTTATGTTAAGTTTTTCTTTCTCTCATACATACATTATGTAAATTTTGATTAAGTCAATCAATTATGTTTCTAATATTCGGAACACTTCACACCTCAAACTATAAACACAGCCTTAAAAGCAGTCTAGTGAAAGTAGTGTATATTTTTAAACTAAACCCAATGATCTCACGTTGATCTATAAAACCCTCTTTAATTTTAATCTCATCGTAGATTAAATACTGATAAAAGCTAAGATATTTAAATTATATACTTACTCTTGATTAAGAAAAAGTGAATAAATAAATAAACAGCTTATTTTAAATATAAGACTTTATTGTTTCATACAAAAAAACTAAGTTAAATTAAAATAAAAAAGATTTACATTAAACGCGAATGCATTTCAAATGCTTCTTTGGCGTTCACCATCAGTTACTAACTCGATTATAAAATCTGCATCACATATTTTGTTAAGCATCTAAGAGCGGGTATGCAAAGTAACGGACATAAGCTATACCAAAGAGAACAGCGGTGTTCTAATCTCGCCTTCTGCATTCAAGTTATTGTTTTATTTTTCAGTATAATAACTTTCATAAGTATCTAGTCTGTTGCACTTGTTTACATATTTTATCAAACTAATGCTATGCTCTAACTCCCCAATTACATGACCTTCAGTTACAATGTGAACCGCAAAGGCTGATTGTTTTAATTTGTTCTTTTTTGCACAATTACAATGCTCTTTATGTCTCACTTGTACACTGCGTTTAGTTTGGCCAAAGTAACGTCGTTTACACACACCACATTCAATAGCATATATGCCAGATTTTTGTTCATCAACGACTTTATCTTTCTTAGATGCAAAAATATTTTTAAGTTTTTAATTATTAGAAAAAACCGGAGAAATATTGTGCCGTTTTTTTAATTTGTACATTATTTCCGTAACATAATTGAAGACTTCTCCTTTCATTTCATTTATGACTTCTAAAATATTTTGTCTAAATAATGTTGTACTATAGAGTCAATAAGAGTCTTCGAATAACCATTTAAACCAGCCACTTCAATTGTATTATCATATTGTTTTTTATAGTTTGCTAATGAAAGTGGAAGATTAACAAGACGATGCACAATAGAATGAAACGAAGCATGTTTGTGTTGTATGGAATAATGAGAATCACTAGTAATCACTCGTTTTGTATTGATGGGTTTGTGGTACACTGCGATATCTATCTTTACAGGTTTTCTTGTCAATTCCAAATCTAAAAACGCGAGTTTTTAGTCTTTTTCTTTTTTAACTGTGAATTTTATGGATTCACATTGATTATTTAACTTAGTTAAAAACTCTCACATTCAGACTCTTTTAGCACTGTAAAAATATCATCAACATAACGATGAAAAACTTTCGGTAATATACCTTCTGATTTCAATTTAATTTCCAATTTGGCCTAGTAAATTTTCAGCAGTACACGGACTAAGTGGATTCTTGATACTAGTACCATTGAATAAATACAAATAGAAGTGACACCGAATAACTCAAAGCTCTATATGCTCGTCCTGTGGCGTTTTGTAGAAACAAATTGATGATGTAAAATTTTTCTGTACACAAACCGATTCAAAAGGGATTTTTATTTATTAAATTGTTCCTTTTTGTATCGGTATCCATAACGACGATTTTTAATATTCTGTTTAATTTTGAAATTAGTTTACAAAGGCATGTGAAGAATGTTTGTGTGTATGTATTGTCATTTAGAGGCATTGGTTGTTTTTTTATGTTTTTGTTTATATGACGATGATTTTTACATGCTACGCTGAAGATTATATTTCTCATATTGAAATACAGAACAAAATTATATGAGGATGAGAATATTTTGATTATTTTATTTGCTATTCAGACTTGAATTATTTTCTTGATTCTGATTTCTTAGTAAAATAAGAATTAATTTTTCCTATTTTTTGTAACATTTCATAGAAAGATATTTTTTATTTTCAAATTTAAAATCTTAATTTATAAAGGTAAAATCTATTGAAAATCAACTCTGTCTGTACCTACATACATATCTATAAACCCTAGAAAGGTTCTAAGTCCCGGGGTTCTTAAAAAAAAAAAAAAAAACAGACACAGGCTATGTAAATACGGGACAGTCCCGGGAAACCCGGGATGAATAGTCACTAGTCTAGTAAAATACTAGACTGAAAATTGAAGCATAAAATTCTTTGGCGCCCTCGCTTTTTTCGTACTTTTATCAATTTTATTATGTGAAATAGCTATTGAGCTACTATAAGTGCCATGCATTAGTATTAGTATCACTTTATTTAGTAAAATACTAGACTGAAAATTGAAGCATAAAATTCTTTGGCGCCCTCGCTTTTTTCGTACTTTTATCAATTTTATTATGTGAAATAGCTATTGAGCTACTATAAGTGCCATGCATTAGTATGCACTTAACTATTCAGATGGTCTTTTAAAAATCGCAATTTCAATAGGGTAAACAAGGATAAACAAAGATAAATATCAGAATCTATTTTCTAAATGAAAAATGATAGGGAGGTGGTTGTTTTTGTAATTAATTTTAAATATACAAAATTCATGGATATATACAACAACTGTGAAAAATCTAAAACTCGAGATATGGTTGTTTGAAAGCAAATTATGTTTTCTGGAAATAAATTTTATATTTTTAAAAAGCAGGTAAGAAATTATATTTTCCAAAATTTTGAGCTAACCTCAATTTTTGGCTAAATGAATTTTTGAATAATCTAAATTGTTTCCATAAATTTTTGGCGGTTTTTGATTTTCTTCAATTATCCGCGCATAGGTATTTTCATTAAAAACAGTATCAGTGCAAGGACATATTAATACCGAGTACGATGGTACTATACTGTTTCCAAAAATGTTGTCCAGAACTCAAAATTGCTGAAATTTTAAATGTCGATACTTTGAAATTTTTTAAATTTTTTAGAGAAAAACTTTGGAAGTCTCAAAGAGGTGACAACAAATTTTGGAAGGTAAAGATAACCAAAATTTAATTATGTAAGTTAATAGGTACAAGTGCTTTGATATCGAATACAACCATTTTCGAAGATTTTTTCTCAGCTTGCTATGGTACCTCCCATTATAAACTATTGTTTTTTATTTTCGTTTTTTTTTCGAAAGCAATTAGTAGCTGATTTTGATAATTTTTTTTTATGAAAAATTCAAATAGTATTGTACCTATACAAAAAATTTTTTGGGTTTTTAAATAATCTAAATATTTCGAAAACGACTCGGTTGATTTTTACGAAACTTGGCACCGAGCGGTTTTTAAACATGATCTAAAATATTTTTAACAAACATTTTTTAGGTAGTTAAAATTAACGTTGCCTGCCATATAAATGTTAAAAACCCGTTACAGAAAATCATTAACACTGCATCACATACAACCATTTGTTTTATTTTGGACTATCTCATTTTTGTATAACCGATTAAAATTACAAAGAAAACAAATTTTGGAATTTTAAAAAAATGTACACATTTATTTTTAATGACGATTTTTTACCGAAATTTAATTTTTAATTCAACATTAATAAATAAAAAAAATGGTGTACCAATTTTGTTTTAATGTACAAAATTTTATTTACTAGATGATTCACCTAAGGTGTGACATAGAGCTAGAGCGTGTAGGTTGAGTCTAAGAAAAGAAAAAAAATCATGATAAAAAAACTTCCCAAGGATTTCAAACTTTGTCTTGACCCAAAAAAAACGAAAACTGTCAGATACGTTTTTTCAGTTAACACGGCAATATTTATTAATGATAAAAATAAATGAATTTGATAGCACAACAGCTCATGAAGAACTAAGACGTAGTCACTTACAACTCTCAACCATTCCTGTGTGCGTGCCTGCAGAAATGGAGGGGACCTACAGTTTATTGCCGAATCCGAACGGCTAATGTAAGCGGCACTTGTCTATGACAAGAGATACTCTTGGAGGTTTTGTCAATTCCTCGCAAGAGGCAGTAGCCGTTGTTTTTATTTTTTTAAAAAAATTTAGGTGGCGAGGCTGGGGATCAAACCTAGACAGTCCATTGCACTTACCACCATGCCACGGCGGCGTCATAATGGAAGTTATTTTCGGTTCCCTCCATTCCTGCAGATAAGCACCGAGGAAGTGTTGGAAGGTGTTTCATTATGCTTTGGTTCTCCCGTATGCAGTTTTTTATTTCGTCCTCAGCCTTCGAAATGTTTCGAAATTATGTGCACCTATAGGTATACAACACCCCTATCCTACCCACTATCCTTGACCTAAAACTAATTTTGTTATACCTACCAAAATGTAAGTACACACATTGAAATATTTCCTGCTACTTTCACTTTAAATATCAGATGAGTAGAGCTGAGTAGAGTTAGGCGTAAGGTATATCTAAACAATGCAGATAGTAATGAATAGAGCAACCAAAAATATGCCATGCCATAGTTTTTCGAAGAAATATGCGCTTGAAAAACAGTATTTTTCATAACACGTATTTCTAACAGCCTTTTTTTAAAAGTGTTGCTAGCAAAAATACTGTTATCTAGCATATTTTTGATTGCCCTAGTAAATATCAATATAGTGTTTTGATATTAAGTTAGGAATTCAAATGCGTACACACATAAATAATTCTATACAAATTCTAAATTTCAGACTAAACACAACTACTTTCGTTTCCATAGAAATATACAAAAATAATGAAAACAAAACAAATTAAACATTCGTTTCCATAGTAATTAGAAAAAATTCCCATTCGAATTCATAACCCTTTTATGATTAAGGAAGTTTTTTTTTATTGAATACATCAACCTACCATGCGATAGCAGCCCTATATGCAAACCTTAGTGGCCGATTTTCCCGGTGTCTACTTCTATTTGTATTTATTCAATGCTAGTACCTTTTGTTTATTTATAAAATTCACCACGAAATTGAAAAAAAAAACTATGATTCATGCACATCTTAGCCGCTTTTGTGTAAATTGATCTTTTTTCACTTGTCACATTGTTTTCAATTAAATATTCATTAAATGCTTCCATCGCATCATCTACACTCTACAGGCACACTTGGGAAGAGGGACACAACATCAAACGAAAACATTTTTTCTCCCGATTCAAAAACTAAATCTTCAGTTTTCTTAACGAACTCGAATGAATTTTTGACCGAAATATGAATTTCCAGGCTTGTGGATTTTAGGTAAATCGTGAATACCAGCGACTCTATTAACGAAAATTGCAGTTTTTTTTTTTTTTTTTACCGAAAACGTCACCAATTTCTTTTCTAAGGCTATTTACTTAATCTTTCATTTTTGGTAAAGGATTTTTAGCAACTCTTTCATAATTTCGTCTTGTATTAATTTTAACATTCTATTATCATAATCCTCTTTATCTAGAATCACTAATTTATTTCCTTTGCCTTAACGAAGAAACAATCCTACTTTTTTATTGAATTGATTGCATCATTGAGAACATTTTCACAATTTTCCGCTCTTTAAAGTTATAAGAGCATATTAAACTTACAGCAGCCGATCTAATACTTTTTTGAACATCAAACGCTTTGTATTTAAGCATGGTTTCAATGTCAATCACCAAATCAAGTAGAGGTTCTTTTTTTGGGACTGGTGCAAAGTGAAAACCTTTGTTTAAAAGTTCCATCTCTACTTCCGAAAAAACACAACCCGATTGGTTCAAAACATAATCTTTAATAATTGCAGACTTACAAATTTTTTCACTTACATATATGTTGTTTATTCTTTTCCAATATCAAAAACTCAAACTTTTTCTTGTGAATTGATCTTTTCTTTTCTAATTTAAGGTTCAATTTGTACATCGTAACCGATTGCGAGTACAAATTGAACTTTAAATAGCATGTTTCATTAAAACAAAAAAAAAAATAGCCAATTCTGTCATGAAATGTCATACAACGAATACGATATTTAGGTTCCCAAAAAAAAAAAATTATATTTGATTCGATTAAAAAACTCAATGCGACAGTCGCAACACTTTTGTCCGTCTAATGGAGTTGTCACCAAAAGGCTAGAGCGAGAAGGTTGGGCTAAGACAAAAAAAATTGTATGGGAGGGGGGTCTATTTCCCCCGGCTAGGCGGCAATTTCTTAAAAAGGGGCAATTTCTTAAAAAATTACTTGAAATAGAAAAAAAAAATTATTAAAAACCTGTTGTTGGTAACACCTACAATGTCATGTTATACTTTTTTTTAAAGCCAGAAATCCATTCTTTTATTTTGTTCTTAATTCGAGTTACTAGAGAGAACAGTTTTTGAAAAATTAATTTTCAAACTCAAAATTTTTTAATGAAAAAAATTGTATTCAAACTAATTTTTTTCAAAATTTTGCTCTTGTAAATTTCTAGTCAAATACGGAAAATAAAGGGAGGGGAAATTTTCTAAAAAAAAATGACTTAAGACAAAACAAAATTATTAAAAAACAACGGTCACTATTACAATGCCATGTTATACCTTTTTGTAAGGCCAAAAACCTCTTATTTTATTTTCTTTTTTTTTTTAAAACAAATTATTTATAATAAACAGTATTTCAAAAATTAATTTTCAAACTTAAAACCAGCCAAACACTTAAAACCAGATGTCAAAATGTACTCCAGTTTGTGAGAAAATTGAAAATAACTAAATTAAGTTTTCCTTGAATTTGACTTCCATCGGTTATTTTGTTGTTCCAAAGATTCTGTTTCTACTAATTTAAATAGTAAAGTAGATATTTATTTTCAATTTTCTCAAAAACTAAAAAAACATTTATGCATCCGGTTTTTAGTGTTTGACTGGAAATTAATTGGAGCATCGAATATCAATAACAAAAATATTACTTAATAACGTAAAATTTGTAAAAAAAATAAGTTTGAACACAATTTTTTTCAATTTTTTTATTTTTTCAAAATTTTGAGTTTGAAAGTTAATTTTCAAAAACTTCTCTCAAATAATTTGAATTAAAAAAAAAAAAGAAAAGAAGAACTTCTAGCTTTAAAAAAATATAACAATACATTTTAAGCATTGCCGTTGTTTTTTAATAATTTTTTCCTAATTCAAGCCGATTTTTTTTTTCAGAAAATTGTCCCTCCCGCCTAAACGGGGAGAAATAGACCCCCTCCCATACGATTTTTAGCTTTATGGTGCACCTTTTACCGAACACCCTGTATAGTGGCATCATGAAAAATGTTTGCACCTACAGGCCGCGAAATTCATTCAAACTAAAAATTAACATGAAGATACAAGAAACAAGATACAAAAACAGACTACAGCTGCAGAAATAAAATCCGTTATGCATTTGACATTTCCCGCTGGCACAGACTTATGAACGCGATGTGAACGTTTGACGTTTGAAACCACAATTACTTGATTCCTAGTACAAAATAAATTTTCTATGTGCATCAATTTATTAAATTGGATGCAATCAGAAAATACACTAGTCAAAAAAATTAAGGGAACAAACAAAATTTCTCTTTTTTAGTGTTTTTTGAAGAGCTGTATCTCTGTGGAAAGTAATCGTATTGAAATGAAACAAAAAGCAATCTAAAGCTGTCTTTTTTTTGTATTGAAAAATTTAAGCAAGTGATTTTTTTAAGGTACCGTTATTCCACAATCGAAACAACACGAGCAGAAAATTTTAAATAAATTTTTTTTTTTGAAGAGCGTCATTTCCTTTGATAATTTTTTTTGAGCCAGATAAATGTACATATTGATTCGATAACTTGTTTATTTAGATTTACTGTCGCCTTTTTTCTGTGCTCTACAATTTTTTTTTCAGAAGAAAATATCTGGCTTTGAATGAAAAAAGAGAGCTTTTGACTTTGGTTACCAATAGGCGTGTTTTTTTGCAAGCACGGAGGAATTAGGTTAAATAAAACGACATCGGGGACTACCGACGCCATCATAGAAAAAACATGGAGTTTTCATACAAACTATCGATAACATGTATGGAATTAATGCCGGTAAAACAGTTTTTCTCCGTGCTTAAGTTAAGCACCGAAAATTCTCCGTGCTTAGCTAAACCCGAATGGGCTTAGTTGTTGTTGCATTTAACACATAAAGTGATAAGCCTTGACATCGTTTTTTTCATCCAATTTCTTTCGGGCTTACAAAAAAAGACGGCTAATATCTCAGCAAGGAATGCCAACACGGAAAATTTAAGGGCAGTTTTGAAAACTGAAATTAAATTACTACAAGATTTTTTTTTTAAACTATAAAGCTTAAATTATTTTTTTGGCCCCTCACTGTAACTTTAAGAAAAGGTGATGGTTAGTGCGATGGACTGTCATGCCGGAGGTCTAAGGTTCGATTCCCAGCCTCGCCACCTATTTATTTAAAAAGAAAAAACGGCTACTGCCTCTTGCGAGGAATTGACAAATCCTCCAAGAGTATCTCCTGTCACAGAAAAGTGCCGCTCGTTAGCCGTTCGGATTCGGCAATAAACTGTAGGTCCCCTCCATTCCTGCAGACACGCACACAGGAATGGTTGAGAGTTGTAAGTCACTAGGCCCTAGTTCTTCATGAGCTGTTGTGCCATCAAATTTATTTTTTTTTTATTTATTTATTTAAAAAAAAAAAAAAAATTTTTAAAGACTTTTAGTAATTCTTTCACTGTTTTGCAAATATTGATTGCAGGACTTAATTTGGTAAGACATTTTAAAGAACTATAAACCATCAGTATACCTGTAAAATTTCAAATCGATCCATTGAACCGTGAAGATTCAACAATGTTTATGAACCATACATTTTGTTCCTTTAATTGGTTTGTACGACTTCGATCATTCGAAGCCCAATAACTTTCTTTTGTGTACAAATAATATTATTTATAAAAAGTGACAAATCAATATACCTTCCTTACGAAACTTTCCATGCATTTTAAGTATTGCTCAAAAATATTAAAATTCATGTCCCATCCTAAGAAATTTAATTATTGTCTATAAAAACTCCAAATACTCCAAAGAATATCTTTTATGCACTTTAAATAATACCTTTCTTCATCAGTCATCACTATTGCATATAGTTCAAGGTGCTCGTGTTACAAGCAGATTGGCACTAGAAATTAATGTAATAATAATAAATTGTTCCATAAATCGGGCAATTTATAAAAAATAAATAGAAATAAATAAATTTGATGGCAGAACATCTAGAGCCTTGTAACCTACAACTTTCAACCATTCCTGTGTGTGCGTCTGCAGGAATGGAGGGGACCTACAGTTTATTGCCGAATCCGAACGGCTAATGTGAGCGGCACTTTTCTATGACAGTTTTGTCAATTCCTCGCAAGAGGCAGTAGCCGTTTTCTTTTTTTTTTATTAGGTAGCGAGGCTGGGGATCGAACCTTAACCTCCGGCATGACAGTCCATCGCAATTTACAGAACATTAATTTGGTTCAATCGGCGACACCACTCAAATTAAAATTTTTTATATTAATCACATCGTTTGAAGATACTACGAGAGTTGGCCAAGAACTTTTAATGGGTGCTGTATCTTCGTTTAAAGGAGCCATACATATGTATTTCAAAAATACGTATTACATAGTACATAATACAATACCAAACAAATTTAGTCGCTTCTATTGCTTTTCATTTTAATTACTACATTATCATCGGTTCAAATTTCAATAAATTTCAAGCTAAACATCGACTATTTAATTTGATGTGATTATGTAAATGGCCTTTGGACTTGAGTTTTATTGCAAATGAATTATTTTATACTTTTCTGGAGTCTGAAAATAGCAGCTTCTATACGGGTACGGACATTGTGGAATTTTCATGTTCTATGAAATTTTATAGCAATATTCTATTAGATGATGATGAGAGTGGAAAAATCAATTCTATTTTACATTCCCATGGGGAAGAGCATTTACGGAATAAGTACATACATATTAAAAAAAAAAAAGAATGTTATTAAATAAAAGCAAACATTTTAGTTCGAAATACTCAAAAGTTAATGAGTTGAAGTAACAGCTGATGTGAAGTTGAAATGTCTTGTCCTCTCGGTGACTGCTAATTTGTTTGGTGCTTATTTATTAAAGATAACCTGAAGAATACTATATTTGGAAATCGAAAATATTTAGCAATGAATCATCAGCCTTTTCGCACTACGAAAATAGGGTTTAAGTATAGATATAGTTTTTTGACGACGGGAACGTTACTTTATCCCGCCAAACAAAATCCCGCGTAACGAAATCCCGCCAATTATAAATATATTCTTCAGATAAGGCTGTGACATGATAAAATTAAAAGTAACGAAATCCCGCCGATTTTCCGCGGGATTTTTTTTACTCCTTTTCCTTTCCTTTTAGGTATAGATATAGTTTTTTGACGACTCGTCCGATTTTTTAAACTTTTGACTTTAAATTTTTTCAAGAGAAGTTCGTCTGATACACTCATGCATATGTTGCCATTGTATTTTTTAGGGTGTGGGCAAATTTTTGTTGTGGGTGTTTTTGGGGAAGGGTGTGGAATTTTTGTAGGTGCTTTTTCATTGTTTTATTATCTACACTTTCACAGTTTTGTTTATTACAAGCACCTTGCCCGGCTTTTTTTGAAAGTTTTAAAAAAAAAAAAATTTTTTACCAACTTTTTTTTTGATTTTTTAGAACTGGCACATCCTAGATTACGAATATGAATTTTTAAAGTCGGAAAGTCGCTTAGTTAAGTCGCAGGTTAAGTTTAAAGGTGTAAACTTTGATGCATTTAGCTCGTCTAGTTTAGCCGCAAATCACGTTTAAAAATAAAAGTAGATTTTTCCTGAATTACGAATATGCATATATTTAACAGTTTTCTTGCCCAAAAGTACTTTGCCTGGCCCGCTGGGCGGGTTCCAAGGATTTTAACTCCCTTTTTCGCCCTCTGTACCAGCTCACGCAACTCCGTTGCTCCGCTAAGGGCGTGATCAGTCGCCAGACAGGCGCCAATGTAACCGTTTTCTTGCACAAAAGGACCTTGCCTGGCCTGCTGGGCGGGTTCCAAGGAGTTGAACTCCCTTTTTCGCCCTCTGTACCAGCTCACGCAACTCCGTTGCTCCGCTAAGGGCGTGATCAGTCGCCAGGCAGGCGCCAATGTAACCGTTTTCTTGCACAAAAGGACCTTGCCTGGCCCGCTGGGCGGGTTCCAAGGATTTTAACTCCCTTTTTCGCCCTCTGTACCAGCTCATGCAACTCCGTTGCTCCGCTAAGGGCGTGATCAGTCGCCAGGCAGGCGCCAATGTAACCGTTTTCTTGCACAAAAGGACCTTGCCTGGCCTGCTGGGCGGGTTCCAAGGATTTGAACTCCCTTTTTCGCCCTCTGTACCAGCTCACGCAACTCCGTTGCTCCGCTAAGGGCGTGATCAGTCGCCAGGCAGGCGCCAATGTAACAGTTTTCTTACACAATAGAGACGCTGCGTGGGTTCCAAGGACCTTTAAGTTTAAAAAGTACGAAATAATACTTTAAAAAGAGTAGTTAAAATCCCGACAAATATTTGTAAAATAATCTTTCGGCGGGATTTTTATTTTTTATTTTCGGCTGGATTTCGTGATTCGGGATTTCGTTACGCTCCCGTTGTCATGTACATACATATATACATATGTTGGTATGGTCTACTTTTGTTGGGAGATACACGATTATTTGTATCGAAAACTGTTAAAAAGCTAACATAATATTGCATATGAAAATTTTTCCAAAAAATGAATATCTACTTTAAAACAAAAAAAAAAGTTTTCTAAAATTTAATATCTCAAAAAAGGCTGATGACAGCAGCACAAGGAAGGCAACATTACAAAGCGCTTTTTTTTTAAATCGTTTTGCTTAGGCCTTCTGCACACGAACCGTCTCATCATAGACGCTTACAACGAATGTTTGCGGCTTGTGTGGAGCTTGTGTGTATCTCACGATTGTTTTGAATAGACAACTGCACACAAGGTGTAAGTTGCATGTTTTCGTCGCAGCACAGAAACTACAAATCGCCAGGCGTACAAGTATGCCAGTCGCCAGGCGTATACAGCTTGCAGTATAACGGGATTCATACCAAAATTGTGAAATTGATTGAAAATACATATCGTCGGTTCGGAAGAAAAACGACACAACTCCACAAATCTCATTTTTCAAAACGGGCAACAGAAAATTGAATACAAATTTGAATTTCAATTAATCTGTTAAAATATTAAGACCACGTAGTAGCTTATTAGGTTCCAAATTTTGTAGTAGAGTACATTCATATCTCGATTGGTAAATTTTTTTTCTCGAATTTTTAAACATTTATACAATGATTTTTCGATTTATTTTTTTTTTAGAAAAATCTTTCGATTCGCAACAAAAATTAATTATTTATGAGTTTATATTAGATAAGTCTTGTCCAATTCAAAGTTTAAAAAGGGTTAGTTCATCAGTGTTTACACACGCGAAACTTTTATTGACAGCAGTTAAATTGTTTTCGACACCACCTGCATATCAGCGCGTGAACTAATAGAAGGGGGATACAAATTTTTTGGAGTTGACATTCAATGTATAATATAAAAACTAGAATGCTTTAATTTATAGATAAAAAGTGTAAACAAATCATCCTCAAAATGATAAACAACAACAACGATACCCAGTTAAGGAAAAAGCAAGGCAGAAGCGTAGCCAGTTTTATTTAAAATATGTTTTGTTTTTATTTTGTGCTGTGTAAAATGTGTGATAATTTTAAAGAAATTTTACACATAATTATGAAAATACATGAAATTATTTTTTTTTTATGGTGAAAGTTTTGTTAGAGTATATGTAGATTAAATGAAAAGCCAGTTAAGAATAGAAAGTGTTTAATGTTCGGTAATTCAAAAGAGACTGTACATTGAATAGTTAAAGAATTTAACATGAAAGCAAGAATTGCAACAATAGCTATTGAAAATACAGTTTGATATTATTTAGTACAGTGGTGCAAACAGGTTTTACAACAAGTTTTTTGTTTTTTTTTTTTTAAATTGAATAATGCCGAAAATTATTTTTTACCTTTTTACAAAATTTAATTTGAATGCTAAGAAAAGCTCCCAAAAGCAAAAATAGAATCTAAAATTTAGCAAGAATAATAATAAAATTTTAAGTGAATTATAAATGTGTGCTTAACAAGCTATTCCAATCCTGTGTTTGAAAATTTACCGTGTCTTTTAATAATTTAAGTTTTCTTTATATTCTGTTAAAAAGTTTTACGTTAAAATGTTCTAAACATAAAACATACCTATTCTCCTAATTCACATACTCAAATGCAAATAAATATGTACCTACACTTCTATGTTAAAAAAATTATTTCAGTTCAATCAATGATTTATTTTGTCCCTAAAACCCTTCCCTCACTACGCACATGATTTCATTTTAACTCGCGACGTTCATCCATTTTGGAAAACAACAACAACAATACACGTTTGTTCACATTTTGTATGGGCAAAATAAAGCAAATAAGAAGTTGAATTTGGTATATATTCTTCTTGATTAACAAACTAGCATACATTGTCAATCTATTGTAATTATTTCATATAAAATTAATTACTAAAATTAATGTTTTCCAGATCATTATTTCGTTTTCTCTTATGGGAAATACATTGAATGTCAAATCGAAAAAAATTTTATCCCCCTCTAGTAGTTGACGCACTGACTGCCAGGTGCCGTGACTCCTGGTGCCAATAGATTAAATAATTAAAGTTAAACAATGATAAAAGAAACACTGAAATTAAATAACACCGCAGTGCAGTGTAAAGTGTAAACCATCAGTCCGTTCTGAACGCATCCCAATATCCCAATGTATGGGCTTTCACTCGCCATTACGTCAAGGTAGAATTATTTGTCAACAACATACATAATTCCAGTTTCTATGCGTCTATGTGTCCGTTGGTCCACTGTTATTTGAGGTAGAGCCTAAACGGGCTCCAATAACGGCTCTAACGATTTCACCTTTAATGAACAAAGTGATTACAGGAACACTGCTTTTCAAGTTTTTACCAAATAATTTGAATTAGAAAAACAGGGTGTTGACGTTTTTTCAGAAAATTTTCGAGTTAAGGCTCTCTCGAACCAACGCAAAACATTCGGAGCGACGACGAAACCTTTATGTCTCTAAATTTATTCACATGGTGATTAATGAGAGTGCCACACTGCCCCGATGCGAATCTGGGTACAATCTACAGTCGTGAAATATTCGCACCGAATGTTTCGCGCCGGTTTGGGAGAGGGAATATAGCTTTAATTAAAATACTTTGACAGAAATTTGGACTAAAAACGGCAGTTTTGTGTAAGTTTTTATTGCAGCTGGACAGTCAGGATCTTGAGAAAAGTTAGAAATTTCTAAAATTCCAAATGTATTAAGCTATGGGGTACCTAAAGACTGAGTCACTTTTCTATAATCCCTATACAAACATAAGATCATCATAGCTTTGTATTTTCTGTGTGTGAATTCATTGAGTTTTATAGGATCATTTATATCTACACACATACATATTTTAATTTTTACTTCAATCTTAAAAACAATTTGGGTCATCTTCGCAAATTTATGATATCCACATTCTTAATAAAAAAAAAAACAGTATACATACCTACTCTTTAAATCTGATAAAATTTACAATCCAATTGAGTGCGTCTGTTCTCGAAAACAAGTTTACATAGTCAGAGCTGATTACGCCGCAGAGTGACACAAAGAAAACACATTACCGATGTGTTGACTCTATGTGAATAGATAACAAAAAAAAAAGTTTAACAACGAAGTATTAAACGTTTACAACAATTAATGTCGCGCCATTCATTTTAAAACTTACACCAAAACTGGTATCTCTTTGGATGTTTTCTTAATTTATCCAACATTTAGGCAAAATCTGTCTTCCATTGTTTGAAGAATGGGAATTGAATGAGTGGCAACAGTAGCACCCATCTATGGTGGACACGCATTTTAAAATTTGGGGCTTAGAGCGGGATCGGCTTCAACCACCTCATTGCACTTGTTTCATTGTTGTTTGTTTACGTACACGGGTCGTTGATTGGTCGTGTTTCTATGGACATGTGTAGTATATGTACCCAGATAGCTATGTTTGTACATATATACCAATGGCATTGATGGTTAGCTCTAGACAACGATGATGAAAACAATAACAACAACAACGACAAGACGTAGAAATACAAAGGTCAAATTAACCCCGACGACGACGCACGGTGTGCTCTTTTGTTTGTGCATTATGTATTATGTACATAACTCCCTCTCCATTGATTCGTGTCAAGTTAAAGGTTGCTAACTTTTCGCGTTCATGACATAATTTAAAATGAGCCGTTGTTGGTGTGCTGGTGCTGGCGGACAAGACCGACCAGAGACACAAACTGAGAATACATAAGGAAAAATAAATATTTTGTACATACAAATTTCGTTCCATTTATGGGCAAAATAATACAAACATTGATTTTTACAGAAAGATAAGTAGACGATTTCCCTTTGAAAATTATTGGTTTATATTTTATATTGAGTGAGGAGACTTCTTGAATCAGCTGACTTCTCCGTCCATCAAAATAAAAACTTTTATTAGTTACAAAAAACAAAAAAAAAAAAGTTTCCTCACTTGCGGTGCCGTTTTTTTATTGCCGCCACTGCTGTTGTTTGGGTCGAAATGATAAAGATAAGGAACATTTATGAAATTTTACTTTTTTTAAAACTAGAGTGTACAAAATTGGAAAGCTTTTAGCAAAAAATAAAGGTCGTTTGATTTGCAATCATTATTTTGCTGTCGTGTTCGTTTTTAAATAATAAAATATTAAGAAGCAAATATTATTATACTACGGTATATTAAGTCATTATAGAATATATATTTTTTTTTTAATCACGATTATGGGCTCTGATTTGTTTGTTGCTGCGCAGCAACATTCTACAAGTTGTCTATTAAGGCAAAAACTAATCATTTTGTATGAATTGCTTACTCTTTGCAGCTAATAAAGTAATTTTCGAAGGTCGTTAAAATAAAATGTGCAAATGAGCGACAATATTGAATGCGACTGCAAAGACTGAGACATGATTTAATTTAATATACTAATTAATAGAGACGCTGGTTTGTTTAAACTTTAAAGGTTTATGGACTTCCTTCTTGATGATGTCTTTTAAGTTGAATATATTTTGTGTTAAACTAAGAATGTTTTAAATAGTGAGATCAAAAATATCTTTTTTTTTCTTTGTATTTTTAACACAATATTTATCATTGGATCTAGAAATGACGTAGAGTCTTGGAATCTTTGAACAAGGCGCTTAAGCTACATAACTCAATCGGAAGAAGATACCATGTAATTTCCCAACCCAAGGTCATCGGTATGTTTGCCCAGATCCCGTAAGACTAAAAGGATTAGTAAATTATACGATCACCTCCGGTTCGATTGATTACTCTCTATAAGAGACAGTTAACGTCAGAATGACGATCGTGTGGTGTGTAATAAGCTTAGACGGTTCTCGGAGCTTATGAATGTTCTTTTTTACTTGCTCTATTGGTTTCCAAATTGACACTACAAAGAAGTAGAGTTCCGAAAAAAGTGGGTTTCGCCATACCGTCTGTCGGTCTGTGAGTATGTGCGTACACTGTGATTTGAAATAGAGCCGATGGGCCGGTTTTCTTCTAAATTGGTACAGGGAATTTTTATGGGATTACCTAGAGGGAAAATGTAACACCTGTGAAGTTGGCAGGGCAATTTTCACTTAGAGTAATGCGACCAAGACAGGAATTTGCGTTTTTTTTTGCATTTTTTTTTTGCATTTTTTTTGCATTTATATCTCGGATTTTGCAGTTTAACAAATAGTGGGTGTAATCGCGTGACATGCTAACATTACTGTGAAGTTAGCAGGCTATCACATGGATATAAAGGCTGATTTCCAATGCCGCGTTGGGCGTCGCTTTGACAGATTTTTCTTTCAACGCGAAAGCTCACACATAGCAATTTAAGCAAATTGTTTACAATGACGCGTTGGGTATTATGTTACGATTTGGCACCTATTAGCATGTACACAAACCAACGTAACATAAGCTACCTCAACGTTAAAGTTGAAAAAAATCAACTTCAGCGTGCGTTTTGACAGTTAAATTAATGGTCGAATTCCTTTCAACCAAAAAATCGATTTATTTAGAAGAAAAAATCGGTTTTTCTGTACAAATTCTTTTTATTGAAAGAAAAAAATCGATTTTGTTTAAAAAATAATGGAATAGTTTGTTGAAATGAATTCGAAATTATAGTCATCTTGGTTCATTTTGATTTTCAGGTTCAAGTCGTCTGTCATGTCGACGCGTTCGTAAAGCTTGTAAACGTATACGTAAGCGTCTCTAACGCGAACGCGCTATTGGAAATCAGCCTTAAGGCTCCAAATTGGCATTTTTTTTTTGCAGTTCAATGAAAACTTAAAACATTTTGAAGTCCTTATTTAAAAAAGGAAAAGAGGCTGGGTGTGACCCACACTGATAACTTCCCATTGGTTTCCCTTGAAACTCGACACCCGATGTTATTTTTTATAAGAAAATTACCAATCAAGGGAAGAATAAAGTTGGGTTGTTTGCTCTAAGTACGTATGCATATGCAACACGAAAAATTTCAACAATTTTTAGCAATTTCTTTGGATTTTTTTTACAAACCTATGAATTAATTATTATGGTATTGTGTGTAGATAAAAATTATTTCGGAGTTGATATCATTGGTTGTTCTCGAGATATTCGAGCCGAGAAAACATTTTTCAATTTTTTAACAATTTTTAGCAGTTTTTTTGGCCTTTAAGAAAATAAAGTTTATTGAAACAAACTCTACCGATTATCAACTATAACTTTGTGTATTAAATAAAATTAACACCAAATTAATACAGGGTGTCCGTCGGAAAGGTATACTACTTTGTTTTGTCGCCATTTTGGTAAACATTAGTCTTGACAGTTCATATTTGGCGCCGCCCTACATATGCCAATAGGATTTTACAGCTAGCCCATGACAACCCCGATTTTCATGAAAAAAATCATAATGAGTGACGAGGCTCATTTTCATTTGAATGGATATGTGAATAAACAGAATAGTCGGTTCTGGGCAATGGAAAACCCTCATATTATTCATCAGTCACCTTTGCATCCATTAAAAGTTACAGCCTGGTGTGTAATTTGGTCAGGAGGAATCATTGGACCTTACTTTTTTGAAAATGAAAACAGCGTAACGGTAACTGTGAATGGGGAGCGATATCGTGATATGATTGAAAACTTTTTAACGCCACAACTGCATGCTTTGGGCTTGATTAACATGTGGTATCAACAAGATGGTGCCACATCGCATACAGCCAGGATTACAATGGAATTACTGCGAGACCTCTTTCCACAACAAGCTATTTCAAGAAAAGGTGATGTTGATTGGCCTCCACGGTCGCCTGATTTGACTGCTTCGGACTTCTTTTTGTGGGGATATCTGAAAAGCAAGGTTTATGCAAACAAACCAGAAACGCTTGAGCAACTCAAACAAAATATTCGTGATGAAATTGATGAAATACCGCGTGAAATGTGTGAGAATATAATGAAAAATGTGCTCAAAAGGGCTCGCATTTGTGAGACTAACAGAGGCGGACATTTACCTGATATTGTATTCCATACATAATTAGCGACATTAAATAAAACATTTATCAATATAAGATCAATTCTCTTTCATTTAATCAAAAATTATAAACAAACAAAGTAGTATACCTTCCCGGCGGACATCCTGTATCTTTGTGTGTTCTCAAGGTACTCAATATTTTTTAACAAAGAACTGTGGGTTGATTTTTTTAGGTCTTACCAATTTTTCACTACGTCACTATGCATAGAATAAAACCAGGCCGAAGTTAATAGCATTATTTGTTCTAGAGATATTCGAGAAACAAGCCATTTTACAACTTTTTTTTTTAAATTACTGTAATAAGAAAACCGCTCGTTGAAGTTTTTTTTGAAATCCTTTCTGCACGTTATGGCCTTATGAACTGTTAAATAAAAATTATTCGAAGTCGATGTCTCTATTCGTTCTCGAGATATCGTCAGCGAAAAAAAGCTTACGAACGTACGTACACACATGTTACACAGACACCTCCAGAGACTTCGAAACGTGGAGAAATGTCAAAATTTTCAATTCGACAAATCGGACCGATTACAATAACTTCCAATGGGAAGTTAAAAATTTGAGCCTTATACCGATGTGATAGCTTTACGTACATACAACTTCACAGTGAAGTTAGCAGTACAGTATGAATTTTTCTTAAGTAAGGACTTCAAAATTTGGTTTTAGGATTTTCATGAACTGCAAATTTGGATTCAATTTCTACAAGTACCCATGAAAAGAAAAAGAAAAAAAGCACTGTACTCGTTCAGTTATTAGGGAAATTAATGTTGTACTCGTTTTCTTTTCTTTTTGTGTACCATATTGTTAATGCAATTGCTTAAATATGTTTTGTGAATTGAGTAAACTGAAGTAGATCAAATAGTACATTTATGCAGACCTCTAGTAGCATCTATTTCTATTGAATTTAAACATTTTGAAAATAATAAAAAAAAATCAAAAATTAAATTATTTATTTAGTACTTTAGACTTTTCTAATTTTTACTTGCGATATACAGGTAGACAGGTACTATAGGGCAAGTTATGGATTCGTGCAAAAAATCGAACTCGAGATAACAATCGAACTTGACATTACGATGATAGAGAACACGAAAAAAGTGGGTCCCGAAATTCGGTCTGTCTGTCTGTGTGTATGTCTGTCTGTACCTTAACCTAAACCCCTGAAGCGATTTTCTTCAAACTTGGAGCATAAGATTTTTTGGTGAATTGCTAGAGGGGAAAACGCGATATTTTTTTAGCTCAAAAAATAACGGTACTTGACATACAATCATTTTAAAATAAAGTTATTTATCTCAAAAACGGCTCTATGGTCTATATTTCAGTAAAAAAAAATTACCAAAAACCGTTATTAACGGTACATGCCATAGAACGTTTTTTTTTATTTTCGATTTTCTCGTTAACCGCTTAACTGATTTAGATCAAAATTTTTACTTAGGAGGTCCTATCAAATATGAAAAATACTGCATACAAATGTTTTCAAAAAAATATATTTTTTGGATTTAGAAAAAAAAGTTCAAATTTTTTTTTTGAAAAATCATTTTTTTGAAAACGGGTCGATGAATATTTTTGAAAATATGGTTTTAGCTGTATATTATTATATTCTTGAAAATGGCATACCAATTTTGTTTTCTACAAAATATCAAGAAATTTTATATATAAAAAATTATTTAAGACCCTAGGTCTTACTGTGTGTCATACTGGCATATACATATATGTTTCTGTTGTTTTTTTTTTTTTTTTTATTTTTTAAGAAAACCGCTCCAACGATTTTAAAAAATTTGTCTGCAAAAATTCACACTTTTTCAAGAATTTAGATGGCGGTCTTCATTCTGAGATTAAAACATTCTAAGTACTTATTTTATCAATTTAAAGAACGAATTTCATGCTTTTTTTCCATAGGTATACAAATTCCATTCTTCAATTTATTAAATGGATAAATACATATATTTTATAATTATATATAATTATTATATTATTGCACTCAATTTTTAAAATTCGAAGATACTTTTACTACAAGAGCAAGTTCGTGCGACCCAGTCGTGCATTTTATTTCATTAAGCTTGATTCACACTATAGTGCCGATACTGATACAGTATCGATACGTTCTTACTTCGATAAAATATTTTTACACACAAAATAATGATTATATTCACACAATCGATACCGCTTCGTTACCGATACAATCTCGCTCCAGTTTCGATTCATTGAAAAGAATATTTTATTGAAGAGAGAACGTATGGAAAAAAAAGTAAACAAATATACAATATCTTCAATAGAAAGGAGAACAAATGAATATAAATACTTTTGAATTGGTATTGGTATTGGAGCGGCAATGTGAACAGAAAGGGATTCTATCGGAGCGATAACGTTTCGAGACTGTATCGGTATCGGCATTATAATGTGAATCAAGCCTTAAGGGTAGGCATCGTTAGTAATAATTATCATATTTGATTATGTACATTTTCGATTACTTTTTCAAACATTTGTGGCTGTATGCTCCAATAAGATGAATAATATTGCCTTCAATTTCCAATATTAAAAAGAAGCGTCAAGTCACAAACTCTTGTAGGAAACTTACAGGTTCATTACGCGAAACTATCCATTCGTCGAATATTGCGTTTGCCTTATGTCTGTATCTTGATATTTAAAAACAAAACAAAACAAAGCTATTTTGAAACAAAACAATGGAGTTCAAAGCAACAATTTCTGTGGCGGCTTATTAAACACTCCACTCCACTTGAATAGAAACAAACTTTTTTTTTTACTATCAGAGCGTGTAGCGCTTTGGTAAATTTATAAATCCACCTTTTTGTTTAAGTTCTTTTAAGGCCATATGTTTTCGATATTATTTAGGTCCGGACAGTACGGTGGCCATTGAAGCAAGGTAACATTGTTCTCGGATATCCAACTTTTTATGATTGTTGCGTTGTGGATTTGTGCGTTGTCTTGTTGAAATGTCCATGGTATTGGTCCAAAGACATCGGTAAACTTAAGGAAAGCTTCTTGCAATATTTTCTTGTAATAGTTTGCCGTCATTTTCTTTGTGGGAAACTCCAGATCAATTATTCCAAACCCGGAAATCGCACCCCGTACAAAAACACAACCTTCTCGGCTATGGTGGCGCTCCAAAAAACATTGGTTCTTTCCTCATGTCATCAAAATAGTAAATTATATCCGTCCGGACCATCTAAATTGATTTTTTTTTCGTCAGAAAATACGACATTTCTCCACTCTTCCCTACACGTCATATTCTTCCAGCAAAAATCTTGTCTATGTTATCTTTGTATTGGATTGGTGTTCTTTTCTTCAATTGTATGCGCTTTAAATGTTGTGACCTACAAATGACACGTTTAATAGTATTAAAAGCAGCTGTAATTCCACTCTTCGTCTTGATTTTAGCAGCAGAGTCGCTTGAATTGGAAGTCATTCTAATTATCTTTCTTCGGTCTGCATCTGTAGTGGCTCTTGCTGCTTGCCTACCTTTTATATTTTTTCCATATTTTTCTTTATTTCTGAGAAACAACCAAATAATTTTCATACTTTTTCTAATTTTTTTTGGTGATTGTGCGGAGGGGAAGCTTGTTTTCCGCGTGTACTTTTGTAAAATGAAAAATGGTAAAAAAATAACCGAATGGTTTTTTTCTGAATTATTCTGCCCATGCAGTTTTATTCGCAATAGATCCCTCTTAAAAGAACAAAAACAAAAAGGTGGATTTCTAAATTTATCAAAGCGCAACACGCTCTGATAGTTAAAAAAAAAAGTTTGGTTCTATTCAAGTGAAGCGGAGTGTATACCTGTGTGTAACAAAAAAATAATCAATTTTATAATAAGTCATGTTTTTAATTAGCCTCATATTGATCTGTTCATTAAAAGGAATAACCTTATTAAAGATACAGCCTATTTCGAGAAACTTTTCAAGAGTTCCTCCTTCTGATAAATTACATCTCAATTGTATTCAAATCAGTCATTGCACTCCTTTGTCCGTCGCGCACCGTTTTATATTAACTACCTACTTTACTTTGAATCAAAAACCAAAGACTAAACGTCGGCGTGGTGGGTCATAAATCAGGGAAACTTTTGCTTAATATCTCCTCAAAAAAACATTGAAATTTTATATTATTTATGTGTATTTGTGAAGTGTATTGGAGGTATAATAGCTATGAAATATCAAGTCAACCAGCATGGAAAACGAAGAATCGAAACTCAGTCATCCAGTGAAATGACTGATGACTGTTGGCTGGCTGGGTGGTGGCTTCCAGTTCTAATAAACCAAGCAGTAACAATGCAATCCAACAAAGAGCGGCAGTAGTATTAGCAATATAAACATCTTCGAGAGTCGAGTCGAGACCCTCATACCTACTCTTTGTATTTTTTCTTCTAGCTCTAAGGAAATGAAATTAATCAACTCAGATGTGTGTACACTTCAAGTTCTTAGAGAACACTACACACACACACACACGCGTAGTTGAAGGTAAAAACTCGAGAAACAAGAAACATCGACGAAATAAAGGATTTTGCACTTCGTGGGAATAATTTCACACAATTCAAATCCTCTTTATCCATGTTGCGGCTGCAAATAATTCCCTGTTGTATGTGCATGTAAGTATATATATACACAATACCTTGGAAGTCTTGAGAAAGCTTCTTAAGAAATTATCCATCCGTCTTGGGCTTGGGACTCTCAGTCTTCGATTGCCGTGATCGACGGGGAGCAAAAGAGTAACTATAGGTAGTCGTATACTTGGTTTCGTTGTCATTATTGTGTTTGGTCTTTCACGGAATCTATAGTGTTTGCTTTGAAAATTGGCAGTAAAATTACTCCCGGCCAGAATGTATTTCGCAAAATAACTTCCCCTAAGGTCAGTGGCCGTTTCTGCATTTTGCAGAAAGGTGGAAGGAGTCCCTTGCCGTAAATAAAAGTCGACATCAAATGACTCTAGGTATGTATAAAAAAAAGTCTCACATACCCTTGTCCTGTTGATTTTTGTCTCTTTGACTTCGTTGTTCTTGAGGTGCATCAGATGTATAATTTTTAATACAACTTAAGTGGGTCTTCTGTGGCCCTCAATTATATGCAAATGCTGAATATGTCATTGCCCGATATTGAATGGCAAAGAAGAGACTTTAACAGGGCAAGGTTTTTTACACGTATGAAAATTGAGGGTCATGGTTCATGGAATAAAATACAGAGCATACATAAATATGACAGTAAAACCCGAAAAAGAATCACATTCGAATTCGAAATAACCAAAGTTAATTTTTGTTAGATTAGCGAGGTGTTTTTTTTTTTATGAGAACCATCCTGAACTCATGCATCCAGAATATATTATTTGATATATACCAAAGAACTATCTGGCAAGTTCTGGATGCGTAAAAAAAATCGAACTCAAGATTTTGAAAAAATTTGACAAACGAAAAGAGTGGGTCTCTCAATTCTAAAACCATCTGTCTGTTCAACAAATTTTTTTATAAAAAAAAGTTTTGAAAAGTTGTTGCAAAATTAAGCACGAGCAATTAATAGTAGGTTTTTCGGTTTCAAATAACATAGCAATTATAATTTTATTAATATACACTGCAGGCCAAAAGTTTGAGCCCAACGTAGTCAACTGACTTCATTCATACATGGGGTTTGATATCATGAATTAAAGATTGTCTTTTTTTAAAGAACAATACGCAACATGTAGTAAAAGTTGGATTTTTGATCCAGATTTTTTTTAAAAAAAAAAAGGGCGTTTCGCTTGTAAATCTAGAAAAACCGATTACATTTCATAAAAAAATATTTTAAAAACCGAACAATCTAGATTTGCATGTTTTTTTTTTTATAAAAAAGCCACACTTTGAAGACATAAGCATTTAGGTGAGATTCTTCACCTATTGAGTAACTAGGTCAAAATGTGAAAAGTTGCGAAAACAACAATTGAAAAAAGTCCTGCCATCATCAATTTTAAAGAAGGCAAATTGCAGTGGGAAGTTGCTTCTGAATTAAACACGAGGATCTGCTAATAATTACAACAACCAAACGAAACAGGCCAAAAACAGCACCGGAAATATGTACATGCCGAAATAAATAGAACAGCTGTCTTTGACAACGGTCAAACGTATGCTAAGAAATGCTGAACTATTTGGACGAGTCGCTGTTCGAAAACCACTTCTTCGACGACAAAAAAAGGTGAAACGGTTAGAGTGGGCCAAGAACTATAGTGACTGGACGGAAGAAGATTTAAGCAGAGTTTTATGGAGCGATGAATCTAAGGCCCATCGCTCACTAGGCATAGGCAACTTTTTGTTTGCGCAACTAAAAGTTGCTCGGAGTTGCTTGCCATCGCTCACTAGGCAATTTCCGAGCAACTTTTGGGTTCAGTATTTTCAATTGATGAAATGTGTTAAATTGACCTTGTATTTTGGATCAGTGACGATATAAAATTCGTTCAGTGTGAAAATAAAACTTGTTTTTCGGGTTAAGAGCCTCTCATTTGGTAAAAATTTTGGAAAATTCCCAAAAGTTGCTGGAAGTTGCTCGGAAATTGCTTGGTGGGCGAGGGTAAGCAACAAAAAGTTGCCAGGAAAAATTTTTTACCCGAGGAATTTTGGGCAGAAAATTTTAATTTGCGTGTTCGTTCAAAAGACAGTTGGGGAGTGAAAGTAAAAAGAAAACAACAAAAAAAAATATAAAATTGCTATTGTTTACTTTAGTTTTAGTAATTTGTTTGTTAAAAGTGAACTGTTTGAAGGTTTGAATGAAATATCAACAACTTGAGTAAGCTACCCACCAAGTTTTATAGGCTGGAGTTATAGCTATATTACGGTCACCAGGCCGATCATCAATACTCCTTTTTAGTGGTGCTTAGTCTATGTTTGTTCAATTTTATTTGAAAAACTATTTGCCTCACTGGGACTTGAACCACAGACCAAGTGTCTCCGGGCCAAGTGCACTACGCACTGCGCAATCGAAGTTCCAGTGATCATGTCGATCGAGTGTAGGTGTGAAGTGTTTTTTCATCCTTTATTAAATGTAGGCTCAATAGAGCGCGGGAGAAAATTTAGGGAATACATTTTAAAATTGTCTTTAGTACGACTCAAATATTCACTTTAGTAAATGTTATATCATTTTATTTAGTTCTCTTTTTGCGCAAAATTTTTAAGTGTTTTGGAAAGCAAACGAATAGACCTAAATTCAGAAGAGGTTTTGGAAATATCGTTTTCCTAAAATTCAACAATTGCATACATACAAGGTTGGAATCGGCTAATACTACTTTATCATCTCATTTCCCATACAAATGCACATTTCCAAATGAGATAATTGCAACCAAATTTGCACGAAATTCGGTAGGAAATGGAAATTACGTACAAACCATATGAACACACCCAAATGGAATCCATTCAAAGTGGAACCCATTTAAAATGACAGAATTAAATGTACTGGACTGTCAAAAAAAAAAAAAAAAAAGGAAGTTTGCGATGTGAACACTTTTTTGTATTTTGGCAAATTACCTCTTTTCAGCTCTACTAAAAATATTGTATAAGATTGTTTGTAATACGTGAGAGTCACAATCGGCAATTCCGCCAGTGATATCCGGTAAAGACTTATCACAACAAAAATTTGATTGTCACTTTCCAAAGAATTTGACTTTATGCCGCAGTATGACTGAGAGTTACTAAAAGTCCAACAAATGCTATAACTTTTTCCGAGTATTTTTGTTTTTGTTTAATACTTCAAAGAAACATTCTTGTGACAACAAAGTGTCTTCTTTTCAGAAGAACAATATAAAAATAAAAATTACATAGCAAAGACGTCATTTTCATTTTATTCGTTTTATTTCGATAGCTAATATATGAATATGAAGATTTCACTATGGCAACTCTGATTTTGACAAAAGTGTCATTGGAAAGGGTTGAATTGAATAACAGTACACAAATTGAAGGTAATATATTGCGCATCTTCGAAAATTACAGTGACCTGGCTGTCAGAATTTACAAAAACAAAACACAAGTGTTTCCGAATCGCAGTGACCCTCGTCCACGATTTACAAAAACAAAATACAAGACATGCGCAGAACTGAACAAAAATGAAAACTCGGAAGATATTACCTTCTATATGTGTACTGTGAAATTGAATTGAATTGAATTGAATTGAATCCAGTTGATCATCTCACACAGACGGACAAATAAAGCGACAGTCAAATGTGATTATCATTAATATTATAATCAATTATCACCGTAGCCGATTCCTTTACATTTAACATTATTTTTTAATTTATTTATCCTAACGTGCAAATTGCTACGACGCACGACGTACACATTCCTTCTTTAATGAACTGAAGTTAATTTCCGGGTAAGCTTTATTTATATATGTATATCTACTTTACTATGTACATAATGTATATATTCACCTCCACCCACCCGTTTTAATTCACCACAAAACAGCAAATCAAGTTGAAATATGTAAATGGAAACATACATATTTTACTCTATATACACGTATATTTTGACGTCTGACGTCCTTCAACTCTCCTCCATTCGATCAACGATTATTATTTGTTTGTCCTTCACAAAAGAGGAAATCAAAAAGAAAAAAAGTTGTTGTATTGTGCTTTGAAGTTGAGAACGAGAAGCATGTGTTCATTGTTGTCATCTATCTAGTCTGCCTGATGATTATTATTATTATTATTATTGTGAGGATGATGATGATCACTGATCAACCAGCTGCGGGGCGTGCGAAGTACGCCTCTGTTTATAATGATTCTGCTATTTCTCTGTTAAATTTAAGTTGGAAACGCAAAAAATTGTTTCTTTACCTACATTATGTATACTACGTTGGTGTAAGTTGTTGTGGTTGCCATTTCTGTGTGCAAACGATCAACGATCTTCATCACTTGCGGTCAGTGAACGAACGGAAAAGCAGGAGCGTAGAAGATAACAGATAGCAAAGTCTTGTTTATAGGTACTTATGTAGGTTCGGTTTTATGACCTCAGAAAAGTACTTTGGAATTTCCAGGTAGTTAACAATAATTTTTCTGAGAAGGTAGCTATATGGTTCAAGGGTTAGAGTTTGTGATATGTTTAATCTATACTCATGACGTCATCAAAACTCATTTAAACATTTAGGTTGCCAGAACTTGCTCTTAAAGTTCAGCTTGCTAAGGATTCTAAAGAAGTACAAAAATAAGTACCTATGCAAATGGGTTTGATTCGATTAAAAATAATTGATAAAATTAATTAAAACATTAACGCAACTAACAGTAGAACAGTCACCCCTTATGGTTGTTTTTACGAAATTGAAAGTGAAACAAAAACTTTAGCTTTCTCTCCGTTCATCACTTTTCTAACCATTAAAACTGTAGTCGTGATACTGAAACACCAATTGTCACTTCTAGAGCCGAGTCGTTTTCCTAAAACAAAAACCGTAATATGGTTGAATTTATGTATCTTTCGTTTAAGCCAAGTTTACAGTTCACGTGATGGAAAAAAAAGTTTATTCTAAAATTTTCGCATGTCAAAATTATTGTCAAAAATATTTTATGCATGCTACATTCTACCATAAAATTGTCATAAAACAAATATCACATTATTTAATTATTTAACAAGAAACAAGCAAAATGGAGTTATTATTTGCAATGTTTGGTATAACCTTTTTTCTCTCCGTATTCGTTTTCAAGCAATTAAAGAAAACTCGACAAATTATCATAGAAATTCGGTTGAAATTTGATTTTTTTTAATTTTATTTATGCGATCGTTTTAATTTCATTATTTGAAGTTACTAAAAATCACGAATAACCGCAAAAAAAAACAACTTTTTTTCCGTGCAAATTCATTGAGCGGCAATAATTGTTGTGTGTAGGAGAAAAAAGTGTGGTGATTAACAAATGTTTTTTCCATTTTTAGCCGTTCCGGGTTCCTTACGCCAAGGCAAATATTTTTCGCCTTGGACTTTATACAGTACATGTAAGACATAGATTGGGTGAAAAATTGTTTTGTAAATTTCGATATTTTTCCACTGAAACCATAGCCTTATATGATCCGAAACGGATTTGATTCGGATCACAAATAAAAAACTACAACTTAAAAACAAAATTAACATGTTGTTCGAACTAATTAATTTGACTGTTATTTATGTTTCTAAGTAGGCAAGCAGAATATCAACTGCGCCACTGCCACCCGCTTATTATGTAACCATCTTAAAAAATAATTTGTTAATTTTTATTTTCAAAATTCAATGCTATTATTAATTTTCAATAAAAAACAGAAAACCGGATGCTAAAATGTCTTTTAGTTTTTGAGAAAATGGAAAATAACGAAATATACTTTACTACATATTTTGTAGAAATAGGATCTTTTGAACAGCAAAATAACGGATGGAAGTCGAATTTACGGAAAACTTACGTTTGTTATTTTCAATTTTCTCAAAAACTAGACTACATTTTGACATCTGGTTTTCAGTGTTTGACTAAAAATTGATGGAAGTATTGAATATTAAAAACAAAATACTACTAAATAACGTAAAATTTTGAACAAAATCAGTTTGAACACAATTTTTTAATTTTTTTTTTCAAAAATTTAAGTTTAAAAATTAATTTTTAAAAAATTGTTCACTAAAAGAACTTAATTTATAAACAAAATGAGAGCACATATTTCTGGCTTAACAAAAAAGTATAGCGCGTCGTTTTGACCGTTACCGTTGTTTTTTAATAATTTTTTTTTTCTGTATTAAGTCAATTATTTGCTCCTCCTGTTATTTTCAATTTTCTGAAAAACTAAAAGACATTTTAGCATCCGGTTTTCTGTTTTTGACTGAAAGCTAATAAGAGCATTGAATTTTGAAAACAAAAATTATACTTAATTACATAAAATTTTGAAATTTTTCATTTTTTTTTTTTCAAAATTTCGAGTTTGGAAATTAATTTTTCAAAAACTATTCACTAACACAAGTTCATTTAAAATGAAAATCAAAGAAGAAATTTCTGGCTTTCCAAAACGGTATAGCATTGCATTTTAAATTGTACCGTTGTTTTTAAATATTTTTTTTTCTGTTTTAAGTCAATTTTTTAGAAAATTGCCCCTCCTGCCTAGCCGGGAGGAAATAGACCCCCCTCCCATACGACTTTTTGCTTGTCTTAACCCAACCTACTCGCTCCAGCAGTTTGGTGCATCTTATACCGATCACCCTGTATATAAAAATGAATCCCTTTTTGTGTTCGTACGCACATAACTCGGCTAAACATCATCCGATTAAGTCGGGGATTTTTTTGTTGTATTTGTATTTAACTAGATTAAAACACAACGGAGCCGAAAATTTTAAAATTTGACCGAAAATTAGAAAATTCGAACAACAAAATTTTTTGTTCGTACGCGCATAACTCGGCTAAGGATCATCCAATTTGGATGGAGATTTTTTTCTTGGATTTATATTGAACCAGATAAACACACTGCGGAGATAAACATTGCAAAATTAGGCCAGAAATATCGGAAAGTTGTGGTAACAATAAATTACATACTTTCTGAATTGTTTTTTTTTTTTTTTTTCGAACGGTGTTTCTACATTGGCGATTGATACGTAGTTCATCAATACAGAAGCTTATTGCGAGAGTCTATTAAAAATATATTATTCAAATAGACTTAATTTATGCTGTTGGTTTATTAAAAATCTTATCGTTAATATTTTTCTATTTGATTATTTCAACGACGAATTTGACCTGTTCGTCAGTGATTAAAAGACAAAAAAAAATATATGTGCCGAAGGAAGTAATAAGGGGTAATTAGGGATAAAAGGAAGTAAAGGGATAAGTTTCGCAATCGATTTCAATTTTTTTAAACAACAAACTCTGACTTAACTCTAATTATATAAAATGAGCTGTAAAGCTGTTATGTACAGATTTTTAAGTCTAATTAATATATGCTGATAAAAAAGTACGTATACGCCACAGTGAACCCAGTAATGTTTATTTTATATTATTTATTTTAAAGCGTGTGGTAGCGTGTGGTTAGTAGTCTGAATGTATAAGGTTCGATTCCTGAACTGGCCAGGATGGGATAAATGTGGTTGCGATGGAAGGGTGAGCTAGGTGATGGTGGAACCAAAGAGCGTGGAAGGGGGAGGGGCGAAGAAGGGAGTAAAGGGGTGTGCCCCCCCCGGGTAGGTGAAAAGTGCGAGGAGAAATAAAAATGTTTTTTTTTTGGTCGCATTGGTGGCAAGGCAAGGAATAATAAAGAAGATTTTTTCACCTCTCTCTCTCGTCTTATATCCACATGTAATAGATTACAAGACCCCACAGAAAAAAAGGAAATGTTAAAATTATCAGTGTGTAACACGTTTGGCTATATTTTTTTAAGGGTCATAACATTTGGTTATTTTCTTCTTCATCTGATGGTAAATCCTCTAAAGTTAGGTACCTAGTCAATTTTTTTTATTATACAGGGTGCGGCAGAGAAACTTGCTGATTTTAATTGGGCGCCAACGTGCGAGGGATGGTCAGAAAAGGGCGGGGAGGGTCTCATTTGAAAGAGGGGTTCCTGAAGTTTTGTTCCCCCATAAGCCACTTGCCATCATGCGTTGGACAAAGGAACAGCCCGCGTTCGCCGTAGAGGCTTACTTTTCTAACGGTCGGTCCGTAGTGCGCACTCAGCGGGTCTTCCGAACTCGTTTCGATATTCATGCCGCAGGTCCCGTTCCTGGCCGACAATCTATCGTTTCTTGGGTGAGGACATTTCGGGAAAGTGGGAGCGTCGTAAGAAAAAGTCCGGGAGCTCAACAGACCATCAGAACTCCAGAAATCGTCGAGAGGGTTAAACGAACCTTTTTGCGTTCGCCCCGTCGTTCTGCACGTAAACACGCTGCTGCTCTGGGGATGTCTGATCGTTCAGTGAGACGAATTCTTCACGGCGAGCTAAAGTTTCATCTTTACAAGCTTGCTGTGGTCCAACAGTTAAATTAACGCGATTTCGCGCCTCATCTCCTTGAGGGGTGACGTCCCGTTTCCAGCGCGCTCCCCAGATTTGGCGTCCTGCGATTTTTTTAATGGGGTTTATCTGAAGTCCATCGTTTACAACGACAAACCCCGGACCCTGCAACACCTCAAAAACAACATCTGCCAAGCCATCGCCAACATTCCAGTCGATATGTTGGAAAGAGTGGAGCGAAATTTCAAAACTTGGGTAGAGCAGTGTATCGCTTGTGAGGGCCGCCATTTGCCCGACGTAATTTCACTACATTTAGTTATTAAATAAAAATATTCTCAGCGAGGCACATGTTTTCCTCGTCTAGGTGTTCTCAACTGAAAACTTGCCAGGGTCTTGTCTAAATTTGCCAAAAACTTGCCTTTGTTCTTCCAGGCGGGTAATTGAATTCCGAGGTTAAAAATGCTAAGGTCACTGCACTTAAGACAATCCTTTACCATTTTGTTTAGAAGGCATAGGTAGGTATTTTTAATTTGTTTCGTTTGATTCTTCTTCGATGAGAACCACTTTTTCTTTATAAAAATAATAAAAATTTAAGAATTTCTTTGAATCAGATCACGATTAAAGATGCCAACCGTTAGGTAGGTACATAGGTAGTATAGGTACTCATTCAACCATCGAAACCTTTTTAGAAATTATTTTAATTAATGTTTAAATTGAAATGATTTTTCAAGTTTGATGGAAATACCTACTCTAGAAACATTCTTCACAAACAATACCAACTGAAGTGGAAGAATCAATTCCTTTCTAGGTAGGTGTAGTTCCCATGGTAAAGAAAACATTTAAAATTCATTTAACTGCATGAATTTTGTATTTCTTCAAACATTATTGCCACATCAATTAGTCACCACAGATTATTTTTTTATTTTTTTTTTCACGTCATTATTCCCCAAAGTCTACCATAGAGAGTCGTAATACTTTGATGAAAAAAAATATATTATAAATGACTAGACATAATTTTGACATATTCTCCATAAATCACATGTGGGTAGTGGTATGCTTACGAACGATATATGTATGTATAGGTACGAGTATCTGAAAAGTGAATGAATCCAATTGCTTCACCTTAACTTCATCCATCCCTGCTCTCCCATACAGTGTTGCCAAGTTGGTATTTTCAGAAATCTGCCATAATGACGAAGAAAAATCTTCAATACAGATTTCTAATAAAAAAAATTTATTTTATAATTAAATAAATATTCTTTATAACAACAAGAAAATTAACTTGAAAATTCAATAAATAAAAATTAAAAATAATTAGATCCAATGTTAATGTTATTAATTTAGATCACAATTTTTCTCTATTATTATTATTCAAATTATACATACTTAAGCTTCAGTACAGTTTTTGTGGTTTATTATAATATATTATTTGGAAAGAAGAATTTCATTTAGTGTGGATGCTTCCAATTTATTTCTTATTTTGGTTTTATTTAAATTGATTTGTAAGAAAATGCGTTCAAAAAGAATCGATTGTATCGACAAAACGTTTTTTTTTTCTTTAAATGGAAAAAAAATCATTTTCATCGCTCCAATTTGACGAAAAAATTTCATGCCAAAAATTGTCTAATGACATTTTTTGATCCACAACAATATCATAAAATCTTAATTTTCTAAACTCACGCCACTTGTCATCTTAATTTTGAAGATCTACTATGTCTAACAGACTAGGCACGCATTTGCGATTTAAATTCGTTGCGATTAAAAAATCGCGATCGCATCAATTTCTTGCTGTGCACGCACTTGCCATTTGTAGTCGCGCTATCGAATGTAACATACATCTTTTAATGGCTGTGCACGCATTTGCGATTTAAAGTTGTTGCGACTGAAAAGTCGTTCTAAAAATTGAACCTGTTTTATTTTTTTAAGCGCTGCGATTTTTCAGTCGCATGTGCGTGCACTCACATTTAAAACAATGTGTTTCATTTCTTGCGATTGAAAAATCGTGCGACTGAAAATCGCAAGTGCGTGCATGTTTATTTCTTTCCGCGACTACGATTTTTAAATCGCAGAAATTTAAATCGCAAGTGCGGTCACAAACATTTAATTGCATTTGTTTCATTTTATTTTGCGATAATCGCGTCGCTCGAAAAATGGAACAAATTTCAGTCGCAGTTTCTCGATCGCAAGTGCGGTCACTTACATTGAAACTCATTTGTTCTATTTCTTGCGACTAAATAATCGCAAGACTATTTAGTCGCAAGAAATAGAACAAATGATTTTAAATGTGATTGACCGCACTTGCGATTTAAATTTCTACGATTTAAAAAACGTAGTCGCCGAAAGAAATACACATGTACGCACTTGCGATTGTCAGTCGCGCGATTTTTTAGTCTCAAGAAATAAGTCGTGGTTTTAAATGTGAGTCCACGTACATGCGATTCCATTTTTAGAGCGACTTTTTAGTTCCAACGACTTTAAATCGCAGGTGCGAGCACAGCCATTAGAAGATCACGATAAAAATCCCGCGCCTAAAAATCGCAAATGCGTGCACAGCAAAAAATTGTTGCGACCGCGATTTTTTAATCGCAACGAATTTAAATCGCAAGTGCTAGCCTTACCTTAAGCCAGGTACGCAGTTCACGCTAAACTAAATTTTATCCCTACAATTCTTATCTCTACAATCGTTTGCTAAGAGCACAAATGTCAAAATTTATCTGTGAAAGAATGCGTTGAGCATTAGGTTCGTTCGCGTACTCCCCAAATCTACGAATTTTTACGATTTTCTACAAATTTAACGCAAATTGTGTTCGTTTACGCAAAAGATGTGTAGTTTTTCGCAGGAGAGAGCGCTCTCTAGAGAGTAAATTATTTCCCCTTTCTGCTAATTTCAGCCCAAAGTAATTCTTCGGGCAGAAATATGAGTTCAGTCAAAAGTCACCTTGATATTTGCCAGAACATCTCTTTTCTTATACTCCTCTGTTTTATTAATTTTAAAGTAAAGCCTTAACTACATAAGCCAAAAAAGTGAAAAAGTACAAAAGTGAAAATTTTCAAACTCATTTTGGGATAGTTTTATCACTGGAAAATTTATAAAAATGATGCAGAAAGCTTAAATTTTAGTATAAAAAGAATTGTATACATTTTTTTTCACAAAACAACTGCGCTAGCGGGAAAAAAAATATTTTTACTTTTGTAATTTTGCAAAAAGTGGCCAATGTAGTTAAGACTTAATAAATTAACTTTTTTTTAATTTTTTATTTTATTTTGAAAATCCTTTTAAAGAAATGATGACGATATTTATTTTTTTTTTGTTTTCAAATATTTGACGTTAAAAAACCGGTAAAAAATATTTGTTCAAAGCGTTCATGTACTATTTTGCAGTTTTACTTCTCTCTGAGAGAATTTCATCCCCACTCCTCAATATTTGATAGACTGTGAATTTTAGTGCAGAAAGTACACGAACGAAGCTATTATTTCGCGCGCTAAATTAAGTGGAGACTTTTTGAATTTAGCGCGTGAACTGCGTACTGCCTAGCTAAATATCCTCGCTAAAATTTATCTTTGGAGGAAATTTATATGGAAGATAAATTTTAGCGCGATTTGCGTACTAGGCTTTAGGAAAGAACTTCAAAAGGGAACCATTTGCTGTATTTCTATCGATAATAACGCTACGAGGTCCAATTAGCTTTCTCTTGCTCAACCAGTCAGCTGCGTTCGCCGTTGGAATTTTGTTATAATTTTTTTTTTGGGAAAACGAAATCTTATTTTGACAGATCACTGTGTTCGCTCAATTTGATATCATGATTAAAATAGAACTGAATGAATGCTAACAAAAATGACAGCACACAGCACTGATGAATTGTTGTAAAAAGAACAAAATATTTTTTAGGCACATGATGCGAGCAAAATCTGCAGTGCAGATTTGTAGATTTCAAAAGTCTGGGAATGGATAAAAAATTTGCAAAATGCAGATAAATCTGCACGATTGGCAACGCTGCTCCCATATCACATCCCATTGGGATTTCCTTAAAAAAAAAAAAAAAAACTATAATGGTGTGGTTGTCAAAGAGGATGAGGAGGATTTACAAGGATACAAGAAACGAAATCTGTTACTCTCCTCAGACACTTTCGAACTTGAACAGTAATGCGAACCGACGGCAATTATTATTTACGTTGTAAATGGTGGCTCTGACGTTATATACGTAGTGTAGAGTTCACCAGACAACCTTCATCCCCATTCCCATACACTTTTTTTTTTTTTTTTTTTTTCATTTGAATTGTTGTATTGTGTTTTTTTTGTCTTTGCTTCTTTCTTTCGATTAAAAACATCAATTTCTGCTTATGTATGTTCTCTACTACATAATGATGATGATGCGTACCTGACTCGTACCTCTACGTTCACCAACAATAACTATTTTATTTGCACTGCCTTCAACACCTGACTTCCGATGATGTGTCCGCCACAAGACCACAACACCTTTTATAACTCTTGGCTATGGCTGCATATTTTTTTTTTGTTCTCTATTAATTCCATTTTCTTTCTGCCTCGATTACTTTAGATACGTGATTCGTGTGGCGATTGTCGAGTTAAAGTATACGCTACGCTGTATACGGCTGTGGGCATACATATGTTGAAACTTAACATTTATTTTGATAAAAACACACGTTTTTTGTTCTCTTTTTCTTTATACAGAACACATGTTAACAGATCAACACCAATACCAATGTAGAGTAGGGGAATTTTTATAGGTGTGTTTTAAGGGGCTATGGGGCTTCGACACCCCTGCTTCCGTTGTTGAACAATGAGATGCCTATACCTATTACTCGTTTTGCCTTTAAATTTCGCCAAGTTCGTTTAAAATAAAATGAAAATTTTAATTCCAATATGAACTTTTTCTTTACGAAAAAATATCACCAATTCCAAACTTATGCGATGACCTAATATTATTATCTTTCTCACATTTCGAATGATGTGAATGTTGAACATTTTATTATGAACATTGAATTCAATCACTGTAATCTCAAATTTTGAAAAATTATTTACCACACAGCTCCACAAGTCCAAGCTCCACTCCACTCCAACGATTCGCTTCGCTCCCATTTAAATTTTGTTTTTCACTCTTTGTATGAATTTTTTCTCTTTGGAATTTCTCCTTCAGCTAAATGTACTCGTATATGTGTGGATTTATACATACGAATTGTCGTGGTATTATACCTAGTTTAGTTTTTGTAATGAATTATTCAGATCCAATAATTGCCTTGTTCGCCTCTCTATCTCCCTGCTCTACCTTCTAGAAGAGCCTAAATTGTCTGTCTACCTTCTACCTTCTTCTTAATCCAGTTGTTGAGCATGAACATTGGTGAGATGATAGAGCAAAAATGTTGTTATTTCAAAATATTTTCAATTTCTCCTGAGAACTGAGATAGGTATAATCGCTGCTACTTTTAGTATAAGTTTTTACACTTGAGATTAAAATTATTATTAACAAGTGTTTTTTTGTTTTTTTTTTTTAATATTTTTATTTTATTTAGTGTACGGAGACAAAATTAGGTTTTTAAGTTGTAGGTATTTCGTGTTAGTTGGATTTGTTTTGTTAGAATATGATGTTAATACTTTCTAGAAGGTACCTATATGAATATTTCTGTTTTTTCTCAGAAATTCTCAATGAGTCAGCCAGTATTATTGGTTGGTTTGGTAAATAGGTACCTACTACACAAATATCAGATAAATAAATGAGGTGTTTGTTTAGCTTAGATTTTGTCATGATGAAATTATTTTTTTATAAAAAACAAATGACGTTAGCTTTAATCACTAGTTGATTTGTGCGAATTCATTCGATTTAACAAATACTGCTTTATAACTTATTAAGTAAGCAAGATAGGTATGATAATTTTTTTTTTAGATGATTATGCCTTGGAACGGACTTTTCTTTATGATATTGTTATGGTCAGAATCAGTTAATAGTTGGTATATACAGGGTGATGGGTATAAGATGCACCAAACTGTTGGAGCGAGTAGGTTGGGTTAAGACAAGAAAAAAATCGTATGGGAGGGGGGTCTATTTCCCCCCGTTTAGGCAGGAGGGGCAATTTTCTAAAAAAAAAATGACTTAAAACAGAAAAAAAAATATTTAAAAACAACGGTACAATTTAAAATGCCATGCTATACCTTTTTGCAAAGCCAGAAATCTCTTCTTTTCTTTTCATTTTAAATTAAGTTGTGTTAGTAAATAGTTTTTGAAAAATTAGTTTCCAAAATCGAAATTTTGAAAAAATGAAAAAAAAAAGGTTCAAACTATTTTTTTTTTAATTTTATGTAATTAAGTATAATTTTTGTTTTTAAAATTCAATGCTCTTATTAATTTTCAATAAATTTAGTTTTTGAGAAAATTGAAAATAATGAAATCTACTTTACTACATATTTTGTAGAAATAGGATCTTTTGAACGACAAAATAACGGATGGAAGTCGAAAACTTTTTGTTATTTTCAATTTTCTCAAAAACTAAAAGACATTTTGGCATCCAGTTTGCTGTTTTTGACTAGAAATTAATAAAAGCATTGAATTTTGAAAACAAAAATTATACTTAATTACATAAAATTTGGAAAAAAATTAGTTTGAAACTTTTTTTTCCATTTTTGTTTTCAAAATTTCGAGTTTGGAAATTAATTTTTCAAAAACTATTCACTAACACAACTTAACTTAAAATGAAAAAGAAGAGATTTCTGGCTTTCCAAAAAGGTATAGCATGGCATTTTAAATTGTACCGTTGTTTTTAAATTTTTTTTCTGGGGGGTAATAGCCCCCCCCCCCCCCCCCCCCTCCCATACGATTTTTTTCTTGTCTTAATCCAACCTACTCGCTCCAGCTGTTTGGTGCATCTTATACCGATCACCCTGTATAAAAAGAGAATCCAAATATCTTACTTAATTGACGACTAACTCATTTTTTTTTTTCCAAAAGTGGACTTATTCCACTTTCAAAAAAAAAAAAAAAAACGGCTGATATGTAACTGCTGGCGAGGATGCTGATTTTGGTAGTACCTAACCCTTATTACCGCCTTGATTCGTTCTTTCAAGTGTGTGTCAAACAAGTATTTACTAGTATTTGACAAGTTTTCCTCTATACTTTAAAACTTGACAACTTTTCAGCAGGTTTTCTTCTCGATTCAACTTTATCTTGCAAAGAAAATTTTGTCCAAAACCGTCGACAATACGATGAAAAGCAGTCTTAGATCAATTTATATCGGGTGTGCATAACCATAATTTTGAAATCAAATTTCTTCAATTTAGTACAGTTGTGAAGAACATACATATATGTCATCACGATAAGATTACAAAAAAATTCTACATAAAAGTGACACTGACAGTTTGCAATCTGATATAATTGGGTTCATAGAAATGCAGTATTCCCCGCTTAATTGCACCGGCCATTCTGTCAGAAATTTCGATCAATTATCTGGATGATTTAATAAACTGTATAAATAGCTTTTCCACTGAGGTATATAGGAAACTCGAACGCATTTCTTTCGGTCAATTATGTAAGCGGGAAAATTATTGCAATTTACCGATGTGCAATTAAACGGGTACGTAAACATAAGTGTCTGAAGCAAGTTATAGAACTGGGTTAAAAAACCGATGTTTGTAAACTAAATTAAATTATTTAACAATTGATTTTATAAGCTTAAATAATAATAAAGCATATTAGTAAAAAAAATTAAAATACCTATTTTTTATTATTTATTTTCAGGTAATTTCTTGCAGTTAAATTAACATCAGAATCTGTTTTTAACGGTAATTGTTAAAAGCGTAAGCTGTGAGTAATATAATATTATGTGTCAAATATTCATTTTCATCATACACAAAATACAATATAAATGCAGGTAACATTATTGCCACTCGACTAGAAAATCGGGGGACGATAAATTGGTCAAGAAAAGTTGGTACTTTGAAAACAAATTATTGTGCCTAATATTAGGCGTGTTTTGCTGAAAATTATAGCCAGCGCAGAAATGAAAACTGTCACTTTTTTTTATTAACTTTTCTTGTTTAATTTTAAAGTTGGTAATCGTGATAAATTCAAAATCTCTCATCTGTCATAATAATATTTCCTGAAACAATAATAAACACTGAACAGTTACAAACTTAAAAGAGGCAACAACAATATTCTGTTTCTACAATTTTGTAACCTCGGCAGCATCCTGAAACCTAGATTTTTCTCAAAACTTAAATGAAATCAACTTTCGTTTTATGTTTTGAAATATGTTTGGGCGCGTTCGAATGTTCGCCTTTGCATGTGGTTTACATGCGGTACATTGTTAATGTCCACTGAACACCACTACCATACGTGCATGCGCGTAGCAGGGGGGGGGGGGTTAAGGGGGCAATTCCCCCTACAAAAATTCTTGACCCCCCCCCCAAACGTAACCAAATTTAGTATAAAGGCTCGCAAAAATGTGCACAATTTAGTATCGGAAGAAACTACAGAAACCATAATATTGCCATATCAGGCAGCCACCGCACACTCAGCTTTAAATTGTTATGGGAGGGTGTCCATAGCAATGAAGAGGCAAACTCCTTAGCAAAAAAAGCGGAGGAGGAGAAAACTTAGTTAGTTAAGCATAAACTAAAAATTAAAAAATTAAATTTAAAATTAAAATTGAAATTAAAATTAAAATTAAAATTAAAATTAAAATTAAAATTAAAATTAAAATTAAAATTAAAATTAAAATTAAAATTAAAATTAAAATTAAAATTAAAATTAAAATTAAAATTAAAATTAAAATTAAAATTAAAATTAAAATTAAAATTAAAATTAAAATTAAAATTAAAATTAAAATTAAAATTAAAATTAAAATTAAAATTAAAATTAAAATTAAAATTAAAATTAAAATTAAAATTAAAATTAAAATTAAAATTAAAATTAAAATTAAAATTAAAATTAAAATTAAAATTAAAATTAAAATTAAAATTAAAATTAAAATTAAAATTAAAATTAAAATTAAAATTAAAATTAAAATTAAAATTAAAATTAAAATTAAAATTAAAATTAAAATTAAAATTAAAATTAAAATTAAAATTAAAATTAAAATTAAAATTAAAATTAAAATTAAAATTAAAATTAAAATTAAAATTAAAATTAAAATTAAAATTAAAATTAAAATTAAAATTAAAATTAAAATTAAAATTAAAATTAAAATTAAAATTAAAATTAAAATTAAAATTAAAATTAAAATTAAAATTAAAATTAAAATTAAAATTAAAATTAAAATTAAAATTAAAATTAAAATTAAAATTAAAATTAAAATTAAAATTAAATAAGTTGTACGTTTATCCCACGTACATTTGTGTTCAAGATAAAATATTCAGTAATGGCTTGTACCACCTCCATTTTAAAGTGGTTTAAATATTTGGACAACATTATATTTTTACTTTTACTTTAATTATCGTATGCTTCTTAACGATTTGAGAAAACATTTTTGAAGAAAAAAAAAATCCAAGTTTTGAAATATGAAGTACGCAAACCTTCAACTTCGTTAATGGCTTAGGTATGAGACAAACCAATAGTCTGTGACGTATTATCAACTGAAAAAGACTTAGTACCTAAATGAAAGATTTGTCGAATACTTTGGTGTATTTGAAATATAGGACTTTTATACTATTAATTATTAATATTTATTAACATTTTTATTTATTATTTAATAAATAATAATAATGAGTAAAGATGATTTATTTTTAATAATACAGATTCTATTTACTACTGAAATAAATTAGCAAAGTAGAAGACTTAGCACTATTTAATTGGACTTGTTGAATTATTGATTCAAAATAGCTTTTAACGGCCTTGAATCCATAAAAATTGGCGTTTCGTTCCGGCGATCTCACTTGGACTCATCAGTTGACTAGTGAGGGCCTTGTCAATACGCAATTTCTATCAAGTTCAGTTCATCCTAGTGTGAACTATATCCAACCAGATTAGAATTCCTAATCATTAAATCTGGAAGATTTTTTGTGCCCGTGAGCTACCTACTATTTTTCTTTGTCAAGTTCCCAAAACTTTAAATATGCTTACAAAGTCGATAGCAAATTCCGTAGGAAATAACAAAAAAACAACTCCCTCAGTTCTCAAATTTCAAAGTTCAATCACTTTCATTCTCTCCATTGTTAGGTATAAGATGATGCTAAAATGCACTTGTATTGGAATGATTATTATCATTTTTTCACCCAGCGACCAGCCAATACTCTACCATCGAGAAAACGAACTACGCACAAAAGAGGTCTGTTTTTGTTTTCTCTGTCTGTCGTCATCTACTTCGTCGTCGTTCGTCGCATTTAATAATTTCGGGCCAGTTCCAGTACACAACACAGTACCTATACAGAAATACAGTGTGTTCAATGATATTCACTTCTCTGTGAGTTTTTGTTACTTTCTTTGTTTCTGCTACAAACGACGAAGATACCTACATACGTGTTTTTTTTGTTTTTAATTTCCAACGCAACAAAGAAAATAAAATGATGTAAAATATTGAGAATATTACAAAAGATACAAAGTAGGTAGGTAACTGCGAATTAATGTGAATACAAATAAAGAGTTGTTGGCCTTTATTGGGAAGTAAGATATATATTTATGCAAACACACTGGTTTTCCTTAAACATTAAACAATAGGAATACTAATGTCCAATTCGCAGTTATAGTTATTTTGTAGATACCTAATTTTGTTTTTTAAAACGTGTATGGTAAATAAAATAAATGCACGACACTAGGCAAATTGCAAAAATATGACGTTCAGAAAAAATAAGTAAAGACTGATAGGTACCTACCTATCTAATTCCTACCCCTGGCGAGTTTGTTTTTCGAAAAACCAACAATATTTTATTTTTATTATAGGTACTCTCTTACCAATGGGTATTGTCAATAAAACACACTTAAATAAAATGCGTATATGTACATACATAATATTTTTAAAACTTCTCTCTGAACAAAATTTCTCCTAATCGTAATTTTATTCACCCATCCATTAATTGAACAATGAAAATAAGGGGAATCGCTAGAATTTCACAATGGTGATGGTGAATACTAAATATCTCACGAAAAATTGTAATGATCACGAAATATGTAGTAGGTCTAGGTATACTAAACAGACATGAAATCCAACCGAATTGATTCAATCACAAAAAAAAAACAAAGAAAAAATAAAACGTGTGCTGCTGCGACACAAATAGCTTAAAATCGCATTTTATAACAACTTAAATTTCCCCTATCTCTTTATTTTTTTTTTTTTTTTTTGTGTCTTTATAAGTAATTCACCACTACACACAATAACTTGCAATGGAATCAACTATAATCTCAACAATTCCTATGTGATACCATATACAAGCAGGGATGAAAATGCTTTGTTAAGAATTTTGTTCGTATATTCGTAGTAACGGTGTGGTTTGAAATTTAAAAAAATCTAAAAGTGATTCTTAGGCAGGCGCTTTGACTTTTAAATTAAAATTTTTTTTTAAATTAAAACAAATTGTCAGGTCAATGCTACAAATCGATCTTACCCGCCTGGAAAAATAATATAGTCTTGGAAAAGGCATATGAGAGGTTTACCTTAAAACAAACTAGGCCCTGGCCTAGTAGTAAGAAATTAAAAACTAAGTACCCTTTTGCATAGACAGACAAATCTTGTCTTAGCCCCTAGACTAGATAAACTGTTTATGCGGCCCACAAGTTCAGAGCTCTCCGACGGTCGTGGTGGTCGTACTTCAGGCATCCAAAGCACGTGCATTAGTGCACATCCACTTTAAATGGCAACAAACTTATAACTGTTAAAAATTGTCATTTTTCTAGTCTCGTGCTCGTCCCAAAAGAAATAAGTAAAAAAATACACTGAAAGAAAAAAATGCATATATTTTGAGTACCCTTTGAGCTCATTTCTTTTTCCGTTTTCAAAACAGTCATGAAGTGGGCTTTACGCCGTTTCAGGATTATCCGATGTTTAGCGGACACCCTGTATATGTATATATATGTTACTGTAAAAAGCCGAAATAATGAAATTTTAGAATTTACCGGTAAATCCTAAACAATTTTTACCAATGGTGCTGAGAAATACATAGATTACAGACACCCCACTTCTAGGCCAATGACACACGAGCGTCCGAATGGATAAACTTTCATTTCGAAGCGCGTCCAGTATAAAACTCTCTTGATGTCACACGAACTTCTTTTTGTACGCGGAATATTTTACTAACTTAGTTCCTTTTCTTTGGTTTATAAATCAAATTAAATTAGTGGATGAAAATTCAAAAAACGGCCTCTACCGCCTTCCCTATTGTAATGAGCTCTATAAAATGTATAACATTTTTGTAGAGGGTAGTTGGGCCAGTTACAATGTAGAATATTGTTTTTCAAAATTCTGAAAATTTTCATCAACTTTTTAATTTAGAATACTTTTTTGCTTATAAATTGATTAAAGTGCCTCCATTGCTTTGCTTGTTAGGTTTATGTCCAGAAAATTGACTTTATTATTTTAGGGAAGGGTTTGGGGAATAATTTTGCATAATTTCAAATTTCTAAAATTTTCAACTTTTTAATTTAGAATTCCACAATTTTGTAATTAACGGACCTTTCTCCACTGGTAGACTACAGAGAGCAATGAACCAAACACACCTTTTCTGTGCAATTTTTCCGATTTCTCGAATAAATTCAAATTAAGATTGTGAAGCTTGTGTAGCACGTAAAATAGCAAATGAGGTATCAAAACAATCGCTGTTTTACTGACATTTGGAAATATTTGGAATAATAAAAAACAAAAAAAATGCATTCATTGATAAGATATGAGCTCATACAACAAGGGTTTTAATATTGCCGTTATCTCAGCTCAACGATAATTTAGGAACTCAATTTTTTTTAATTTAATTTTTGATACATTATTTCTATTATCTCTGAAAATTTCAGCAATATATGTATAAGACCCACTAAAAAGATAAAAATACAAAACACAAAAAAAAGTCATCTGAAAATTATCTTGAAGCGCGTCCTTTTGGACGTTCGTGTGACCATACTAATTTACGACAGTATTACCCCTCATGCATGCCGTTTAACAATCTGCGCGGCATGAGATTCATCAAACAATCGACAAAGTTAGACGCGCGGACGAAACCAAGAAGTGAACGCTTGTGTGTCCGTTAATATAAGTTTTCTTGGTTCTTAGGACGTACTTCCAAATGAACGCGCAGAAAAAGACGCTCGTGTGACATTAGCCTTTGTACTGGCAGGCTTAAAGCTTAGAGTAAAATTTCTAAGACTTATATTTTTGTGGCTAGGGGATTTTTTTTTAGCTAACCACAAAGTTGATTAGGCCAATGGGTAGGTTCTCCACCCATTTTTTGGGCGTATGGCAGAGTGAAATCTGAAAGAAATGACCTAAATATTAGATTAGAACGTCAGAACTTTTGACTAAAAAATCGGAAAAATGTTCAGAATTTTGAATTGGATATCACGAAGCACAGAACAGTGGTGCACTAAGCGATTTTTATACAATTTTCAGGCGTGTTAATGATGTTTCTCAATTACAAGTCTTGACCATCGTGGAACCTCAGTTAATCCGACGAAATCGGTGAATTACTTACAACTCTCAACTATTCCTGTGTGTGTTTCTGCAGGAATGGAGGGGACCTACAGTTTATTACCGAATCCCAACGGCTAAGGTGAGCGGCACTTTTCTATGAAACAAGATACCCTTAGAGGATTTGTCACTTCCTCGCAAGAGGTAGTAGCCCTGAAAACATTTTTGTTTTTAGGTGACAGAGATGCTGGGAATCGAACCCAGACCTCTCGCGTGACAGCCCATCGACATAACCATGACGCCACGGGCTACTACGATGGTACAACTAGCACTAAGAAAATTGTCTTTGAAAACCTTTTTTCTCACCCCCATTTTTGTGGGCGTTTTTTTTTTGTTCTTTTTACGGAGGTAGTCTTAGTTCAATAAAATCCCAACCATTCAACCGATTTTAATGATACTTTCAGACATGATAGGAATAGTATAAGGTATGACCAAAGATAATTATTTGGCCACTGACCTTCTCGCTCTAGTTAACAGCTATTTCAAGACCGGATGTGAAAGTAATTGCGGATGGTTGTTGTCTTAATATGAACTTCAACATGCCTACAGTGTAAAGAAACCTTTCTTTCATTTTTGCTAGTGTAACACGCTCAAAAATTTGTTTATTTTACTGTCAGGCAAATAAAAAATCACATTTGTTTTCACTTCCTTGACAAACATAGTCAAAGCCTGTATTCAGTGCCAGTGCTTTATATATCTATGTAATAACAATGAAATAAATACGTACATCTTTGGCCAAAAATATCAGGTGATTCATTTTATTTTATTCAAAATATGGCGGAATAAAAAAATTAATATCTTGGAACTGTCTATTTTGAATGGAAATAAATTAGTAAATAAAAAATTAATATCTACCTACGTGTACCTACCTATCAAACAAAGTCACAAAAAAATACGTGGTAGTCACGAATAAATATAAAGTGAATTGTCATCCCTGCTGAACAGTGACGGCAACGACGACAAGGCAGCAAACAATGCACAACAACCAAGAAGAACAACACGATGATGGCGTTGTTGAATATTGAAATTTTTATTTCATACACACAACACACCACACGACAAGCACTGGGTTTTTTTCTTGGTTTCCCCTGCCAAGAGACCATTTATATCCGCCTTTATGTGGTGCGGGCAAACTTCTAGTTCATCGTCAATTTTAGTCTGAATCGAGTGCTTGGAGACTTCACCAACTTGGGAGGATCAAATCCACGTTAGATAGGTTTTTTCAATTTAAAAGGAAAAAAAAATATTGTCATTGTTAAAAATTTATATTTTGGCTTGTTTGTGCCCACATACGTACATTCCCATTATTGAAAAGGGAAATTTGTTAGAGAAAAAAAAAATACTTGAAAGTGTGATTGTTTTTTTTTTTTTTTTATCTGCTAATTTGTGAAGTGCGATTTATCACAAAAAATAATGTGCAATAATTATACAATAAAAAATAAGCAAAAAGTGCAATCTCTAGTGAAAATAAATAAATTTATTATAAATTTATGTTAAAAATGTAAGTGAAGGCTTAAAATAGAGAAAGGAGATATAATTAAATTATCGACGTGTGTTATGTGAATAACATTTCTACTAAATTTCCACCGTCATTGTAAAAAAAAAAAAAATGATGAAAAATGTCAAAAACGTATGATTGAGTGTTCCCCCCCTGTGTTCAATTTATTTTTCACTGCTATTCCCTTACAGGAAGTCCCCCATTTTGTTCGTTAATTTTTTTAAACAGTTTTTTTTTTTTTTTTTAATTAAAGATTTAAAGAAAATATTAAGGCAACACAATATAAATCTTGTTGTATTTAAAAATTAAAAATAAATAAACTCATTCGCTCAGACGTGAAAAAATAAGTACGACGTAGAAAATAAACCTTTGGTCGTTTTCGTTTCGTATACCTACATAACTTTTTCTTTATCTGCAGATTTTTGTTTTTTAAATTTATTTAGTTCGATTTTTTAAAATTTTATTTTACTTTGTAGACGAAGAATTTCTCTTGAAAAATTTCGACTTGAATAAATTAACTATTAAAAGTGATTAATGAATTAAAATTCAAGTAAAAAAAAAATAGATATCATCTACCTAATTTATTTTATTGCTCTTAAATTGTTTTGTGTTTTCTTTTTTTGTATTATAATTTTTTTTTTCTAAAGAAATAGTCTTTTGTCAATTTTCTTTGTTTCTCTGTTTTCCCCGATAATTATCATTTTTCTTTATTTACCACGTATACCTACCTACATTCTGTCTGGTTAAAAAAGTAAAAAATAATATAAAAAAAAAATAAAACGAAAAAGCCTGTTTGTGTGTGTGTGTGTGGTGTACTTGGCTTCTTTTTTGTACCTTAATTACTTATTTGCTGCTTTAAAAATAAGTTACAATCTAAAAAAAAATAAAAAAATGTATCTAAATTAAGTGATTTTTTTTATTTTGTGTTTTTTGTGATAAAGTTTTTTTTTTTGTTCTTCTTTATTTCTTTCATTGCGACGTCTCCGTATCGTTCTCATGGGATTATTTCTACAAAATCAAAAATAAATCAACAAACATATGTTTTCTCCTCCGATTTATTGTGGATTAATCATCAAAACTTAATAGTTGGTGAGTATAATGCAGTTATATATCAGCTGTTTACTTAACTAAACTAAATGAATATGTACCTTTTAGAAAAAAAAACTAGATAATGATATTTATGTATAAATTGCAATAATAATGCAAAATTTACTTTATTGTTGTTGAAAAAAATTATAATAATAATAATAAAACTTGGTGACTCACCAGTCCCAGTCCCCTTGTAGTGAGTCTTTCTTCATTTGTACTCCTTCAGTGGGTTCCATTTAAATTTTTGTTTGTTTGTTTCGTTGGTGAAACTTGCGCTGTTTGGTCGTTTTATGTAGGTACTCTATGGAGAGTGCAGTATACACCATCATAAATCGGAAATGTCACAAGAGATAACAATGAATGAATGACAGACAATTTTTTTTTTTTTTTTTTTTTTTATGTCATGCTGGCTGTCGTTGATGAAGTGTGCGGGTTGCTGTCATAATGACATTTCTTATACCTATTATGTATTCAAATATCGTGTTTTTTTTTTTTCTTACTTTGTTGTGAGTCATTTTATTATTATTTAACTCAATCTTTACCAAAAAATCCATGTCAATGTGATCTTTCTTCGAATCACTGAAAATAAAAAAATATAATGAAAACGGTGAAACTCATACAAATTTCCATTAAATGCAAGTCGATTTTGTGATCATTTCTTTACGTTTAACGTTGCGTGCAGTGTTAGATGAAAAATATTTTTCATACTATCTCATGAAATTTGTTTCATCAATAATTAAACAAAGAAACCAAAAAGATGGTAGGTATTCAGAAAGGATTATAGATTTTCCTTGTCTACATACAAAGTAGAAACAGTCCAAAGTATTTTTTCAACTGACAGATAACGTTTGTGAGTGAAAGTTTTTGTTTCTTTAATTCATATTTCGATCTGAAATTGAACTTTGTTCGTAGCAAATGGATTACGAATTCAAATTTAAATTTTTGCTTATATATGCTTGTGTCTGTTGGGCTGGTAGCTACATATTTGTTAATAAAAAGATTGTTTGATTTAAAAAAAAAAAAAAAAATATTATTTCTTGCCTAATGATTGAAATCGGTGTATTGTGATACAAACGAACTGTCAAACTCTATTCTTGTTTCACATATAATCCACAATTTATAGTCCAGTGAATTCTGTTATATCAATCAATCTCTATTTTAGAGAATAAACCTTGCTTTTTTGATATAAAGCCCACCCTTTTTAAACAGTTAAGCTAAGATACCACACCAACATAAGGGATTCTACATCAAACACAAAATGAGGGATGATTGTAGATCGACATGAAAAAAATAATAACCTGAAGTTATCAAAAGGATAAAAGTAATGTAGGTACAGTGCCTATGTCTGTTTGATTAAGTGATGGCGCCTTTTAATACTGGTTTTATTTTCAATCAAAAGTGACACATGTTGATGTATAATTTGCTTAAGTCATTGACCGCAATTTTTTCATATTCCAAACAAATATCAGAAAAAACGTGTTAACATGTCACCCCATAATATGGTTGCCAATTACTTCCGCTGGTTTTTTCTTTCTTGTGCTGTATGAATAATACAGGAAGAGTATTTTTTGTATCCTTGTCGAAGTAGAAACTGGATTTTGATGTGTCTAACAAATGAAAAATAGAGATTGTTATTGCTTAAGCTAATACATAACAAACTAAATGTTAAAAGTAAAACCTTACTTTGTCTAAAATTATGTTGCTTGTACTATTTCGAATAGTTTATGAGCTTTTACAAATGACCAGTCCGAAAAATTAGACCTGAAAATTTATTTTAAATAAATAGTTAGTCTGATTTCTCATTTTTCGCCGTTCTTTGTTGTTTTTTTTTTCTCTACAAAGTATCAATGTTTAAATGCACCATTTTAATGTATTATTTGATTAAAAAGAGGTCAGTGAACTAAACATTATTCCTTTGTACAAAAAAATCAAATGGGACTGAATGTTTTTATTTTTTTTGTGAACAGATCACAAAGAATGAAACAATCACGATTGCATCAGCTCTACTTCACAAGATTAAAATCTTCTATCAGACTTTTATTGAGTTGAGAAATAATATTTCAACTCATTCTTGGCGCCAATTAAATGAAAATATATTGTTCTGAGTCCAAATGAACCAATCAACTCTTATCAAAAATCACCCTTGACATAAATACGCAAACAAAAAGAACTTATCAGTTCCATACGATAATACGTTTAAATATTTTTAAATTAAAATTAAATTAAAAAAAAAAATACAAAAATTGCCTTTCGGTTTTTGTCACTCATCCATTTTATTTTTTTTTTACTTGCCCATTTTTGTCAATCAAAAGACAAAGAAAAATTTATATAAAAGAAGATGCTTTCATTAAACATTTAAAAAGATACAAAACAAAATGAAGAAAATTTAAATCTTATTCTAAATAGGCTTTTTTATTTTTAAATTGATTCTCTTTTGATAGGTATTTATTGTTTTTAAACGTGTTTTTTTTTTCTTTAAATAAAAATTCAATAATTTTTTTGTTTTTTTTTTTTTCCACCTAAACAACATCGATAATGATGATAATGAGATGAAGCAATTTACTTTGCTTGCAAAACATGTTCTGCATTTTTCCAGTAAGGGAGAAAAAAAAAAATAAAAAGCTGAATAAATATAAAAAACAACTCACACCAGCCGTGTGACCTAAAATAATTTAATAACATAATTTATATCTCCCCTTCTCTTAGGTATATTAGTTGACTAATAGTATATACGTTGCTCATTTTTTCTTCTCCGTCAATTTTGTTTTTTTTTCTTTTTATTTTGGAGGGGGAAAATACTGTATTGGTCTTTTTGATTAGATATAAAAGCTATTTCGATATAATAAATTAATTATACAGCTTTCGATGCACTTTCATTTAGAGAAGAGAAGAAGTTGGAAGGTTTATGTAATAAATTGTGATACCTTTAATATGATAAATCATGAAAATTAAACATGATTTTTGTTTGTATTTCTTTTCTTATGTTTGCATAGAAACCAATATACACATAAAAAGGTATAACATTTAAATCTATTAAAATAATCAGCCACATGCACATCACGAATTTCATCGTAATGGCAATTTGTATGAGATTTTCCACTATGATGGATTCTGTGTTAGTTTCTTTCGGGATTCGTAACAAGTTTCCGATAGGGCTGAATACCTAAATAAAAAAAAATATATTTTTACGTGTGTAATTTTTTTTTTGTTTGCCTTATTTTTTTATAAATTTAAATTAAATTGGAAAATAACAAAATACTAACAAACTCATCTTAAATATTGAATATGTATTTAAATTTATATGGCTGAGCCACTAATAAATAGGTATTTGTCTAGTCTAGAAGTGACACTGATTGTTTATTACTACGGATTTTGGGATTAATTTAAAATTATTCTAAGTTCGAATTTAAGTTCGTTTACTACTAAGGGCCATACATTTGAAACTACGATGGTGAGCCTTTGTACCTACTCACATTGATTAAATTCTATATTCTTAATGATTATTTAAGTACCTACGCATAATCCCTCATGTGAATGGTATGACACGATTGAAGAGTGAAAATTATTATTGATATGCAAACAATTATGACTGAAAATAATTTCAAAGACAAATTATAGCTCAGTGAAAATGTTTGTTACTTCCGGTGTCTAATCAAGGCGAGAAGTCTTATAGTTCATTGAAAATCATTTATGAACAAAAGGTGTCTCGGTGATAAAAAAAAACAACCATTATTAGTTTTAAATCTATTTATTTGTTTATGGAACGAATACCTAATTAATTTTTAACAATTTTTAACAAAAGATTCATTCCTGATTTTGACGTTTGTACGAGTAAACGAACAGACTAGAGCTGTGTCAATCGTGATTGATTCGGTCTTTGTGACCCGTTCATCAAAATGAATGATTGATTGCAATCACAGTAATCCGAAACAATCAATCTCAACGTAAATCATTTCAGTTTTTGAATAAACGACCGAAGCACGCATATATGCTTCGTTCATTCCACTCATTCTCAATCACATCACAGATCACACAAAGAAATTAAAAAACATAAAAGAAAAACAATGAGAAAGTTCCTCGCCGATCCGATGACAGCTATGTCAGTATAAGGGGTCAAAAGTCATAAAAATGAGTTTTTTTTTAAATATCTCAGAAACGGTTTGTGCTAGACAAAAATTTTATTCGACAATATTATAGCTGAAAGTATTTCCCATAAAAATAGCATATATTATTTTTTTCGTAACATTAACCGTTAAAAAGTTACAGCAATTCGAAAAGTCAAAAAATCCCTTAAAAGGGGCCAAAGGTCATGAAAATGTGCTGTAACTTTTAAACGGTTAATGCTACAAAAAAAATAATATATACCATTTTTGTAGGAAATTGCAACAGCTAAAAAATTGTTGAATAAAGTTTTTCTCTAGCGCAAACCGTTTCTGAAATATTCGCAAAAAACTCATGTCTATAACGTATCACAATCACAAAGACCGAATCAATCTGATTGACATAGTGAACGATTTAATCTTTGACCATAGTGATTGAAATAATGATTGATTGAAAAGACCGAATCTTTGAAGCAATCAATCATTGATTGATTCGATCTTTGAAAATGAACGATTGACACAGCTCTAGAACAGACCTTTTTGTATCTTGATTGAATTGATTTTATTGAGACTTTACCCTGGGCCTCCACAGGGAATAATTCTTTTCATAAAATTAACAAGCAATGGATATTTCCAATAGAGGCCCCGAACTTCATGAAATTACGGATTTTATGAAATCAATTTCTTCATTTTTTTCATACCATCGCAGAAGAAATGAATGAAGAAATAATTTGACGTTTACTTTCAGTTGGACTGACAGATGTGTGCTTTTTGCCTTTACATGTGGGTTGAGGAGTTGACTTGAAATATTAGGTGGTGTATTTTGTTCGTCTCTATACTCAATTATCAAATTAAAGCGTAGAAGCAATACAAATTTCTGAAATAAGGTAAGAAATAACAATTGCTTGTGGAGGCGTGGGGTAAGGAACATTTTACGATGAGTACAATTCATTTGTTTTACGCTGCGGCTCCATTGGCAATATTTGAGGCAATGTCAATTTCAATGGTGATGGCAATTTATTGCTTGAGTGGAGCATTTCATGGCCAGGTAATTCCAGTTGTCAAAAAATCACGTATTGAAATGGCGACAGCAACAACTGTGCTTGTATGCTGTTTTTGAAAGCATAAAATTTTAATTCACTAATTCGTGTTCACTTCCACTCATATTTTTACTTTTTGTTTCAAAATGAAGGAGAAATCATCCAAAATTGTGGAGAAACCATTTTGTAAAAGACGAAACGTCAAAATTTATTTCCTCGTTGATGGAAATCAGTAATAATTGCCTTCATCTTTCGGGCAATATTGCAATTGCCATTGCCCTTGCCAAGGCATCTCCATTGGCAATATTCAAGGCAATTTCAATAAGGGATTCAATTTATTGCCTCAAAAATTGCCAATGGAGCCGCTGGGTTAATTTAGATGTGTCGACTGCGGCTATGGAGTATTGCCTGCTTTATCTAGTTACAGAGTGTCGTCTTTATTAGATATTTGACTGTTTAAACAGTATCTAAGATGTAGCATTTTATAAAAAAAAAATATTGCATTTGTATTGCAAAGTTAGATAAAAATTGTATCACTTAAGCAACAGTTAGAAAGGTTTATTTATAACTTAGACGGCTGTCTAAAGTTAGACAACGTTTAGAACGCATAATTAATCGATGGTTGTCAAACTATGTAGGTACGTTGTCGGAGCGTGTTCATTCATGTATTTAAACTACAAACATTAGACGGTGTTCACATTCACTTAACTCGTCCGACTTTTTTTTTTTTTTTTGACATATCTGTGCTTTTTCTCATTCACACTTCGTCAGAGGGAGTGAGATACAGATAGAGAACAGTAAAAAAAAAGTCAGAAATTACAGTCCAATGTGAACACCGCCTTAAAAAATTCTAATAACAAAAAAAGGTTTGTTCTATTTTGTTGGAAAATATGTCCAGTACATAACTGGTTTACATCTTTAAGGCCCATTTGCTGAAATGAACATTAAATATAAATAAGATATTGTGCTAAGATTAGTTAACACAGATTAGTAAGATTTATATTCAACTTAGAGCCATTTGCTGAAACGAAACTTAAATATTTATGTTCAACTTAAACGCTTTTGTTTTACTTTTTCCCCAGCATAAACTGTCACATAAGCTCTTATGTTGAACTTAAATATGTATTTAAGTTTCGTTTCAGCAGATGGGCCTAATTAAAATATAAAAATTTAAAAGAAAGATTTTGAATTTTTAGCAACAGTGATTTTCGCAACGGATAAAAAAGATCTATATGTAAATGAAGAGATCACACTAGCGACCACTTAATTAATTGCTAAATATCCAACCATACTTCGATACTTGACACTTGCTTCCCATAATATGCATTGCCTTAAGCACTACATACATATAATATCTTAATACAATGCAAAGCATTGTCTTGCCTTCTACGTCACGGTAATAAAAGATATACATACAGTGCGGTTCATATTTATAACCCACTTTAAAGTTCGTGAATTTTTTTGTTGTCTATACACGACATAAAAAAAAAATTGTAGGGAATAAAAGTAATGGTCAAGGCAGTTAATTAAAACAACAAACAAGTGTAGATATTTTTATTTTTTAGTAATACAAAAATAACGAAATTCAAGTGTTTCAAATTTATAACCCATGGTTTCAAAAGTTAATAAAAGTAAATGATAGATCGAAACTAATAATTGATATGGGAACCTTTGGTAAGAATCAAGCAAAAAACTCTTTTTTTCATGGATTTTATCAAGTTATCCAAAAGTTCTGGCTCGATTTTAAGCCATTCCTCACGAAGAGCATGTTTAAGCTCTGATATCGTCTCATACGTCTTTCCTTCTGTGTATATTCTCCTGACAAGAACTTCCCAAAGATATTCAATAGGGTTTACATCGAGAGAGCATGCGGGCCAATTTATTAACTCAATAGAATTTGTTCGCAACCAATAAATTGTTTCTCTACTGGTATGGATTCTGACATTGTCCTGCTGAAAAATACAAGTTTTCTCATGGTGATCTGCCAAAAAAGGTACCAAACTGCGTCGGAGAACTTGAACATAATCTCTGCTGTTCATTTTCGATGAAGTGAATTGCATTTCCAGTCACGCCCTCGATGAAAAAGCGCCCCACATCATCACCAAGCCGCCAGCATAATTTCGCTTATGGAAATATTGATTATAACTTTTTTTTTTTTGATTATAACTTTTTGTTTTCAATTTTACGATAAAAAGTGTGTTAACATAAATTGTAGAGAATTTAATTCTCTACAAAAATGTGGTAAAATTTTGTTTGTGTGATGTATGGTTCTCAAGATATCCCGAAGATCTTTTTACGCCCCCTTTTCCAAAATGTCGGCCAAATGGGGCGGAGTTCAACCCCGAAATCTTGTTTTTTACACTCGCACTGATCCCACATTACACAATTTTTTTTTTAAACTTTTTTTCTCATAAAAGTACGTAGATTCACAAGTTAGTTGATATAAAACATGTTGTGTTTGTAAGGCATTTTCTCGAATTTCGAAATAAGGCCAAATCCAAATTAATTTAAACTGAAAAAAAATGTATACGTATGTATGCATAATATCATTCCTCCCTTTATTTTTTCTTTTTAAGTCGAACTAAAATCTATTTTTGTTTGTGTGTATACAATACACATGTGCCTTAAAACACTTGTAGATATCAAATAATTTTAAACATCACACGCAGGCAATGACGCTGTTTTTTACTACGCAAACTTCAGCTACAGACCTCGTGCATAGATAGGTACACAACATAGATAATAAAAAGCTCTACCAGCATGGGTCATACACATGTTAATATATCATAATGTTCGTTTGTTTGTTTATTTATTTTTCTAAATTTTATTTTTGTTTCAAGTACAAAGAAACAATACTTCCTTTTAGAATACATCATGACGTACATATGATGGTGTATATATGTTTATAATATTTAAATGTTATAAATATTTGTCTTGCATAGATAGAAAAAATAAGCAATGAAAAGCTTTTCGCTCCCACCACATTCGAACTATTCAGCTACAGACGCAACCTATAGAGTAGTGAAGTTTATTATTTTGTTGCTGAACTATTCCCTCTGTTGTTATGCAATATTATACGAACGAACAGTTCGCCCAGTTGTCATTGTGTATCATTGCTGCTTATCTGTCTTTTTTTTTTTTTTCTGTTATTGCTGCTGTCACTGGGTTTACACAATAACTATTTTCGTACAGCAGTTTTGTTTAAAATAATAAGCGTAGGTAGGGTAGGTATGTTTGTTTTATAAATTTGTATATGTTGGCCTAACTTACATAACCTAAGCGAGAGAGCTTTGTTTTTGACATGAGTTTGCATATTTGTAAGGTTTTTTTTTTTTTTTTTTTTTTTAACCCAAAGATACAGAAAACTCACTTCATGACCTTCGTTTTGAAAATGGCAAAAGCAAATGATGTGAAACACAACTTGCTTTTGTATTATGTACCTACTACATTATATTCATGAATTAAGCGCTTTGCCAAAAGTGACAGTTCAGTGGATTTGGTTTTCTCTTCTGCTTTTATATCTTTTTTCTTAAGCCAAAGAGAAAATGACAAATTAAGCATTCATTTAAAAACTAAGTGCATTATTTTTCATTTCGTTTAAATTTTCATTTTTACTCAAATTGTTAACAAAGATAACCTACAGGCAAATCAAAATACATACATACATAGGTACCTACATATTCCAATGACAGCAAACGACAAAGCTATGAGCGACGCGACGGGTGCGTCTTGCAAAAATATTGTTGGTGATGGCATTTTTGTCAAGGTTATCTTCTTTGCATTTTACTTTCATAATGCATACGTTTTTGCAATTACTGAAATGGAACGAAGGCAATGGAAAAGAGATGGAACGTGAATTTTCTATTTGCTGCAGATAGAAAATCGATCACACGATGACATTGAATTGTTTGTTCGGGAAATATAGGTTGAAATACCTAAGTGACATCTTTTATATTATGCCATGCCATTGCTTGGAAGAACATGTCTAGAACTATTAAGATATTCGAAGTTGATGGTTGTATTATAATTTATCGACGATTTATTGTCGATTATCTTAAATAAATTATGTTAGGACAGAAATAATGGGCGTTGTATAGAATATGTTCTTAATTGGTATAGAAATAGATATGTATATGTATGCTTGATGTTTAAACAGGTTTCAAATTCCATTGTGTTTTAAATTGAAATGCGCACACTCATTGCTAACAGACCTTAAAAGCTTAATAATAATGTGATAACGCCAAAAACAACCCGCCTAAAAAACAATTTTTTAATAAGGCTCTAGAATATTTCACTCTGACAAGGGACTAGCAAGGTTTACAATCGAAATTAATCCTTCGCCAGTTTTGTGTCATTTTGCCTCGATAGACACTTTTATTTGCCGGTGATAGAAAAATGTTTGTTTTTGTCATACGCTGTTGGGTTATTATCTCTGCTGGAATAACAAGTTTTAAAGGTTTTCATCGTCTAGATTTTTCAGACTGAAAACTTTTCAAAACAAAACTTGACAGGCGGGAACCCTCTTGACGGACTTCCATTAGATATATAAAAAAAACATCAGAGGTAATTTATTCAACATTGTTATGATTTATTGGTATGAATAAAAATAGTTCAGTGCTTTTTGTTTACCCTACAAATAAACCCCGGCAGAGAACCAAAACAACACTCGATGACGATGACAGAATAATTATTTTCACTTCATCATTATTAAAATTCACAGTGTATCGTTACCACAAATATAACAAGAGGACGTATGAAATTACAACAATTTGAAGCTTATTGACTCGAGTTTTTCTTGTTTGCGGTGTAGAAAAGCAGCCCGCCTGGAAAAAGAATCTAGTTTTCAATAAGACCCTGGCAAGTTTTTCATAGTTACTAACAAGGTCTAGCAAGAATTACTATAGGTTCGCTAGGCCCTCGCCAGTTTATGAACCTTTTTGCCTTGTCAGTTGAATTCTGTCTAAGCCCTGACTAGTAAAACTAGATTTGTTCCACATGTTTTGTTTTACATGGTTTTCCATTCAACCATTTCAGATATGGGGCTATATTATAGGCCCAGCGTAAAATGATTTCACTATTCACAGTTAGTTACCATCAAGAGCTTCACTAGTACTTAATTAAATAAATGGTCTCAGCGAGGCACTAATAGGGGTCTGTCCAGTTTGCCTCGTATAGGCTTTCCTTACCGAAAACTTGCCGGGGCCTTCTTTAAACTTGCCATTTTTCCAGGCGGGAGAGTATAAGTTTCCGGCTGATATCAGTTTATTTTATAGCAAGCAACTGATATAGCTTCATGTTACTTTCGTGGTGTATTCGTACATTATGTACGTAAAGCCAACCTTTTTGTTCCTATAAATATTCCGTTGTTACTCCCCTATCGCTTTAGTGGGTAGAGATTGGGCTTGAATTAGAAGTTCGTTAGCCGTATGCTGAAATTAGTTTCCTACCGATATTCCCCTTTTGCTTTTAAGTGAGCAGCGGGCCACTAAGTTATTCCTTTGGGTTAGCCGGAGGCTGCAATTAGATTCCTACCGTTACTCCTTTCTTGCCTACGAGTAAGCAGCGGGCTCACTTGTTATTCCTTTGGGTAGCCAAAAGGCTGGAATCAGATTCCTACCGTTTTCCCTCAGGTTCACTCCTTCTAAGCGAATCTTGTGGGCTGAGTTTACTCATGTTCATGTAGCTCAAATCAAATCAGCTTTTTATTTTATGAAATACGTTGTTACATAGATTTAGTTTTTAATGAAATTGTAAGATTGTAAACACATAATTTGTTGAAATAAAGTTTCATGTTAAATCTTGTAAATCGTTAGAGCTCTGACTTTCTTGACTCGAATTTTACTTACTTTCTTCGGGAATACCCTGGACTATAACGAGCTTACCTCAGCCAAGAGAAAAAAGCATCACATTTTAAAGAAAGATTTTATACCTACTCCACACATGAAAATAAGCATACATGTTTAAATGGAATAACAAATCATTAATGTCAAAATCGAGATGAAACCTTTTTTCTTGCGAAAGATAAAATCCTTAAAAAATTGAAATAGGTAAAGACATACATTTCTAGTATATTTGCATATTTTAAAATGAAAAACAAGGTTCACTTAGAAATTTCAAACCCATTGAATTGAACAAAACCAACGAAGAAGAAAGAGAAAAAATATCAAACAGCCCGAAGAAATAATCCTCGCAAACAAATTCATACACGTGCCCCAGAAACTACGATGGGGTTTTTTTCCATTTCCATTTTGATCTATATTCCCACAGCTTATGAAAAATCAATACAAATTCATACCTCCATAATGTACATACATACAAATTCGTTATTACTAGAAAAAAAAAAGTATTTTAACAATGGTCTGGCAAAACTCATCAGCTGATGTCCTTTTGTTAATTTCTAATATTTGATGCTCTATTTTCAAATAGGTATACAAGTACGTAGGTTTATGCTTGGTAGTATGTATAGTGTCTTCCTTGTTTCTCCAAGTAATGCTAATGTGCATAACTACCTACCTTTTGTAGCATGCAAATGTCGAAAATTAGAGAAGAACTGCAGGGGTTAAACAGGTTCCTGTTTTACCCTTTAAAATGAATAGAGCAAATTGAAATTGAAAGCCCATGGTGCGAGACTTAAAACTCCCCTGCTGACGTGTTATGTAAACAGGGTGTTGATACAGTATAACCATACTGTATATGACGATATGTACGAGTAAGTTGATTTTTCAACCACACGCGAAGCTATAGCTTTTTCTTGGAACAATATTATGTACATTATGTATGTAGGTAGGTATACAAAACATATACCTAAATGCAAGACAAAATCTACATTTCGAGCACACTAACTTTTTAGGATAATTATTATCTTTCAGCAATCCAAGCATGACCTAGAGGGTAACCATACGAACCGCGAGAGAACCCACATCTCCTATCAGTATCACTTGACAGTTTTCGTTTCTTTTTTTTTTATGATTTCCATTTCCTCGCCTTCTTCTGACTGCTTTCAACCCCTACCCAAAAACTAAAAAACAACAAAAAAAAAACTAACGTCAAGGTGGTTTGAAATGAAAACGTCAGGGAATCTGTGATTGTTGACATTTACTTTTATTTCCCTTATTCACCACTTTCCCACATCTTAAAACAAAACGAACAAAACATATGTTATCGACCTGGAACTGAAGAAAGTAGACAAAGAGAAGAGTAATAATGCATAATTGCAATTTGCTTTGCTACATCAGGCAATCGGAGTTGCTCCTATTCCCCGAATATGACTTTTTTTTTTTTCTTATTTTGGAGAGTTTTGCTTTTGACAGTTCTCCAAAATCTACACCGCATGTTTCAGTGGTGGTTAACTAATTTTCTTTGTTGAATTTTGCGTCGGTCTTGTCGGTGTTGGTGTAATTTGAATCTCTTTTAAATTCATTGGTGTATAGTTGAACTGCGCATGTGCTGTGTTGGATGTATATTTCTTTTTTTATCTTTGGTTAATAAATTAAAAACATCCTCGAAGAAATCCGCCCATGTTCTGCACTTCTTGTCACATCATTTGTTTGTCTTCTTTTATTTTTTGTCGTCATCTTCTACTCATCTGAAGTTAAAAGAACACCACAGACATAATGGAAAGAGAGTTTAACAAACAAAACAAAACAAAAAAAAAACTGTATGTTCATTTTTTATGTGGATGCTTTGTCTTACAGATACATATACATCATATACATACCTACTTTATATGAATGTGAAGAACAGAGTTCAATAATAAAAAAAAAATAACAACTCCTCTCCCTTTCAAAATAAAACGTCATATTAGAGTAAACAAGGTCAATACCCTACTTTCATGGTAAAACGCAAATATTATTTGCACTGTGGATTGAATTTAAATTTTTTTTTAACAATAATATGATTGCAATTGACAAATAAACCTTTTTGAATGTCAATCGATACTATTGATGTTGTTTTTATTACCTAATTTTCTTTTTTTTTTTTTATTGTTTTGAATATTTTAACACTTGCCTTAATTCTACTTTGTTGTAGATATTCTAATTGCATTAAAATATTATTTACTTATTTTATTAATTTTTTTTTAGTGTAGGCAGGTGCATAATAATAAATCCAAAATCTAATAACGAATATTCAGTTGACAATTCTTTTTTAAACTTAATCTTTTTGTTTGTTTTTGATAATAAATTATTATCGTCCTTCAATTAAGGCTTGTTCCTTTTTTTAAGTAAGAACTGTTAAGAAGCGTTTTTTCTTTTTTAACCAAGAGAAAAACACTGGCTGTCAAAAAAATCTATTTTTATATTTTAGTTCTTACACATCATCAGAGTGCTCTACTTGAGTTTCTTTTTTTAATCAGAGCTAGCTTGGAGCTTACTCCATAAGCTAAAACAAAATAACCGAGCAAACGTTGCAAAAAGCTGAACGCGGCAAACTTCATACAATTTTCATGTGATTTGACAGATATGACAATTCAGTGCTCTGATGTGTTTCATAATTAAATCGCAGAATTCTGATCATGTTCTACTCAGGGCTTACTCGGTTAACTCAGGCTCGCTCAGAGCTAAAAAAGAGAAACGCCTAAATTGTCAAAAGGCCACGATAGACATTTGATAATTTTTTCTTTTTCCTTTCAACCAAAAAAAAATTAATTTTGCACAATTTCCATAAATCCAACGACATAATTTATATATATCACTTCTTCAAAAAGAAAACAAACAGAGCTAACGAAGTTGTAAGCAGATTAACTGTCAGTTAGCTGTCAATTTTGAAATTAATTTTTTTTTTTGAAATTAGCGTTCGTATTTTTGTTTTAAACCGTTTAAAGTCAAAGCGTTTGCGAATAAAAACTACCTTATTTAAATCCTTCTCGCACAACACAGATAGTAACTAGGTACCTCTACCTATAATAAAATTCTACGGTGGAATCCATAAATACTTAGATACATATACATATGTATGTTTCAGATGCTTGGTAGACACCCGACAAATTGAAATTTAAACGATTTAAAACGATTTGCTTCGAATTCTATAATTATGTTCTTACGTTTCAATGAAATTTGCAATGTTAACAAATACACAACTACATTCGGTTGTTGTTAAAGAGCCCACTTAAAGTCTTGATCACGAATTGATTTTTTTTTCTCTTCTAATACATGTCTCATCTTTGAATTTCATACAGAGCTCTGGTAAATCTTTTAAATCTTCTTTGACCACATGCTGATACAGATGCATGACTAAAAAAAAAGCATCAGAAAACTAAAAACGAGTAAAAAAAAAGGAATAAAAATAAAACCGCCACCTTGTGTTGTTTTTCCATAAAGAAAGAAAAAAAAAAAAACCTGCGTAAGAAAGCATGACCGTATGTATCGTCCGTGCGTCTGCAGGCAGAATTCAGTCAATTCGAAAAAGCAGACAATTCAGGGGACACAATATCATTTTACACAGAGGTCTTTACCTCCTAGGAAGGATGATCCACTCCTGTAATATTGCGTTTTATTCTACTATGTAATTCTTTTTAACGACCAAATGTTTTTAATGATTCTTTTTTTTTTTATATACTTCAATTCAATCCTACACCTTCTTGTTCTTTTTTTCTTCTTCTCGTTGTTTTGTAAAAGAAGAAGTTTGTTTTATGACGGAGATTAAATTTCGTGATTTCTTTTTTTTTTTTTTTTAATATTGTTCGTCTAATAAATTATAGCTACAGGGATATTTTACTAAACCATTTTTCTTTTTTAGAAGGAATTTAGGTAGGTACCTATTCGAAGATTTTAATTCTATTATAATATAGGTACGTAGGACTTGCCAATTCTAAAAAGGAATTAAAATTCCTTCGCAAGCAAGTACTCGTATAAAAGTTATTTACTTTTCAAAGGGTCCTCAAGCCCTCCATTGATAAGTTATCTACATTTACCACCGCTAAGTACATTCTGGAGAACCTTCTTCGATATGGCTTTTAATTAAATCACAGAAACTCATTCGAAAAGGGAAATGTTTTACTTTCTTTGCTCAACACAAAATTTTAATGGCTATAAGCAATAAAGCCACCTTCTAACACCAATAACAAAATACTTATGTATTAACAAAAAATTAATGATCTTAAATACTTAAAAAAGATATGGTAGGTACCTATAATTTTTTTTACAACAATATAAAAATGTTTATTTTCTTAAAATACCACGCAGATACCTTTGTACATAGGATTTATTAAAATTTTACGTATGGATATTTCTGAGACGAAAATTAATTCCATACAGAGTCATTTTGTGTGACACGGTACGGCTATTTTATTGAAAATATTCAATTTACACCTAAATAAATGTTAATTCAAAATATGCCTTTGCATAGTTTTGAACCTAATTTTGGGCACACTTAATTTAGAAATGTGAATTTGAATGAGAAATAAGATAATTGAGTATCGAATTTGGATATTTTTAACGAAATTATTGCATTTGCATTTCAATAAGTCTTAGGGCCAGTTATATACATACGAGGATCAATATTTAACTCGCGGTTTAGCAATTTTAATTCACCGATTTCGGTGGATCAACTAAGGTTCAGTGATGGCTTAGGCATGTGATAAGCTATTATCACATACTTGAACCTCGGACCATCGTTGAATCTCATTTAATCCGCTGAAATCGGCGAGTTAAAATTGCTGAACCTTGGGTTAAATATTGAACTAAGTTTGTACAACTAGCCCTTAGTTTACCTCACTCCAAGCAAATAAATTGAACGAACCTGACACTCTTCACGCACTTGTTCTATCGGCAAAGTAGGTACATAGGTACCTACTTTTACATAAATATGTGTTCATTAGTTTATGTAAGTCGTATTGATAAAAGCTGCCTTCTTTAAGTTTACTTACGTATAGCGAAATAATTTAAATGATCATCACAACAATCTGAAGAGGTTGATGTATAGCAAGGTATTTTTGGTGTAGTATTCGTTTACTTAAAACTGCCAATTACTACCAATTCTTTTTTATATGAACTAAAATTGGTAAAAATTGTTAGTTTTTGGGGTACTTATTGTTATAGGCTCCGTGAAATAACTCCCCAAATGAAATAACCCCCCAAATCCAAAAATGAAATAACTCCCCATCATGTTTTTTTTTTCAAGTTCAAATTCAAAGATGAAATAAATCCCAAAAAGCGCATGAAATAAGTCCCCAAACAAAAAATGAAATAAGTCCCCAAAGAAATAACAAAACTACGGCGTATAAACAGTGAAGTATGTCTGGGGGGCATGCTTGTATTGCCTTTGAATACACCCAACCTCGCACCTACCCCAAATCGTATAGTGGGTCAAGCAGGGGGTTGCAGGGGGACAGCATGCCCCCCCCCCATACATACTTCACTGTTTATACGCCGTAATTTTGTTATTTCTTCAAAAAAATAAGTACGCAAATTTGAGGACTTATGGCTCCGTGAAATAACTCCCCAAAACAAAAATAAAATAAACCCCAAAATTTATATGACAAAAAAACTCCCCAAAATTGGGGATTTATTTCATCGATTTTTGGGGACTTATTTCATAGTTGAATTTGGGGATTAATTTAACCACGAAATGAATGAACTGACGATAAGTCCCCAAAAATCGATGAAATAAATACCCAATTTTGAGGAGTTTTTTCATATAAAAAAACTTCCGATTTTCATATAAATTTTGGGGTTTATTTCATTTTTGTTTTGTGGAGTTATTTCACGGAGCCATTGTTATATCCTTTTTGTGCGGTAGTTTCTACAGGGCCAGAGCTTTATCTATAATTAGGACGAGACTAGAGAAATGAGAACATTATAACAGTTATAACAGTTTTATTAAAAATTAGCGTTCATTACGTCTTAATCGTTATTTGAAACAAAAAACTCAACATCTGAAGCATGCCCGCTGTCCGGCGTTGGAGGGTTTGGCCCTGTATAAATGAGTTTGTAATTTTAAAAGCAAAACTGTTATAAATTGCAATTTTTTAGCCACTGCCTTTAACTTTAACGCATTTTTCTAGTTAATAAAATTATTTTCAACTTTAGACATCAAGGGAACGGGACAATGGACTATCGATGTCGCGCGGCCTTAAAAAAAACGCATAAAGATTGGCTTTTATATAAACAAAAATATTTCTTATAAATTGGCATATCTATCTAGAGTAGCTTCCTTCTGAGATATTAAGTTCAATATAAAAACAAGCTTCAAAAAGATTAATTAAATATTAAACAATGCTGTGGGTAGAAAGGTATACTAGATTGGGAATTTTACAAAGAACTTACTTGCCTAAAGGCATGAATTGATAGTTTCCTCTAGTATTTTCAAATCATAAAAACACATACTTGACTTTATATTTTTGTTTTTGTGCTTTTGTATCTATATTTTTAAATATTTAATTAACCTTCGTTAAAAGTTTAAAAGACAAGAAGATATAGGTATGTACATAAGACTGACAAAGGAAAGACACGAACACAAAACTCAAGCACAGGTTTGCCTTACCTACAAATATAACAATATCAATGCATGTAGGTAGATATAGCATTTATACGACAGAAGAACTTTTTAAAGGAACATTTCGGCCATTATCGCATTTCTATGTGAAATAATAGTGGTGGCTGGCAAAAGCAATGGCAAGGTTCAAGGAGAAATACTTGCACACCACCGATTCGAATTCTCATGTTGTATTTTGTTGGGTCGTTCGTCTTTTCTGGGGCGTGTAGGTAGGTAGGTAAGTTAAGGTACTCTGCTGGGGTCTTTAAACCAAGCCACACAAACACATTCAAATTTCTGTTATACCTATATGGATATGTTTTTTTGTTTTTGTACATGTTTGAGGAACAACAGCCCAGACATTCAAGTTAAACAAAAAAAAAAAATAAAGGGAAACAAAAAAACATCAAGCAAGAGAAACCAAGAACCAAGCAAATCTCCAATGAGTGATCATCTATTACACATTTACGAAGAATATTGCAGAGCATGGCATTAAATAAATGTCTTTGTCAAGGATATGCCAAGCCAAACAGAAGGTTCCTTAGTGTTCTTTGGCTTGTCAGTTCAATTTGAGTGCATACCAAAGTGGTGGTTGGTTGGATTGAATTGGAACGTTGAATTGGAAGCTGGTGCTTGTTGTTGTTTCTCTGTCCCTTGTTTCATGCTTGCTCACTACTCCTACCTGTCATATGGTTTTAAATTATATGGCATCCTACAGAAATGTGTAATTCCAACTTGAGAGCAGAGCATTGTTCGGAATCGGAACAGGTGGAACCTTTTCTTGGGCAATTATTTTACATATAACCGATTTATTTTTTGTTCTTGTTTATTACACTCGTAAGGCATAACGCACGAAGGTAGGCGTGAATGCCTCATTTTTTTTTCATTCTTTGTTGTAGGCTGCTTAGTCTGGTGGGGCTTTGCAAATAAAATTTAAAAAAAAATAAACGCAGATGCAGTTTAATTTATTATCGCTTTCAAATAAATTTATTATTCACATAACTGCTGATTTTGTTTCCTTAAATTAATTGCTTAAATAAAATTATGGAATTTCCAAGCCTCTAGTTCCTGTTATTTATGTGTGTATGCAGCAATTTTTATAATACACTCAAAAAATATTTCTGGTGCTATTTATCAAAAAAACTGTAAGAATCTTACAGTTTTTCTCATACTTAGAATCTTCAAGAAACGCAGTAAGAATTTATCAGTTTGCATGGTAGCCTGTACCAGGCTAAATTTTTTCGGAATAAGTTTATATTTATCTGCATTCCGATACCATTTACCAGAAAAACCAGATACCAAGACTCCTAAAATATCTGGAAGAATTTATCAGTTTAACTGGTAGTCCGCACCAGGAGACACTTTCGGAGTCCGATAAAATGCATCTGTAATCCAATAGCATTTACCAGAAAAACAGATACTGAGAATCTTCAAGTTGCTCTGGTAGAATTTATCAGTTTTTTCTGGTATCTCGTAACAGGCAAAATAATTTTGCCTGGTACCCGCTATCGGGAAGATGATACTATTTACCATATATATAATTGTTTACTGATGAAATTCATCAGTTTTCTGATAGAATTTACCAGTGGAATATATTTTTGCCTGATACCCGCTATCAGGGTGGTGGTACTATTTATCAGTAACACTATACTTACTGGTACTATGTACCAGTGCAATTTTATTTTGCCTGGTACCCGCTACAGAGGGGATGGAACTATTTACAAGGAATTTTATTTTTTACTGGTAATATATACCAGTGTTCTGATACAATGTACCAAGGTTGCATAATTTTGCCTGGTACTCACTATAGGGGGGATGGTACTATTTACCAGGAATATTTTTTTACTGGTAATATCTACCAGTTTTCTGATAGAATGCACCAGAGCAATATAATTTTGCCTGGTACCCGCTATAGGGGGGATGGTACTATTTACCAGTAATATTTTTTTACTGGTAAAATGTACCAGTTTTCTGATAGAATGTACCAGAGCAATTTAATTTTGCCTGGTACCCGTTATAGGGGGGATGGTACTATTTACCAGTAATATTTTTTTACTGGTAAAATGTACCAGTTTTCTGATAGAATGTACCAGAGCAATTTTATTTTGCCTGGTACCCGTTATAGGGGGGATGGTACTATTTACCAGATATATTTTTTTACTGGTAAAATGTACCAGTTTTCTGATAAAATGTACCAGAGCATTTTAATTTTGCCTGGTACCCGTTATAGGGGGGATGGTACTATTTACCAGTAATATTTTTTTACTGGTAAAATGTACCAGTTTTCTGATAAAATGTACCAGAGCAATGTAATTTTGCCTGGTACCCGTTATAGGGGGGATGGTACTATTTACCAGTAATATTTTTTTACTGGTAAAATGTACCAGTTTTCTGATAGAATGTACCAGAGCAATTTAATTTTGCCTGGTACCCGTTATAGGGGGGATGGTACTATTTACCAGATATATTTTTTTACTGGTAAAATGTACCAGTTTTCTGATAGAATGTACCAGAGCAATTTAATTTTGCCTGGTACCCGTTATAGGGGGGATGGTACTATTTACCAGTAATATTTTTTTACTGGTAAAATGTACCAGTTTTCTGATAAAATGTACCAGAGCAATGTAATTTTGCCTGGTACCCGTTATAGGGGGGATGGTACTATTTACCAGTAATATATTTTTACTGGTAAAATGTACCAGTTTTCTGATAGAATGTACCAGAGCAATTTTATTTTGCCTGGTACCCGTTATAGGGGGGATGGTACTATTTACCAGATATATTTTTTTACTGGTAAAATGTACCAGTTTTCTGATAGAATGTACCAGAGCAATTTAATTTTGCCTGGTACCCGTTATAGGGGGGATGGTACTATTTACCAGTAATATTTTTTTACTGGTAAAATGTACCAGTTTTCTGATAAAATGTACCAGAGCAATGTAATTTTGCCTGGTACCCGTTATAGGGGGGATGGTACTATTTACCAGTAATATATTTTTACTGGTAAAATGTACCAGTTTTCCGATAGAATTTACCAGAGCAATGTAATTTTGCCTGGTACCCGCTATAGGGAGGATGGTACTATTTACCAGTAATATTATTTTACTGGTAAAATGTACCAGTTTTTTGATAGAATGTACCAGAGCAATGTAATTTTGCCTGGTATCCTCTATAGGATGGATGGTACTATTTACCAGTATTATTTTTTTACTGGTAAAATGTACCAGTTTTCCGATAGAATGTACCAGAGCAATGTAATTTTGCCTGATACCCGTTATAGGGGGATGGTACTATTTTCCAGTAATATTATTTTACTGGTAAAATGTACCAGTTTTCTGATAGAATGTACCATGGCAATGTAATTTTGCTTGGTACCCGCTATCGGAATGATGGTAAAATGTACCAGGAAGTTTATTTTTTACTGGTAAAATGTACCACTTTTCCGATAGAATTTACCAGTACATTATTATTTTATCTGGTACCAGCTGTGGGGAAAATAGTTACATTATTTACTAAAAGAAAGTAGAAACGTGTTTCAATACTATGAAATATATGTTCGTGCTTACCATAGGGGTCAAGCAACCTTGCAAAAAACAAATAGCTAATACATACGAAAAGAAAAATTTCATAAAACCATAAACAAAATGCGAAACCATCGATTTTCAAATAAATAATAAGCAATTCGTATTTACTTAAAACATTACATATTTTTATTGCAAAAAGTTCCTTAAATATATTTACTTAACAATTTAGTCAAAACTTAACCTAAATTGAACCTTTATTTTTAAAAATTATGATACATCTTAGAAGAAGATGTCAAAGTGAGGTCACATATTTCAGCAAACTCCTTAGATATGTTTTGAGTTTTAATATGAATGCATTTATTTAAATATAATTTTTTCAAAAAATTGTGACTTACAGATTTTGAAATTAAGTCCGCGTTGTGTTGACTGTTGAAATATGTGACCTCACTCTGACATCTTCTTTTTGAAATCCTCATTGTCAGCTGAATTCAAACACCTTATAAGTGTGCGTGCTCTTGGGTTTGTTGCTGTTTTGTCGATTTGATAAAAGTACATATCAATGAACTGCCAAAAATGTTCGCAAGCCTTAGGATACGCCATGTTTAGTGTAAAAAATGTTTTGATGCAAACATCAATCGCACGCTCGATCGTAAACATCTTATAATGCGTGTTGTCGAAATCAACGTGAATTTCTTCAACCTTCTCTAAAGACCCGATGATAGTTATAACTGGGGGCTGTGATTGCAAACTGTTTGCTGCCAATGCATTTTGATGCTCTTTGTAGTCTTGCGGGAGAGCAAACACTCTGATCGATGCTTCCTGACTATTTTTGACGGTAAATCGTTTGCTGCCTTCCCGTCCAGTCGGTGGCAGGAGATAGTGCAAGTGTGTGAAGACCATGGCAGCCCTAGCATCTATTAATGAAAAGAATATTTGTATAACTATTTTGTTTTCTGCAGTTTGTTTTAAATGGTTAAAGTTACGATTGGCCACATTTCAAAATTTTTTAGATATTTTATTTTTCGGTCAATCGTAGCGCTACCAAAAAAGCTAAAAAAAATTAAATGTTATAAAAGACTATTGTATTTATTTTGGTTTTTGATCAGTGAATTAAATCTGTTCCTGAATTTTATTTTTCTTCTTAGAAAAAAAAAACTGTCACAGCTCTCTGACGTTTATTAACTCTTGTTTATTATTTTAAATGCCATCGGATTTCATATGGTTGAGCATAAAATTTAGTACAATGTACATATATGTATGTGTCTTATATCTATTAAAAAATTATATTATAGTTACTATGGGAAAATTTTATCATATGGGAATCGGATAAGCACTGTAAGCTGAAATCATGAAGTTTGCTTCTAATCTCACAGTTAGAAATTAGTTTTGGGAAAACGTATTGCAGCATCAAGTCACAAAAGTCGGCGATTCTGGTACCCGCCAGAACATCGTCCTTGTTTTCGAACATTCTGTTAAAATCAGATTCGATCTAAAAAGAAATTTTTTTTGCTTGTTTAATTATTTTGTTGCTTGGATATGTATGTCTTTGAAAAAAATTTAAGACCAATTTTTGCAATAGTCAGTAGAGAATTCAGTAACTTAGTCTTCAAATAGAGCAACGAATAATGTTTCAATAGTCAGATAATGTATTTGTAAATTGCTCCTGACAGTTAAACGAATAAAGCTATTTGCTCTTAGGAATAAATACAAGTTAAATTAAAAAGTAAATTTTGAAATTCTTAGGATATTAAAATCATAACATTCCATGGAATGTTTTTTTTCATGATGGAAAAATTATACATTGTTATCCGATTGTGTAAGAGTCAACTAGCTTTATTCCTCTGCTTGTAAGTGAATGTTTAACTGACGATTGAAAAATCAGATCTTGGAAATTTAGTGTTGTTTGACTAAAAGAACTAGAAACAAAAAGATATAGAAATAAGGAAGATTTTAAGTTAATTAAAAAATTTTTTTACGTATTCATATCCATTCGAAAAGTTCATGAAGTGCCATCTTTTGTAAAACTTATCCCATGTAATTGTCTTAAGGTTTGCCTTTTTGAGATCTGATTGGCGAGTATTAAATGTGCTCTCCCATGCATCTATTTTTTCTTGTGCATTCATTGTATGAAAGTCGTGTTTCATTTTCAGAAGCAGTTTTTCTTCGTCTATGGAATTTTCTACTTTCAACACGGCATCGGTTTGCTTCTTTTTTTCAGCCTTCGTCGAAAACAAGCGATTTATAGAACGACTTTTTCCACGATAATTATGAAATTTGTTTGCAAGTTTTCCTTTTGGATTTTTCATGCCTTTGTTTGAGCAATAATAATCCAGCTAAGAGGTATATGTTAAATGTAAATAGTAAAACCAATGAAATTGAGAGAAAGACAAATTGCTTACAGGATCCTCATTAAAAACAGTGTGAATTTCTTCTGCTAGCTTTGCCAAGTCTCTCGACGAGAAATGCATGTTTTTTTTTTTGGCGTAAGTTAAAATTGTGTCCAGTAACAAGGAACGTACTGATTTATTGTCGATATTTTTATGAATTTCAAAATAGTTCTTAATTATTTCGCCATCACTGCAGTTCAAAATATCCATTAAATTTTTGCTGGCAGCATTAAAAGTGTATGGAGTAGACGAAGAAGCACTAGTTGTTGGTGTTGAATGATTCCGTTCTGCCAATACTTCATCAAATGAAGGATTCAATGATAGAATTGTATCATGCTCAATTTTCCATTGATGCCATTTATCGAAAAATACAATTCTACTGGCAGTAGTTATATTTAATCTTTCCATGAACCTCTTCATGAAAAATGGTTGTGCCACTTTCAACACCGGCACAAAAAGATTTTCATCTGCAAACAGTGTTTTTGTTTTAAATTGAATTCTCTAAGCTTTACCAACGATATTCTATATTTACCAACAAAATATTGGTGGAATTGAATCGGAATTTTCCATTGATTCAAAAGATTTCTGAGATCCTCAGCTTCATTTTCTTTTTCATAACAACAATAGGAACTTATCAATTCTGTGAATGTTACGTTTTCAGAACCTTGGTTATTGTAACAAACATTTGTTTCCGGTGAAGTTTCTACAGATTTTGCGGCTACGTTAATAGGTTCGATCGATGAAAATGATAAATCAGTGCTTAATACGTTGCCGTTTTCTCCGACCAAGGTATAATCAATACGCGATGGTAATGTTTGACTAGATGGAATGGTGATAACCGGTATTGCTGTTTGTTCCGATTGGTAAACAGTTCTTATCGCTTTCTCCTCCATAGCTAATGACACTGATAGTACTGATTTTTCGTGAGAAGTGTCACTCGTTTGATTTTTATCGATGTCGGTAGATGCTTTATTTCCAGCCGTAAAAATGACTTTTATTGGTGATGACATGTTGTCTAACGTAAATAATATTATAAACGATATTATGGATAAAGTTTGTCAGAATAAATTAATAAATTATTTTTGGTCTAATCATCAGTAAACCACGAGATATTTTTATAGCATTTATTGGAGGACTTTTGCAATGATCTATTCGCTGTAAATGATACGATAAAAATTGAATTGGTGTTGTGGCATTGCCAATTTCAATTGCAGCAAAATGTTTTCGAAATGAAATTATTTTTACACGTTCACATATTAAATATGGAAGGGTTTTCGTTGAAAACTTAACCACCTCTTTAATTCGAAAAATATGCGTATTTTCTGGTTCATTGTCTAGAAATTGTGCCATGAAATAACCTTCTTTGAATCGTTTACCGTAATACATACATTGAGAGAAACTTGAGAAATCTGAATGAATTCCCTGTAGTGCCTTGTAATTATTAATCAAATCAACGTGGCAAGTATTGATCATGTGAAAACTAGAAAATGAAACTAAATCGGGCGTCAACTCATCCATAAGAGATTGGGCGAATTTAAATTGAAATTTTATGGATAACGTGAGTGGAATATTCCGTCGGCTGTTTATGACTCGGGCGTATTTTTTGAAGTCTTTATGTTTAGCTTCGAATTGGAAGCACCAAAAATTACGCGGCACTCCAGACATACGAATTACTAGTGGGTAATGTACCATAAAATGATGTTTTGGCTTTAAAGTGTCGTTGAACAACCTCACATAGTCAAGATGGTGTTGTCGAATAAGTTCTGCAAGATGCTCAATCATATCATTTGAAATATTGAAATCCAAAAGAATTTCTACGATTTCTACGAAATTCAGAAAGAAAATCCAGACCTCATCTTTTTCAGGTATGCGATCAGCTACCATTAGAGGAAAGTGATAAACAAAAGCCATCATTTCACGTGCCGTTTTCTTTAAATGCATATTCTTTAAGTTTTCATTCGTAATTGGCGATAGTGAAATGTTTCCGATTTCGATTTCTCCATAATTAAACGAGTTTATTCGGTCGTTGAAACTCTCCAAATTTGGGAAAAATTTCATGTCAACAATATGTCGAATGATGTGACATAGGTTATAATGGCATACGCCCTCGAATATGTCATGCATGACATCAACTGAATAGTTTGAAGTCACGTGAAATGATTTAATAGAATTGAAAACTGAATTTTGATGTATGCCAGTTTTCTTGTAATCATTAATAGAAACATCTTCTAAATAATTTTGTTTATTACGCAGCATACTTGCAAGCTCACACGGCATTACAGAAGTTTCTTTTTTGGGTAGTCTGCAAAGTCGGCAAAAGTAAGTACTAGAACATGAAGAAAAACCTAGAATAGCATTCAAGCCTAAATTATCACCAATTAATAAACCTAAAACAAAGTGCACCTTTTTCATTCCCTCAGATGTTGAAATTTCTATACCAGTTTCTTCCAAAATTTTAATTTTTTCAATTAGTGCGTAAAGGCATTTTTTATTTCCGAATGATTTATAGTCCCGAGACTTGAAAAGTGCAGCTAAATAAACATCGGATTTCCCCGGAATGGTGGGAAATGAATAATAAATAAATGATATGGGATCAGCGTGCGAGCCTAACGGGTTATTTATCTCCGCATCATCCATGTATATGAAATACGGTATGACAATTTGGTTAGGAGAAAACAATTTACGCTTTTCCTGCCACTCTTTTCCCTGAATAAAATGAGAAACATTCAATCTATCATTTGAAATACGGTCGATTTCATCAATGGTTTTAATCAGTAAATCATTTTTTTCAAAAGTTTTTCTGAACTGAAATTCAAGTGGTAGGAGAATTCCTGATGTCATGTGCTCTTCATGGCAGTTAATTCCATTACGATAAACATTTTGCAACTCTTCATTAATCGTGAACTCTGTCGCAGCGCTTAAATAATCATTTATTGTCAGCCATTGTATAAGCTGATGATCAGTGCTGCATAATTCAAATGGCTTTTCCATCGCTGCAATCAAAGCTGAGATCTGCAAGCGATCTTCAACCGGTCGATGAATTTTGTTACTAAATATTTTTAAAGACTTTATCATGGGATTATAAATAGATTCCTTAACCATTGTAATTATATTCATCGCATCTTTACGTGACAAATTGTCCATACTGTATAATTTCATAGCAAACTCAATTCCACTTTTATCAATATCAAATTCATTTTTATTATTAGTATCGGAGGAACACGAAGGTAAATCCGAAAAAGAAGCTGCTTCTGGAGGAGAAAAACGATGAGAATGTGATAAATATTTAGAGTAAGAAGGCGAATCAGAACTTTTTATAGTATTAGAGGATGGCGAAAATAACGCCAAACCATCCTTAACGTGGGTTTTACAGTGACGTGAAAAATTTGAAAAGGTCGAGGTGAACGAAGTACACTTTTTGAAAGTACACCGGTAAACACCTGTTCCATCTAATCTGTGTACAATTTTAAAGTGGATTGACATATTTTTCATGGTATGTAATCGTTCATTGCATATAAAACAATCCATTTAAAATGTTAGCTAACCTTCTCGTAACTTGGGAGAAATTTAATCTGTTTGCAGTTTGTGTATTGCTGGAAATGTTTACTAAAAAATAAAGATAGACAAAAAAGTTTATCATTCAAAAAGTTTTTTAAAAGCTAAATGCTTTTTATTGTTAATATGTTAATGCAAAGTGAAATCAAAACCGAAATGAAGCATTAAGTTAAAAACAGATCAGGTGTAAGTGCCTTTTTTATTACTTGCAAATAAGTCGTTGATTTGCTAGAGTTATTGAAATACTAGAAAATGAATATTCTAAAATAAAAAATCAATAAGACTTAAAGATAATTACTGAGGCAAAACCCCATATTTAAGCAGATTTGAAATGCCTTCATTTATAGGGTTTTGCTTTTGTACTTATCACGGTAAAATAAAAATAAAAAGTTTATGTTAAACATTTACTTACAATTGGTGCTGCTACAATTTTCTTGCAACTGGCTTAGCTGGTAGTAAGTATTGATTTGCTGAAATGATAACAACAATCTTATTAGAATTCTAGAGTATCAACAAAATTTTCGAAATATAAAGGTGAATTAGGTACTAAGGAAAAATCCGTTATGTATTTAAAAACATTAGTTTCTTTTTGTGAAAGTCTTAAAGTTAACAAGAACCTTAATATTAATATTTGCAAAGATTTTAAAGATTGAAAATTATTTCATGTATAGGGTTTTGCCTTAGATTTTACAACTCTAATAAGAAAAAACAATGTTACCACTTACCACTGATGTTGCCGCTGCAATTTTTTTTTCTAGTCTGGCTTGATGGCTGGCTAGTGCTTATTAATTACTGAAATGATAACAACAATCGAATTAGAGTTGTGAAATTTAAAAAAAAAGTAATGAAAATACAAAACTGAATATGAATCACAAAGGCAAAGCCCGATATGTAGAAACAAATAAATGATTTGTGAAGATTTTAAGTTAATTAAACAATATCTTCATGTATCGGGCTTTGCTTTAGTAATTTTTACTGAAATAACGAACAAAACATTGAATTACTAAAGAAAAACTCGATACGTAAAAATTAATTTCACTTTATGTTAAGTTTTTAAAGTAAAAAAATGTATTGGACTTTACTTTAATATATAAAAAAAAGAGTAAACTATTTAAGCCAACCCCGATGAGTAAAAACCAACTGCCTAATTTATAAACAAAAAATGGTTATTTCAGCTCTTGTGTTAAGGGTAACTAAACCACAGAACAAAAATTTTTCGGACTCAAACTAAAGCCAATTGCTTACTACTCCTTTGAGACCAGAAAATTCTTGTTTTCTTTAGTACCTAATGCTGCTGACACAGGAAAAACAAAAAAGTGAACTTCTAATGCAAAGCCAGTAAATAAAAACTCATCTTTTAATCCCCAAATATTTTAAGGTTTAAAAATGTACTGGGCTTTGCTTAAGTACCTACAGCTGAAATAACGAAAGTAAAAAAGTGAACTAAGCAAAACACGAAAAGTAAAAACTATGATTTTTATTTTAAACCTTTTTAAAGATTTTTTTTTCTGTGTTCTTGCATCGGGTTTTGCTTTAGTACTCACCAAAGTTATATAAATAATAAAATTTTAAAGGTTTATACTTACTATTGGTTGGTTTAATTTTTGTATTTTTTCCTCTTGTGCCTGGTATTGGTATTGATTCACTGAAATGGTATCAAGAATAGAATTAGAGTTGTTAAAGATTAAAAATATAAAAAAAAAACGGTGAAAAAGCAAAACTATTTACTAAAAGGACGAATGCAGAAGAGTGCACTACTTAAGCCAACCCAATAAAAGTAAAAAAAAAAAAAAAACGGATTTTATATTTGAGAAGTTTCTATAGTTTGAAATGCATTTGGTTTTGCTAAAGTATTTACCACAGTAATATAAAAAAAAAACAGGTTTAATGTTTTACCACATATTTTTTTGGTCTTATTAATGTTGCTTTTTCTGGCTGCGTTTATTTGTTTTCTACAATAAAATTAGAAACGGTTAAAAAGTAATAAATTAAATTTTGGAGTTTTGTAAAATGTTTAGTTCTATTTTACTCCGACTTCCTTTTACTACGAAATAATTTTCGTTTTGCATTAGATATAAGTGACTCTTTCAAACTACGATTATATCTTATCATTTGTCATATTATTTTAAAATAAATTTGCAGTTACTATGTATGTGTATTCTTAGCACAAATCAAAACCCTGTAATCTAGAAATTAAAGATTTCATATACTGTTTTAAAAAATCACACAAAAATTTGGAAATTTTAGAATTTGGAAAATTATTTATTTTGAAAGAACTATGTACGAAGTAGGTACGCATAAATTCGAAACCTTTTACCCAACTTACTGATTAGGCCTTTGGAAATTTGCTTTTAATGACAAAGAACATTTTTTTTCGCTTGGATTAGTTAAAAATCTTCAAAAGTTGCTTTTTTCCTAAAATCTTTTGACAAAAAATTGCGCAAATTTGTAAGATTTTTACATTAATATTAATCACTTTCATCACTGACTCACTGACTGAAAGTGAGCATTAATGGATAGTTTTGAAAGCCTTTTGACTTTTGTTTATTCGTTGCCAACTGACTAGATTTTCTGTGCGACAATCATCTTGTTTTTCTTCGAACGAAACAAAACTAATTTAATTTGGTTTTTTTTTTTTTTAACACATGAAATCAATTTAAAAAAAATAGGTTATTAATTACTCACCATAATATTACAGGTTTTTCTTCTCTTCTATTCTGTTAAAAATATATTCGTACATTAATTACGCCGAGGTACCGCACATGGCCCCAATATATGTACGAGTACATATATATGTGCATTCGTATACTTGTACAAAACTGCAAATTCCTCCGAATATTTTGTTGAATTTTACCAATTTTACAAATTCTACACAATTTATTTGAACTTCAGGAACGATAAGAGTAAAGTTCTTAGAAATTTGCAGTTTTTGACAAGTGCTAATGCAAAGTCAGTTATAAAATCTCATATTTTAAGCCGCGAAGATTTTAAAGTTTAAAAGTGCACTGGGCTTTGCTTTAGTACCTACAGCTGAAACATCGAAAGTAAAAAAGTGAACTACTAAAGCAAACCCTATAAGTAAAAATCAAATTTTGATCTTAGTGAATATTTTAAAGTTTGAAAATGTGCTGGGCTTTGCTTTAGTAACTACTGCTGACACAAAAAAGTAAAAACGTGAACTGCTGATGCTATGTCAGTTAGTCTTTTTAATTTGCGAAGATTTCAAAACTTAACTACTTGGCTTTGTTTAAGTACCTACAGCTGAAACAGTGAAAGTAAAAAGTGAACTACTTAAGCAAAACCCGAAAAGGTAAAACTATGTTTTTTATTTGAAAAGTTTTTCGTTTTTTTTTTTGTATTTTTACATCGGGTTTTGCTTAAGTACTCACCACAGAAATATAATTGACAAAACTTTAAACATTTACTTACCACTAGTTGCTTTAATTTTTGTATTTTTTCCTCTTGTGCCTGGTATTGGTAGATATTGATTCACTGAAATAGTATCAAGAACAGAATTAGAGTTGGTAAAGTTTAAAAATATAAAAAAAACAGTGAAAAAGCAAAACTGTTTACTAAAAGGACGAATACAGAAGAGTGCACTACTTAAGCCAACCCAATAAAAGTAAAAAAAAAAACGATTTTATATTTGGGAAGTTTCTATAGGTTGAAATGTATTTGGTTTTGCTTAAGTATTTGTCACAGTACTAAAAAATAACAAGATTCAATATTTACTTACCACATATATTTTCTGGTCTTATTATTGTTGGTTTTTCTGGCTGCTGGTATTTTTGTTTTCTACAATTATAAAAACAATAAAATTAGAAATGGTTCAAAAATAATAATATAAATTTTGGAGTTTTGTATAATGTTTATTCTTTTTTACTCCCACTTTCTTTTACTACGAAATAATTTTCGTTTTGTATTATGAGTGTCTGAGTGACCCTTTCAAAAGACAAGATATCATCGTCTTTTTTTTCATATTTTATTAAAGTAAATTTGCAGTTTCTGAGTATGTGTATTCTTAGCAAAAACTAAAACCTTGTAATTTATTTTCGAAAAGAGAAATTCACAATTTATATTTTAATTCTTGTATGACTTTCTCAAAAATTTTCGAAAGATTTCATATGCTATTTTAAAAGTCACTCCTTATTTGTTTTGGATTTTCTACTCACAAGAAAATTTTCACTAGTAGTTTTTTTCGTAAAATGATTTGATTGCGCAAATTTGTAAGATTTTTACATTAATATTATTCACGTTCATCACCGACTCACTGACTGAAAGTGAGAAACACGTTGTTAATTTTGAAAGCCTTTCCACTCTTGTTTCTTGTTGCCAACTGACTAGGTTCTCTATGTGACGTCACAATCATCTTGTTTTTCTTCGGACGAAACGAAACTAAATTACTTAAATTTCATTTTATTGTTTTTATTAGTTTTCTTTTCACTTAAAAACAATTTGTTAAAAGTTTAAAATTCCAAAATAAAGTATTCACAACACAAAATTTAAAATGATTGGGACGACACACAAACTCCAAGATGGCGGCTTGCATCTTGAGAAACTCATCGCAAAAAAAATGCGTCTCAAATGAACGAAATTTTTGTTTTTTTTGAACACATGAAATCAATAAAAAAAATAGAAAATAGTTTTTTTAATTACTCACCTTAATATTCCACAGGTTTTTCTTCTCTTCTATTCTATTAAAAATATACGCCACAATTAAGTACGTCGAGGTATCGCACATGGCACAAATATATACGAGTACATATATATATTTGCGTTCGTGCACTTGTACAAAACTGCGAATTCCTCCGAATATTTGTTGAATTTTACAAATTTCAAAAAATCTACACAATTAAATTTTTTATTTATGAACTTCAGGAACGATAAAAGTAAAATTCTTAGAAATTTGCAGTTTTTGACAAGTGGTAATGCAAAGTCAGTTATAAAATCTCATATTTTAAGCCGCGAAGATTTTAAAGTTTAAAAGTGCACTCTGCTTTGCTTTAGTACCTACTGCTGACACAAGAAAAACAAAAACGTGAACTGCTAATGTAATTTCAGTTGGTTAAAACTAATCTTTTAAGTTGCGAAGATTCTAAAGTTTAAAAATGTACTGAGCTTTGCTTTAGTACTCACTACTGACACAAGTAAAACAAAAAATCTAACTGCTAATGCAAGCCAGTAAATAAAACCTCAAAAGTAAACTACTTAAGCAAAATCCTATAAGTAAAAATCTGATTTTTATCTTTTTGAAGATTTTAAAGTTTAAAAATGTACTGGACTTTGCTTATGTACCTACACCTGAAACATCGAAAGTAAAAAAGTGAACTACTACTCGTAAAGCAAAACCCTATAAGTAAAAATCAAATTTTTATCTTTGTGAAGATTTTAAAGTTTAAAAATGTACTGGACTTTGCTTAAGTACCTACAGCTGAAACATCGAAAGTAAAAAGTGAACTACTAAAGCAAAGCCCCATATTTGAAAACCAAACTTTTATCTTTGTGAAAATTTTAAAGTTAAAAAATGTATTGGGCTGTACTTTAGTACCTACTGCTGACACAAGAAAAACAAAACCGTGAACTGCTAATGCAACTTCAGTTGGTTAAAACTAATCTTTTAAGTTGAGAAGATTCTAAAGTTTAAAAATGTACTGAGCTTTGCTTTAGTACTCACTACTGACACAAGTAAAACAAAAAATCTAACTGCTAATGCAAAGTCAGTAAATAAAAACTCAAAAGTAAACTACTTAAGCAAAATCCTATAAGTAAAAATCTGATTTTTATCTTTTTGAAGATTTTAAAGTTTAAAAATGTACTGGACTTTGCTTAAGTACCTACACCTGAAACATCGAAAGTAAAAAAGTGAACTACTAAAGCAAAACCCTATAAGTAAAAATCCAATTTTTATCTTTGTGAGGATTTTAAAGTTTAAAAATATACTGGGCTTTGCTTAAGTACCTACATCTGAAACATCGAAAGTAAAAAAGTGAACTACTAAAGCAAACCCTATAAGTAAAAATCAAATTTTGATCTTAGTGAATATTTTAAAGTTTAAAAATGTGCTGGGCTTTGCTTTAGTAACTGACTGCTGACACAAAAAAGTAAAAACGTGAACTGCTGATGCTATGTCAGTTAGTCTTTTTAATTTGCGAAGATTTCAAAACTTAACTACTTGGCTTTGTTTAAGTACCTACAGCTGAAACAGTGAAAGTAAAAAGTGAACTACTTAAGCAAAACCCGAAAAGGTAAAACTATGTTTTTTATTTGAAAAGTTTTTCGTTTTTTTTTTTGTATTTTTACATCGGGTTTTGCTTAAGTACTCACCACAGAAATATAATTGACAAAACTTTAAACATTTACTTACCACTAGTTGCTTTAATTTTTGTATTTTTTCCTCTTGTGCCTGGTATTGGTAGATATTGATTCACTGAAATAGTATCAAGAACAGAATTAGAGTTGGTAAAGTTTAAAAATATAAAAAAAACAGTGAAAAAGCAAAACTGTTTACTAAAAGGACGAATACAGAAGAGTGCACTACTTAAGCCAACCCAATAAAAGTAAAAAAAAAAACGATTTTATATTTGGGAAGTTTCTATAGGTTGAAATGTATTTGGTTTTGCTTAAGTATTTGTCACAGTACTAAAAAATAACAAGATTCAATATTTACTTACCACATATATTTTCTGGTCTTATTATTGTTGGTTTTTCTGGCTGCTGGTATTTTTGTTTTCTACAATTATAAAAACAATAAAATTAGAAATGGTTCAAAAATAATAATATAAATTTTGGAGTTTTGTATAATGTTTATTCTTTTTTACTCCCACTTTCTTTTACTACGAAATAATTTTCGTTTTGTATTATGAGTGTCTGAGTGACTCTTTCAAAAGACAAGATATCATCGTCTTTTTTTTCATATTTTATTAAAGTAAATTTGCAGTTTCTGAGTATGTGTATTCTTAGCAAAAACTAAAACCTTGTAATTTATTTTCGAAAAGAGAAATTCACAATTTATATTTTAATTCTTGTATGACTTTCTCAAAAATTTTCGAAAGATTTCATATGCTATTTTAAAAGTCACTCCTTATTTGTTTTGGATTTTCTACTCACAGGAAAATTTTCACTAGTAGTTTTTTTCGTAAAATGATTTGATAGAAAATTGCGCAAATTTGTAAGATTTTTACATTAATATTATTCACGTTCATCACCGACTCACTGACTGAAAGTGAGAAACACGTTGTTAATTTTGAAAGCCTTTCCACTCTTGTTTCTTGTTGCCAACTGACTAGGTTCTCTATGTGACGTCACAATCATCTTGTTTTTCTTTGGACGAAACGAAACTAAATTACTTAAATTTCATTTTATTGTTTTTATTAGTTTTCTTTTCACTTAAAAACAATTTGTTAAAAGTTTAAAATTCCAAAATAAAGTATTCACAAAACAAAATTTAAAATGATTGGGACGACACACAAACTCCAAGATGGCGGCTTGCATCTTGAGAAACTCATCGCAAAAAAAATGCGTCTCAAATGAACGAAATTTTGGTTTTTTTTTTGAACACATGAAATCAATAAAAAAATAGAAAATAGATTTTAAATTACTCACCTTAATATTCCACAGGTTTTTCTTCTCTTCTGTTCTATTAAAAATATACGCCACAATTAATTACGCCGAGGTATCGCACATGGCACAAATATATACGAGTACATACATATATTTGCGTTCGTGCACTTGTACAAAACTGCAAATTCCTCCGAATATTTTGTTGAATTTTACCAATTTTACAAATTCTACACAATTTAATTTTATATTTATGAACTTTAGGAACAATAAAAGTAAAATTCTTAGAAATTTGCAGTTTTATACAAGTACACGAACGCACATATCACTTTAAACGAAACAACCACGACGACGCAATGACGCAACCAGAACCAGAGAGAAACAACGACAACGAACGACTGGCGACTAGCAAAATGAAATTCTGTGTTCTGGTCGCAGTGGAATGCAAGAAAAAAACACATGAACACAGGGTTGTTATATGGTTTTTGGATGATAGGTAGTTTTATTTTTAGTTGTTCAGATTTTATAAAAGTTTTTTTGTATACATAAATGTATATAATTATGTGTGCACGTAAGGATTAAAAATGTTTATATTGATAAATCAAATGTTTTTAGCTATTGTTGATAATATCCAAAGTGCCTACGAGTATTTTTTTGATAGAAACACACAATTTATTTTTAGTATGGATACAATTTAGTCAAAAGTTTCAATGCCAAAAAAATTTCGAGGATGAAAATATATACAATACATATTTTTAAATGATTGGCTTGCAATAAAAAAAAAAAATTGTTGCGAATTTATGTTTTTTAAAAATTTTCCCTTTTTCCCTATAGCTTAATTTTTAAATAAGAAATCCCGCAGTTACACCATCACTGCATAAACGATTCATTTGGCGTCATATTAGTTGACTATACTGCCTTTTCATGTTCCGTTATCGAATAATGGAATGGTTATTCTGATAAAATTTATCTGGAAAATGGTAATTACTACCAGAGTACAAGCTTGTGCATAGATTGATGTTTAGAGAGAGGGAGGGAGAAGAATAGATTGAACTGATAGTCTTTCTTCTTAGCTTGTTCGTTCTGCTGAAGTTGTTGATGGAAATGAGGGGGTAGCAAAACAACTACATTTGTAGCAAATTATGTGTTAAGTTGGTTAAATTTTCAGAAACGAAAAAACTGAAAACCCAAAATAACTCTTTGTTGAGTGTATGAATTTAGGAATACTAAATGAATTTTTTCACAAAACTTCTCATCTTAATTTCAATTTAAATCAATAAAATTCAGTATCGAGGTTCTTATAGTTCTAATAATATATAATATGTATGTAACCAAAGATGGGTAGTTAATAAAAATTATAATATTCATACCTAACGACATTTAAGTTTCTTTTTCAATTTTTTCTTGTAAATTTGACCATTTCTATCGTGACGTAACTGGAGAAGAAAAGAATTTCTGTGAAGTTTTGAAATGATTTGATTTTAAAGTGAATTGTTTTTAAGTTCATTCTGTATCCATTCGTAAAGAAACAATTTAGTTGGTGGATGGGTTGAAGTGGTGTTTGGGGGGGGGGGGGGGGGGTTAGGTGGTCGATTAGGGTCTATTGATGGGTAACACACATTAATTTTCAGATTTTTGAAAAAGAATTTGTACATAATGTAAATTAACACTACAGATTTGTTTTCAAAATGCCCTCTCCCATACGTAATAACCTATTTATCAAACGGAAGAGGTGTTTTGTGAAAATTCTACTAATAAAGCAATAGCTATAAACATTCGATACCTATAGTTTGATTCATAATGGGATTTTTAATTCACAAATCTGAATTCAATCTAAAAATTGATTTTTTTCGGGAGAAATAGAATTCGTTTTTAAATTTATTTGTTGTCCTATACGGGTATGTACTTTAAAAAAGATTATGTACATTTATTATATTTGTATTATTGAAGTTTACTTTCTACGTATTTTAAACAGAACTATCACAACCAAAACAAATTAAAAAATACAAAAATAACATTTGCAAATTTATATGTAGCTACAAATGGTGTTAATATTTATGATCATGGAATATGAAGAAAAATTAAGATCTGAAAAAGTGATTTGAATAAATACATACATTGACAATATAATGCTTAAATCAATAGTTTAAGGACATATTATATTATTTACACGAGGTCAAAAAAGTTAAATGTTCTGCCATTAATGGCAGGAATGAGCTGCCTTAATTTTTTTTTGTGTATTGTCAATATTCAGAAAAAGAAGACAGCACACTATTTTGACGCAATCACTTAATGTCAATTCTATCGTGTTTACTAATGACGTATCTACATTTCTATTTTATAGGAGTTCGTTTTTTAATATTTCTAAAACTATTTTTAATAAAAAATTATGTGTTTATTTGTTAATAAAAACCTTCCCAATGATTTCAAACTTGGCCTTCACAAAAAACTCGACAGATGTCAGAAACGTCATTTTCAGTTAACACGGCAAGATTGCAATCGGAACCTTTGTATGACAAACATAATGGCAGAATTTACGCCGTCTAAATTATTCCACGTTTATGTAATTACTGACACTTTTTCAATCCTTTAAATTCGACATAATCAAAAATATAACACACTTATTAGATTTTGTTAATCTGTCGATTGAAACTAGTTGAAAAAAAAAGTTTTGAATAAAAAAAGCGACTAAATCAAAAATTTAAAGATCGAAAAAAGGTAATTATGTAAATTTGAGTACAAAAATAATTTAAAAAGTTTTTTGTAAAAAAAATTAATTAATTTCTGAATAATCTCAAAAATAAAAGTCCACTTAATTAAAAAATGAAAGCTTAACATATAAATAAAACGAAAAACATTTCCAAATTGAAACATTTATCATGGAGATGAGCTAAAATATTTTGAAATATTTTAAAAGTTTAAAATTAAGTTTTGCTACAAGATTACAAAATTAAAGATTTTTAGGTTGTATTTTTGTGTTTATAAAAACTGTTTAATGAAGGGATAAGCTTTTATTAAAAACAATAAGACGACCATTGAAAATAACTGTGCAAATATTTTGATAGTTGATATTTATTGTAAAATAAAAAAAAATAAAGGGTTATGTATACAAGATAAACGTTATTGGTGGGGTAGTTCAAATTTTGAAATAGTAAAAGTAATTTCATGAGACATTTTGGTCAAAGTTACATTTTCGTTTGGTCAGGTTTAATAATTAAACCATCACAAGCTTTGTTTTGGAATCAACATAATCTTGGAAAAAAATGTTCAGTGATAATTTTTAATAAAAGTCGGTCCCTTTGTTAAATAGTTCTTATAAAAAGTATTCCTTTTTCGTGACAAAAATATAACCAACAAATATTTGTATCGATACTAAATTGAAAGTAGGAGTTAAGATATGAGAAATGTAATTAGAGAAGAAAAACATTATTCTATTTCTTCTCCAATTACGTCATAGCACCTGGTCGAATTTGCAAACGCAAAGTTAAATTTTGTAAAAATAACGTTTGGTACATTTTATCAGAATACTAATAAGAACTACCAGGAAGTGTTCTTGTTTTATTAAGAAAAAAAGAAATGCAGGTAATATTTGATAAAATTTACCATGCCTTCTGGTTTCTGCTACCACGCTAACTGGTTCAATTTACCAGCAAAAAGGATAGTATTTATCTTGCAAAAAAGAATCATACATTTTATGGGAACACTGATAAAATGTATCGGAATTCTGATAAATACTACCAAAAGTGTTCCTGCATGTACACCATCACTGCATGAACGATTTCATTTTGCGCCATATTTCTAGACTGTACTGCAATTTCATATCCCGTTATGGAATATTGGAATGGTTATTCTGATAAAATTTATCTGGAAAATGGTAAATACTACCAGAGTACAAGCTTATGCATAGATTGATGTTTAAAGAGAGGGAAGGAGAAGGATAGATTGAACTGATAGTCTTCTCTCTTTAGCTTGCACCTTCTGCTGAAGTTGTTGATGGAAATGAGTTTATAAGGGGGTAGCAAAACAACTACATATGTAGCAAATTACGTGTCAAGTTGGTTGAATTTTCAGAAAAAATGAGTAGGTACCTATTACGCATTAAAAAATATCTTTTTTATTGAGTGTATGAATTTAGGAATCTAAATGAATTTTTTTGCAAAGTTCACAATGTAATTTAAATTTGAATTAAATTGTGAAGCTCAAAAAATAAAAAAATCAATACCTAAAATTCATATAGTCTAATGCCCGTATGTAACCTAACATGACGAGGAAGATACCTAAAGACATTTAAGTTTTACAATCTCTTTTTGTGAATTTTGTGACGTAACTGGAGAAGAAAAAGAATCATTTTCCGTGAAATTTTTTAATGATTTTCTTAAAATGTTTTCTTCTGTGTTTGTTTGAAATGCGCAAACGCAGATTTTGCGTTTTAAATTATTTTTTATAATATTTAATACATTTTAGAAACGTGTTTTCACATTAAAAATTAATTTTTATCCAATTAATTATTTTTTAGTTAATGTATGTATTTAAAATGTTGAAATCTAGTGTGGGTGGTTTTTTGTCTATGGTAAGTTTACTGTGTATTGTTATTATTCAGAAAAAGCTATTAGCAAATTATTTAGACGCTTCCAGTACAATGGTAAAATTATACTTCAGTTGAACTTGTCAATACTTTATGAAAAAATAAAGACATAATTCAGATGGTTAAAACGTTTAGGTCATTAACACTCTAAATTCGACATCAGTCAAAAATATAAAAGAGCTAATCAAATTTTATAAATCTGTAAATTGAAAATTATTGAAGGAAAAAGTTTAAATAAAAAATTGACCAAATCAACAAAAATTAAAGATCAAAACAGTAATTAATGCACGTAATAAAAAATGTAAAAAAAAATAGAAACTACCTACAAAATTAGAGCTAAGAAACTCATATCATTGAGAAAAGTTTAAATATTTGATAATATATTTAAAGGTTTAAATTAATTGAATAGATTTTTATAAATACATAAATAGGTCTACCTAACTACAAAATACTTTTAAATTGATATTGAATAGTTAAAAATTAAATTAGTCATGAAAAATATAAACAAACTGAGAGTTCAGATATAAGAAATTCTTTTTCTATTTCAAATATTATTTATTAAATAAATTTTGATTAAAAATTTCAGAATCCAATCCAATAACTTTAACATAACATTCCCTATATCTTTTATAAATTAAACGAAAAAAATGATTCTCCAATTACGTCATAGCACGTGGTCCAATTTGCAACGCAAAGTTTAATTTTTTAAGAAGATCGTATGGTACATTTTATCAGGATACTAAGAAATATTACCATTAAGTGTATTTGTAAACTTAACCATGCTTTCTGGTTTCAGCCACCCTGCTTGCTGGTACGATTTACCAGAAAAACTGATAGTATTTATCTTATAAATAAAATATTATTTATTTTATCGGAACGCTGATAACATTCTACGGAGGTCTGATAAATAGTACCAGAAGCGTTCTTTTTTGTTTATTTATACTGGTGTCTGTTTCCAGTTACCAACATAACGGAAAACATTTCTTACAAATTTTATCAGTCTGGTTTCTGGTTCCGGTTATCAGAAAGCAGATAGTCTTCATTTTACCAAAAATTCTGATATTATCTACCAGAAAAACGATAACATTTACCAGGATTTTCGACTGGTAAATACAATCAGAAAAATCAGTGTGAAATTTACCAGTCTGGTTTCTGGTTCTGGTTACCAGAAAGCAGATAAACTTTATCTTACCAAAAACTCTGATATTATCTACCAGAAAAACGATATCATTTACCAGGATTTTCGCCTGGTAAATACAATCAGAAAAATCAGTGTAAATTTTATCGGTCTGGTTTCTGATACCGGTTACCAGAAAGCAGATAAACTTTATCTTACCAAAAATTCTGATATTATCTACCAGAAAAACGATACTATTTACCAGGATTTTCGCCTGGTAAATACAATCAGAAAAATCAGTGTAAATTTTATCAGTCTGGTTTCTGGTACCGGTTACCAGAAAGCAGATAAACTTTATCTTACCAAAAATTCTGATATTATCTACCAGAAAAACGATAACATTTACCAGGATTTTCGTCTGGTAAATACAATCAGAAAATCAGTGTAAATTTTATCAGTCTGGTTTCTGGTACCGGTTACCAGAAAGCAGATAAACTTTATCTTACCAAAAATTCTGATATTATCTACCAGAAAAACGATAACATTTACCAGGATTTTCGTCTGGTAAATACAATCAGAAAATCAGTGTAAATTTTATCAGTCTGGTTTCTGGTACCGGTTACCAGAAAGCAGATAAACTTTATCTTACTAAAAACTCTGATATTATCTACCAGAAAAACGATACTATTTACCAGGATTTTCGCCTGGTAAATACAATCAGAAAAATCAGTGTAAATTTTATCAGTCTGGTTTCTGGTACCGGTTACCAGAAAGCAGATAAACTTTATCTTACCAAAAATTCTGATATTATCTACCAGAAAAACGATAACATTTACCAGGATTTTCGTCTGGTAAATACAATCAGAAAATCAGTGTAAATTTTATCAGTCTGGTTTCTGGTACCGGTTACCAGAAAGCAGATAAACTTTATCTTACTAAAAACTCTGATATTATCTACCAGAAAAACGATACTATTTACCAGGATTTTCGCCTGGTAAATACAATCAGAAAAATCAGTGTAAATTTTATCAGTCTGGTTTCTGGTACCGGTTACCAGAAAGCAGATAAACTTTATCTTACCAAAAATTCTGATATTATCTACCAGAAAAACGATAACATTTACCAGGATTTTCGTCTGGTAAATACAATCAGAAAATCAGTGTAAATTTTATCAGTCTGGTTTCTGGTACCGGTTACCAGAAAGCAGATAAACTTTATCTTACTAAAAACTCTGATATTATCTACCAGAAAAACGATACTATTTACCAGGATTTTCGCCTGGTAAATACAATCAGAAAAATCAGTGTAAATTTTATCAGTCTGGTTTCTGGTACCGGTTACCAGAAAGCAGATAAACTTTATCTTACCAAAAATTCTGATATTATCTACCAGAAAAACGATAACATTTACCAGGATTTTCGTCTGGTAAATACAATCAGAAAATCAGTGTAAATTTTATCAGTCTGGTTTCTGGTACCGGTTACCAGAAAGCAGATAAACTTTATCTTACTAAAAACTCTGATATTATCTACCAGAAAAACGATACTATTTACCAGGATTTTCGCCTGGTAAATACAATCAGAAAAATCAGTGTAAATTTTATCAGTCTGGTTTCTGGTACCGGTTACCAGAAAGCAGATAAACTTTATCTTACCAAAAATTCTGATATTATCTACCAGAAAAACGATAACATTTACCAGGATTTTCGTCTGGTAAATACAATCAGAAAATCAGTGTAAATTTTATCAGTCTGGTTTCTGGTACCGGTTACCAGAAAGCAGATAAACTTTATCTTACCAAAAATTCTGATATTATCTACCAGAAAAACGATAACATTTACCAGGATTTTCGTCTGGTAAATACAATCAGAAAATCAGTGTAAATTTTATCAGTCTGGTTTCTGGTACCGGTTACCAGAAAGCAGATAAACTTTATCTTACTAAAAACTCTGATATTATCTACCAGAAAAACGATACTATTTACCAGGATTTTCGCCTGGTAAATACAATCAGAAAAATCAGTGTAAATTTTATCAGTCTGGTTTCTGGTACCGGTTACCAGAAAGCAGATAAACTTTATCTTACCAAAAATTCTGATATTATCTACCAGAAAAACGATAACATTTACCAGGATTTTCGTCTGGTAAATACAATCAGAAAATCAGTGTAAATTTTATCAGTCTGGTTTCTGGTACCGGTTACCAGAAAGCAGATAAACTTTATCTTACTAAAAACTCTGATATTATCTACCAGAAAAACGATACTATTTACCAGGATTTTCGCCTGGTAAATACAATCAGAAAAATCAGTGTAAATTTTATCAGTCTGGTTTCTGGTACCGGTTACCAGAAAGCAGATAAACTTTATCTTACCAAAAATTCTGATATTATCTACCAGAAAAACGATAACATTTACCAGGATTTTCGTCTGGTAAATACAATCAGAAAATCAGTGTAAATTTTATCAGTCTGGTTTCTGGTACCGGTTATCAGAAAGCAGATAAACTTCATTTTACCAAAAATTCTGATATTATCTACCAGAAAAACGATACTATTTACCAGGATTTTCGCCTGGTAAATACAATCAGAAAAATCAGTGCGAAATTTACCAGTCTGGTTTCTGGTACCGGTTACCAGAAAGCAGATAAACTTCATTTTACCAAAAAAATCTGATATTATCTACCAGAAAAACGATAATATTTACCAGGACATTTGCCTGGTAAATACAATCAGAAAAATCAGTGCGAAATTTACCAGTCTGGTTTCTGGATCCGGTTATCAGAAAGCAGATAAACTTCATTTTACCAAAAATTCTGATATTATCTACCAGAAAAACGATACTATTTACCAGGATTTTCGCCTGGTAAATACAATCAGAAAAATCAGTGCGAAATTTACCAGTCTGGTTTCTGGTACCGGTTACCAGAAAGCAGATAAACTTCATTTTACCAAAAAAATCTGATATTATCTACCAGAAAAACGATAATATTTACCAGGACATTTGCCTGGTAAATACAATCAGAAAAATCAGTGCGAAATTTACCAGTCTGGTTTCTGGATCCGGTTATCAGAAAGCAGATAAACTTCATTTTACCAAAAATTCTGATATTATCTACCAGAAAAACGATACTATTTACCAGGAGTTTCGGCTGGTAAATACAATCAGAAAAATCAGTGCGAAATTTACCAGTCTGGTTTCTGGTTCCGGTTATCAGAAAGCAGATAAACTTCATTTTACCAAAAAATCTGATATTATCTACCAGAAAAACGATAATATTTAACAGGACATTTGCCTGGTAAATACAATCAGAAAAATCAGTGCGAAATTTACCAGTCTGGTTTCTGGTTCCGGTTATCAGAAAGCAGATAAACTTTATCTTACTAAAAACTCTGATATTATCTACCAGAAAAACGATACTATTTACCAGGATTTTCGCCTGGTAAATACAATCAGAAAAATCAGTGTAAATTTTATCAGTCTGGTTTCTGGTACCGGTTACCAGAAAGCAGATAAACTTCATTTTACCAAAAAAATCTGATATTATCTACCAGAAAAACGATAATATTTACCAGGACATTTGCCTGGTAAATACAATCAGAAAAATCAGTGCGAAATTTACCAGTCTGGTTTCTGGTTCCGGTTATCAGAAAGCAGATAAACTTCATTTTACCAAAAATTCTGATATTATCTACCAGAAAAACGATAATATTTACCAGGACATTTGCCTGGTAAATACAATCAGAAAAATCAGTGCGAAATTTACCAGTCTGGTTTCTGGTTCCGGTTATCAGAAAGCAGATAAACTTCATTTTACCAAAAATTCTGATATTATCTACCAGAAAAACGATACTATTTACCAGGATTTTCGCCTGGTAAATACAATCAGAAAAATCAGTGCGAAATTTACCAGTCTGGTTTCTGGTTCCGGTTATCAGAAAGCAGATAAACTTCATTTTACCAAAAAATCTGATATTATCTACCAGAAAAACGATAATATTTAACAGGACATTTGCCTGGTAAATACAATCAGAAAAATCAGTGCGAAATTTACCAGTCTGGTTTCTGGTTCCGGTTATCAGAAAGCAGATAAACTTCATTTTACCAAAAATTCTGATATTATCTACCAGAAAAACGATACTATTTACCAGGATTTTCGCCTGGTAAATACAATCAGAAAAATCAGTGCGAAATTTACCAGTCTGGTTTCTGGATCCGGTTATCAGAAAGCAGATAAACTTCATTTTACCAAAAATTCTGATATTATCTACCAGAAAAACGATACTATTTACCAGGAGTTTCGGCTGGTAAATACAATCAGAAAAATCAGTGCGAAATTTACCAGTCTGGTTTCTGGTTCCGGTTATCAGAAAGCAGATAAACTTCATTTTACCAAAAAATCTGATATTATCTACCAGAAAAACGATAATATTTAACAGGACATTTGCCTGGTAAATACAATTAGAAAAATCAGTGCGAAATTTACCAGTCTGGTTTCTGGTTCCGGTTATCAGAAAGCAGATAAACTTCATTTTACCAAAAATTCTGATATTATCTACCAGAAAAACGATACTATTTACCAGGATTTTCGCCTGGTAAATACAATCAGAAAAATCAGTGCGAAATTTACCAGTCTGGTTTCTGGTTCCGGTTATCAGAAAGCAGATAAACTTCATTTTACCAAAAATTCTGATATTATCTACCAGAAAAACGATACTATTTACCAGGAGTTTCGGCTGGTAAATACAATCAGAAAAATCAGTGCGAAATTTACCAGTCTGGTTTCTGGTTCCGGTTATCAGAAAGCAGATAAACTTCATTTTACCAAAAAGTCTGATATTATCTACCAGAAAAACGATAATACTTACCAGGACATTTGCCTGGTAAATACAATCAGAAAAATCAGTGCGAAATTTACCAGTCTGGTTTCTGGTTCCGGTTATCAGAAAGCAGATAAACTTCATTTTACCAAAAATTCTGATATTATCTACCAGAAAAACGATACTATTTATCAGGATTTTCGCCTGGTAAATACAATCAGAAAAATTAGTGCGAAATTTACCAGTCTGGTTTCTGGTTCCGGTTATCAGAAAGCAGATAAACTTCATTTTACCAAAAAGTCTGATATTATCTACCAGAAAAACGATAATATTTACCAGGACATTTGCCTGGTAAATACAATCAGAAAAATCAGTGCGAAATTTACCAGTCTGGTTTCTGGTTCCGGTTATCAGAAAGCAGATAAACTTCATTTTACCAAAAATTCTGATATTATCTACCAGAAAAACGATACTATTTACCAGGATTTTCGCCTGGTAAATACAATCAGAAAAATCAGTGCGAAATTTACCAGTCTGGTTTCTGGTTCCGGTTATCAGAAAGCAGATAAACTTCATTTTACCAAAAAATCTGATATTATCTACCAGAAAAACGATACTATTTACCAGGATTTTCGCCTGGTAAATACAATCAGAAAAATCAGTGCGAAATTTACCAGTCTGGTTTCTGGTTCCGGTTATCAAAAAACAGATAAACCTCATTTTACCACGAAATCTGATATTATCTACCAGAAAAACGATAATATTTACCAGGATTTTCGCCTGGTAAATACAATCGGAAAAATCAGTGTAAAATTTACCAGTCTGATTTCTGGTACCGGTTATCAGAAAGCTGATAAACTTCATTTTACCACGAAATCCGATAAAATCTAACCAGAAAACGATAGCATTTACCAAGATTTTGCCTGGTAAATACAATCAGAAAAATCAGGGTGAAATTTACCAGTCAGATTTCTGGTATCGGTTACCAGAAAACAGATAAACTTCATTTTAGCACGAAATCCGATAATATCTAACCAGAAAACGATAACATTTACCAAGATTTTGACTGGTAAATATAATCGGAAAATCCATGTAAAATACACCAGTCAGATTTCTGGTATCGGTTACCAGAAAACAGATAAACTTCATTTTAGCACGAAATCCGATAATATCTAACCAGAAAACGATAACATTTACCAAAATTTTGACTGGTAAATTCTATCAGAAAAACAAAACCAGGAATATTTTTTGAGTGTATATGTAGGTACCCTATATGGCTAGTATGTATTAGACTAGGTAATTTATTGCTCATGGCCATGATTTATGGATATGGAAGGTATTTTATAATAAGTTTTCGTAATCGTTCGATTATTTTGGCCTTTTGGTTTTCAGTCAGTAGGTGCCTATATACAAAAGTTTATTTTTAAATGGAAATACTGTTTAGAGACGTTTTTCTTTACCTATTGATTGAAAATACTTATACCTGCATTCTGTAAATAGGGAAGAAGATCGAGACCTATCCCATTTGCAATTTTTGTATCATATAACTTCTTATTTACGGTTTCTAGAAGACCCGTTTCTCTGTTAAAATAAACCATTTATTAGCTTCATTTTTTGCATAGAAAACAGCACTCAGTTGTAAATAGTGTAAATAAATAAAGATCAAATCTCCCCAAACTATGGGAGAATTGTCCCCACCCTATGAGAGACTTGATCCCTAGGTCTTCCCAAGTAAAAACATCGTTAACTTACATTGAACGAGTAGGTACGAGTAATTACTTTATTAATTCCACGAAGAAACAAAATACCGACTTCATTTGATACAAAAAAAAAACCAATTCAAAAAAGAACTCAAAAATTAAGCACCTTAAAATTAGGATATTGTTTTTATCATTTTCGAAGAACCATTTGATTGTGAAGGAAAACATCCGTCTTGCTGTGTTATCCCTAAGAGTTTGCTTTGCCAATTTTTTAATGACATAAATTACACTTCGCTCAAACTTTGACAGCCATTTGACAGCTTTATCGCTTTTTTTTTTAAGCAAAATTTTATTGAATAAAACCTAAATAACCCTGAATGCAACAGTTCCACAATTAAGTAATACTGGGGAGACTTTATCCCCTAGGGGACACTTGATTCCAGGATCAATCAAAGACGATCCCGGGATCCTTCTGCAGTAAAAATTTCTTCTGAAATAAAAATATGAAGGAATTAAAAGCACTAAATTAATTAAAACCTTCATATTAACATACATATCTGACATTATTAAGTTTATTCGTTTTACTGCCGCAACCGCAAGTTTTGGCATATAAAATTCTATAAGAGAAAACAAACTTTTGCATGTAATTGAATTGAATTGAGTTGAATTGATTATCTGCTTAGTAGGTAGGTATACGGCCTATCAGGCAAAAGGAACCTTGGATGACCTGGCACCTTTTAATTTCAAAAACCAGCCATGTTTTAATTTTTGTTTTCATCATACTAATGAAAAAAAGTAGAAAAACAATAACATAATCCGCATGAAAAGTAAATAAACACGTTTGGTGTCCTCTTTCCATACATTTTTCGGATTGTTTTCGTCAAAAATACCCGCACAATTCAGTGAGAAAAATTTAAAAAAAAAAAAAAATTACACACCTACCTAAATCCTGTTTCCCACTCAGAAAAAATGTATTCTTTATTTTTACCATGTCCCATCAACCTGTTTGGGTTATAAAGGTATTTCCTTTGCCATAAAATATTTCACCATTTTTGTTTTTGTTTGTGTAGAAACAGTGCCCCAATTAAAGCTACAATACCATCACACCACTCACCCATCTGACGAAAAGACTCGTCCTTCGAATGTTTTTGTTTTGCTTTTCCATTCCATATATGAAATGACTCATAATTTATTGTATTTAATATTTGACACTTGTGTCACACACTTATCCGTTGCATCCATCCACCTCATGGGCCTGCAACATTTTTGTCAAATTATTCCCACGGAAGATGAAAAACTAACGGTATATATATGTATATGTATTTTTTTTTTCAATAGGATGGTCTTTTTCTTTTGAACCTTCTCTTCTCTCTTTCACCATTAGTTCAGCAAACGTAGTGGTACGGCAGCAAAAGAAAAAATACTCGTCAATTTGTGTGTTGATGATAAAGTGGTTTAGCATGTTTCTTGTGTTTTTGTGCCACACCGCATATTCACCGGTTTAAAATATGCTAAACCTACCACCAACACTAAGAAGTAAAATGATAAAAACACGGTTAAAAGTAGCTTAGCAAGATTATAGCATTCAGACAAAATAACACAGACATACATAGGTATACGCACACAAAGTTGAAAGAGAGATAAAAGACTATTTTAGTTTACGACGCGTTTTTCCACTTCAAACTAGGAAGGTGATAGTATTTTATCTGCGGGCGTCAGTTCTCCTTGTTTTTGTTTTTGTACATAACTATCAAGCTACGATACATAAAATATGTTTTAATAAAATTTTCAGAAGAGATTCACTATAATTGTGAAGTAGGTATATTCGATACCTTCGTGTTGAGAAATTTTGCATGCATTTTCCACTTCATTAATCTTGTTTACGTTTTAGAGTATGAACCTCATAAAGTATACAAGAAAACAAAAAGGAGGAATAAAGAGTTTTTGTAGAATTTTTCAGTTGGTTGCTAATAATTATGGTTGGGTAGTTATTTAGTTATCGTTGCAAATAGGTACCTAGTCCGGCAACAAATGCACCAACACCATTTTTTTTTTTTTTTTTTTGTTTACTGAAGCAAAGATTTCTAGTCCAATATTTAGGTAAGTTAAACTTGAGTTAACTCACCAAATTTTGAATAGGTATTAACTCGAGTATTACTCTGAAAACTGGATGACCTCGCACTTAAAACTAAATTTATAAAAAAAAAAAAAAAACAAAAAAAAAACAGCACTAAAGGTGGATGTTTCAAAAAGTTTAGTACAGAAGAAATATTAGAAATAACATTATCTACAACCTTTCTGAAGAGCACACCCCTCATTTTCATCAATTTTGTTACTGAAACGCCCACTTTTTAAAAGAGGCCATCTACTCTTTTTTCAGCAGGCAGAATTTATTCTGATGTTATCTTTTATTATGGCTGAAAATTTCATTAAAATCAGTTGATTTGTTAAGATTTTATGGATTTATGACCGCATCTACAAACAAACTGTACCACTGTATAGGGTTAGATGAGACTGTAGTTTGAAAGCCTACTTTGTTGGCCTCATTAAAAATTGTAATGTTTCAAAAATCATGTGCACTAGGTATAATGTGTACCTATTGGTCTCAATTTTACGTTTTTTATACTAAACCAAGCCCTTCCTGTTTCTGAAAGTTTCGGATACATTTTCGAAATTAGATTCTTGTTGGGGCAGTAAATTTGATAAATACTATTTTCACAAATTCTGAAATTTTTTATTTTGAGCGAAACTTGCAACATATTTTCAGTTCAACTTTATATTTTTCATTGAAAAAAAAACCCTTAAGTGAAAAAAAAAATAAATCGCACAGAACGAAAAATTTTTTGAATTTTTTCGTTTCTTCTTTATTTTTCACCTTCACCATTTTCACCACGAAACTGACATTTGAATTTCTGATTATTTCATAAACTTTTGCATTTACATTTTATAAAAAAATTGTTTTGGATTTTTGTTTGAGAGGACAAAGCAATTTGTTTATTAAATGTAAATGTAAACGTTTGTGAAATAATCAGAAATTCAAATGTCATTTTCGTGGTGAAAATTGTAAAGGTGCAAAGTAAAGAAGAAAATGAAATTTTTTCACTTAAGTGGGGTTCGTTTAAGCGAAAAACCTCCTTAAGTGAAATAAAGACTGACATTTTGTAGTTTCTTTTAAGTGGGTTTTACTGTACCTGTATAGTCGATTTTTGACTTGTTGATAATTTTTATCACCTGTCCAAATTTCAAATACTTATGTTTTTCTTTTGAAAAGATAACAATAAATAAACCTAGAAAAATTAGCTAGGTAGGTACCTACCTACATCAAATGGGCATTCATTTGTTCTTAACCCAATTTTAAACCTGTGTGTACCCTATAAATTTTAATTAAAATACCTACCTATGAATTAAAAAATAATTGAGTTTTCAAAATAATATCTACTAAAAGCAAATACCTACCTACATACTGAGTGTTATGCTTAAATGTAATTTAATTTTTGGGATAAGCAAAACAAGTGCAAGTAGTGGTGAAGAAGTGGGTAGGCAATTAATAAAAAAAAAAAAATAAATCATTCACACCTTTTTTTCTTCAAAAGTTTTATGTGTCATCATCACGCTTCACTTATGATGATATTTTTCGCGGAAATCCATGTTTCTTGGCAAAAAAAGAAGAAATACTGACGTCACACTCCATTACTAAGAATGGCTTTGCAATAGCAATTCCACGCCAGACAATATATACATATTTTTTTTTTTCGCATGACGTCATTAAAGTTTTTTTTTTTGTATCTTTCTTTCTTAGTGCTTCTTATTTATTTTCACATCTTGCTGAATTATCCGACTTTCATTTCGTCACTAATAGCCTTACATATTTGACAAAATCCATTATATCACTACCACCAGTATACAAAAACCTCCCCTTTAATTTTCTTGCTGCTCTCTTTTCGTCTCTTGTTGTTGGTGTTTGTTTTTTTTTTCGCAAATACAAACATATGTACCTATATAAAAATACTCTTTACATTTTTTTATTTCATTCATTATTCGCTCCTACGTCCTCCCACTAAAAGTATTTTATTTACTTCAACAACCTCTTTAAAGTTTTTGGTTTGTGTATAAAAAGTTTTTAGATGCTCAATATTGTCATGGGGAGGTTAAACAAGAGAGAGCGCTAATAAAGTCTGATATAAGAGCTTTTAAATTAACTTTTAAGTAAATTGGAGGGGTAAACATTTTTTTTTTACTCCTCGTCATCCTATATACTGTAGGTACAAGGTAGGTACTTAGAATGAAGTTAATTTATGGATTAACAGAAAAATAAATATAAATATCATATAAACCTACCTAATAAGTGTTTATTAAAAAATAATATGATAATCCATTAAAGAAAATACGTATCAAGCAACGGCGACAACCGCCTCCAATTATATTTGCTTTTGTGTAGGTATACGTGTTTTAATTTTGACTCAAAAAAGTATGCACAGTATGCTCCTACATGTACAGGGTGATCTAACTTAATTTTACGAAATTAAAAAAAATATCAAGTTTAGGGAGAAAAGTCAAAGCCCTTACAAAGCATACCAAATAGTGACCAATGACATTTTTCCTTCTTGATGTTGATCCAATTTCCTCTACATATTCTCTTGACCTCAATTCTTTTACTAACTGAGCATAAATGGATATATGTAGATGCAAGTACTGATACCTACTGTATTTAATAATACATTTTTGATTAATGTCAAAATGACAGTTCATGTTCTGTCAAAAATAGAAGCTTTTAAAATTGAAACCAGAAGCGATCACACTTATTGAATTGTTCTTCCAGATTATAATTCCATTAGAATATGGCTAGAACGCTGTAAAAGCTGACGAATTTGACATTGACGTTTTAAAGTTTATTGATATCTGTATCTGTATAGTTATGCCAAAGATAGGTAAATCGAATGACGGTGTTCACATTGGACTTACTCCTCGGATTTATTTTGACGTTTATGTACTTTTTCTCGTTCCCACTTTGTGGTGAGAAAGAGATGGGCGAGTGAGGCAGAATTTTTTTAATTTTTTAAAAAATTGTGGATTTTTTGACGTTTCCTTTTGTGACAATTGTTTTCTCAGTATTTAGTTTTTGTTTGGAGCTTAAATACTACAGAATCAAAGTTTTTTCAATTGAAAAACAATTTATTTAGTCAATTATCAATTTTGTGATTCAAAAAGTTCTAATTAATTCTCCGACGAGCAAAGATTTGTGTTTTTTTTTTAATGACTGCTGAACGTCAGAGTGACTGACTGACTTCTGTCAAAAAAAAATCATCGTAAATTTGAGTCCAATGTGAACACCGTCAATGGGAATACCCCCTGTTGCTCTAATCGTATTTTTACGAATCGTATTTTTATAAAATGGGTGTGAAATGGCAGAAAATATGGTGATTTGCCAGTTGTGTAAATCTGGCATTTACTTCTTTTTTTAGGTATCTAAAATAAAATTGAAGCTTTTTTTATGTGTCAATCTTAGGTACCTAAATTAGGTGGGTAATTTTTTAATACAAAATTATGCTCTTAAAGTTACTTCTTTTTTTTCTATTACCTATACATTTTTTTTAAATGATCAAAACTGAAATTTCATAAAATATTGACTGAAAAAAAGGAGCAAGTATGTACAACCTAGTCGAACACCTTATTTGTTTTGTCCATTTTTAAGCTCTAGCAAGCTTTATCAGATAACCCAAGGTTTAAGTTCTTTTTTTTTTTTTTGCTTTCCTAATCTTTGAATTGCAGCAGTCAGCTTTGAATTTATTATGTTCTATATAAAAATTAAGATCATTAACAATACTGAGACCGAAGCCTATTCCGTCCTCAAGAAAACTCACGCATAACCTTAAATTTCAATGACATAATTGTTACGTTTTGATATATTATATCTTCTGAAGGGCGTGTGTAATTAATTTTAAAATTCTTTTATTGATTTCCGCGCGTACAAATAATAGTATCTACAAAAAAAAACAAAATTAGAAAATCAAAAACAAAGTTTGTGTTTATTTAAAAATTAAAAACACATGAGAAGTCATGTGACGAATTCACTTGGCAACTATTTTCATATATACAATGCTTGGGGTAAACAGGGCATTGAAATACTAATTGTAGACATTGGGTAAACATTTCAATTAAAAGCAGCTTTGCTCTGTGAACAAAAAGTTAATGATTATTATATATGTACATAAAAACAGGCACGTAAGGTATGAATAAGTACATATAATAAAACAGAAAATCATTTGAAGATAAAACAAGAAAATAAAATAAAATTAATTAGAACATTCAGAATGTCAAGTACCTACATGGCTAGGCCAGTCTTGTGACGTATTTACATTTCTGAGGTTCAATTTGTCGAGATAAAAAATTTTATAAGCATTTGTACAAGCTTTTAATGGAAATACATAATCTGCAAAAAAAAAAAGTTATAATTTCATTTATTATTTTTACAACTAAATTTATATCTTTAATATCGTCAGTCTATTTTGCCGACGTCACTATCATAACTTGACCTCTTGTAATTGCCGAGTTTATATTTCTCGGAGATAAGCAGGGCCCAGATCAAGTAAGATCAAAATGATCGAATAAAGCTTGCATCACATCTATGGGGAAAAATAAAGAACAATCGTCAAAACGATAATCGTTCAATCGACTGATCGTTTTAGTTTTACGTGATATCTGAGCCCAAAATTCTTCAAATTCAAATTTCTCAGAGGAACAATTTTTAAACTGCGGTGAAAACTTTGTGAGAATTTATATTTTCTCAAATGGTCAAATTTTATAAATACATAATGTCAAACTATTTAAGCCTTATACTATCGCTGCTGATGCCAAATTAAAAATCATGTGTGAACAAATTTCACAATTTGTCTGCTTTTGTTTTCGCTTCTGTCAGTTTCAACAAAATGATCAGTAAATGTCAAAGGAGAAGCAGGAGAAGGTTCCATTCAACCACATTAGATACAGGTGAACTTTGATAAGCTATAAATTAAAGATGAAAAAAGTCCCAGAAATAGTTAGTTAGTTAATACCTCAGGTATTTTAATTTTCTAAAAGTTCTGCAAAGGATTTTTTGTTAGAAAATAAAATCCAAGCGAGTTATTACATTAAAACAAAATGACCAGCTGTTTCAATATGGCGGCTTTTTCCTAACCCCTACCACCCCAAATTTTTTTTTTATAATGTGGAGATGTTCCCAAACACATACCATGAAAAAATATTTGCTCGTCGAAACATGCAACTTCAATAAATTTTTCTGACTAAATCCAGTAGACTATAAAGTTTGTGCACGTTTTTCTCAAAACCTATTAATTTTAGGAAAAAAAGTGTTTTAACAATTTTAACGGTAAATTATACAAGCCACAACTGTTTCTCAAAAGCACTGATAGTTTATTTATTTATTTACATATTTATTCGTGATTGCTTAACAAACTGTAAGATATAAAATCTTATAAAATAGTAGTAAGCTAATTTTACAACCTTGAGCGAAAGTACTAAAAGTTACAAATTAATAAAATTATAGCTATCTAGAAATAAATTGAAGATACATTATAATTTAAAATTACATTTGCAAATTTACTGAAAAATGAGATTTTAAGACCTTTTTGAAACTTGTTGCGTTTTGATTTTCTTTTATGATTCGAGGTAATGCGTTCCAAAGACGGGCGGAATTAACAAAAAATTGATGTTCAGATGTTAAAAATGAACAGCGGGGGACAATTAACTGTCGAGATCTTTGCGAGGATGTAGTTCTTATTTTTTCAAAACAGTATTGCGGTTGGCGTGTGAAGAGTATATCAGCAAGCAAAGTTAAACTTCGAGATAGTTTTCAAAAGACATATCCAGTAGTTGTGTAGCAAAGCCAGACATCCTGTCATATCTACGTAATCCATATACATATACATACCTAACGGTCGAATTAAATGCGACATTGACCATTCGTTTGCTTATATAATTACAGTTACAGTAAATTTCGCATCCATATATCAAGGTAGGAATTACCTAGGTCTTGGCAAGACGCGTTTTAATAGGTGTAAAGGTTTGAGTTACCAATAACGTGCGAAGTACGCCATATACCGACGAGTCCATTTATATGGTTATCCCAAGTAAAAAATCGGTTGAAAGTAACTCCGAGATTTTTAGCTGTTTTAACGTATTCGATTGGAGCATTGCTCAAAACAATCGGTGGAAAATAATCAGTATCAAGGGATTTCCTAGATATCACAAGGCATTTGGATTTTTTAGGGTTTAAAATAAGTCCATTTGACTCAGACCAATTTACAACTCTCTTCAAGTCTTCATTGACACAAAAAGCTCCGTGCTCAATTAAGCCAAGAGGGCAGCTAAAGTACAGCTGAACGTCGTCTGCGTACATATGAGAGAAACAGTTGGAAATCAAAGATGGAAGTTCATTAACATATATTGAAAACAAGAGGGGTCCAAGAATAGAGCCCTGAGGGACACCAGTAACATTTGGCAGAAAGTTAGACAGACTATCACCGACTTGTACTGCCTGCCATCCATTAGTGAAGTAAGAAAAAATTAATTTAGCGGCATCAGATGAAAAATTGAAATTTTCCATAAGCTTTTTACATAATGTGACGTGGTTGACTGTATCAAAAGCCTTTGAGAAATCGAGCAATACTAAGAACGATACGTCATCATTATCCAATGCTTGCCTTAGGTCATCAGTGACTTTCAAAAGCGCTGTAATACAACAGTGTTTCTTACGAAAACCAGATAGTTTATGAGAAATTTGCAAAAAACCTAAATTCAACCCCTTTAACCCCCCGTAAAAATTTTTTCTTAATTTGGCCATTTTTTTTTGTCCAATTTTCCTGGCTAATATGTTTATTAATTGTTTTTTTTTTTTTAAGGAGTTTTTTGCTCCCCGCTTCAGGTGAGAAGTTCGAATTTTTCTAAATTGTTTCTTTTGACGTAGTATTTTCCGAACATTCTAATGAGTTTCTTAACAGAACAAAATATATGTAGTTCTGTTTGGTAAAATTCTTAACTAAAAATCAATTGGAAAAAAACCCAGTCTGTGAAAATTTGTAAAACAAAACGCCAAGTTACCAAAGATTTACATTTGCCAGAAATTGACATACCTATCAGGGTTTAGTACGACAGATTGTTTGCAACCTCAAAAATGAACTACCCATAGGAATTTGGAACGTTCTTGTCCGACTTAATTTCGTCAGCCCATTTCAAAATTCAAATATCTTACCTATAAATAGATATGCATGCATATACTATACTAGGTTCTTACTTTTCGAACTTTTTAAGGGTAATCATAAACACTTTGATGAATGGTTCTTAAGATGTTTTTTTTTTTCTTTGTTAATGAAGCGAATTTTTGTGCAACCGTTCATTAAATACTTCTCCACCCAAAAGTGGGGGTTCCATCGTCTTCAATAATTCACTCTTCTTCTCGCCAACTACACAAAACCTATACACTCAAATTTTTTTTTTTTATCATAGTCACTATAGCACTCCCTTTTGCTGTTCTGTTGACTTTTTTGATGCATAAGTAGTGGGTGCATTGCATATCTGGTGAATAACTTTTATATTAGGATTTTGAGTCTGATAAAATTCAACCACACTCATACTCCTTCTTTAAAGAGGAGAATTTGTATCCAAAACAAAATGCGCAAAAAATGTTTCTTCTTTCCCCTTTCAGACTCAGAGTTATGTTTGTGGTTCCAGGTTTGTTGGGGAGTTGTTTAAAAGTGGAGGGGAAAGTCAATCTTGATGTGAAGGTAGGTAGTGCCTTTGCGTGGCAGCAGCCATGTTTTTCTGGTTCTCTTTCCTTGCCAACAATTTATCACCGTTAGACTGCATTTAACCACAAAAGGGGAGAAGAGCAAAATAAAAGTTGCCAAGACAGCCTTGAGAAGAAGAGTACCCCAGCACTTCATTATTTTTTTTTTTTTTATCCAATTATGTTTGTAGTCCCTTTGGTCATCACTTGGTATGGTTTCTAGTTTCTACTAATTCAACGACCCATTGGAATTACAAACTTTTCTCTTCTTCTACTGCTGCTCCTTTAGATTCTATTTCTATGGCAATGACAATTGACAATGCGATTCAGTTAAAGTCGGTGACGGTGATGATGATGATGGTGGTGATCTCTGCTCCACCTCAGTTGTGGCGTAGAAATTGTTTGTGTAGTAGGCATGTACATAGTCTACATACCTATCTTTTGATGTAATATGGTGATGTTGATGATGACTTGGATAGGAATTTAATTTAAAGGTGAATGATGTTTTCCTGTCGAAACTCTTCCATTCTCTCCAATTTGTGGATTATGAAAGTAGATTCTATAAAATGGGTAGAAACCGCTTCATTGTTGATGTTGCTGCTCACATCGTCGATGGCATCATCAATCCATTTAACTTGACAGCCCAGAGTTTTTTTTTCATACTAAACCTACTACCTACACACTCTCAGTTCCCAGTATGGCAACAAAGAAAGAAAATCCAAATTTATTCAGAAAAGAATTCTGTTGCACAAGTGGAGGAACAACATACACAACAAACAACAACAGCAACGAGTGTTGATTGTATATAATCCAAATGGAACATTGTATAAAAAGTTATTTCCTTTGTAAGGAACATGATATCCTGTGCTACGGACAATGTTGATGATTATGGTGGTATCTGCTTGGTGGAAAAAAGCAATTTCTTGTAAGCGTTGTTCTCGTTCCTACCATACTCACGAGTTTAGAGTTTTGTTTTGCTCTTGGCAACTCTAAGAAGAATAAATAGGTACTTTTATTTGACTAAACAAAAATGTATAAAAAAAAAATAAAAATTTAAAATGGATTCTAGCGAGCTGTGTATTTTTTTAACAAAGGAATTTTAAGCTTTTGATGGTTACGTTATAAACTTTTTAAATTATAATAACATATCACGAATTCCATCGTAATCGGAAACTTGTTATGAATCCCGAAAAAAAGATATCACAAAATCCATCATCTCATACATCGGATTAGATGGTAGATTTGTTCCCAATACCATAGAAAAGGCTGAATAAAAATAAATAAATTTGGTGGCACAAACGGCTCATGAAGAACCAGGGCCTAGCGAATTAAAACTCTCAACCATTTCTGTGTGCGTGTCTGCAGGAATTGAGGGGACCTACAGTTTATTGCCAAATCCGAAAGGCTAAGGTGAGCGGCACTTTTCTATGACAAGAGATACTCTTGGAGGATTTGTCACGTCCTCGCAAGAGTTAGTAGCTCCGAAAAAAAATTAAGGTGGAAGCGGCTGGTATTAAACCCCAGACCTCTGGCATGACAGTCCAACGCACTAACCATTACGCCACGGGCTACTACATACGACATAAGTTTGTCAAATAAGGAAAAACCGTTTATTTCTGAAATACATTTGGCCCATTAGAATCAAATATTAATCCACCAGCTGTGAAAAAAGCATTTGATAAACTTGTACAAAAATCATATCTAATAAGGAAGATTTTTAACAAAATTATGTATACCTAATAATGTTTACAATAAGCTTTACATGACGATCCCGGCCCAATGGAACTTGCGCCGACAGTGCTTCTGGTAAGTCCCGCAGTAGAGTTATTATTTCTCAGGGATTTATGTTGGTATATTCCTCGACTGTATATTCCACTCCAATTTTTGTTTCTTATACATTTCCGCTATTCAAAAACTTTTAATAAGTTTTGTTTATAAATATGCTTTACCTACTCCTACATATATACAACATACATACCTACATCCAGGTATACCTTTCTTGTATAAGGAAATGCAGCTTTTCTCTTAGATCTATAAATGTTTTTTGACCCATCTCACACTGGGTCAATTTTGAACCAGCTTAGCCCCTAGTTAGCTTTTTGTGTTCTCATTAAAAAAAAAGTCAGGTGCCAAACGTTTCACTTCCAGCTTTCCCCTTGCCAGACGCCCCCCAAAAGAGGGTGAAAAATCAACTTTTTGTGTTTAAGGTATAACCACATAAGTGATACATAAAAAATCAGACAAGGGGAAAGCTAAAAGTAAAAAAGTGCACAATCCTCTATTTTTAAATATAAATTCAAGTGGTAACACCTCCTACATCAAAATCGAAAAAATTACCCTTTTCGAACGCCCACCCCCACCCTCGGATGAAAAAAAACTGCCAGACAGACGGTTGAATTTGATAGAATAATGCGTATACCTACTGGCCCTTAGACTATAAAGAAGTACCTATTTTTTTTCTATTTGGCGTTTAGAACAACAAAAAATTGTTCGATTTTAGAAAAATAACAATTAAATTTCGCATAACAACAGATTTTTGTTTGCCTAGAAACAAACAACTCTTGTTTTTATTAGTAGTTCAATTTGTTGTTCCTCTCACTAGGTAAAAACTTCTGGCCCTTTTCATTCCAGACCTTTCAACTCCCTCGCCTATTAGCTTCAGTTTCCCTAGGTTGAATTGCTCTCGTGTGCGATGGCCCTAAAATCAATTTAAATTTCAAAATTTAGTTATAACATAGCCTGCTCTTCCTTTAATATTGTTCATAAAGTTTTATTGTGATCGCAGCAGGATAAGCCTCACGCCAATTTGCACAAGTCAACGTCTTCTCTAATTTCTTTAATGATTGGCTGAGAAAAATGTATTAATAACGCATCAAAAAATTTTATTTTTTTTACATTTGGAACTCAGCCATTATATTATGTTTTTTTTTTTTTCAAAACAATTAATTGAAGATTAAATTAATATCAATTTTCTAACAATTTCATTTTGTTTATTCTAATTTTAGATTGATTTCATCACAGAACTACACTGATAGTCCAGGAAAAATTTTATTTATTTTCTTTCTGCGTGGCACTGCATACCACTCACCACTCATCCACAATATTGATCAATACGCTTGATTCGAGACAAGAAAATTTGGAAAGAAGATTGATTCAAAGGGTTATGCAGCAGCAGCAGCAGTGGCAGCATCAGACAGCGCGCTCTATAGAGCAACTCTAAATATAAGAAAATAGAAAAGAAAGGCACAAAAGTTCATCGTTGTGCGTGATCTTTAAGACGCGTCTAAGCTTAAAAAAAGAAAAAAAGAAACCTAATCTTTCTGCAAATATCAGTCGAAGATTCCAACTTATTGAGTTGTAGTCATCGTGTGATTATTTTTAATGAATGAGTACGTTTCCTGTGACGGATTGTCTCACAGAATAAAACGTCAACCTAAAGGATTTTTGTGACATACAAAATCAAGAGCAAATCAAAAACCATATATTTATATTTGGATAAAAAAGATTGTGATTAACATTTATTATTTCAATCGCATTCAAACAAAAATTTAAGAAAAAAAAAAAAAAAAAAACAAAAAAACTATTAATTATTAGTATTGCTAATTTTCTGGGACCCTTACGTATTTCCTACAATTTTGAACAAAAATAATAATAATAGTTATAAATATTAAAACAAAAACAAAAAAAGTCGTTTTGTCGCTGTGCGAAAAGAACATAGAAATATATTTTAGTAAATCTAATTGCTTGACTGTCTGCTTCAACATTTTTGAGTAGACAAAAAAAAATTAAATTGATTTCTGAATCGATTATAAAAAAGTCACTAAAATATAGAAAAAAAAAAACAAATAAACAAAAAAAAAAAAAACAACACCACCTCCTCAGCAACACATCTAAATATATATTTATATAATAAAAATGGAACGCGAATCAAATCCAATGCAACCCATGTGCCGCTCTGGATGCGGTTTCTATGGTAACCCAGCCACAGATGGACTCTGTTCCGTTTGCTATAAAGTAAGTTTATATTTTTTGTTTTTGATATCGATATGAATTAAAATATTAATAATTAAATATTTCTATGTTTTCTTTCAAAAGGATTCCTTAAGAAAAAAACAACAGCCACCAGTCAGCAGCACGCCTGTGTCAGTTCCAAGCCCACAACCGAGTCCCACATTTAGTCCAGTTATTACAGTCACCAACACAGCACAACCAACAGTACAGAGTTTACAGCAACACAATGAAATAAAAGAAGTAAGTTATTTTTTTTCTTAACTCTATCGTTTGTGATAAGTAGTGGATGCTTTATTTTCTTTTTTTCTAAATTATTCAACGAATAAAAAACAAATTGTTGTTCATCCTCCTCTCGCTCTTCATTAAGATATACATATTCGAAAGTGTTAACAAAATTAAACTCATGCTTCTTCAAAAAATTACAAAATTACAACAATGATGGATAAGACTCACGCGGTAATGTTTACGGATCATAAAAAGCTTTTGATATGCTTCGCAAAAAATTTGGAAACATAAAGCTAGGTGCTCTTAGACTTTTAGACAATTTAGACTTAGATCTTAGACAGAAGGCGGGAAATTAGGTTAAACTACATTTTCAGCTCATCATTAAACATAATTTTGATTAAAATTCAGTTTAAAATAAAAAAAGGATATATTAAGGGCTCACAGCTGTACCGAATTAAGTCATACAAACAAAAACTAAAGTTAAACGCGAGTGGAGTAGCGAATACAAAAAATAGGGCGCTGTTATTTGTGATCTGTGCATTATAATCTATAGAGATCTGGTGGCATGGGGGACGTGTACAAGTATAGGGATCGGATTTAAAAAATTATATCTTTTCGTTGTGCCTTGAGCGATTTCAATATTACAATTACATATTATAACTGAGATAGAGGCTGAGTTCCAAAATGCATCAACAAATTTTTAGCTGCCTCGATTTAAAATATTTTTTTTTTTTGCGTTCCGAAACGTCAAACTTATGCAAAATAATATTTCTACAAAGCATCATGTCTGCGTTGCTGATTCGTATAAAAAATATATTACTAACGCATCAGAACATTTTTTTTTTTTTGACATTTAGGAACTCAGGCAGAGTTATGAAAGAAAAAAATATTTTCAAGCCAGGGTGGTTCATAAAAATTTCATCTTCGTTGTTTCTTGAGCGATTTCAATGAAACTGACACATTTTATAACTGACGGCTCTTAAGTTTGCAGGGAATCACTTTCTTTCCTTTGAGGTATAACCAAATGAACTATACACAACAAAATTTAGTAAAAATCTCCTGATTATCAAAATTTAGGTTCAAGACGGTTTTGTCTTTAGCCTTATGCCTGCTAGATGCCACTTAACTACTTTCAAATGCATTTTTCAACAAAAATCTTAAATAACCTTTTTTTTTTTCAAATATAAACAAAATTCAGTAAGGATCTTTTGATTATCAAAACTTAGGTCCAAAAGGCTTTGCTTTCAGCCTTTTGCCTGCCAGAATTGTTTTGTATTTGTAGATCAAAAATATATATGATTTAAATTTTGATATAAGTGGGGGTCAGCAACTGTACTTTATCGATTTTACTATTAAAGGATTTAGTTTTTTCTTATAATTTTTTTTTTTATATTCCTTGCTAGATTGTGTTAGTTTTTGTTGGCCTCTAGGCGATACTAGTTAGAATTTAATCAAATTTGATTTGGGATCAAGAACCAAAACACACAATTTTTAAGAATACATTGCCCTCGGATACCAAAACGCAACGGATTTTTAGTTAGCAAGTTTGTTGGCTTAGATCTTACTTTTCAAATAATTCCATTAAAAGAATATTTAAATCGCATGATCTTGGTGGCCAATAAAATTCTAACGGAAATAAAAACGAGCTTTTACTTTTGTCTGTAATAAGTTGATGAGACATGTCTCGCAGAAATCAGAAGGAAGAAAATTCATTTTAAGTGACTAAATTGTTTTAATTCTTGTTTGGTTTGAATCTCACAAGAGTTTAAATGCAGTTTAACGGTCAAAGCCCAATTCCTAAACTTTTACAACTTATCAATCTGCTTATGCCCGTAATATTCACGCCGTTTAAAATCGGTTTAGATTCAGAAGTCGGTTTAAAATTTTTAAACCGACTAATCGGTAATATTCACTCACTTAAACCGACGTTAACCAAAATTTTAAACCGAATGATCGGTTTAACTACGATAAACCGACTCCAACTTAAACGAGGCATTTTCGTGTCGTTTAGGTACGGTTTAAATGGTTTTAGCTAATATTCAACATTTTATTGGTTTATTCAGTCAGTGCAAAATATTCAATCATGTGATTTTCGGCGATGCTGGCTATCCGAACACATCATATTTGTGCACGTTATTCACACACCGGGGTAGAGTTGACCAATTAACCGGAAAAGGCTAATAGACCGAGAGCTGATAAACGATTTTCTCAAAGTGTTTTATATCGCTCCAAAACTTGTGGACATGGCATTTGTACTAGTGCAAACTACATGCCATAGACCTTTTAGCGATATCGCGGCCCTAAGACCACTAATGCACTTTTAAAATACCGCTCCAAATTTTGTGAACATAATGTTTATATGTGTCCAAATTGAACGCCATCGGTCTGGCAGCGATACCGTGGCCCTAACACCTATATAATGCACTTTCAAAATGCAATCAAAAAAATCAGAATAGTTCGTGGCTAAAGTCCACATTCAATTTCATCAACTTGACAGTAATACCTCATACCTAGCACCACTATAATGCACTTTCAAAATGCTAATACTATTTTTTTTGTTAGGAAAGTGCATAATGGTAGTGTAATGTTCACGGTATCGCTGCCAGACCAATGAAATTCAGTTTAGACAGATATAAAATTTGGAGCGGTTAAAAAAACTTCTGTTGCATTTTATATGAGTGCATTATGGAGGTGTTTGGGCTGCGGTATTGCTGTTAGGTTGATGGAATTTAGTTGTCATCTTGCTTAATATAATATGATAGATATTGGAACCGAATTAACGACCGACGCGGAACTGCAACCAGATCAAGAAGAATTCAACTCGCAACAAATTGTTCAAGGAATGTTTGGAAGACGCAATGCGGTGGATGGTATATTGTTGAAATTTTTTCCGACGTAAAACACGATAAAAGGAATGAAAGACATTTCTAATGCGTATTTGTGTTTGACACGAATTAATTAATTTATTTTATTTAAAAATAAAATGACAATTCAAAAAATAAATGTCAAGAAAAGCCTTTTTTAAGTTTTTTCATACTTGCGATTCTATGCGACGTTTGGTTTAAATCACAAATTTAAACCGACGTAAACCGATGAAATTTTTTGCTTAAACGGAGTGAATATTACCGATTTAAACGAGATTTTGTCGTTTAAATTCTATCGGTTTAGTTCGGTTAAATGTAGTCGGTTTAAGTGCTTTTAAACCGAGTTTTAAACGGCGTGAATATTACGGCAGTTAGGGTATTTAAAGCAACTTAACTTATAGTGCTGATGCTTTGACGTGTACGAATTGGCCGCAAATGTGTGTATGCTTATACCAAATAAATAAATAACTTCGTTCGATAAGTTTAATCAGCGAATAAGCTAAAAGTAAGTTCCAACGAATTCTATTTTCATAAAAGGTATAATAACTGAATCACAAAAAATCATTTTTGTATGGTAACTGCTCGACTTAAATAATTGACTTGGTTTGAACTTGAAATAATCTGTCACCAAGATCAGCCATGCCATGATTATTGTACAATTGAATATCATATACACCATTTGTTGGAACAGCATTTATAATTACATAAGCAAGCATTAGGTTAGGTTAGGTTCACGTGGTTGCCAGCATAGAGCCGACACACTTAGACCATAAGTTGGTCCATTGTGATTCCACTTTGAATAGGGGACTTCCTCACTAGTCGTTGAACCACTTGGAGCTTCTTACGAAGCGAGCGAGATTAGTTATGTCTATGTTTGCCAGATCACTAGGATCATTGAAGTAGAAATCTCCCAGATGGAGTCTGCGTCTTTAAGATAAAGCAGGGTATGTGCAGAGAAGGTGAGGAATCGATTCCTCTTCGTCCATACAGCTTCTGCAGAAATCATTAGAGTAAACACCAAGCCGTGTTGCGTGCTTGCTTACAAGACAGTGTCCTGTTATGACACCTATTACGGAGCCGATATGCGATCTGCCTAAAGATATCAAACACTTAGAGCGCTTCAGATACAGTGTTGGCCAAATCTGTTTCGTCGCCAAACAAGTGGTAATGTTGTTCCACCTGAGGTTTGTTTTCTGTATAGCATCCTGCTTCAGCTTAAGTTTACATGTAGCAATGGGAATGCCTATATTTAACCTGTCTGGTAAAATAGTTAGCATTGTTCCTCCTCTGGCGAGTACGTCTGCCATACAATTTCCTGGAATGTCTCTATGGCCCGGAACCCAACAAAGGTGAATTTTAAACTGCTGTGCCATCTCCATGAGAGATGATCGGCAATTGAAGGCTGTTATTGAGTTGGTAGAGACAGAGTCCAGTGATTTAATGGCGGCTTGGCTGTCCGAAAAGATGCGGATATCCGTGTTTGATATCACGTTTTTCTTAAGCCAAGATAAGACTTCTTTTATCGTCAAAAGTTCTGCCTGGAATATGCTACAATGATTGGGAAGGCGAAAAGAGAGACTTAAATTTAGTCTATTTGAGTATACACCTCCACCAACCCCGTCACCAGTTTTTGATCTGTCGGTATAGAAATCAATAGATTCCTTATTCAAAGGCAAGCATTACAAATACGTAATTGCTTAAGAATAGTTGTTGTTCGTTATTTGAAATGTTGGTTTTTTTTTCACGAGATCTGCCAGGTATATTTTTATTTGATTTCGATTCAGTTCTCCAAGTTTAATACATACAAAATATTGCTATTCAATTCAAGGCCATTTAAATATGTTGAGTCGGGTCATTAACTAAAAACAATAGTCGTTCCAGAGATGATTTTGGTTTGTTGCAAAATTTTCTCTTTAGAGTTCCGAATTCGAATAAAAAAGTTTTTTTTTTTTGTTTTAGACAATATTGTTTACTTAATGGATTGCAAATCAATCTGCTAATATCGATTTAAATAGGAATTTTTTCGCTAGCCGAACTGCATGAATGTGGAATGCTTTACCTAGCTCTAGCTTCATTCCGGTTGCAATATTGTTTGTTCGCAAATTCTAAAACAATATGCATCAGTATATCCTATTAAATGATATCGTATATTTGTTTAACCTTTTGCATTGTGTAGATCGTTATAAGGGTAGTCATAATTCTTTGAGCGAACGCTTATTGTACAAAAATGCTTTATCTGGCACTTTTAATATGTATTAGCCCGTAATTAGTGCGTAGAATTGTCACGCCGAAGGTCAAAGAATCGAATAAAGGCATATGTCACTTAAAAAAAGAAATGTTTTCCTCACGCGTACTGCTTCTTGCGAAAAAAAGTGCATCTGACCTTTGCAGTTCTGTTCTGGTAGAAAAATTGTATACATACTTACATATATATTCTTGCCGATACAAGAATTGGTCTGTGTTTTGACCACCATTTTTGAAATGGTTGAATCGAAAACCGCATTAGTTTAATTAGTCTGGTTTTTTGGGCGTTATGGTTTGATCTTCTTTCAAGTGGTTATGAAGAATCTACAAAAAAAAATTAAGTTTACTCATTAAAAACTATTTAAATGTAAAAACGATCTCCATGATTTATACTTCTAAGATATTAGTTTCAGAAATGTATCTTTAAAAAAAATAGTCAAGACATTTTTCTTTTTGTTTAAATAAAATAAAAAAAATTGTCTCTTGCCTCGAATAAACAAATTGGTAATTACTATTGCTGTTGTTGTTGTTACCATGTTTGGTATAAATTATCTTATTAATGATGGTAAAAAAAACAAAACAGAAAAAATTAAATTAATAAGATTGTCCAATGAGAAAGATGCAGTTCTCGAAGCACCCATCGAGGAAGTGAACAAGAGCACTGATCTACAACAAGTAACTACCCTATTGGTATCATATCTGCAAATTGGTTTCCTGCAATTGCTTAGTTCAACCGCCACAGCTGAGGGTGATGATTAGTAGAAGAAACTCTTTAGAGTTGAAGTAGTCTTAGTAATTTGGAATTAAAAAAAAAAAAATCAATTTAACAAACATCAAAAAGCACATAGAAAAGCTGAACAAATATAAAATTATCTAAAACGAACATTTTTAAAATAAAATTAAGGCCTGTGAGTCAACATTCCCACGATCTTCATCACCAGCATCGACTTCGAAGACAACAACATCATCAGCATCACCAGCATCATCATCATCACCACCACCGTCAGCAACTTTAACTACCATTCGAACAGGAGTGACAAGTTGTTCTTCCTCAGCGGGAAATATCCTCAATTGCTCAACATCCTCCTCCAATTCAAACTCCACAACAAAGTGCTGTTCTACTTCCGTTTCCGCTTCGTATTATTCAACGTCATCGAATTTGATTTCGATACGAATTATGGACTCCAAGGAAGCACATAATAACTCAGCTAGAAAAAGGGTAAATGTTATTATTTTTTTTTTTGTTTTACAACTACTTTACTACTAGTAAAATTTTGTTACCTTATTTTCACATAAGAAAAAAGATTAAGCAAAATATTAGTGATAAAATAATTTGGCTTCTTCTTCATCTCATTTGGCTTCTTAATAAGTTTAACGCAATGTTATATACATCGAAAAGTTCCTTTATAACATAACACAAGAAGCATAAGCTCTTTGAATTGATGCGCACCAGGAAAACATAAATAGCTCTAAAGCTAGTGTTGGTTTAGTTTTCAGTTGCTTTAAGTTTTTTTTTGCAGGCTAGTACTATGCTCTATTGCATTTCAATTTGAAATGATGCTGGCCTGGCATATGGCCAGAATTATAATAAGGCAGCCAAGTGCAAGTTCCCCTTAATAAAATGTCATCTCTAAAGCATACAATCAAGGAAAACGAGAGAAAAAGTTTTGTTTGCTCATTTTTCATTCTCGATGGAGAGAGGAGATGATGAACAGCAAAAAAATAGTTTTTAATAGAATTTGGTATTTTATGTGCATAATGTGTATGTGTACTGCAACTTTTTAGAAAAGCATTTAAATGATATTATATTGTTTGATGTTGATCTTATTTTTTGATTTTTATTTTTATTTTGCTTTTTGTTTTGTATTACAGAAAATAAATGAAGAAAACACAGTTAAAGACAGTGCAACAACGGCAGGTCCATCAACTTCCACAAATGAAGAACAAGACGATAAGGAAGGTGATAAAGATGCAAAAAAGAAAAAGAATCGTTGTGCTGTCTGCCGCAAGAAGGTTGGATTAACAGGTGAGAAATATTTGTCTCTGTTTTTTGTATTATATTATATTATTAATTATTTTATATTCACTTTTTATATGGATTAATTCCAATTTTAATAAACATACATACATATGTATTAATATCGCTTATCAATACACAAAATAAAAATAGCCATTATCAACACAAAACCAATAGATACACCAAATTATTCTAGCCGACAGAGCACACTCCCGGGTGTTGATATTTTGATTTGCTGCAAACAGATTGAAAGATTATTCCAAAAAAGTTGTGCCACGAAATATTCAATTAAACTTATTTAAAAAACGTCTAAACTTAGCAAATTTTGAGATGAATTTTTGGCGAATGAGTTCATTCTTCAACCCTAATACGATATACGAATCATCAGAACTTTGGCCAAACCTTTTGACTACAGACGAACGTTCGATTCGCGAATCATAACAAGGGTCGAGTTCATAAAAGTAATACAACGTTTTCACCGACCACTAAACCGAGATTTAGGTAGATTTACCACAAATCTCTTCACAAATCCCGTGATTTACCATACAAATTTTAATCTCCTCAAATCAAGATTTAAAATAAATCTCATTTAAATCTTCATAGGTAAAATTCGAACAGACCTATTCCCCTATTCAGCGCAATACAAGCTGCTAAAGCAAACTTGCCATCTCACTTTCACTTCATAAGAAAAATGACCCACCATCTTCATTTTAAAAGGTTCTGTCAAAATTAATCTATTTTTTAATCTTTTTTGCTGGTGAAAACACTATTTTGGGATTTATGAAATCTAAACGAGATAAACTTGCAGTGAAAACGTAGTATAAAATTTCAGCAATATTGGCAACGTTCATCAACACGTTTTTGACAGATCTAAAAATTCATTTCTGAAAAACGTAACACTGAACGCACAAAAAAGTCTGAAATTATTTATTCTGTTTTTATTATTTTTTGCACTTTAAAATCAAAATCCGAAAAGCGATACGAGACCCAGACGATCAGACCACACACCAAAAAAAAAACTGGATCAAGAACTGTTTTTTTGTTGCTTTTAGCTGTCATCTGAATGAATTTTTAATCTGAAAATTCAGAAAATAACGTAAGAAACGTAACTAAATGTCAATCGACGTCAACTGAATTTTTATGATTGCTGGCCAATCAGAAGCTCTAAAAATGACAGTTCAGAACTGTCAAATGTGCTGTTGAACGCGGCCATTGTCACATTAAAGTTCCATTTCTGCAGGCAAATACAGCCCGTTCTAAATTTTGTTCACTGTATAAGAAGCGTGGATGTTTTCACTCAGCGTTGAAATTACATTTTACCCAAAATGTGCATAATTAGTACCATTTTTGTGGAATTTTTTTTTTAGTAGTGATTCAGCATGTTTACTTTTATGAACTCGGGGAAGGCCCTTGGGCTTGGGCGTGTTTAGCAAAATGAGATCTCAGGCAAGGCGCTCACTGAAGTGTTGACGAAGTGGAGCGCTATAGGAGTAGCGAGTGGCAGTGGAGTGGTGAACAAGTGGCTTGGCAATGGAGTGGCGGCGAAGTGATATGAAATTGATTTGACGCGCACTGCGTTGGCAAAATACGTTCACCAGCTCTCGGTCTATAAGTCAATAATCACAGGCATATTGGTATGTAGTACAAAAATCGACTTCGTCACCACTCAATTGCCACTTGAAAATTAAACATGTTCGAGATATGTGGCAGAAGACTGGCACCACACCACCTACAAAATATCATGCCACCACCACTCCAGTTTGATGAGCGCGTCTTCATTGAATTACATAGGTTTTACCAATTCTACTTGCCACTCAGTCACCACGCCTCTACCACTCCACTTCGTCACCACTTCACAGTGAGCGCCTTGCCTAAGCAATCTCAGTTCATGAGCAGTTCATGATGGTTCTCAGACCTTTGACTTAAAATCAAATATAATTCGGATTTTGCTGTGGTCTTTGATGTAAGTAATTCAAAAAGAAATGCACATTACTTACTGTTTTCAATACGAACTGAGCGTTTTCATTTTCGATCGTATTAAACATGCTTTGCAAAATTTTTCGTTTTGAGCTTTCATGTCTTATTGAAAATGACAAAATTTTGAAAGAAAAAAATTTTAAGCTCTCTAATTTCAAATTGAAATTTTTGAATTTCGGAAAGGAAATTAGAACAAACAAAACTTTCTGCATATTCCCGAAGATGAATGTAATCTCCACGGGAAGAAGTTTTCAACCACTTTTTCAAGAATATTGTGGCCGTACGTTCATAGTAACACGAAAATTGTTGGCTTCAAATTTTGTCTGTTTGTCAGCGTTGGTTAGCGACTTTAGGTATCTCCAAAGAATATAACCAAGAGTTGTCAAATAGCAAGATTGACCTCCAGACTTACAGGTCTATTTGGCAAAATTATGCGTTCATTGTGTGATTCCGTCATAAAGTTGATTGTTTCGTTTGCTGAAACCACTTCAATTTCGTTTGCTTATTGCATGTAGCGCCATCCTGCTGAAACCACTTCAAAATAGTTGGAGTGGTATGTTAGATAACATTAATACAAAGGTTTCCCGATTTCTATGGATAAATATTGTCCTTTTCTTCTACATCGCCCTGAATAACTTCGTTTGCATGCGAAAACACTTTATTATTCAAAATAAAAAATCATCATTGCCAGTCTCGGGGGATAACTTTTTAAGAAAATAATTTCATATGTGTTTGTTATCTCCAATTTAAGCCCTTTCAATCCACACATAAGTAATTTTTTAATCGACAATGTATATTTTTTTTGGAATTCTCCTTTGCCTTCAATAAGCTTAAAACTTTGTATCTAATATTTAATTGTTCCGTTTTGTTTTTTTTTTTTTTATTGCAGGTTTTGAATGCCGATGTGGTGGATTATATTGTGCTGTACATCGGTACAGCGACAAACACGACTGCACATTTGACTATAGGGAACACGGGGCCCAAGAAATTAGACGCAATAATCCTGTAGTAGTTGGCGAAAAAATACAAAAAATTTGAACTTTTGTGCCATCAGTTTTATAATATACATATATATATATATACATAAAAAATTAAATTTAAATAAATATAATTACAACAATAAAAAATAAAAAAAAAAAAAACATGAAACAAAAAACAAACAAAAAGGAAAAATACACATATAAAAAGAGAAAAAAACATTACAAACACAATACACACGCCCACATATAAAAAACTACAATTAAATAAATAAAAAAAGATTTAAAAATGGAAATTAAGTATAGTAAATAATATTATTTAAAACAAACAAGAAATTAAGAAAAAAAAAAACAAATACTAAAAAAAGCGGAAAAAACAATACAAACATAAAAAATCGTGAAAAATTACCTAGTTTACTATTAAATTTAAAGAAAAAAAATATACATAAATAATAATGCAAGTGGAATATTAATTTTTTTTTGTTCTTTTGTTTTCTTTCGAATTAATATTGATTATTATTATTACTTACTTATAAATATATAAAGAGAAAAAAGTTTTAGGTAAACAAAAAAAACATATGTGTATGTAATATGAAAACAAAAAAATCAACTTACTTTTATTAATTATCACTCTTAAATATAATAAAACAAATTATTATTATGATTATTAATTATGTATATTAATTCTGCCGCTGCAATCAATTCCTCTCTCACCACCATACAGACAGGCGAATACAGTTTTTTCTTCTTTCTTTCTTCCTTCCTTCCCTTTTTAATGTTATTGAACAAAAAAAATAAACAAACATCTGTTTCAAACAAAAAAAAAAAAAAAAATGGAAAACAATTCTATGATATTGGATTAGTATTTGCGAAAAATTCACTCCTATCAAGAATCTTCCGTAATCGAAAGAGATTGTGGTACAAATCATGTAAGAAATATCACTCGATTTATTGATAATATTTTTCTTTCATGATTCGTTGCATGATTTCTTTTGATTGCATTTGCTTCCGTGAAAAACAAGAAGCAGCTACTTGATGAAAATACAAAGAAAATAATCTGCAATAGTAAATTAGAGAAATTTCACATATTTTCCTTGCATTCATCTTTCTTCCCGTTTTTCGCTTTAAAAGTTATTTTCTTAAATTTATTTTTTTTTGTTTTTATTAAATTTTTCGGTCGTTGTGTAGTTAATTTTTCTTTTTAAATAATTATAATTTTTTTTTTCTTTATAATTAGTTTGTAAAAAAAATCAAATCTAATATAATATTTACTGAAAAATACAATTTATTATTTTCCCTTAAGTTAAAAAAAAAAAAAAAACATAATAATAATGATTAAACAAATACTAGCGTGTCTATATAATTATTATATCATTTTGCTTTAAAAATTAAGGGAGTTTTGTTTCTTTACTTTTCCGATTATAGTTGAGTATTTTGTTTTAATTATTTTTTCCGAGTTAAATTAGTATGGATATATATGAGTTGTACTTGTAATTATTATTAGTTTTTTAATTAGATAAATTTTAGTTGTATTTGAGTATAATAAATTAAACAAGAAAAAAAAAAAAAACATGTTTAAAAATTAAAAACAAAAAAAAGTAATTTTGATTTGCAAAACCAACATTCACCAATATACAGTTGAGAAAATACCAATCATTTTACTAACTACATATGTAATTACAAAAAAAACAAAAAAAAAAAAAAACAAGAAATGGTATGATAAATGAGTAACATTTTTAAGAACTTTAACTTTATTAATTGTAAGCTATTATTGTAGTGGAAATGAAGTGAAAAGTTTTTTTTTTTTTAATCTTAGTGCACCAGCTTTTTAGAGTTAAAATACAAAAAGAGAGATAAAATATAATATTAAATATAAAAACAAACAAAAAAAAATAATTAAAAAAAGATTACTTCAAAACAAAACAAAGAAGTTAGTAACAATATAAAAAAAAAAGTAAATAAAATAATAATTCTAAAAAAATGATTCAATTTTGCTGTTTTAATTTATTTAAACTACCTAAAGTTAATTTATTTATATTTGGTTTCCTCAATATGGTTTCTTCTTCTTTTCAATAGATTCAATTTATTTGATGGTCGAGGGAAGTATGTGGTATTTGTATTGTAGTTTTCGATGCAATGTGTCATTTGTTATTAATAAGTATAACATATATATAGGGGAATTCGTTCGTTCTCTAAATATTTGTTAAAGTAAATGGCAAATATTTTATTTAATGGCGTAAATAGGTAATAAAGAGGGAATACCAAACATAAATGGAATTGATTTTTATTATGAAAATGTTCGAATGCTTCAAGTTGGAACTTCAGAAGAAAAGCCGCGGTTTGAAAAAAAATATTCGGCCCAATTGAAGTATTCCGTCGGAGCGGAAAATTCTCCGCGATGTCGGAGTATATCGGAAGAAATCCTTATGAATCTGTCAAAAATGTCACTCAAAGACGTACCTCATCACAATGCAGCGCAAAACACCGTTGTGCGTTCCATAATTTCGGAAAAATGTTCCGAACAGCAGTTCGGAAAAACACCTCGAAGCTAAAATCCTCCGATTCGTATGAAATCGGAGAATTTTCCGCTCCGACGGATACCTCGATAGGGCCGATTAAAATGGTTGTATTTTCGCTGAAATGTCTTGATGAAAATTTGTATTTTCGTATTGATCATCGATATCGCCAAACTAATAAAAAAAAAGAAAGAGAGTTTTCGAAATTTGAGTCTATAGTCTACTAGCTGACCCGACAGACGTTTTCCTGTCTTAACTATGAATATTTAATTCGAACTGGAATAGATAATAAAAAATGAGTACCTACTTCTAGAGGATTCACCATCAGGTGAAGAAGGAAAAAACCCACTCTTATGATTCTTAAACAAAATCTAGACCTTGTAATCTATTACATGTGGATATAAGAAGAGAGAGATGTGAAAAAATCCTCTTTATTAATCTTGGCCTGGGGGGTTATTCTCAAATGCGCGGCGGATCGCTTTTGATGGCGGATTTGCATTTTCCTATTCTCAAAAGCGATTCGCTTTTCATGCCAAAGCGAAAGTTCTCACTCCATGTCATTTTGGGTTAGAAAGCGATAGGTGTCTAGGTGGCGGATTGTTGGCGGATTGAAAGAAAATGTAAATACATAAATAATTTGCAAATAATTATGTGTCTTCTTCAATTTCGGCAAATAAAAACACACTATTCCATCAAAATGTTTTTATTTTTTTTTTGTTAAGAGCAACAACATTGCAAAATTACAAATAAGCACAGAAAAAAAAAAACAACTTCTTTGGACGGCAAACCTACCTACTGTCAAATTTTTGGAAAAAACTGACAATTAAATGAGAAGAGTGGAAGTAAAAATGGGAGTGGCCTGGAAAATTTGAGCATAAAGTGAGAGAAACTGGAAGGATCGTTTTCGCCCTTGTTCGCTTTTGAGAATAACCCAAAGCGAAGATGGTCGAAATTGAGTTATCGCTTTTAATCCGATCCGCCGCGCTTTCTGGAATAGGCCTGCTGTTTTTAGTACCTATGTACATATGTATAACATTATAGACCCTTTAAAATAAATAATACATAATGAGCATTAGCGGAGACACTGTGGCGTATACGTACTTTTTTATCAGCATATTAGTTAGATTTAAAAATCTGTACATCACAGCTTTACAGTTAATTTTATATATTTAGAATATACAGTGACTGCCATTAATATTCGGTTTTCTATTTAATATTTTCTTAACATTCATTGGTTGCTTAAAAACTAAGAAATTTACCACTATTTAGAAATTATTTTTCTGTCAGTTCTTATAACCACCAATTCCACATGTTATTCCTAAGAAAGATTTAAACAAAAACCATTGTTACCCAAGAAAAGTTAAGAACTAAACGAATCAGATCGTCAAAGTTAAGAAATAATCCCTCCATTAATATTCGGTTTTTTGTTGAGCTTTTTATTAAAATGGTTAAATAGTGCATTAGTATTTGATAAGCATGTCTCTTCTTCTCTAGAACTTTAGATTAGTGCCTTGGCATGTTTGTCAAATTATTTTTTGTGTGCTTTGGACTTATTTTCAGCCATTCTAGCTGAAAACTTATTTTAATTGCATTTATGGAAGAATCGGCGTTCTCCAGTTAACATCGGCCCAGTGTCCCACAAAATTTCTGTGGAGTTGAGGTCAGAAGGTTATGCAGAAATTGCAATTACTTTTTGGCGCTTGTATAACATTCATTCGAGCAAAATATGGGCTAAATGTTTGCGATTATTATCGTGATAAAATTTAAAAAAACCGCGAAATAGCCATTTTTTTGGTGGTCCGTTTTAGGTTTTCGCTTTGGATCCTCAAATAATGTCCTTTGTTCAGGATTCCATCAACGAAACACAATTTTACACACCTTTGGCCGATATGCAGCCCAACATACCTCCTCAACAAAAAACCGAATATTAATGGAGGGATTATTTCTTAACTTTGACGATCTGATTCGTTTAGTTCTTAACTTTTCTTGGGTAACAATGGTTTTTGTTTAAATCTTTCTTAGGAATAACATGTGGAATTGGTGGTTATAAGAACTGACAGAAAAATAATTTCTAAATAGTGGTAAATTTCTTAGTTTTTAAGTAACCAATGAATGTTGAGAAAATATTAAATAGAAAACCGAATATTAATGGCAGTCACTGTATTTTAAATAACAAGTCCCTTCTAAGCTAAAATAAGTCTTTATGTGAGTTAAGTTAAGAGTTTGTTGTTTAAAAAAATTGAAATCGATTGCGAATTTTATCCCACTAAAATATTTAGGCGTATTCTGCCGAATCTGTTATTCTGCTATGAATTTTTTGCTATGAATCATAAAAGAAGTTTACAATAAAAGATCTTTTAAAAATGGTATTCAGATGTTTGAACATTTATAAAATTCTGTTATGAAACTTCGAAAACGAAATATGTGAGCAAACAGAACTAAAATCTGTTGTCAATTGTCATAGTCAGCTGTTTTCTGTTGTCTCTCCCATCGAAACGAAAATATCTTTCTCAATAGAAATAAATTCTTTTTCCCAGCACTTAATCATCGAAAATTGGTTAACATAAGTCAATGAAAACCCAAATTCCCATCAAATAAAACAAAAATCCAATCAATGAATAAAAAAAATTATACATTCCTAATCTTCTGCTACATCGTAATAGGTGTTGCTTTGTGGGCAGCACCACTCTACTCCCACTACACCAAGAGATTAAGGCCGTGTGCGAATTCGTTTAAAATTACGATTAAATTTTATCCGAGATTAAATTTTGACACTTCTACGTACAGATTCACCTCACTAGTGTCAAAAATTAATCTCCGGATAAAATTTAACGCGATTTTAAGCCAATTCACACACGGCCTAAAGAAGCGGCGGCGCTCCATCTAAATAAGGACGCCTTATCAACAGTATGAAACGCAGTAACAAAGGGTGTTCTTTTTACTTGCGATATAGGTACTATAGGTCAAGTTTTGGATTCGTGCAAAAAATGGAGCTCGAGATAACAATCAAACTTGACATTATGATGATAGAGAACACCTCGGCCTACAGCCTTAACCCCTGAAGCGATTTTCTTCAAACTTGGAGCATAAGATTTTTGGTGATTCCCTAGAGGGGAAATCTAGATTTTTTTTTAGCTCAAAACGGTACTTGCCATACACAACTGTTTTGAAAAAAAGGAAGGGAAGACGTGCAATCTGATCTACATTGGGACAACTAAGAGATCACTGGAGATGAGATTAATCGAACATAAAGCGAGTATTCGAAACAAAAGAGAAAATCAACTAGGTTATCACAACATATACTAGAAACTGGACACTCTGCAGACTTTGATAATACAATAATAATGGACAAGGAAAAGAGAATAAATAATAGATACACACCTGAAAGTCTACGTATACAACAAAATATAGACAAAACAATGAATACACAGGAAGATAGAGACAAAACAATAGCAAGTTATTCTCTTGCATTAAGAGCGGTGTGATTTCTCATTAAATTTTAATTGTTTTATTTTCATTTAGTTTTTCCAAAGTGCTGTGCTGTAGGTTTTTATTTAATTTTTCTTTTATTTAATTTTAAATAATGTTTAATAATTAATTTTTATTTTAGAAAATTTCAAAGTTTAAAATTATCACCATATTTATCAATATATTATTATTTGTATTGTATTATTTATACTAGAATGTCAGTTTATTAGACTTGACCATTCTTTATTCCGTCAATTTCATTGAATTTTGAACAACAACAACAACAACAACAACTTAAAGGTGCTACCACCAATTGCTTACGAATTAATTTTGGGTATTTTAATTCGTTTTATTTTTGTTTGGCTAGAGATATAGCTAATTCAAGGGGTGCCAAGCCCTATCATCAGTCTCCTTTATAGTGGTGCTGAGCTTTAATCCAATTTTATTTGAAAAACTTTCTACACATCATGCGGTATTTGAACCCGCGCATCAGATTTTTTGACACGTACTACGAATTGTAGTCTATCAAATAAGATTCGGAGAAAAATGGAGGCGGAACAAGACAGCATACTTAAAGGGGCTTATAAAAATGATGATGCTCCAAATGCATTTGATAAACAAACAGCACATCTAGACCTGTGACGTCAGTGGTCAACGGTGGCAGAGTATGTAGTGTACACAGCTCCGAAGACTGAGCAAATCTGATGCGCGGGTTCAAATACCGCATGATGTGTAGAAAGTTTTTCAAATAAAATTGGATTAAAGCTCAGCACCACTATAAAGGAGACTGATGATAGGGCTTGGCACCCCTTGAATTAGCTATATCTCTAGCCAAACAAAAATAAAACGAATTAAAATACCCAAAATAAATTCGTAAGCAATTGGTGGTAGCACCTTTAAGTTGTTGTTGTTGTTCAAAATTCAATCATATTTATCAATAACTATTATTAAATGTAACAAAAAGTTTTTTCATGTAAGTTTAACTTCAAAAATTTTAAAAATGTAAATTGTTAATTTTAAGTTTCTACAGATTTAATAAACTACCCCTGATGAAGTCGAGAAATTACGACGAAACGTAGGGAAAAAGTATGAAATAAAGTTTTATTTGCATATAGAAGGAAGTGACCAAAAAAGCCCGATTTATTATAAATAAAAAAAAAATATGATTATCTCAAAAACGGCTTTTACAATTTTTTTTTAATTTTTGAGCGTACTAGTGGTAGTATGGCCTACACTAGTATGAACAAAAAAATTTACCAAAAACCGTTACTAAGGGTACATGTTGAATTTCTTGTCAACCGCTCAGCCGATATTGATCAATATTTTTACTCAAAAAAAATACTTTTGATTTTTAAAAACAAAAGTTCAATTTTTTTTTTATGTTTTAATCTTTTTTTTGAAAACGGGTTGATGAATTTTTTTGAAATTATGGTTTTAGTTGTATATTATTATATTTTTAAAAATGGCATACCTACCAATTTTTTTTTTTTTTTAATTTCAAGGAATTTTATATATAAAAAATTATTTTTTAAGAAACCGCTCCAACGTTTTTTAAAATTTTGTCGGCATTGAGATTACGGTCTTCATTCTTAAATTAAAACACATTAAGTACTTGTTTTATCGATTTAAAGAACATTTTTCATGCTTTTTTTCCATATTCAAATTTCCATTCTTCAATTTATTAAATGGATAAATACATATACCAATACTTATTAATTATATGAACATACATATGTACTTAAATTACACTTAATCTTTAACTTCGAATTAACTTTTACTAGCGAGTTCGTGCGATCGAGTCGTGCATTTTATTAATCTAGTTGTGCGCTTTTGTCTACAAAAATGTAAAATATAATAAATAAATTTGGTGGCACAAACGGCTCATGAAGAACCAGGGCCTAGCGACTTACAACTCTCAACCATTTCAGTGTGCGTGTCTGCAGGAATGGAGGGGACCTACAGTTTATTGCCGAATCCGAACGGCTAAGGTGAGCGGCACTTTTCTAGGACAAGAGATACTCCTGGAGGATTTGTCACTTCCTCGCAAGAGGTAGTAGCTCCGAAAAAAACTTAAGGTGGAAGCGGCTGGTATTGAACCCCAGACCTCTGGCATGACAGTCCAACGCACTAACCATTACGCCACGGGCTACTACTTCGACGGATATCAGAAAACAAACATTCACTTGAACTTTTAGCGTTGTTTGTTTCGTGGAGTGCCTTTGGAAATTGATAGGTCCCACTAATAAAAAAAAACGGCCCTATCGAGGTAACCGTCGGAGCGGAACTCTCTCCGATTTCCTACGAATCGGAGATATTTTGCTGGTCGGAGAACTACCTCGAAGCAAAATGTCTCCGATTCGTAGGAAATCGGAGAGAATTGCGCTCCGACGCGACGGTTACCTCGATAGGACCGAAAATCTTTCCCATAATGCATGTACTGACAATATTTGTTGGACAGAGTATAATCATCTTTTTTTAAAGCCTAGTACGTTGCTGATACGAAACGAAATTTTTAGTCGGTCTGCAACATGACAATGAAATGTTTACGAAAATCACAACAAAAAATTACCCCTTGAAAGTGTCACCGTCTGCAAAAACAAAAAACAAACACAAAAGCATAAAAATCACCGAAATCCGTGTGAAAGAAACAACAAATACAAACGAATAGAGACCTAATGTCACTTTTCCGCACACAATTAATGGTACAGGCAATTAATTCTGTGCGAAAAAAGAGGTGGAACTCTCCAAAAAATCTGCTACAATTATCAATTTCGCTCATCGATCAGCGTACTGCAGAACGAAAAGCACAACGAAATTTTTCGTTTGTCATTTCGTTGTGTCATTTTTGTATGGGATTTTTCGTTTCGCATCAGCAGCATACTAAGCTGTACAACACAAAACCCATGTGTCAGATCTTCTTTGCTATTCGCTTGGCATTATGTATAGCTTAAAAAAAGTACAATAATAATAGCCGCGTTCTATTATCTACGGATCTGGATCAGGACAGGATCATCCCTTGAAAATAAAACGATATGGATCATAATGACAGCAGTGTTCTATGGACATCTCTTTTTTACTTACGTTTTAATTATTTTCAGTTGTTTCCTGTCTCTTTTCTTTACACTGCCATTAACACTACCTAACCATAAAAGCCATCTACATGCCAGAGTAAGAATTAATGTTTGGATCTTTGAAATAGATCCAGATAGAGAACAGGATCCCGAATTGTTTTTGTATTACGTATTAAAAAATGATCCTGATCCAGATACGTAGAAAATAAAACGCGACTAATGATCATTTTCATATTTATTCATTACGGTCAGATAATAGTAGTTCCTATCACATTTTAAGTTGTTACGATTTTATAAATAAAAATTACAAATAATTATAACATGTTTAGTGTTGATCAATATTCACCAAAAAAAAATTGGAGTTAAAATGTCAACCAATGAAGCTGTAATCTTCAAATCCTACAAAAGACTGTAGATGTTCTTATCACCTAAGCCCGTGTCGTTTGTAGATTATTACAGCTGCCGTATTGATTCTAGCAAGAGTCACCACAACTCTTATCATCTAAAATGGTTTTCAAAGATCAAATAAAAATAATTAAACACATTTAAATATTTCTTTTATTCAATATTATTATCAGTTTAGCTTGAGATCAACTCAAATAGGCTACATCAAGATTAATTCATACAATATTGAACTAGTAACGATCAAGTCGGGAGAGTGACAAGACGCGAATTCTATTTTTGGAATACTGCCCATCGAGTAAATTGATATTTCTTACAAAAATGGAAAGTGTTAAAATAGAAGCAAATAAAACTCTTAAAAATGGCTCTCAGGAAAAACTTGCTAAATCAATGGATAAATTGCAAGTCAATACTGACAAACTAAAATACAGACATGTATCGGAATCTAATCAGGATTCGGAAGAACTTCTTGATCCCTATTGTGATCCGAAAAACCCACAAAAGATTTCCTTTCGCGATATCACTTCAGCAGCGTTTCTTATCAAAGGAGGAATTGAAAAGACACCATGCCCAGTAAGGATTACTGATTTATAAAAATATGAATTTCAAAAAGTAAATCATTTTTAGAGTTTTATTTAATTAAATTGAAATTTTGTATTTAGAGATCAACGTCTTCTGACCTTTATGGGATGGATTTATATTTAAAAAAGGATTTCCTCCAAATTACTGGAAGGTGAGTTTGTTATTTTATTTATTTTTCAATCGTCAGTTAAACAGTCAGTTAGCCCGAGGAATAAAGAAAAATAAACTATAAAATATTTAGTCCAGCATTGTTTGTAAGGTTTGCGCCGAATGCAATAAAAAATCTTTTTTTTTTTCACTTATTGTTTATTTTAACCCTGTAGTTGCTCGACTATAACTTTATCCACGAATCAAAGTAACAAAATTTTCTTCAATTTGAGCTCAAAACTACCTGTGTGGATCCAATGGTATCCAAAATACAGCTTTTCAAAATTGACCAAAACGAATAACATAAAAATGGTGTTTGGCACAAAATTCAGTGTGTAGGTTGGGTCAAAATAGGAAAGAAAAAACAAAGACTAGAAACTTGCCTTACCTTCAATGTCCTAATTAGCTCGATACACCAAAATTTGATATGGCGTGTGCCCAAAATTTTGACTTTTGCGTTTTGTCGATTTGCGGACGTAGTTTGCATTTCTCGCTAAAAATGGTTAAAATCAAATTTATAGAGAATTACATTTTCTATCTTTTTTACCTAGATAATTTTTTTGTACAATAACTATTTATTGCTAATAATTGGCAAAAAGTGTTAAAAAATAGGAGATTGGCCCAGTTTTTTTGAAATTATGGACCATTTTTATTGAAAATAAGCGACACATTCATCTGTAATTTCATTGGCATTTTCTGCATCGATTTGGTTGTTCGTGGCATTTGTGCACGAATTAACACAGCATATTTCACAAATAAGCGTGCATTTAAGCCCAGCTTTTCGACAGCCACAAGCAACTCCACAGCCTGTTTTGCATTTACATGAAATCGTTCGTAAAATTTTGCTTTAAAGCTTATACCAAGAATGCTAGTTAACAACTGAATTTGAAAAAATTCCGCTAGTGTGGGGACAGCTATTCACAAGGCCTACCGTACTTATTTTATTCCGATCGCAGGATAAATTGAAGAAAAGCGAGCATTTGTAGAAACCCCCACCGCACAGTTACCATTGAAAGGCGTGCAAAGAGAGCAAAATCGCGCGCACGTGCTTGCAATAGCGTCGTTGCCAATTGGAAAGTCAATCGTCAGAAAATCCGAATAACGCTAATCTGGCAGCTCGAATCCCAGATACCCATATCTTCGAGTTCTCCCAATCCGCTGTGTTTAGCATATTCCCGGCCGTGATCTATTCGTCGTACAAGAGACTTTTGTATACAAAAATTGTAGGAAATTTAGTCCTCGACAACTTTGCCAGATAAATGTGTCGCTTATTTTTAATAAAAAAAAAAAAAAAAAAAAACACAAACATATATATGCCAGTAAGACCTAGGGTCTTATAAATTAGGCAATGTTAGAAGGAATAGAAGGAAAGGATAGATTTTTGTTGGCACAGTGGATTGAGAAATAAGGTTTTGATTATCTCATTAAATCCCAGGGGTGGCTTTCAGTTGAGGGAATAATGAGAAGAATGCTGCCTAGACTGGGGCTCAAACCCACACATCCAGGTTAGCAGTCAAGCACTACTTCCACTGCGCCGGGGCCACCCCCAAAAATGGTCCAAAATTTCGAAAAACTGGGACATTTTCCTATTTTTTCACCTTTTTTGCCAATTATTAGAAATAAATAATTACTGTACCAAAAAATTGTATAGGTAAAAAAGATAGAAAATTTAATTCTCTATAAATTTGATTATAACCATTTTTAGCGAGAAATGCAAACTACGTCCGCAAATCGACAAAACGCAAAAGTCAAAATTTTGGGCACACGCCATATCAAATTTTGGTGTAAAACTATGATTTCATATTCTTCTCTTCTCGGGCTTGGAGTCTAACTGCGTCAAAAAATTCTGTACTTCATTTTTTTTTCGATAAAAATCCTAGATTGATCGTGCTAAATGACAGCAACTATAGTTTTGAATGCGTCCAATTATTCTATGAATTTGTTTTTTTTTTTATGTACCACAGTAAAAGCCCGATAAGAAACTTTCAGCAACATTTTTTTGTTAAGGCCCGAAATATTTTGTTTTCATAATTTTGTCTGCATTTTAACCACTAAAATTTGGTAAACAGGTGTGTTATTCAAGAAAACTTGACATTCAGCCTTATTGTGAGTTTCGCCAGGACAACATTTCACTAGGAATATTTGTTCGCCTATTGTGAGTTTCATCCGTAATATATTTCCCTTATTGTGAATTTTATTTTCAGGCAGAATGTAATGGCATCGACAGCTTAAATTTTCACGTAAATTTTGTTCGGGCGAAACTCACAATAGCTTTGAAAATTCCGGGCGAACAGAAAATTTTAAGGTGAAATTCATAATAAGGCTGATTGGATCTGCCTGATGACTGAACATCCCGTAGGTTGCAAAACGAAGTTTTGTCACCAAAAGTGGTTCTGCTTAATTACTTGTTTATAAAATAAAAATAAATTTGGTGGCACAAAAGTTTATGAAGTACTAGCGCCTATTGACTTACAACTCTCAACTCTGTGTCCGTGTCTGTAGGAATGCAGGGGACCTACAGTTTATTGCCAAATCCGGCTAATATGAGCGGAACTTTTCTATAACAAGAGATACACTTAGAGGTTTTGTCAGTTTCTTTGCAGGAGGCAGTATGGCCATTTTGTTTTTATTGGTTGAGGTTCAAATTATTCTATTATTAAAGGAAACCGATTTTAAATTTAAATTAACATAAAATAGCTATAAGCTATTGACTATTTTGAGTCGTGTGCAGACAAATTGAGTAATTACCTTGATCTCAAATTTGTTGACATTTTGGGCAAACTATATACATTATATGAAATGTTGATAAGAGTAAGAGGCATTACCTACTGTTTGTCTGAGATTTATCAGTAGAAGACTAAAAATAGGAAGCATGTTGTGTACAAAGTAGGACAAGTTGCAAGTATCAATATAAGAGTAAATGACTGGTATTTTTTTTTTTAATGAAATCATTTAATGTTATCATTGATTTGATTTTTATGAAAAAAAAATACTTTCAAAATAAAATTACCGTACCTCACAAAAAAGTATCATATATTAAGAAAAGCAACAAATAAAGAAAAGTCTTATCTGCTCATCTTCATTCATGAAAGATGAAACATATCATTTATTACATGAGGTATAAATATAATTAATATTTTGTAAAACCATTTTAAAACAGAAATGACATTGAGTTGAAATCGTATCAATAAGTCAATGGAATGGAATTGAGTTGAAGTCGTATCAATAAGTCAATGAACTGTTATCATCGTTAAATTTTATTAAGTTCAACAAATTTTTCATGGAAAATTATTAATGCAAAAAACATGGGAATAATTCATACAGTTAAAGGTGTTTCAATTTTTCTTAAGAAAGTGAAAGTTTGATGAAAAATTTAATTCGTTTCAAACAACAGAAAAATTGAAACTTCCCAATGAATGCATTCAGTGTGATGGTACAGGTTAGTTCGATTATTTAAACTAAATAAGTTTCTAGTCTACTAGTTTAACGAAATAGATTAGTAAATCTTACCGACGGAACTATGGGGGGGGGGGGGGGGGGTAAACCGGGAGACGTGCAACGGGCGGCAGCTTAAGGGGGCGCCAAATTCGAAAAGACTCTCTTCCAAGAGACCATCAACACGCAAGAAATTAAAAAAAAAAAAAAACTGTGGACCTATATACATATGTATTTATACCTAGGCAGTTAAAATTAAAAAATGAAATATTTATCTTTAAAAAAGGACTGAAAATGGAATTCAAACTATGTATTTACACATGTATATATTTCACAGTCGCTAGCAGTTTTATTTTACTAATTCACCGTTGCAAAAAAAAAATGATTTCAGCCAAAAAAATAAATGAACAGTAGACCTAGAGGAGAACTCCAGAGTAAAAGGTGTGTTATTACTTTTGAGGAAATCGGATGATTTTCAAAATTCTGCTTTTCAATATTCTGCTTTTCAAAATTCTGTTTTACAAAAGAAAAGCAGAATTTTTGCAAGACAAGCAGAATCGTGACCCACTCCTGAGAATATCATTAAAAAGCAACGGCAACGATCACAAAATCATGCTAAATCTGCTTTTAAGGTCAGAAATCCGTTCTTTTATTAAGTTTTTAATTGAAATTGCTTTAGTGAATAGCAAATTTTGAATAAAAAAATTAAGAAAATTGTGTTCAAACTAAATTTGTTCAAAATTTTTCGTTATTAAATAGTATTTTTGTTTTTAATATTCAAATTTTCCTTTTAATTTTAGTCAAACACTTAAATCCAATTCAATTCAATTCAATTTTTGAATCAATTTATTTCAATTTCATTCATTCAATTTATTTAAGTATACAGGTAGGTACAAATAAGGACGTAGTAGTCTTTTATGCTTAAAAAGTTAAAACTCCCTAAATTCAACTTCAATCCGTTATTTTGTTTCTCCAAAGATTCTATTTCCATAAAGCAACTAGTAAAGTAGAATTTGGAATTTTCTCAAAAATTTAAAATTTGGTTTTTTGACCCAGTTTTTCAGTGGGACATTAAATATTAACCCGAATCACCAAATTTGGTGAGTTAACTCTGGATTTACTGAACAGATGCTTTTGATATTTTATCCTCTAAATTTGTTGGGTCGGTTTGCATCAATTCGCAACTTCTTCTAAAGTTAACTGTAAATAAATTTATATCCCGAGTTATCTATCTCTGGTTTAACTCACCACTGAAAAACTGGGCCTTAGTGTTTGACTAAAAATTTAGAGGCTCAAAATAAAAATACTACTGAACTGCGTATTAGCCGTGGCGTGATGGTTAGTGCGATGGACTGTCATGCCGGAGGTCTAAGGTTCGATCCCCAGCCTCGCCACCTATTTATTAGAAAAAAAAAAAAAAACGGCTACTGCCTCTTGCTTGGAATTGACAAATCCTCCAAGAGTATCTCCTGTTACAGAAAAGTGCCGCTCGTTAGCCGTTCGGATTCGGCAATAAACTGTAGGAGGTGAAAGAGAACCAAAATAGGCTGGAAAAATCGGATGAGTTTTGCGGGACAACCGATTTCTTCCATCCCCCTCACTTCTTACCCTGCTCACCAAGGAACTAGTGATCGGAACTAGAAAAGTTGAATAATGTAAATGCAGACTAAGTCAAAGCAAGAGAATCACACAAAAATTCCTTTCAGTACTACTTCTACCTCTCTCACACACATGGAACGTCAAATCTCATATGGCCAAGCTTTGAACAGAGCTCATGTCTTGTTCAAAAATTAGTTTTCGTCGACATGTTCATGACATGGACATGGCTTTTTGTGCCTCCTTTGGATTTTTTGTAGACATTTTCACAATCCTACCATCGTTCATGGCCTGTGGAGGCGGCATGTTAAATGAAAATTTATGTTATAGTTTTCCTTCAAATGTAATTTTTCACTTCCAATTAATTTCATTTTTTTTTTCGCCATTAATTTTACAGCAATCAATTGAATGCAATTTTTTGAGAATGCATGCTTTCTTTGTATTTTTGCAATTATTTGCATTCATGAATGTCATTCATAAAAGATTGCATTCATTTACAAGCCTGTTATGTTTACGGTAGCCCTTGTGGATTATTGAATTCTAAAAATTTCAACACTATTTTTAGATGTTAAAATAAAAAAAAAAAGAATTGGTCATTTCGCGGTGATAGTTAAGTAGTCTTTCTGGAAACATTAGAAGTGTTCAGTGAGGCTGTTCCTAACAGTTTGGAACAGTTGAGAACAGAAAAGAACAGGTTTTTGTTGTTCACTGAGAAATTTTCTGTTCTAAACTGTTCTGACTTGCTGTTCAGTGAGTCTGTTTGGAACATTTTAGAGCAGGATTTTCTGTACTTGCTTTTGAAGTAGAACAACTTAGAACAGAGATTTGTGAGAAATGTCAAAATCAGTTATTGTTCTGTTCTGTTCTAACTATTTCTTCACTGAACAAAGCTATTAATGTAATGATATCGAAGTTGATAAATCGAGTGCAAAACTCATTGAGAAATTTTCTTCGGTGGCGGCGTCGGCGGTGGCGGCGTCGGCGGTGGCGGTGATGTTTCTTACTTTATAGAGGAGCTACTCTAAAAATCACTATCTTAAGACGAAAAGACATATTTTGCCACAGCGTGTATTTGTTTCGTTCTAGAAAAAATTAGATGAATTGGACCGTAATCGCCTATACCAGAGTATAGTAATGGAGCTTATCCCAATTTCTTTAATATGGTCTTAATTTGGAGAAATTTTTAAATTTTTTTTTGAATTTTAAATTTTAGCAAATTTAACTTTTACCGCCATATTATTCACTCGATACATCCAGATTTAAACTTAAATCCAGATGAATTTACATTGAATTTGTATGATTTACATCCAGATTTAAGTTTTAATCTAGATGTATTGAGTGAATAATATGACCGTTAAATTTGTATTTTGTTCACTCTTGTATGTGAAATGTCTTTTTATTTTTTCTTCTTTTTTCAAATTTTAGTTTTAAGGAAAGAGGTGCCCGCTATGCTCTACTTTCCCTCTCTGATGAACAAAAAAAGATTGGCGTTATATCTGCATCATTGGGTAATCATGCACAGGTAAGTTATACCCGCAATAAAATTACGATTGCATTATGAGTAGAAATATTTTGATATTCAACAAAAAGGGTCTCAGCTATCATGGATGGAAGTTAAATATTCCAGTGACTGTTGTAATGCCAACAGCAGCACCTATTATGAAAATCCAAAAATGTCGTAACTACAGAGCACGTGTCATAGTCAAGGGAAATGATATGGGTGAAGCTAAAAATGTTGCCCTAAAAATGGCACAAGAAGAAAATCTTATGTACATCAATGGCTATGATCATCCTCTTATAATGGCTGGTCAGGGAACTATTGGATTAGAGATATTAGATCAGGTACCAGAACCAGATGCAGTTGTTGTTCCTGTTGGAGGAGGAGGACTCATTGCGGGTATTGCTACAGCTGTTAAGGCTCTTTCGCCAAAAACGAAAATTATAGTAATATTTAAATAATCTCTTTAAAAAAAAAAAATCATTAAAATTAAAAGAAAAATCTTTCAATAGGGTGTGGAATCAGAAAAATGTCCAAGTTTCACTAAGGCATTGGAAAATTCTGGACCAGTGTATATTCCAATTAAAAACACCTTGGCCGATGGTTTAGCCGTTCCCAAAGTAGGATATAATGCTTATGCTACTGCAAAGCCTCTTATCGACAGAATGGTGGTAGTGAAAGAAGAATGGATAGCTTTGGCTATTCTGCGACTGGTGGAAGAGGAGAAATGTGTTGTTGAAGGTGCTGGAGCAGTGGCATTAGGTGCGATTCTCGCTGGACAATTAAATGATTTAAAGGGGAAAAAGTAAGTTCAATAAATTCTCCGTCCGTTAGAATTTTATAATTTTTATCTAATTAATACAAAAGGGTTGTAATTTTGCTATGTGGTGGAAATATCGACACAACTGTCCTAGGAAGATGTTTGGAAAGAGGTTTAGCTGCAGAAGGCCGACTAGTGAAATTTAATGCTCAATTAAGTGACAGACCTGGTGGAATTCATGAATTGTGTAAGATTTTAGGTGATTTGGGAGTATCGATTAAAGATATAATGCATGAGAGAGCATGGCTAAAAGATATTCATGCTGTTGAGGTGAGTAAAAATTATTTTTATTTTATTTTTGTACCACGATTTGATATTTTTTTTGTTTTTTTGTTAATTTCAGGTTAAAGTAGTTTGTGAAACCCGCGATTGGTCTCATAGTTTAGAACTCAAGGCAGTACTGAAAGCCAATTATGAAAATGTTCAATTTACCGAAGAGCCAATGGCTATAAATGAAAATATGTTTAACGGAAAGTAATCGAATAATTATATACTTATGTATATATGTACAGAAATAAAATTATTTAATAATATAAATGAAAAAAATATGTAACATTCAAAAGTGTTATTTATTACTCTTTAAAAATTTTGCATAATAAAACTAATCACTTGTGTACTATGATGCTTTTTTACTAAGGCTGTGGTAAGCTCGTCGGTGTCCAGGGTATTCCCGAAGAAAACAAGTAAAACTCGGGCTAAGAAAGTAGAACTCTGACCAGTTACCAGTTTCATCAATAAATTTTATTTCAATAAGAAGAGGGTTTACAATCTTACAATTTGTTTTAAACTTAAACTAGACAGCATAGTACTTCATATACGGCAAAGCTTTTATAAAGAACTACAGGCTACAGGAGTAGACTCAGAAGAAGTGGAAAAAAAGAAATAAATTTGATGGCACAACAGCTCATGACTTACATCTCTCAACCATTCTTGTGTGCGTGTCTGTAGGAATGGAGGGGACCTACAGTTTATTGCCGAATCCGAACGGCTAACGAGCGGCACTTTTCTGTGACAGGAGATACTCTTGGAGGATTTGTCAATTCCTCGCGAGAGGCAGTAGCCATTTTTTTCTTTTAAATAAATAGGTGGCGAGGCTGGGGATCGAACCTTAGACCTCCGGCATGACAGTCCATCGCACTAACCATCACGCCACGGCTACTACAGAAGAAGTGTATCAGGGAATAAACGGTAGGAATCTGATCCCAGCCCAAGGCTAACCCAAGGGAAAATTACTTGGCCCACGTTCTCACTCTAAAGGAGCAAGCAGGGAGAAAAACGGTAGGAATCTGATTCCAGCCCAAGGCTAACCCACCCAAGGGAAAATTATTTGGCCCACGCACGGTCTTACTCTGAAGGACCAAGCAGGGAGAACAACGGTAGGAATCTGATTCTGATTCAAGTCCAAAGCTAACCCAAGGGAACATTACTTGGCCCACGCCCCACTGTCTCACTCTGAAGGAAGGAGCAGGGAGAACAATGGTAGGAAGCTGATTCCAGCCTAGAGCTAATCCGAGGGAGAAGCTATTACTAAGCTTTTTAATTCCAAAAAGACAACCAAGAGTTGCTACAAACTAATTTTCGCCAGAACCTTATGCTTCAGTATTTCCAATTCGTAAATTAGGAACTACAACGAGTCAAATAAGCTTCCAATTATTCGGCTTTTCATACGTCCTCTTGTCATGTTTCATGGCAAGAGGAAGTGTGAATTCTAAAACTCACAAATGAAGTATTTTTATTCTGCATGATGACTTTGATGAGGATTCAGCACGGTATATTATATTAAATGTAATATCATTAGCGTTTACATTTTTGTTCTATGTTCTGCGCATCTACAAAAATGGCGGATCCAGTGCCCATTTACATGTCAAATTTCAATATTTGTTGTTGTTTTTAATATTGCGGTGTAAAGTGAAGTTTGTGGGACCACTCGAGCAACCATTTTTTTTATTTTCTGACAACCTGCGCAAGATATTACCTTAGATTTGTGTACTGTGATGATTTAGTGGGTGGTGGGTGGCTGGTGTTTGTTGTTGTGGTAATGATGAGTGCTTGATTTGAATGATCGGTTGGTGCTATGTTGGTTGAATGGTAGTAGGGTGCTGGTGTTTGGTGTTTTTGCTGACGTAGGGTGCTGGTTCATTGTGAATAAATTTCGTTTGTCGGTGAGTTGCTTTATAATATTCTGGTAGGTGAGGGCGAAAGTGTAACACTTCGTTACAGTACGTTAACCTTGTTCTACGGCAACATATTATAGTATAATTAAGTTTACTTAAAATATCAAAAACTAAAATTTAAAAGAAAATTAAGATTGGTCCACTGTGGCGTATACGTAATTTTTTTTATTTATTTTGGAATCTACATTTGAAACAACAAAAACTAAAAGGGGGTTCGTTGGCCAATCATTAGGAGGGGGAGGGGGATATAAGGGTTCTAGAGGACATAATAAATTTTGATAAAGCTTCGTACTGATAAAAAGATAAGAAGTACAAACTGTGAAGATTTCAGCGATAGCGAAGCAAGAAACAAAAGGCAGTGCAACTGAAAAAGAAAAAGAAATTTTTCTTGATTTGAATAGACTGGGATTCGATCTCAGCCCATCAACAAGACAGTTCCAACGCCCTTACCATTAAGGCCAAGACCACACAAGCGGGACACTGCAAATTATGAATCAAAAAACGAAGCAAAATTCTTTGTATACTTGTATAAGTTTTTTCTATATAGTCAATTATAATTCAAATGAGAATGTATGTACATACATATGTAAATTGGAAAACAAAACTTAACATGATTCCTCTTCTTCCCCAATCTTTTCTTCATCGCTTTCTTCAATTTGTTTTTTCTCATGATATAAGCGCCATGCCTGCTCCATTTCCACAGTAGGATCTAATATTTCATTAAGTCCCTTTGTGTCATTATCAGCTTGTATGGGTGGAATTTGTGCGATTGATATATTTCTGGCAGTGTATTTTGATCCCCAACCCAAGTAAATAGAATCAGAGTACTTTTCATATGTAAAAGAATAAGCGCCAGGCCATAAATTTGAACGCAAAATAGTCAACTGATTTATTTTATTATGCGTGCTTGAATTTCGTACGGACCAACTGTTAATATTTTCTTCATTTTTATCCTCATGACATGGGGTAAAAAGAGCTGGCCCAGATTCATGGATTGAGCTAGAATCAGTTTCGAAAAAGTCATCTTCTTCTTCAAAATCTTTTTCTTCGATTTCCTCTTCACTTCCTAAATTAAGGCAACTTCCCTTTTCCAAAGCTTCGAGAGCTTTTTTCTCATCGAAATATGCTATTCGACCTTGTTCGAGAATATTTGGTCTAACATGAACCCACGATTTTGGAAATGAAAGTTTTTGTGGGCATGGTTTGTATTCTTCATTTTCGATAATGATGGCATCATTGTCAAACTCCTCCTCTTCACCTTCGCCATCTGATTCAATTATTTCATCTTCGGTTGCCTTCATAGTCTCACCGTAAACTTCTAATATTTCTTTTTTTGTAAGCCTTCTAAAGTAATCGTTGGGCGCCACGTATGTTCCCGAAGTTATTCTAGCTATGATTGCTCTCAAATAGTTTTTTTCGGTTCCTGGAAAAGCCGGATAACTAATTACGTCAGCATCTAATTCTCCTGTGAAGAACTTTTTTATTTTTCTTGATATTTGTATTTGTTGTGGGTCGATAATAGGTAATTCAATCCATTCGTCATTTAAGGAATTCACAACAAAATAAATTCGCCGATTTAAACCAGTACCTATAGGCTCTGGTGGATTATCAAATCCTACATTATTTTTCGAATTTGGAATTGCCTCACAGGGATGTTTAATATTTTTGAGATCATCCTCTGTTGAATGGTTTTGCCACTGTGCTCCAGGAATAAGATTTACATCTTCTTCTTTATCCGCACCTTGGGCTTTTCTTTCTTGAAAAATGCTGATCTTTTCAATCATTTCTGCTCTCATTTTATCAAAGCGAATATCGATCTCAGATTGTGTTAGTTGAGCTTCAACAATGTAGTAAGATTTCTTGAGACCATAGATTACACCCCAGAAACGGGCATGCTGGACAATTTGATGAAATTGAACTTTCTGCAATGCATAAGAAAGCTTGCAAACTTCATCATTTGATAAACCAAAACCACAAAGAGCCCAATATAAGTGAAGACGTTTAACGTTTTCATTCAGAGAAAGTTTACGTTGTAATTTCTCTATTGGATAAATAATATTTTTGAAAGGTTTAGGTGACTTTTTAGAATGGCGTAGAGCGTTTTGCTTGCAAACATCGTATTGATTATCATTAGGTTGATTAGGAATCTGAAACAAGAAAGTACATTTTTATAAATGAATTGAAAATAAGATGTAAAGTATTTATTATTATTTTTATAAATAAACATATTTTTTTTTGCAATTAATCATTGCTTAATATTTAAATTAATTTTACTTGATATTTTGATATCTTGATTTTCTTGAATATTTCGCTATAAATGGATAATATAAAATTTTGGTCTGGCCTAATTTTGTATTTAATTTTTGAAATAACTATTTGAAAAATTAAACCTTAAGTTTAAATGGTAATAGTAGTTTTCGATTTAAGAATACCTTTTTGGAAAACTAGAAAAAAATACGAAGATCTTTTTCTCGAAAAAAAGCCAACAGTACGGGCAAAGAAACGGTGTTTCGTGAGCGGGTCAGAGAACCCGGGAAGGGAGGAAATTACCTAATTTGGACTCTAATGAAAACACCGAACTTTAAAAGTGAATTTCCCTCTCGCTAAAAATCGTAATAAATTCTCTATCACGTGGTGGGAATTCATTCCACTTTTAAAAGTGGAAATTTTTTCTGAATCTCGTAGAGCGGGATCAGAACATGTTCTGATCACTTTCTGAAATAAAATCGAAACAAAATTTTGTTGTTTAGCTTTTTTTATTTTAAAGGTTATTTTCGTAGAGAAATTTGTTTGTGGGCGTTTATAAAGCCGAACAATAATAATAAATTTGAAGATTTCGTAGGAAAAAGTTTATTTTCTTGGCCGTGTTAGCAAAACGGCACACAGTGAAACTAAAAGCAAAAAAAGTGGACATCGCGCTGTAACTTTTGAATTAATGGATGGATTTTGATGATTTTTCGCAATATGTTTCGGATTAATAAAAGATTAATTTGGATTTCCTTTTAACAAAAAAGTCGATTTGATCAGAACAAAAAAAAATCGATTTTTCTGGACAAATTCCTTGTATTGATTGAAAGAAAAAAATCGATTCTGTTTAGAAAAAAAAAATTTAATTTTGTTGGTAAAAGGAATTGGGCATAAGTATCGTTTTAAAAAGTGAAGAGACCAAATGGTCGGACTATCATGCCGGAGGTCTAGGTTCGATCCCCAGCCTCGCCACCTAATAATTTTTAAAATAGAGTATCTCTTGTCATAGATTAGTCGTTCGGACTCGCCAATAAAATGGAAACTACAATGCAAACACGCACAAAGGAATGGTTGAGAGTTGTAAGTCACTCGGCCCTAGTTCTTCATGAGCTGTTGTGCCATCAAACCACTGATCTCTATAATACACTGGATAGCGCATCCATACATGAAAGTTGATGCCATTTGAGAATTGTTATAATGTTGAGCTGCCTATTTTTTTGTATAAAGGTATAACTGTATAACATAATGAAATGCAAAATTTTTTACAAAATTGCAACTAAAATATTTTAAATTCACTTTTACAATTATTTTAAATTACAAAAAATCAAATTTACAAACAAGTGATGGTTCTTTTGCTTTTTTTTTCTTAGAAATTCCACTTTGGTTTTTGCCCTTCTTCGGTTGTAGTAGTTCTCAGCCTCAATGAACATACCTAAAGTGTTGAGTTGCCTCACTGAACATACCTAAAGTGTTGAGTTACCTACGTACTTGTCATCTTCAATTGGAAGTAGAAAAATTGTTATACTTTGTATGGAATCCACTATCCAGTGTATTATAGAGATCAGTGCATCAAACGTATTTATTTTATTTTTATTTGGTGTTTCCACTGCACAAAAAGATTAAAAAGTAGATTTATTTTGACAGTTTTCAGATGTTGTTTCATTTTTTCTAATGAAGTTTAAGATATACAGGAAGTCTACTGAAATTTCGGTTAAGTGGTCGATGGAAACGTAGTATAACAGTTTCCGACTTTAACTTAAGCTGCTGATACGAAACGAAAATTTTAGTTGGTCTTTAACATGACAACGAAATGCTTACGAAAACCATAACGAAAATTACCCCTTGAAAGTGTCACCATTTGCAAAAACAGAAAACAATCACAAACGCAATGACAGAAAGCAATGTCGTCATGAAAGAAACAATAAATACAAACAAGAATAGAGAGCAAATGTCACTTTTCCGCACACAATTATTGACGGTGTTCACATTGGACTTACTCCTTGGATTTTTTTTGACGTCTATATACTCTTTCTGACTGCTGAACGTCAGAGTGAATCGGTTGTGTTCACATTACTTTGTGTCTGAACACATTGGTACAGGCAATTAATTATGTACGAAAACAGAGGGGAGATCTCTCCAAAGAATCTGCTACAATTATCGATTTCGTTCATCGAACAGCGTACCGCAGAACGAAATTTTTCGTTTATTATTTCGTTATGTCATTTTTGTATGGGATTTTTTGTTTCGCATCAGCAGCATACTAGGCTTTATGTGGTAATTTGAACCCTAATCGTTCTAATTTTTTTCTGTTCTATTTTGTTCTGACAGTTTTCAAACGCCATATTGCGTTTTCTGCTCTGTTCTATTCTGTTTCAGCTTCTGATTTTGTTATTTTATGGAGATCCTTCTTTTTACCAACACCACTTCTAGACATCAGTGTAACTGGCAGCTATTAGTTTGACCACTAGCAGACTATGACAAAAAAAATCAACCTACATTTCAGGTAGAAATCTGAATTTACCAAAGGAAAACCCAATGTTACATTTGTTCAGGCAGGTGTCAAAAGTATTAAAAAGGTATCGGAATGAATACCAGTCGATAAAATTTTAGCTGCGCAATTTTTTGCTGTGCAACTAAAAGTTGCTCGGAGTTGCTTGCCTCGCTCACTAGGCAATTTCCGAGCAACTTTTGGGTTGAGTATTTTTAATTGAAATGTTAAATTGACCTTGCATTTTGGATAAGCGACGATACAAAATTCGTTCAGTGTGAAAATAAAACTTGTTTTCGGGTTAAAAGCGTCTCATTTGCCTAAAATCTTTGAAAATTTCCAAAAGTTGCTGAAAGTTGCTCGGAAATTGCCTAGTGGGCGAGGGTAAGCAAAAAAAGTTTCCGAGAGTTGCCGGGAGCAACTCCAAGCTACTTAAAGTTGCGCAAGTAAAAGTTGTCTAGTGGGCGCTCTTCCATATAAGCTAATGTAATTATATCGGAGCAACGAAAAGTTGCCTAGTGTGCTATGCACCTAATAAAAAAATCAAAAAAAAAGCGATTCTGGAAATTATTCTTACATTCATAAGCTTCATAAAAGACTTAGCTCTCTCAACATCTACTGGTTCATAATGCGTCCAGGAAAAATTTTCAGCAATTCTTAGCTTTTGTTCTCGTATATTGAAACTTAGTTCTTCAAAATAATCCACGATATTTTCCGGACGTTCTTTTATTACAAGCTTTATAATATCAGCCAAATGATCAAACCTACATAATATCAATAAATAGTAACATTTTTTATTCATTAAATAGTTAAAATAAAAGTCTTACAAATTATTGCCTGTAATTAAGCTACCTTGTTGAATAATTGATTTGGCAACATTAAGCTCATGCTCAATATTTGGTGGTTGGATTTGTTGAAAAAGTTGAGTACTTGATCGTTGGTTTACAGATCCAGACTGTGAAAAACCGAGAGTGTATATATCGGAAGGACATCTCATAGAATTTTCGCCTTCGTTGTTTTTTGAAGTCGTTGGTGATAAAGATTTGCAAATTGACATCTTATCGATAGATTAATAACTAAAATTATTACAGTCAAATACGAAAGTATATTTCTGAGTCTCCTTTTATGTGTGTTGTTAATTTTCCTGTAAAATTTTGAGTTATAATTTTGAAAAATAGTCGGCAGGGAGTTTTTAAACTTAAAATATACATAAATATCATACAATTCCTTGAGGAAATAAAAAACTAAATTAAAAATCGATATTAAGGACAACAATTTGACGAATAAAATGGCCAATTACTGTGCATCTAGTAATGAGTATCCGTCAGTCTTGTCTTCTGTTAATTCCAACAACAAAGAGGACAAAAAATGCAGACCTTGTAGATGTTCATCAAGTTATAACAGCTCTGGAAGTTCTTCAGAATTTCACTACCAAACTGGACAAGAAGAACAAAAACTCAACTATGAAAAATTTAAAACAATTCTTCAACAATCTAGCTCAAGAACTGGAGACAACTTGTAAAGACAATAATTCTCAAAGATTCTCAAGATTCATATACAGCCCTATTCTGCTAATTGATTTGATCGAAACTTTAGATTCACGTGAATGTTTCATTTAATTTGTCCTAAATTATTTTTGAAATCCTTCTGTTTTAAGAGTGCAAATCTTAACCGATATTTGCTTTCGAAGTTTTCAAGAAAATATAACTGTTAAAATTTTATTTTTGATCGACAATTATACGAAATTTGGAACATTCGTTTCTCTCCTACGAACAGCAGAATACAAACTTTTACGCGAACGTTTAGCAGGATAGGGCTGATAATTCACACTCATATCGAACCAAATTTTCTTCTCGATACTTAAATGTAGGTTTGACCATTTGGTGGCTGTTATAAAGCGCATAATTGATGAACGACCAATAAATGTTGCCGATTATTTTGAGCAATTTAGTCGCATGGTACGAGAGAAGAAACTACCTCGTCTTGATTGTATTGAAGAACCTCAATTTCTTGAACTTGCAAAATCAGTAATAGAATTTATGAAGGTTTAGTAAAAGTTTTTGGTTTTAAATTTTTTACGTTTTCATAGATACTTAAAGCTTTTCATTTTAGCCATCCGATTTCCAAGATAAAATTAGTTATATTGAAGAGTTTGAAAATTTTGGTGAATCGGAAATGACAATCTATCAATCTTCTGATTCGATTCACGCACAAATTCAGCGTTGTTTGTTAGACAATGAAAATGTTCTTCAAAGTCAACACTTGTTTGCATTTTGTGGCCTAGGTTTTCATATTGATGAGGTCTTTCAGCTATCTTTGTCGGTTCAAAAAGTTCAACTTCATTCAAATGTGGAAAATGCCCGTTTTTGGGGAAGAATATTTGGATTGCATGGATCTTACTATATTGTAGAATCTGTTCTTACTCGAACTGAACAAGAAAACCGATTTAAAGCTATGAAATTAAGGTTAATGGATGAAATGAAATCCTTTATATCGAAAAAAGAACGTTTTAGGACTTTTGATCCATCCGATATAGAGCTTATACCTGGATCTAAATGGCAAAGCTTTCCAAGAGGAGATTTAAAAAAGATGCAGCAGCCTACTGCACCAATCCCACAACTTCAATTTGGAGAAGTCTTCCATGGTCCCGAAGAACCAGTTGGTTCGGGACTAAATCGTAAAACATATTTTGTAACAACTTCGTTGAGTAGAGAATGGGAAGAGCTTCCTACAGTAGCCCCAAGGCATATACAAGCTTCGAAAAAAATTAAAAAATATTTTACTGGAGATCTAAACAGGAGTCTGGAACCATTATTTCCAGGATGTGAGAAGCACTACTTGAGAGCAATGATTGCAAGAATTACTTCAGGGACTGTTATTGCTCCCAAAGGCTTCTATCGAAGAATGACTCGAAAAGAGAAGAATCTAGCTGAAGAAAACGATGAGCTTGATGAAGAGGAATTTGAATCAGATGAAGGAGATGATCTTGATAATGATGCTTTGATAATCCAAAATAAGGATTACAAACCGCTGTCTCTGGAAGAATTGGCTCTGCCAAATAATTGGGTTCATATTCGACCAAACATTCTTAACCAGGGACGTATTCTTCACATAAATGAAGAGTTGGCTATCAAAGATCTTGAAAAGAAAGCCATTTTGAGCATGAATGCTGGTGGTGTTATTTACGAAGAAGATGATGGTGAACACGAATTTGAAGATGAGGAGCTCCAAGAGGAAGAACTCAATGGAAATTCGCCAGAAATAGGTCCTGAATTATTTTCAACATGTAATAAAGATAGAAATAATGAAGGGATTCCATCTTGGACATCCCGATATTCAAGTGTGTATAACAAAGTAAATCAAATGATTATGATGCGCTCGAACTTATGGCCCGGTGCATATTCAATAGTTTTTGAGAATTTTTGTGATTGTATTTATCTTGGATGGGGTTTTAAATATGTGGCTCGCTGCACTTCATTGCAAGAACTTCCGGTTATTCGAGATGCAGATTATGCAGATGTTGCTGAAGAAATAAATGATCCAACAATTGAAATGGAAGAAAAATGGCGAAAATATCACATGAAAAAAGATCTAACCTTGAATGATGATGAAGAAATGAGTGATATAAGTGTTGAAGTTGATTTTGATGATGAAGATTAATCTGATGAATAATTTTCTAAAAAAATTAGTTTTTAATTTAATAAAATTTAATAAAATAAATGGCATATAATTACGAAACTATATACAATTAGATACAATAAACTGTAGGGGATTTATATACTTTCCATTGCATTCACATTCCATTTTTGACATGTGCATATGAATAATTGACGGATGGGCACTAGCTCTTCAAAAGAGGTTTCTAATTTTCGATTGAGGATTATTTTTGTGTGTTCAAATGAGAAATATAAACGCAAGTTTGTTTATTTAAGGCTCCCCCAAACCAACGCGATTAATCGCCGCGGCAAAAGAAAACAATAACAACAACGTGTTGATTTGTTCGACAACCACGTGTTGTTATTGTTGTTTTCTTTTGTCGCGGCGATTAATCGCGTTGGTTTGGGAGAGCCTTTAATTGTGGAAATTCGTTACCACCAACGTAGTTGCGAAGCATCAAAACGACTCGGATAAGTATGAATTTTCTGATAACGAACCTTGCAAAAGAAAAAGGGACATTAAAGTTCGGATCTGTCCATGATTTAGCCAAAAATTCGCGGATGCGCTAATTTGTTTCAAAACAAATATCATCGCTATCAAAGAAATGCAATCAGATATGCCACACAAAAGAAAAATGAAAAACTACTACTTCTAACTTTCCCAAGAACAAAACCAGCGCCTTTTGGATGCGAATTTATGATTCGAGGCAAACTTAGTGAAAAAGTCTTTATAGTTTTAATTAAAAGGTATCTTCGTTGGTGGTGTATATTCGAAAAGTATAGCCTTCACAAACACAATTTTCGATAATGGTTTCAGGCTTATCGACTTTCCTGTAGGGCGTACGGCTGTGGAAGTAAATACGCAGTACGAGTAAGGTTAACGGACATCTGCAATCGCAAACAATTTGTCAATGAGAAAGAAGAACAAAAGTAATTCAGAGATCTCACCGGCCAAGATAAAATAAATATAATAAAAGTAAAGAGATGGAAATAATTTTAGTTAAAATATATACTCAGGAGTGTTCACTCTGGCGTATGCGTACTTTTTAATATTAAATTATTAACTTTTTTCTTCAAGTTTTTTTTTATCTGAATACATTAAAAAATGATTCAATATTGTACACTTTCTATAACAAGGAGATCTTCGAAAATAAAAGTTTTTATGCAAAACTTCAAAAAATATACAAAATAAAAGCATCTGATCGAGATAAAAAGTTATAACAGCTATAATAGACCGAAAGTCTACAGAAATTCCTGTGTGTAAATGATAGCAAAAATTCAATGATGAAATAAGATACGTCTTTACTTTCTATTTGGAAATATGCAACTCTTGCAAGTCGTGGTTTGGGCGTTTACAGATAATGCTGCATTGAAAATGCATTTTTTTTCCGAAAGCCCATTAGATAAAAGGTATATGACTTGAAAAATTATATTTAATAAAAGAGCTGAATACCATAGACATGAACATGAGGGTCCAAGACCCCTTCGGTGAGGGCTTTTTAATACAAGACGCACTTAACAATTCAATTTTATAGTAATTTGGCCGTGTTAGCAGTACGGTAGTCCGAGGTTTAAAAAGTAGTACAAATATCGCAATTGAAGTACTTCCTTATATGTATGTAGTACTATTCTTTTTAGATGACCGACGTACACCAAGAAGCTTGTTGGTTAAAACCCATGTCCATACCGGACTATAGCGCAACCTCAATTCAGATTGCAAGGTCATGTTTGGAAAGCCCAGGTCAAAAGTCTAATTTCCGACTCAATATTTGTCTGCATTAATAAAATGTTTTTCCAAAAGATTTTGCAGTAGCCGTGGCGTGATGGTTAGTGCGATGGACTGTCATGCCGGAGGTCTAAGGTTCGATCCCCAGCCTCGCCACCTATTTATTTAAAAAAAAAAAAAAAACGGCTACTGCCTCTTGCAAGGAATTGACAAATCCTCCAAGAGTATCTCCTGTCACAGAAAAGTGCCGCTCATTAGCCGTTCGGATTTGGCAATAAACTGTAGGTCCCCTCCATTCCTGCAGACACGCACACAGGAATACATTAATGCAAGAAAATGTTTATTTTTACATAAGCTAATACATCTTAAGACTCCTTCATATTTATTTAGCAAACTTTCTTTCAACCGTTCTGCTAGAAGTATTAATATTAAACCAAAACTAAGCAATTCATTGAACTCCTCCCGTTTATTTTTCATACGTGCTGTCAAACTCTGGAACTCGCTCCCATCTATAATCAAATTAATAGTTAACTATACAGAATTTAGAACTGCAATCTTCCGTCACTTCTCGTCCCTTTTAATTCAAGCCTAATCCTTTTCCCTTTACCTAAGATTGCCATATATTGTTTGAAACTTCATTGTTAACACTCTTCATTTATTTAATTAATAATTTATTAGCTTATTTTTTTTTTTTTTTATTATTTTATTAAATCAATGTATAACTTTCTTCACATATCTTACCTAAGTACTATTACAGATGTATCTTATTGTACGTACCAAATATCATTTCGATTCATTTGATAAAATATTTTACTGAATTTTTGAACAACAACAACAACTTAAAGGTGCTACCACCAATTGCTTACGAATTAATTTTGGGTATTTTAATTCGTTTTATTTTTGTATAAATAATACAATACAAATAATAATAAAATATTTTACTGCAGCGAGAACCTCATTGATATAATGTACGAGTACATATTATGGCAAAAGAAATCTTTTGGTTGTTACTTCATCATGTTAATTTTTTTAACTAAAGCCTAGTTTATAGATCGATGCGAAGTGAAATTTTCACCCAAAAAATTAGCCTTTTTACAATAAAAAAAATTTGTTTAAGTTTTTTAGTATAATTGTTCATTCTAATATTTATTTTCTTGCTAAATAAATATTATTATTACCTCGTGTTTATTCAACTTACAACATATTTAAATTGTAAGGAGGAAGAAATTTGTTTCGAAGTAAATATAATTAAACGGACTTAGGTATATTAACGTGCGTCTTAACCAAATATAGAACAAGATTTATTTTCTTTGTAAACCTTACGACGCAAGATTAATTGATGTTTCATTTCGATTTGGATTTCACTTCGCATTGATGTGGGTAGGTGTCATCTGGCGCATTATGTTTGACTGCTTTTCATTTCGAATTTCTTGTCTTGCAATTAGGTCATTTCACATTTAATTGTTTGGCAAGTTCTTATTTCGCTATGTTATTGTTTTGCAAAATCATCATTTTGCAAATTTAACATAGCAATTTTTATCTCGCATTTCATAATTTCGCAATGAATTAATTCGCTAATTATTATAGCGCATTTCAATATACCTACTGTATTTTATTATTTGGCATTATTTTACTTCGCCAATTTATTTTATCGCATATCATTATTTCGCGCGAAATTCATTAACATGTAGCTTAAATATCTAAAGGCAAAACAATTTAAAAAGTAAGTAATACTATGAAAAATTGTCAACATAAAGTTTATCTTTGTTTCTTATTTAACAAAACACATACTTTCTCCAAAAAAGACACCCTAAACATTAAAAATTCAACGCGTTTACATATAAAATACATTCTGTACATATCGGTGATAGCCAGGTTACAAAACGGCCACATAACAAACGGCTGGATAATGAAATAACGGGATAACTAAACGGCGAAATAACAAAACGAAAATTATATTTGCGTCGTCGGTAGCCATCGACTAAAATTATGCGTCTTAGAAAGGTATCCCGCCTGGAAAAAGAATCAAGTTTTCAATGAGGCCCTGAAAAGTTTTTCATAGTTACTAACAAGGGTCTAGCAAGGGTTACAATAGGCATTCGCTAGGCTCTCACTAGTTATGAACCTTTTTGCCTCGACAGTTAAATCCTGTCTAAGCCCTGACCAGTTCCAATTAATCCTAGAAAATAAATTAAATGATTGGTATGAGAATTGGTAACATGACGATGGACATAGCCTATATTATAAAGTTATAAACTTTGTTGGTTTGTATATGTAGGGGGTATGGTCTTGAACTACTGAACCGACTCTATACATATCTTTGGGGTGTTGTCTCCATGTTGTGTGTATATAATGAAATAAAAATAAAAATTAGATTATTAAAATATAATTTAATTTTATTATTATAAAGTAAACTTTGAAATTATCACAACATTAACTATATAATTTATAAAAGCGACGCGTTTCTGATATGTTAATCCATCTTCGGGCTTCAATTTGTTGAACTATGGTGTTAATTAGCCAAGTATATTTGTCTATACATTCCAAAAACATGAAATTCTTAGACTTGATAGAGTCCTTTTTATTATAATAAAATAACTAAAGAATTATAATGAGAGCTTGTGGAGCGAAAGCTTGGAAAACGAGAAGGACAATAAGGTTAATTTACGAAAAAATGAATATTGTTATTAGAGTTTAAAACGATCCTTATTTTATTAATTTTCATAAAATGTTTTCACTAGTTAGTTACTAGCTAGATCCTCATCAGCACTTAACTTAATAAATATTTTAAGCGAGGCACTAAAGGGGGTCTGTCATGTTTTCCTCGTCTAGATTTTTCTTACCGAAAACTACCCAGGGCCTTGTCTAAACTAGCCAAAAACTTGCCATTTTTCCAGCCGGGATACAACAGCATCTAACGCATAGGCCAAGGTCGCAAAAAATCATCCATTTAAAAATGAATAGTTAGCGACCCGCCTGGAAAAAGAATCTAGTTTTCAAAAAGGCCCTGGCAAGTTTTTCATAGTTACTAACAAGGGTCTAGCAAGGGTTACTAGAGGCATTCGCTAGGCCCTCGCCAGTTATGAACCTTTTTGCCTCGTCAGTTAAATTCTGCCAAAGCCCTGACTAGTTAAAACTAGATTTGTTCCACATATTTTGTTTTACATGTTTTTTTTTCTCACTAGTCACCACCCTGGTTATACACTCTAAATGATCGTTTTCGTGGCCAGTCTATCGCCATGGAAGAATGTTGCTTCGAAGACATCAGTGTACTTACAACGTCTCAGCTTGCCGATGAACTGATTGTCATATTGGTTGGTCCTGTCAACATAGTTCTGATAGTCCCTTTATTCATGCCGTTTATGTGCATTTACGTCCGTTTAAAAGCGTGCAGCGCTCGGTAGTATCATCGTTTGTACTTCTGTGGCAGTGCGTTGCTTATATTGGGAGATTAAGAGGAATTCAAAAATACGTTTTTTCTTGTTAAAGGTGATAAAAGCTCACTTATTTCAGATTTTTATTAAGATGTAATAAGATCCTGCTTTTATTAATTTTCGTAAAATGATTTCACATAGTTAGTTACCATCAAGAGCCTTACTAATACTGAATTAAATAAATGTTCTCAGCGAGGCACTAATAGGGGTCTGTCAAGTTTGCCTCGTCCATGTTTTCCTTACCGAAAACTTTCCAGGGCCTCGCCTAAACTTGCCAAAACTTGCCATTTTTCCATGCGGGGAAATAAGATCTTGCAAAACAAAAAATTGCCACCTAATAAATGTGGGATATAAAAAACCGCGAAAGAACTTTTGCGAAATAATTGTTTTGTGGGTTGATCCAAAGACAAAACAAATTTCGCGAAAGAACTATTCTGCCGTGTTAAAGAGAAAAAGGCCGATACGGTCATTTGTCGATTTTTTGAGTTAAGGCAAAATTTGAAATATTTGGATCGTTTTTTTTAATAACTAAAGCCGTATCTCTCTTTTTGAGCAGTAAAACAATCGAAACACATCCTCTTTTTATTAAAAATAGTTTTACAACTATTAAAAAAACGACAAAGTATTGTAAGTCGATCATTTCATAATTAACTTCGCAATTATTATAATAATTTTATTATTATTGTCGAAACAATATTCGTCAAAACGGCCGGCACCAATTGATGTACCTACTATAAACTAAAGTTAAAATACTTTATGACCAAAAATGTGTGCACAATCTTTAATGATATTAATAACCTTCTGACGATTGATTTGCCTTCGAAAGTAAGAAATTCAATACTGGTTGCATTATGTACATACTCTTATATATCTATTCTATATACATATGCGCGAGTTATTAAAATTCTTTCAGTCTCAAAAATAAATTTCCTTAGATTAGATACAAATATTTTGTTTAAGGATTAACGTATATGTTACAGTAAAAAGACGAAATAATGAAATTCTAGAATTTACCGTTAAATCCTACTTCTTTAAATCCAGGTTCTTTAAATGCAAAAGAAACTTTGCATACACATACATACTCGCACCTACCCCAAATCGTACAGTGGGCCAGGCAGGCGGGTTGCAGGAGGCAGCATGCCCCCTACACACACCTTCCTGCTTATACGTCGCGCCGCCGTAATGCTGGGTGCTCTAGGATTTACCGGTAAATTCTAGAATTTCATTATTTCGGCTTTTTACAGTAACATATAGACTTGAAGTCCAAAAGAACATTGAAATTAAATTGTTTTTAGTTTAAATATGCGTCGTGAAGAGATGGTGCATCATATGTACGGTTGTGGCTGCAATTGAGATTATAATTTATACAAAAATTTCCATAAAATACATTTTTTAATTATTAAAGTTTTCAAATAAAAACATTGTGAAATACTTTTTTTTTATTAATAAAAAACAAAATAAAAGCGTAATGGCTATTGTGCAAACCGGTAAGATTTAAATATGTATATGTAAGTTAATTTCTACAAAATTGCCAATTTCTAGAAAATTAAGAGATTAATTTTTTCATTAGTATGCCGAATTTACGAGAGAGGAATGCTTGAAGCAATTTTAATAAACCGATACGATACGTGTTCATCAATGATTTGTGTTTTTGGGGATGAGCATGGGCACACGAACAACACTCTCAAAAAAATAAATTCTGTGCGAAAAAGAATATTTTAACTCATGCATGTACAATGTACATACATATGTACCTACGTAGGAGAGGAGAGAACGATAACTTAAGCCACCAGTGCTGTCACTTCAAACAAAAGTTTTTGACTGTGTAAACAATGTCTGAGTATTTTGAAACGGTCGGAAATATGCTTTTTTTAATTAAAAAAAATGCATTTTTCAAGGTTTTAGACAATCGATTTCGTTGTCCAAAGTTAGATACAAAGTTTGATTACTTTAGCAGCCATAAGAAAGGTTATTTTATAACTTGGACGGCTGTCTAAAGTTAGACAACGTTTATTAAAAGTGAGTAAGTAAGTAATGTTGTTTATTTCATTTTATACAGTACATTCAATTATTTCTTAAAATTTTGTATAGATTAATTTTTATAAAATTCTTAATAATGTTTCAAATGTTATTACATATTTCATTTAACAAAAAAGTTCAACAATGACTTTCGTCATCTGCCGCATTCAATAATCTTTTATTTTTTTTAAATACTACCATAAGGACCACTTGCACAAAATTTTCTGACAGCATTAACCTCTGTTTTATAAATAATTGAGAGCAATCTGACTGATTTGATTTAAATCACGTTTTCTTTATTTAAGTTTAAAAAGTGTGTTCTTATCCTCGTTCTCTGGAAAAATATTTACCGCCATATTATTCACTCGATACATCCAGATTTAAACTTAAATCCAGATGAATTTACATTGAATTTGTATGATTTACATCCAGATTAAAGTTTTAATCTAGATGTATTGAGTGAATAATATGGCCGTTAAACTCTGAATAGTTCTCAGGTTCTCACGTCAAATTATAGAATTTCTTACGAGAAAGCAAGTCAAAGCGTTAGAGTTTGTTTATTTTTCAATGTGTTTTGTGTTGGTAATTCTGAAAAAATATTCTTATCCGCTTGTTATTTATTTTCCGATCGTGCAATTAAAAAACGATAAGTTCTTATTTATTTATTTAAACTGGGATAGGGATAGTTATCTTGAGTTTTACGTATTTATCCGTTCGTTTGGTGCAAGTGGCCCTAAGAAAGCTTTTAAATAATTTTTAAACCAAATAATACTTGTTTTATTATTATTATTTATTGTATTATTTAATTCAATGCTGTTTGTGGATATCTGACCATACTATTCAAATCTTTTGCTTCGTTTAAGAAATCTTTTATTGTTCTTAAATCAAGCGTACCACTTTCTAATGTCTCTTGACGAATACTCCTTAATATTGGACAGGTTCCCACGAAATGAACAAGAGTCTCTTCCTCATTTTAGTTACAGAGAGAGCAGTTTATATTTTCTGTTTGTGTCTTTCGTGTCGCGTTAAGCATAATAAGTTCTGTTCTTGCCTTTAATATCCAGCGGATTTTGTGAGTATCCCAGTCATCCGAGACATATTATGTTACCAACGGTATAGTCGAGCATATGGTATAAACTATTCGTTCTCGTTTGTTGCTTGTTGGGCTCATTGCAAAGATTGTATTTTTTCGCGCTCAATTATTTGAAGTGCTACACCATCCACAATCAGCTTGTACAAATTCTTCTCGACTGAGGCTAATTTCCCAGCCCAAAATAAATTTTTTCAATTATTAACTTTTCTAAACAATTTGGCAGCCTGTTATTTCCATATGAGCTGAGGACTCTTCCCACGTAGTTCGTATGACATCTCATTGTATACATACTTAGAAACAGGTTTCATTTGGCATTCAAGGTTGAGGATTGTTAACAACTTTTATTGTTTCTCCATTGAGCTTCCATTTTTTTTTTGTTGACTTAATCTGCTTTCTCTTTATCTGACAACCGCATGTCTTTCGATTTGTCCAGGTTTATAAAGAGGTTTCAGCGTTGACAGTATTCTGATATGCTGTCGGCTATCAACACAATGTCATCGGCGGCGTACATTAGCAGACGAATATGTTTTCCATTCAGTGAAATACCCTCTCCTATGAACACATGCATGTCGTTTATGTAGAGTGCGAAAAATAACGGGCTCAGTTAGCAACCTTGTTTAACACTCATCGTTGTTTCAACTTTCAAACCAGTCTGATAAGTTTTTACCGTCACATATCGCAGCTTAAGCCCAAAACAGAAGTGCAGCTTTTTCCAATGCAGCGAAAATAAATTTACACAGGTTCTTATGAGAGCTGTCATATTCCAGGCTCTGCATGCAGCCTTTGCCGCACGATATCTCTATTTCTAATTTCGCTGCATGGGAAAAAGCTGCACATCTGCTTTTGGCTTTAGTTTTATCATAAAGATCTCTTATTACTTCTTTTTCAGTTTGTATAAAAGAGCTCTTCGGTCAATATAATCAAAAGCTGCTATTATCTATGAGGCCTGTATTCGTCCAAAACTCGAGTACAACTCCTACATCTAGGCAGGTGCCCCAATAGGCAATAACCGACTTGAGTTTGCTGGACAGAATTCAAAAAAGAGCCTTGAAAATGATAGGTGATGAAATTATAATTGAAACATTTGCTTCTCTCGACCACCGCCGCCGCAATGTCTCATGTCTTTCGTTATTTTATCGCTATTTTTATAAACAGTGCTCTAGTCAGTCAGTCTAGCCAGTTACATTCCTCCCCTAAAACAATTCAACCGTAATACTCGCACTTCAAGGAATGCCCATCAGTTTACCCTTTAGCCCAATTTCGGACGTACTGTTAAGTTAAGAGATTCTTTCTTTAGCCGCACTACAAGAATGCGGAATGCTTTACCAGGCTTAATATTCCCCCCCCAATGCGATATCCACACATTCAAAACCAATGTACATCGGTATCTCCTTCTAAATCCTCTCGCACTGAGAATTAACAAAAATAAGAGAAAATTATTTTTGTTGTTCTTTTAGTGTACTGTATTGAATTAAATTGAAGATTTTTTGCGACCTTTAGTCCAATGCGTTTCGCCCAGGCACGACAGTTCATTTAGAATGCTATATTTCCTTTTCCCATTTTTGCAGTCTTGTTAATATAACTTCGGTAAAGCTCTTTGCGATTGTGTCCATAAATAAAATCCCTCTGTAATTTGGTCGCCTTTTTTGTAAATGGGGAAAATAATCGTTTTTTTTTTTTTTGAAATCGATTGAATAGTTTAGCTATTACGAGTATATTTATTGCTGCTTGTGGCGCCTTTATAAGGAATTCATACGGTACGCGGTCCTGGGCAGGCGCTTTATTTCTTTTTGTTGTTTGTAGGAATTCAGATACTTCGGAGCATTAAGGCCAGGCGCGCACATGCAACTAAACAGTTTGGTTTCGATTTTGAGTACTATAGGATTATATGAGAGTCCGCGCACATAAACCGGCGCGCACTCCCATATAAGCCCATTGTGCACAAAATCGAAACCAAACTGTTTAGTTGCATGTGCGCGACTGGCCTAAGACATAAAATAATATAATAATCTGTATTTATTTTCAGTTCTTGGCCCCGTCAGTCCAAATCTCCTCGGACGTACATTAACGCATGAGCATTTAGAACTTGATTTTGAACACTTTTACTGTGCCCCACCAAGCGAGTATAAGGAATTCTTTGATAAAAAGATTTCCTTAGAAACCGTTGGCTTCGTTCGTCAGTATCCATATTCAAGTTTAGAAAATCTCAAGTTCTGCGATGATGCGGCACGATCCGCTGTCAAGAAGGACGTCGAGTTATATAAGAAATTTGGCGGGGGTAGCATTGTTGAGAACAGTTGTCATGGCCTGAAGAGAAACCTGGAGTTGATGGTTGATATCCAAGAAGCAACTGGAGTTAATATAATTGCTGGAACTGGTCATTATGTTCATAATCTCCAGACTCCAGGTCATCTATCAATGACTGTAGAGGAAATGACTGATTTGTACTCTAAGGAGATAATCACTGGTGTTGATGTACCAAATGTTGGCATGGTAAAATGTGGATATATTGGTGAGGTTGGCAGTGTTTATCCTATTCATGGTGAGTTCAAAACTTTTTACTAAGCATAAAACAAAATAATCACTCTTACGCATGTTGTTCAGATTTCGAAAAACGAGCAATCCGCGCAACAGGTGAAATTCAAGAAGTTCTAGGCTGTGGAGTGTCCTTTCATCCAGGACGTGATGCTAAGGCTCCATTTGAAATTGTTCAAATGTACTTAGAAGCTGGTGGCAAACCTGAGAAATGTGTGATGTCACATTTAGAAAGTAAACATTTTTCAAAATTATTATTTTATTCTAACACTCTTTTTTAAAGAAACAATCATGGACATGGAGCAGCTTTTTGAATTTGCAGCCCTTGGAACTTATATGCAGTATGATCTTTTTGGTTACGAGCGCTCATTGCCATCAGATGCACAGAGAATAAATAATTTGATGCTGCTTATTAAAGAAGGTTGGATAGATAGGATACATATGTCTCATGATATTCATACAAAACATCGATTAGTGAGTTCTTTTTTGTCTTCTAAACCCTTGCAGAAAATATTAATTATAAACTTGGATTATTTGTTTCAGACTTCTTATGGTGGACATGGTTATCATCACATTCACATGAACATATTGCCAAGGTTTTTTGAAAAGGGACTGACAATCGACCAAGTTGAACAAATCACAGTTACTAATCCAGCCAAGTGGCTGGAACTTAAAATTTAAATCGCAAATAAGTCCTACGTGTATCCTATTCCTAATATGCAATGTTGTAAATACTGCATTCAATTGACGACTGCAGTCAGTTCATTCAGAGATAATTGACTTAAATATTTGAATACAATTCAAAACTTTAATTTTTGACTGTGACTTTGAAACTAAAGTGAGCAGTCATGTACAATATGACTTACAGTCAATTGACTGCATTACATTTTGACTGGTTGCAGTCTTTAAGTCACTTAAAAGTCAGTAAGTCATTTGACTGCAGTCTTGTAACTTCCAGTCAAATGACTTATACTGACTTTTAAGTGACTTTAAGACTGCAACCAGTCAAAAAATAAAGCAGTCAATTAACTGTAAGTCAATTGACTGCCCTAATTGACTTATAAGTCAGAATACTGTATATGACTGCTGACTGTTATTTTAAAGTTGAAGTCATTGTGAAAATCAAAAGACTTATAAAATAATGTCGTTTTCCGTTGGTCACTCCTAGCAGTCTTTTTTCACTCCATCCACACTCCCAACACTCCAAAAACCTTCCATTTGCTGTTCGGAGTGATGATTTAGGAGTGTTTTTTCACTCCGGATTTCATTAAGGAGTGCTAGGAGTGCACTCTGAAAACACACATACGTTTAAAAGTATGTGTTTAATCAATTATCAAAATAGTAAATGCTTCTTCTTGGGATGTTCTGAAATTGAAATTATTGAAGAGTTCATTTTATTTTTTACTTCTACATAGATACACAATACACATATTACAGAAGAGAGTTTTTCATATTCCATTGGAATCAAAAAGGAGTGAAACACTCTGAAAATCCAATCGAAAACGACATAAGTCTTTTAAGTCGATTGACTTAATTCATCAACTGACTTAAGTTTTAACATCTCTGCTAATATGTTTAATTTAAAAATTATTAAAAATTTAAACACTCAGACTCAGGGGAGTGTACACTCGGGTGTATGCGTACTTTTTTATATTTTATTAAATTATTAACTTTTTTCTTTAGGTTGTTTTTATCTGAATACATTTTTAAATGATTCAGTGTTGTGCAGTTTTCATAACAAAGAGATCTTCCAAAAAAAAAAGGTTTTATACAAAACTTCAAAAAATTAAATATGCATGATCATTTTTCATCAATTTATTGATATCTTTAATGTCAAAATCAATTATTTTCTTGACGACTCAAAAAAGCTTTGACAAAGGTACCTTCCTTTTTTGATGGAATGTTAATACCTGAAAAATCAGATGAAATGTTTTGAATTTTTCAGACAAAAAAAAATAACATAGGTCAAAGAATTTAAAACTTTCCGGCAAATAAGTTTAATTTCTAAGATATATTTTAACGTAAAAAATTATATAATAATGCAATGGTAGAATCTAAATCAAAAATTATAAAATTTTGTATAACTTTAGTGTTTTGAGATACTTGAGGTTAAGAACTCAAAATATAGCGTTTTTGAAGACGTTCAAATTAATTCAGTCTTTTAAGCTTTGCAAAACTCCGCAAAACTCTGCAATTCCATCTGTATGGGGTTGGGGCGTTGTTGCAATAAAAATGCATTTCTTTCTGAAAGCTCAGATAAAAGGTATACCAGTAAAAAACTATACCTATTTAATAAAAGAAATAAATATCATAGACATGAATATGGGGGTCCAAGACTTCTTATAGGTGACCTTCTGTATGCAAGCCGCACTTAAAAATAAATTTTTATATATGTGTATCGTTAGAGCCGTTTTTGAGATAAATAACTTTTTTTAAAACAATTGTATGGCAAGTACCGTTATTTTTTGAGCTAAAAAAAAATCTCGATTTCCTCTTCACCAAAAAATCTTATGCTCCAAGTTTGAAGAGAATCGCAGTAGGCCGAGGTACAGACATACACACAGACAGACAGACGCAAATGCGGGATCCACTTTTTTCGTGTTCGATTTTTTGCACTAATCCATAACTTGCCCTATAGTACCTAATATCACAAGTAAAAATTGACAGCTAATCTGGAATGTAGAAAAATTAAAATTCTGTTTAAAAGGCGCGAATAGTGAAAACATTTGGTATGATCATTGTATATATATTCTATAGTACTCTCATGGAACGGAAACTTTTAGTACTGCGTGTGCTCTACAGGAGACGCTGTCGACACCACAAACCATGAGAGACTGATAGTGGAGACCTTAGAATTAGGTGAGGAAAAGGATTTCGACAAGTAGTAAGAGTGAGAGGTTTGTATTAATTTTAGTCTGACAACAATTAAGTGGAGTAAGTGAGAAAAATAAATCAGCTGGTAGCGTCGTGGCAACGAGGTTTTTTTTGTCGTAGGTAGCTATAGAATATATGACAGGAGGTATTCTCCCGCTTTTTTTTTTGTTGCAATTTGATAATTTGATTTGGAATTTTCAATTCTTTGTGAAAGCTGAAAGCAACGTTGCTAAATTTCACGATTTCACAAAGTTTTCGAATATGCTTGAAATAGATTTTTGGCTGTAGGTATATAAATAGTTATTTGTTATTTTTTTTAGTTTGGTGACGTCACAAGAATCTAAGATGGCGACATCGGTGTATGCAATAAGCATATTTTGTAGGTATCTGTCAACGTGGGTAGTTGGGCAAGTGCATGCATTACGTATGTTGGTAGATACATATAAAGGGTGTTTTGTATAAAATGTGACAAAAGAGTGGGCTTTTAGCTTGAATTGAGACAAGAAAAAAAAATCGTATGGGGAAGGGGGTCTATTTCCGTTTGTTTAGGTGGGAAAGCCAAGTTTTTTAAAAATTGTCTTGAAATAAAAATAAAATTATTAAAAAAGAATATTATATCATTAAAATATAATGATATACATATACCTTTTTTGTAACCAGAAATTCATTTTTTTATCTTGTTTTCAGAGAATGTTTTTTTTTTTTTAATTATTTTAAAACTCAAAATTTTGAAAAAAAAAAATTAAAAACTAAATTTTTTGTCGAATTCCTTTTAACAAAAAAAATAGATTTGTTTAGAAGAAAAAAATCAATTTTTTTGTTTTAAACATTCGATCAATTGTTACACAAATACCTACATAAATAAATGTTTAAATGTTTTCTAGTTTTTGTAAAAAATTTAAAATAACAAAAGTTAGTCTTCCTAGGTTTTCCTTATATTCGATACTAAAAAAATTATGATGTGCCAATGTTTTAAATATAAGTTTACAGGTACAAATTATCTATTTATTTATTTTTATGAAAGTTTTGAAAAAAAAATTTTTACCAACTTTTTTTTTGATTTTTAAGAACTTGCACTTCCTAGATTACGAATATGCTTTTTTGAAGTGGCTAGGTCGTTTAGTTTAGCCGCAATTCAATTTTAAAGGTGTAAACTTTGATGCCTCTAGGACGTCTAGTTTAGCCGCAAATCGCGTTTAAAGATAAAAGTCGATTTTTTGTACAATGCGATACATCAATTGAAAGGTGGCACTTCCTAGATCACAAATTTGCATGTTTGAAGTGGCTAGGTCTTTAAGTTTAGCCGCAATTCAATTTTAAAGGTGTAAACTTTGATGCCTCTAGGACGTCTAGTTTAGCCGCAAATCGCGTTTAAAGATAAAAGTCGATTTTTTGTACAATGCGATACATCAATTGAAAGGTGGCACTTCCTAGATCACAAATATGCATGTTTGAAGTGGCTAGGTCTTTTAGTTTAGCCGCAATTCAATTTTAAAGGTGTAAGCTTTGATGCCTCTAGGACGTCTAGTTTAGCCGCAAATCGCGTTTAAAGATTTTGTTTCGATTTTTTATATTATGCGATGCGTAAATTTTTTTTAAAACTTTTTTGAGTATTTCAGAATTTTTTTCTTTTAAAATGAATTATTAGCGTTACCGATACGATTTTTCGAAAAAAATCACCAATTTTATTTTTTTGAATACCTTCATATGTTTTCGTTCTCAAAATTGACATACAAAATTTATTTATTTTATTCTTACGACTTTCCAACGTTTTTTCTATTTTAAAATCTCTTTTTTTTAATTGCCCCTACTATAAGGGGAAAATAGACCCCCTTCCAACCCCTCCTCCCTCTCATCACCATTCAAACAATTTTCCACTTACCTACACGGTCTTACATTTTGATGAAAAATATCCTGTGAAAAATGCAATTGAGTCCAATATATTCAATACCCACAAAAATAATTTGTTAGAAGAAAACCAATTATTTTATGATACCTACCTATTATGATATTTAACGGAGGCAATAATTTTTTAACTAAAATGTTTTTTTTTTTTTTAATTTTAAAATATTGAAAATAATTTCCCCTCCCATTAGGGGAAAATGCACCCCCTCACACCCCTTCCAAAAGAAATTCTGCTCCACGTACCTTCACGATAAAACATTTTCACACAAACATATTATGCAAAACACCCTGTTAATGTATTCAAATTCAATATTTTCAATACAAATAAAAATATTTTTTTTTTGAAAAAAAAAAATACCTTAGGATTCTTAGTTTTGTAGCTAGGTAATGACTTTCGTTTTTAATATTTTTTTTTTCTATTTTTAATTTTTTTTTATTCACCACCCCCGCCTCCCTATGGGTAATACAACCCCGTCAACCCCTTCCCAAAAATTTAGTTATACTTTACCTACATGGTCTAATGTTTTGATAAATATTTCTCAAACACCCTATAAATTGATTTTAATTCAATACATTTTATATACATATACCTATACCTACCTACCTAAATCAAGACGAGCTACCCACAAAATAGAAATTTTTTTCCCTTCGTTTTAAAACCAAAAAGCATTTATATTAAAAATGGCAACCGTGCCAATTTGTTTCCTAGTCATTTTCACAAAAGACAAAAATGTAACCTCTTTTGAACTATATTTATTATCGTTCTTTCTTTAAACCAGAGAAAAAAAATAAGCCACTCCCACCTATTTGTATAGAAAATAATAAAAGAAAATGTGCAAAATGGTTTTTTCTCGTCTCCCTTCAGCTCTCTTAAATTTTGTATACTTTCTTCTCGTTCTTTTATCATTTCTTTTATCCTAATATTTATTCCTTTGTCTTTCAATAACTGACAATTCCCAACTCTCCAACCACTCCACGAGTGCAATTGCTAAAAGTTCTGCGTGTGCTCGCCTAGACGTCGCCTCGTTCGTTCCTCTCCATGAGAGTACTATAGAATATATATACAATGGTATGATGTGATAAAATTAAAATTTATTCGAATATTATATCAGTTGGTTATCAACTAAAAAAACAATATTATTAATAATTTACAGTTTAAGACATTATTTTAGTATATGTAAAAATTCCTACTGGCTGCTGTGTTATATCATTGTATATATATTCTATAGTACTCTCATGGAGAGGAACGAACGAGGCGACGTCTAGGCGAGCACACGCAGAACTTTTAGCAATTGCACTCGTGGAGTGGTTGGAGAGTTGGGAATTGTCAGTTATTGAAAGACAAAGGAATAAATATTAGGATAAAAGAAATGATAAAAGAACGAGAAGAAAGTATACAAAATTTAAGAGAGCTGAAGGGAGACGAGAAAAAACCATTTTGCACATTTTCTTTTATTATTTTCTATACAAATAGGTGGGAGTGGCTTATTTTTTTTCTCTGGTTTAAAGAAAGAACGATAATAAATATAGTTCAAAAGAGGTTACATTTTTGTCTTTTGTGAAAATGACTAGGAAACAAATTGGCACGGTTGCCATTTTTAATATAAATGCTTTTTGGTTTTAAAACGAAGGGAAAAAAATTTCTATTTTGTGGGTAGCTCGTCTTGATTTAGGTAGGTAGGTATAGGTATATGTATATAAAATGTATTGAATTAAAATCAATTTATAGGGTGTTTGAGAAATATTTATCAAAACATTAGACCATGTAGGTAAAGTATAACTAAATTTTTGGGAAGGGGTTGACGGGGTTGTATTACCCATAGGGAGGCGGGGGTGGTGAATAAAAAAAAATTAAAAATAGAAAAAAAAAATATTAAAAACGAAAGTCATTACCTAGCTACAAAACTAAGAATCCTAAGGTATTTTTTTTTTTCAAAAAAAAAATATTTTTATTTGTATTGAAAATATTGAATTTGAATACATTAACAGGGTGTTTTGCATAATATGTTTGTGTGAAAATGTTTTATCGTGAAGGTACGTGGAGCAGAATTTCTTTTGGAAGGGGTGTGAGGGGGTGCATTTTCCCCTAATGGGAGGGGAAATTATTTTCAATATTTTAAAATTAAAAAAAAAAAAAACATTTTAGTTAAAAAATTATTGCCTCCGTTAAATATCATAATAGGTAGGTATCATAAAATAATTGGTTTTCTTCTAACAAATTATTTTTGTGGGTATTGAATATATTGGACTCAATTGCATTTTTCACAGGATATTTTTCATCAAAATGTAAGACCGTGTAGGTAAGTGGAAAATTGTTTGAATGGTGATGAGAGGGAGGAGGGGTTGGAAGGGGGTCTATTTTCCCCTTATAGTAGGGGCAATTAAAAAAAAGAGATTTTAAAATAGAAAAAACGTTGGAAAGTCGTAAGAATAAAATAAATAAATTTTGTATGTCAATTTTGAGAACGAAAACATATGAAGGTATTCAAAAAAATAAAATTGGTGATTTTTTTCGAAAAATCGTATCGGTAACGCTAATAATTCATTTTAAAAGAAAAAAATTCTGAAATACTCAAAAAAGTTTTAAAAAAAATTTACGCATCGCATAATATAAAAAATCGAAACAAAATCTTTAAACGCGATTTGCGGCTAAACTAGACGTCCTAGAGGCATCAAAGCTTACACCTTTAAAATTGAATTGCGGCTAAACTAAAAGACCTAGCCACTTCAAACATGCATATTTGTGATCTAGGAAGTGCCACCTTTCAATTGATGTATCGCATTGTACAAAAAATCGACTTTTATCTTTAAACGCGATTTGCGGCTAAACTAGACGTCCTAGAGGCATCAAAGTTTACACCTTTAAAATTGAATTGCGGCTAAACTTAAAGACCTAGCCACTTCAAACATGCAAATTTGTGATCTAGGAAGTGCCACCTTTCAATTGATGTATCGCATTGTACAAAAAATCGACTTTTATCTTTAAACGCGATTTGCGGCTAAACTAGACGTCCTAGAGGCATCAAAGTTTACACCTTTAAAATTGAATTGCGGCTAAACTAAACGACCTAGCCACTTCAAAAAAGCATATTCGTAATCTAGGAAGTGCAAGTTCTTAAAAATCAAAAAAAAAGTTGGTAAAAATTTTTTTTTCAAAACTTTCATAAAAATAAATAAATAGATAATTTGTACCTGTAAACTTATATTTAAAACATTGGCACATCATAATTTTTTTAGTATCGAATATAAGGAAAACCTAGGAAGACTAACTTTTGTTATTTTAAATTTTTTACAAAAACTAGAAAACATTTAAACATTTATTTATGTAGGTATTTGTGTAACAATTGATCGAATGTTTAAAACAAAAAAATTGATTTTTTTCTTCTAAACAAATCTATTTTTTTTGTTAAAAGGAATTCGACAAAAAATTTAGTTTTTAATTTTTTTTTTTCAAAATTTTGAGTTTTAAAATAATTAAAAAAAAAAAAACATTCTCTGAAAACAAGATAAAAAAATGAATTTCTGGTTACAAAAAAGGTATATGTATATCATTATATTTTAATGATATAATATTCTTTTTTAATAATTTTATTTTTATTTCAAGACAATTTTTAAAAAACTTGGCTTTCCCACCTAAACAAACGGAAATAGACCCCCTTCCCCATACGATTTTTTTTTCTTGTCTCAATTCAAGCTAAAAGCCCACTCTTTTGTCACATTTTATACAAAACACCCTTTATATGTATCTACCAACATACGTAATGCATGCACTTGCCCAACTACCCACGTTGACAGATACCTACAAAATATGCTTATTGCATACACCGATGTCGCCATCTTAGATTCTTGTGACGTCACCAAACTAAAAAAAATAACAAATAACTATTTATATACCTACAGCCAAAAATCTATTTCAAGCATATTCGAAAACTTTGTGAAATCGTGAAATTTAGCAACGTTGCTTTCAGCTTTCACAAAGAATTGAAAATTCCAAATCAAATTATCAAATTGCAACAAAAAAAAAAGCGGGAGAATACCTCCTGTCATATATTCTATAGCTACCTACGACAAAAAAAACCTCGTTGCCACGACGCTACCAGCTGATTTATTTTTCTCACTTACTCCACTTAATTGTTGTCAGACTAAAATTAATACAAACCTCTCACTCTTACTACTTGTCGAAATCCTTTTCCTCACCTAATTCTAAGGTCTCCACTATCAGTCTCTCATGGTTTGTGGTGTCGACAGCGTCTCCTGTAGAGCACACGCAGTACTAAAAGTTTCCGTTCCATGAGAGTACTATAGAATATATATACAATGGTTATATAGGTTGCAAAAATTATGCTTCCTAAGAATCACTTCTTATCTTCGATTTTCCTTATTAAAACTCCACCGAGAAATGATCAAAAAACGAACCCAACAAACGTAAACACTTATTATTATTTTTATTGTTGTACTATTCATACTAGAATGTCAGTTTATTAGACTTGACCATTCTTTATTCCGTCAATTTCATTGAAATTGTGAACAACAACACTTTTATTTGATTAAATTAAACAAGAAAAATATTTATTTGCACCATTTTCCTTCTTTTTGTTTTTTTAATTTTAAAATATCTAAAGACAAAACAATTTAAAAGGTAAATAATACTATGCAAAATTGTCAATATAAAGTTTGTCTTTGTTTTTTATTTAACAAAACATATACTTTCTCCAAAAGAAAGACAACTTAATCGTTTAAAATTCTACGTTTACATATATAATAAAACCCATTGCTATTTTCTGTGCATATCGGTGAGATATAACCAAATGGCCAAATACGGAAACGGACAAATAACGTAGTAACGTCGTCGGTCGCAGCGAGATAAAGAACGGCCAGATATCAAATAGCCAGATAACAAAACAGTCACATAACGAACGGCTAGATAATGAAATGGGGGGATAACTAAACGGCGAAATAACAAAACAAAAATTATATTTGTGTCCGTAGCCATAGCCATCGACTAAAATTATGCGTCTTAGAAAGGTACGACAGCATCTAACTGATGAGCCCAACTGTCGTGCTTGGGCGAAACGCATTGGACTAAAGGTCGCAAAAAATCTTCTATTTGAAAATGAACAGTTAGCGAAATAAAATCTTGCAAAACAAAAAAAATTGCCACCTAATTTCTTTTTTAGTTCAGAGTTGGTTCAGAGCACAGCACTGAATAGACCCTGAGCGAACGGAGTAAACTCTGAGCAAAGTATGTTCAGAGCACTCCGATTTAATTACAAAACACACCCGAGCACTCAATTGTCATATCTGTCAAATTACATGGAAACTGTATGAAGTTGGCCGCGCTCAGTTTTTTACTCGGTCTGCTCACTGATCTCTATAATATATATATATATAGAGATCAGTGGGTCTGCTCGGTTATTTTATACCGAGCTAATAGAGCGCGCTCTGAACAAGCTCTGAACGAAAAAAGAAAAACAAATTTGAACTGTTATACACCCTGAGCTAAAAAAGAAACACGATTTTTTGTTTGACAGTTCAGGCTCTACTCTGAACTATAAAAGAAAAACGCCAATAAATTTGCGATATGAAAACCGCGAAAGAACTTTTGCGAAATTATCGTTTTGCGGGTTGATCGTGATCCAAAGGCAAAACAAAAATTTGCGATAAAAACTTTTGCGAGTCGATCATTGATGTATAAACTAGGCTTAAGTCACATCAGTAGCATTTGAACATTTCTTTTAACTCGAAATTCGAGTGCCAATTATATTATCTTCTAATTGACAGAAACTTTGACTCAAGTTAAAAGCCTGCCTTGTATGAATTTACATCATTTTTCGTGAATTTACGCCTATTAAAACCTATAATAAGACCTTGACCGAACCTACAATACCCAACCAAATGTATTTTTGTTTTTATTATACACGACGGTTTTTATACTAATGCGATGCACAGTGGAAAATGGCATATTATAAAATGATTGGGGTTATTCCAAAAAAATGTCCAACCAATCAAAGTTTGTTTACAAGTAAGACAAAGTGAGCAACTTGCTTTTAGACGGCTAATTTTGTTAGTCAAAAAATGGTTTGTCTCACGATTTTAAAGTTTGTCTAATTATCAAAATAGTGTCGTGTAAGTAGAGACTAATTGTATGTCATTCCCTTAAAGGGAATTCAGATTTTGAACTAGTAATTGGTAATTGATGCCCGTGGGTCTGGACTGGACTTCCACACTTGTGAATTCGTCTGCTGCTTAGCTTGTCTCTTTTATATTAGGGCTTTGATTGGAACGTGGGACCAACAGCAAATCTTAGATGTTTGGAGATCAATATAGATCAATATGTGTGTAATCAATACCTCTAAAATCTATAGGAAACGTCTATTTTACCGTCAATTTTGCCTTTTCTGATTCAATTATCTTGTTGGAAACGTGCCTAAAATTTTTGTTAACTAACTCTAGGTTTAATCAGGTATCTGAAAAATTCTCCGCTTAGAAATCTATGCCCTTTTCTAATTTCTACGCTCTGCTGAGTCCCCTTAAAAATATTCAAAAAGCCACTGCGCCTTTTTTTTTTAAGACCAAAAAAACTGTTAAAGTTATCTTTACTAATTTATTAATTAGCTTGTTTCCTGTAAAATGTTGGTTTTTTTACGCATTTAAAACCAGTCATATTTGCACTATTACTAAGGAGAATTTTTATAATAAGAAATAGTCAAAGGTTTCTAGACAGGAGTGAAAGAATCTTGAAGTTTTTGTAGCTTTTACCATAATATTCTAGTAAAAGCTATTTTTAATCACACGAATTGAAGGTTAAGCTAGAAAAAACAAGCTAAAGCTAATAGCGTAATTTATTTTAGGCCGATTTTATTCACTCAAAGTTGAACATAACTTGAGGAGTTTTGTTCTCAACTTGTGAATTTGTTTTTATTCACACAAAGTTGACGTTTTTAACTTTCGATTTTCAACTCTAGAGTTGATCAACTTTAGATTTTCTAACTCCCGGAAAAAGTAAAAGTTGACCGAGCAAACTTGAGAGTTTACATAAAAATGTTGTTTTGTCATTTAAATTTTGTAACAAAAGCAGATTACGGACAACAAAAGGTAAAAAATAAATCAGGAAATGCTCCGAAGCAATTCTTTTTGGAAATTTGCCATCAATTTCTTTGGGCAGTAAATGATTCGCGATTTTCTCTCCGACGATTTGTCCATGTTTCGTTTCGTGGTATAATGCCACAATACACAATTTAACACTAAATAACACACAAATAATATTGTAAAACTTCAAATTAATAACACAATAAATCAAAATTAAAATTGAAAATGACAGTTCTGTTTTATTTTCACAAATATCCTAGGGATATTTTCAACTGGGGAGTTGAGAAAAAAAACAAGTGAATAAAAAGAAATTCAAATTTGTGTTTCAACTCTCGAGTTATAGTTAACTCTCGAGTTGATCAACTTGAGAGTTTGCCTCAAGTTGAGCAATAGTGAAAAAAATGGCCCTTAAAATAGCTATTACTAAATTATATCTTTCACTAGCTAGCTTAAGCTTAATTTTATTCACGTAAAACCTAGCTTTTACTTAAAAATCCAAGTATTAGCTTTATTTTTTTTATTCACAAAACTCATTATTTTCCTACAATTTTCAAGTGATATTTTAAGTTAAAAACGAAATAAATTACAGTTTTGAAGTTTTAATATATTTTTTTTTTATTTTACAATTTTGTATTATTATTATTATTATAAAAATCATTTCATTAGAAGCTTCATATATTACTCTGTATTTGTGCAAAATTTCAATACTCTATCTTCTTTAACAACAAAGTTATCGATTTTTGATCCGAAACAGACCTTTATTATCCACTGTGCGATGGTGCAAGCTGCCAACCCCACTATAACTATGACTTTGTATTCTATCTCGCTCCTACTTTTACCTATCTATCCAAACCAAACAAATGCACAATAATTGTGTTGTTGTGTGAAGCTCATCCGTGGACGATGAACAACCAGTGTTTTTACAAATATTCTCTCTCGCTCGCTTCTCGCTCCCTCTTAATACGAAATTTTCTTTTGTTAATTTAACTTATTTGCCGTTTAATAATTTAATTAATTTATATTATGTGCACTTCTGTGGCACAAAACCTTTCCAACGATATATAATTTATATGCCTTCGGTTCTTCTAGACCGCTTAAATTGTACCGTTTTATAATAATAATATGATGATGATGATGATGACCGCAGCCACATCACCATCACTTCTTTCGTAGTAAAAAACAAATCACACCCTATCGTTTTAAGGTCCATTTTCTGAAACTAAACTATATTTGAGTTTAATCTAAGAATGCAGGTATAAAATAAATGTATGTATATGACAATTTACGTGGATGGAAAAGTAGGACATTTGCATTTAAGTTGAATTTAAATATCTACTTAAGGCCGTGTGCGAATTCGTTTAAAATTTCGATTAAATTTGATCCCACATTAAATTTTGACGTTTCTTCAGTGGTGAATACAATTTCCTCTTTTTGCTGTGTGAATTCAATTAAAAGGGATGTTTTTAATTCTAATGTCAAATTCCTTTTAAGAAAAAAATCGATTTGTTCAGAATAAAAAATCGACTTTTCTGGACAAATCCCTTGTATTAAAAGAAGAAATTCGATTCTGTTTAGAAAAAAAATCGAATTTTTTTGGTAAAAGGAATTCGACATAATATTTTTCTTCCGTCCTCGAGTTTTGGAAAAAAGTAGAACACATTTTTCCATTCTAATTATTTTAAAGAGAGTGCTCTTGCCCTGGGTCTGTTATAAAGAACGCTTAGGGTTCGAATTCTGTTGCAAGCAGCTGCAGATCAAAAACATAAGACGCAAAAAACTCTGGTCGCTTGTGGTGGTCACGATGAGCTGGCAACTTTATTTTATTATTTAATGCTTGTTATCATTGCTGCAATTAGCAAATGTTGTTCTTCAGATGAATAAAGGCATTGTATATATATTCTATAGTACTCTCATGGAACGGAAACTTTTAGTACTGCGTGTGCTCTACAGGAGACGCTGTCGACACCACAAACCATGAGAGACTGATAGTGGAGACCTTAGAATTAGGTGAGGAAAAGGATTTCGACAAGTAGTAAGAGTGAGAGGTTTGTATTAATTTTAGTCTGACAACAATTAAGTGGAGTAAGTGAGAAAAATAAATCAGCTGGTAGCGTCGTGGCAACGAGGTTTTTTTTGTCGTAGGTAGCTATAGAATATATGACAGGAGGTATTCTCCCGCTTTTTTTTTTGTTGCAATTTGATAATTTGATTTGGAATTTTCAATTCTTTGTGAAAGCTGAAAGCAACGTTGCTAAATTTCACGATTTCACAAAGTTTTCGAATATGCTTGAAATAGATTTTTGGCTGTAGGTATATAAATAGTTATTTGTTATTTTTTTTAGTTTGGTGACGTCACAAGAATCTAAGATGGCGACATCGGTGTATGCAATAAGCATATTTTGTAGGTATCTGTCAACGTGGGTAGTTGGGCAAGTGCATGCATTACGTATGTTGGTAGATACATATAAAGGGTGTTTTGTATAAAATGTGACAAAAGAGTGGGCTTTTAGCTTGAATTGAGACAAGAAAAAAAAATCGTATGGGGAAGGGGGTCTATTTCCGTTTGTTTAGGTGGGAAAGCCAAGTTTTTTAAAAATTGTCTTGAAATAAAAATAAAATTATTAAAAAAGAATATTATATCATTAAAATATAATGATATACATATACCTTTTTTGTAACCAGAAATTCATTTTTTTATCTTGTTTTCAGAGAATGTTTTTTTTTTTTTAATTATTTTAAAACTCAAAATTTTGAAAAAAAAAAATTAAAAACTAAATTTTTTGTCGAATTCCTTTTAACAAAAAAAATAGATTTGTTTAGAAGAAAAAAATCAATTTTTTTGTTTTAAACATTCGATCAATTGTTACACAAATACCTACATAAATAAATGTTTAAATGTTTTCTAGTTTTTGTAAAAAATTTAAAATAACAAAAGTTAGTCTTCCTAGGTTTTCCTTATATTCGATACTAAAAAAATTATGATGTGCCAATGTTTTAAATATAAGTTTACAGGTACAAATTATCTATTTATTTATTTTTATGAAAGTTTTGAAAAAAAAATTTTTACCAACTTTTTTTTTGATTTTTAAGAACTTGCACTTCCTAGATTACGAATATGCTTTTTTGAAGTGGCTAGGTCGTTTAGTTTAGCCGCAATTCAATTTTAAAGGTGTAAACTTTGATGCCTCTAGGACGTCTAGTTTAGCCGCAAATCGCGTTTAAAGATAAAAGTCGATTTTTTGTACAATGCGATACATCAATTGAAAGGTGGCACTTCCTAGATCACAAATTTGCATGTTTGAAGTGGCTAGGTCTTTAAGTTTAGCCGCAATTCAATTTTAAAGGTGTAAACTTTGATGCCTCTAGGACGTCTAGTTTAGCCGCAAATCGCGTTTAAAGATAAAAGTCGATTTTTTGTACAATGCGATACATCAATTGAAAGGTGGCACTTCCTAGATCACAAATATGCATGTTTGAAGTGGCTAGGTCTTTTAGTTTAGCCGCAATTCAATTTTAAAGGTGTAAGCTTTGATGCCTCTAGGACGTCTAGTTTAGCCGCAAATCGCGTTTAAAGATTTTGTTTCGATTTTTTATATTATGCGATGCGTAAATTTTTTTTAAAACTTTTTTGAGTATTTCAGAATTTTTTTCTTTTAAAATGAATTATTAGCGTTACCGATACGATTTTTCGAAAAAAATCACCAATTTTATTTTTTTGAATACCTTCATATGTTTTCGTTCTCAAAATTGACATACAAAATTTATTTATTTTATTCTTACGACTTTCCAACGTTTTTTCTATTTTAAAATCTCTTTTTTTTAATTGCCCCTACTATAAGGGGAAAATAGACCCCCTTCCAACCCCTCCTCCCTCTCATCACCATTCAAACAATTTTCCACTTACCTACACGGTCTTACATTTTGATGAAAAATATCCTGTGAAAAATGCAATTGAGTCCAATATATTCAATACCCACAAAAATAATTTGTTAGAAGAAAACCAATTATTTTATGATACCTACCTATTATGATATTTAACGGAGGCAATAATTTTTTAACTAAAATGTTTTTTTTTTTTTTAATTTTAAAATATTGAAAATAATTTCCCCTCCCATTAGGGGAAAATGCACCCCCTCACACCCCTTCCAAAAGAAATTCTGCTCCACGTACCTTCACGATAAAACATTTTCACACAAACATATTATGCAAAACACCCTGTTAATGTATTCAAATTCAATATTTTCAATACAAATAAAAATATTTTTTTTTTGAAAAAAAAAAATACCTTAGGATTCTTAGTTTTGTAGCTAGGTAATGACTTTCGTTTTTAATATTTTTTTTTTCTATTTTTAATTTTTTTTTATTCACCACCCCCGCCTCCCTATGGGTAATACAACCCCGTCAACCCCTTCCCAAAAATTTAGTTATACTTTACCTACATGGTCTAATGTTTTGATAAATATTTCTCAAACACCCTATAAATTGATTTTAATTCAATACATTTTATATACATATACCTATACCTACCTACCTAAATCAAGACGAGCTACCCACAAAATAGAAATTTTTTTCCCTTCGTTTTAAAACCAAAAAGCATTTATATTAAAAATGGCAACCGTGCCAATTTGTTTCCTAGTCATTTTCACAAAAGACAAAAATGTAACCTCTTTTGAACTATATTTATTATCGTTCTTTCTTTAAACCAGAGAAAAAAAATAAGCCACTCCCACCTATTTGTATAGAAAATAATAAAAGAAAATGTGCAAAATGGTTTTTTCTCGTCTCCCTTCAGCTCTCTTAAATTTTGTATACTTTCTTCTCGTTCTTTTATCATTTCTTTTATCCTAATATTTATTCCTTTGTCTTTCAATAACTGACAATTCCCAACTCTCCAACCACTCCACGAGTGCAATTGCTAAAAGTTCTGCGTGTGCTCGCCTAGACGTCGCCTCGTTCGTTCCTCTCCATGAGAGTACTATAGAATATATATACAATGGTATGATGTGATAAAATTAAAATTTATTCGAATATTATATCAGTTGGTTATCAACTAAAAAAACAATATTATTAATAATTTACAGTTTAAGACATTATTTTAGTATATGTAAAAATTCCTACTGGCTGCTGTGTTATATCATTGTATATATATTCTATAGTACTCTCATGGAGAGGAACGAACGAGGCGACGTCTAGGCGAGCACACGCAGAACTTTTAGCAATTGCACTCGTGGAGTGGTTGGAGAGTTGGGAATTGTCAGTTATTGAAAGACAAAGGAATAAATATTAGGATAAAAGAAATGATAAAAGAACGAGAAGAAAGTATACAAAATTTAAGAGAGCTGAAGGGAGACGAGAAAAAACCATTTTGCACATTTTCTTTTATTATTTTCTATACAAATAGGTGGGAGTGGCTTATTTTTTTTCTCTGGTTTAAAGAAAGAACGATAATAAATATAGTTCAAAAGAGGTTACATTTTTGTCTTTTGTGAAAATGACTAGGAAACAAATTGGCACGGTTGCCATTTTTAATATAAATGCTTTTTGGTTTTAAAACGAAGGGAAAAAAATTTCTATTTTGTGGGTAGCTCGTCTTGATTTAGGTAGGTAGGTATAGGTATATGTATATAAAATGTATTGAATTAAAATCAATTTATAGGGTGTTTGAGAAATATTTATCAAAACATTAGACCATGTAGGTAAAGTATAACTAAATTTTTGGGAAGGGGTTGACGGGGTTGTATTACCCATAGGGAGGCGGGGGTGGTGAATAAAAAAAAATTAAAAATAGAAAAAAAAAATATTAAAAACGAAAGTCATTACCTAGCTACAAAACTAAGAATCCTAAGGTATTTTTTTTTTTCAAAAAAAAAATATTTTTATTTGTATTGAAAATATTGAATTTGAATACATTAACAGGGTGTTTTGCATAATATGTTTGTGTGAAAATGTTTTATCGTGAAGGTACGTGGAGCAGAATTTCTTTTGGAAGGGGTGTGAGGGGGTGCATTTTCCCCTAATGGGAGGGGAAATTATTTTCAATATTTTAAAATTAAAAAAAAAAAAAACATTTTAGTTAAAAAATTATTGCCTCCGTTAAATATCATAATAGGTAGGTATCATAAAATAATTGGTTTTCTTCTAACAAATTATTTTTGTGGGTATTGAATATATTGGACTCAATTGCATTTTTCACAGGATATTTTTCATCAAAATGTAAGACCGTGTAGGTAAGTGGAAAATTGTTTGAATGGTGATGAGAGGGAGGAGGGGTTGGAAGGGGGTCTATTTTCCCCTTATAGTAGGGGCAATTAAAAAAAAGAGATTTTAAAATAGAAAAAACGTTGGAAAGTCGTAAGAATAAAATAAATAAATTTTGTATGTCAATTTTGAGAACGAAAACATATGAAGGTATTCAAAAAAATAAAATTGGTGATTTTTTTCGAAAAATCGTATCGGTAACGCTAATAATTCATTTTAAAAGAAAAAAATTCTGAAATACTCAAAAAAGTTTTAAAAAAAATTTACGCATCGCATAATATAAAAAATCGAAACAAAATCTTTAAACGCGATTTGCGGCTAAACTAGACGTCCTAGAGGCATCAAAGCTTACACCTTTAAAATTGAATTGCGGCTAAACTAAAAGACCTAGCCACTTCAAACATGCATATTTGTGATCTAGGAAGTGCCACCTTTCAATTGATGTATCGCATTGTACAAAAAATCGACTTTTATCTTTAAACGCGATTTGCGGCTAAACTAGACGTCCTAGAGGCATCAAAGTTTACACCTTTAAAATTGAATTGCGGCTAAACTTAAAGACCTAGCCACTTCAAACATGCAAATTTGTGATCTAGGAAGTGCCACCTTTCAATTGATGTATCGCATTGTACAAAAAATCGACTTTTATCTTTAAACGCGATTTGCGGCTAAACTAGACGTCCTAGAGGCATCAAAGTTTACACCTTTAAAATTGAATTGCGGCTAAACTAAACGACCTAGCCACTTCAAAAAAGCATATTCGTAATCTAGGAAGTGCAAGTTCTTAAAAATCAAAAAAAAAGTTGGTAAAAATTTTTTTTTCAAAACTTTCATAAAAATAAATAAATAGATAATTTGTACCTGTAAACTTATATTTAAAACATTGGCACATCATAATTTTTTTAGTATCGAATATAAGGAAAACCTAGGAAGACTAACTTTTGTTATTTTAAATTTTTTACAAAAACTAGAAAACATTTAAACATTTATTTATGTAGGTATTTGTGTAACAATTGATCGAATGTTTAAAACAAAAAAATTGATTTTTTTCTTCTAAACAAATCTATTTTTTTTGTTAAAAGGAATTCGACAAAAAATTTAGTTTTTAATTTTTTTTTTTCAAAATTTTGAGTTTTAAAATAATTAAAAAAAAAAAAACATTCTCTGAAAACAAGATAAAAAAATGAATTTCTGGTTACAAAAAAGGTATATGTATATCATTATATTTTAATGATATAATATTCTTTTTTAATAATTTTATTTTTATTTCAAGACAATTTTTAAAAAACTTGGCTTTCCCACCTAAACAAACGGAAATAGACCCCCTTCCCCATACGATTTTTTTTTCTTGTCTCAATTCAAGCTAAAAGCCCACTCTTTTGTCACATTTTATACAAAACACCCTTTATATGTATCTACCAACATACGTAATGCATGCACTTGCCCAACTACCCACGTTGACAGATACCTACAAAATATGCTTATTGCATACACCGATGTCGCCATCTTAGATTCTTGTGACGTCACCAAACTAAAAAAAATAACAAATAACTATTTATATACCTACAGCCAAAAATCTATTTCAAGCATATTCGAAAACTTTGTGAAATCGTGAAATTTAGCAACGTTGCTTTCAGCTTTCACAAAGAATTGAAAATTCCAAATCAAATTATCAAATTGCAACAAAAAAAAAAGCGGGAGAATACCTCCTGTCATATATTCTATAGCTACCTACGACAAAAAAAACCTCGTTGCCACGACGCTACCAGCTGATTTATTTTTCTCACTTACTCCACTTAATTGTTGTCAGACTAAAATTAATACAAACCTCTCACTCTTACTACTTGTCGAAATCCTTTTCCTCACCTAATTCTAAGGTCTCCACTATCAGTCTCTCATGGTTTGTGGTGTCGACAGCGTCTCCTGTAGAGCACACGCAGTACTAAAAGTTTCCGTTCCATGAGAGTACTATAGAATATATATACAATGATAGTGTCAAAATTTAATTTTGGGATCAAATTTAATCCAATTCACACACGGCCTAAGTTTCCGATCGTATTTCAGCTTTGTGATTCTGTGCTAATGCAGTATTGAAGATAGTTCACTAAAGTTAAAATACTTTATGACCAAACATGTGTGCACAATCTTAAATCTTAATTACCTTCTGAGGATTGATTACCTTCTAAAAATTTAATACTGGTTGCATTATGTACATTCCTTCATATATGTAATGTATTCATATGCTTTAGTTATTAAAATTCTTTTAGTCTCAAAAATAAATTTCCATAGATTAGATAACAATATTTTGTTTGAGTATTAATATATAGGTACACTTGAAGTATGAAGTCCAGAGGAAAGTTGAAATGAAATTGTTTTTAGTTTAAATCTGCGTCGCGTCGTAAAGAGATCGCGCATCATTATGTACGGTTGTGGCTGCAATTGACACAATCTATACAAATTACGATAAATTACATTATTTTAATTTTCATTTGTCAAATAAAAACATTGTGAAATACTTTTTTTTTAATAAAAAATAAAACAAAATAAACCCGTAATGGCTATTGTGCAAACCGGTAAGATGTAAATATGTACGTATGTACTAAGTTAAATTCTTTATTGATTTGAGCTTTGCAATTTTCTAGAGAATTAAGAGATTAATTTTTTAATTAGTAGTAAGTCGTATTTACCAGAGAGGAAAAGGTACTTGAAGCAATTTTAATATTCCAATACGATACGTGTTCATCAATGTTTTATGTTTTTGGGAATGAGCATGATGGGCACACGAATAACACTTTCAAGAAAATAAATCCTGTGCGAAAAAGAATATTTTAATTCATACATGTACATATGAACCTACGTAGTAGAGGAGAGAACGATAACTTAAGCCACCAGTGCTGTCACCCCAAACAAAGGTTTTTGACTGTTTAAACAGCGTCTAAGTATTTTGAAACGGTCGGAAATTCGTTTTTTTGTTTCCAATTAAAAATATTGCATTATTCAAGGTTTTAGACAACCGATTTTTGGACGGCTGTCTAAAGTTAGACAACGTTTATTAGTACAGCCATATGTCTTAACAATAAGTTCAGTAAATTAGATTTGTTCAATAGATTTTTCTTTTTGGCAAAAAAAAAAAATTAAATAAACTTTGAGGAATTAAAATAAACTTATAAAACTAAATATAAATAAACTTATAACAACCCAAACTCCTGCCATACAACTGTTAAAAAAATTGTTATGCATATAAAATATGAGTGTCAACTTAGCGAAATAACATTCACCGATCGAAAAAATTTTCATTGGGTAATTAGCCGTTAATTAGTCGTGAATTAGTTGTGGTAATTTAGAATTTTTCGTTCGATGTTTTCTGTTTTTTTTTTGCTGCTTCGATAAGTTGATATGAACTTTGCGAAGCAGCACTTAAAAAAGGGGTAAAAACGTCTTATAGCGAATAGTTTATTGCATAATAATTAGCCGTTTAGCAGTTATGAATTAGATGTGGCAATTTAAATTTTGTCGTGCAATGTTTTCTACGTTTTTTTTTGCTGCTTTTCTAACTTTGTGTCAACTTAGCGCGGCATCATCTGAAAAACGTATAAAAACTTCTTATTGTGAATGTTTTACTGCTCTATAATTTGCTGTTATTAGTCGTGAATTAGTTGTGACAATTTTGAATTTATCGCTCTATGTTTTCTATGTTTTTTTTTTGCTAAAATGTGAAATTCGTGTCAACTTGGCGAAGCAGCATCTCAAAAACGTATAAAAAAAAACTTCTTTTCAATGTTTTACTACTCTATTTCGATCAAAGTTTTTATACTGTTGGTACTTTTCAGTCTGAATAACATTGCATATAGAGGTAACTACTTACTTACAAATTTCCGAAAAAAAAAAAACTTTGGATTTAAAAAAAAATTTTTAAAGGTAAAGAAATTTTATTTATACAAAATTATTGTTCTCATACAAAATTTAGAGCCATATATTGAGAGCTTTGCTTGCAACAAAGATTTTCCACGCGAAAGATATATAATAATTTTGGTTAAAAGTATTTTAATTGGGCTTTATGGTAGAAGTGGGATAGCTGCTAGGGTACCACAAAATAATAACCAATTATTCTTATTCCATTAAGACATAAAATAACATAATAATCTGTATTCATTTTCAGTTCTTGGACCCGTCAGTCCAAATCTCCTCGGACGTACATTAACGCATGAGCATTTTGAACTTGATTTTGAACACTTTTACTGTACCCCACCAAGCGAGTATAAGGAATTCTTTAATAAAAAGATTTCCTTAGAAACCGTTGGCTTCGTTCGTCAGTATCCATATTCAAGTTTAGAAAATCTCAAGTTCTGCGATGATGCGGCACGATCCGCTGTCAAGAAGGACGTCGAGTTATATAAGAAATTTGGCGGGGGTAGCATTGTTGAGAACAGTTGTCATGGCCTGAAGAGAAACCTGGAGTTGATGGTTGATATCCAAAAAGCAACTGGAGTTAATATAATTGCTGGAACTGGTCATTATGTTCATAATCTCCAGACTCCAGGTCATCTATCAATGACTGTAGAGGAAATGACTGATTTGTACTCTAAGGAGATAATCACTGGTGTTGATGTACCAAATGTTGGCATGGTAAAATGTGGATATATTGGTGAGGTTGGCAGTGTTTATCCTATTCATGGTGAGTTCAAAACTTTTTACTAAGCATAAAACAAAATAATCACTCTCACGCATGTTGTTCAGATTTCGAAAAACGAGCAATCCGCGCAACAGGTGAAATTCAAGAAGTTCTAGGCTGTGGAGTGTCCTTTCATCCAGGACGTGATGCTAAGGCTCCATTTGAAATTGTTCGAATGTACTTAGAAGCTGGTGGCAAACCTGAGAAATGTGTGATGTCACATTTAGAAAGTAACAATTTTTCAAAATAATTACTTATAATTCTAACACTCTTTTTCAAAGGAACCATTATGGACATGGAGCAGCTTTTTGAGTTTGCAGCCCTTGGAACTTACATGCAGTATGATCTTTTTGGTGTCGAGTGCTCATTTTACCAATTGAATTCCTCAGTTGAAATGCCATCAGATGCACAGAGAATTAATAATTTGATGCTGCTTATTGAAGAAGGTTGGATAGATAGAATACAGATGTCTCATGATATTCATACAAAACATCGATTAGTGAGTTCTTTTTGTCTTGTAAACCCTTGCAGAAAATATTAATTATAAACGTGGGTTATTTGTTTCAGACTTCTTATGGTGGACATGGTTATCATCACATTCACATGAACATATTGCCAAGGTTTTTTGAAAAGGGACTGACAATCGACCAAGTTGAACAAATCACAGTTACTAATCCAGCCAAGTGGCTGGAACTTAAAATTTAAATCGCAAATAAGTTCTACGTTTATCTAATACCTATTTGTCATTTCGTTAAATTTAAAGCCGCCATGGAACCACTGGGTTTAAAGGAGGGCCACACTATCGGTAGTTTGGCGTTCGTTCATTCGTATACAAAATGTTTAACATAAGTACCCTAAAATAATGTTTCAGCATATAAATTCGTGTGTTTTTCTTTTTTGGAAAAGTTCTCATTACGATAATTTTTTAAGGATAATTTTTTTTTGAGGAAACTTGACTATACAAAATTGTTTCCCTCGCTCTTCTTGGTCGTTTTTTATTATTACTTTTTTTGCATTGAGGTAGTAAACCGATTTTGATGAAGATTTTAGACAAAGAAAAGGATCCACACCCCCTTTTTTGAAAAATTAAATTCAACTTTGTGTATATATGACCTACAATATTTAATGGTTGATGGGTTTTTTTTTTACATAATTTTTAATTGTATGCCTGTTGTAGACCTAAGGTGTTTTAAATGCAACCTGAATTGCACGGCACTAGTTAAGGAGTAGAATAGGAAAACAAATTATTGGTTATAGAAGTCAAGCACTAAATCAAGAAATAAAATTTATAATGTAGTTCATGAAATTATAAAATAAAAAGAGATAATGTTATTGACATTATCTATTTTTTAATTCTGTTTTTTTTTTTTTTAACTCATAACTTCTTCAATAAAAAAATAAAATTTCAGAAAAATATAGTTAAAAAATAAGGAATACAAAATCATAAAAAAGGCATAAAAATTTGGATTTAATATTTTCTTGAACTGCAAAATTAACTGCAAATTTGGAGGCCAATTTCAATGTAATAGCTACGGTGTGCTGAAAAAAGGGCATGACCTGCACCTGCTAACTTCACTGTGAAGCAGGTCACGCGATTACACCCACTATTTTTTGAACTGAAAAATCCGGAATAGAAATGCAAAACAAACTGCAAATTCCTGTCCTGGTCCCAAGACTCTACGCGAAAAATGTCCTGCCAACTTCACAGACGTGTAATTCTCATTGTTAGTAAGAAGTAAGCACTGCTAAACGCAATTATGTAGTTTTCAAGCAAGATTTTAGTATTATTTATTTTATAAATGGCTTTAATAATTTTGTAATATAATATAAACTGAGCAATATCTCTCGTATACGAACATTGTCACCACCAAAAACTAAATCCATTTTCTACACAAGAACACCACACAAAATTGAAAAAAAAAAAAAAAAAACTAGAATTAACAACGTTAACAAAAAAACGCACTTATTACCTATTTCTTCAGAAAAAACAGGCAAGAAATGGTCAAACAAAATGAAATTAATTGCTCTAATTTGAGTATTAACCTGCTAGACTGTCGATTTCGAGGTCCTAGCTTAAACCAAGTCCTAACTAGTACTCGGTGCCAATTTGACAGGACTAGGGCTTAGTACTTATGAGAAGAAATCATTTGGTACCGATTTGAGTACTTACAACTGGTATAATAACCAGGTCCTAGCTGATTTTGAGGAGCTAGCTAGTACCGAGTCCTAACTAGTACTCGGCTCCAAATTGACAGGACTAAGCCTTAGTACTTGTGTGAAGAAATGAGTTGATACCGATTTGAGTACTAACTTTAGGGCTAGTATCGGTACTAGCGTTAGGACTCTGTGAAGAAATTGGCTGTTAGTGTTTGTATAAAAACTCTGTTTCAGTATTTGAATGAAAAGGTAATAGGTACTATGGTATCCGTTACTTCCGAAACTTCTTTTTTGTTTGGATCATACACCTCCTATATCAAAATTTGATGCCCTACAGTAAATTTATTGAAAAAAAAAAAAAATTTGCCCGAGGTTATCAACCCGTGCCTCTAAAGCCATACTTTACCTCTATAAATTTTTACAGAATTTTTGCACATTTTACGTTTTATTTTTTTTTCTCCCGAACAAACGGTTGGTCTTATTTCCAACGAATTATAGAAATAAGACCGTATTGAAGTATGGAAATATGGCTACATTTATAAAAAGAAAACAAAGGCCATTTGGAGAACAAAACATAACATATATATGAAGATGATAAAGTGTCTATTATTTTCATCATTTACAGTGCTTTACTAACCGATTTGCGAAAAAGCTGAATCTTGAAAAGAATATATAAACTTATAACAGATTTTTAAAAATTTTAGCTTATCTAAAATCTGTATTTAAACATTAAAATAAAAACAGCTTTTCTTCTTTATTTGCAGAGCTTTTTATGCTAAATTTACAAAACTGAGCTTTAAATGAGCTTTACAAATTTTTAAATAGTTCAGTTTTTGTAAATTCAGCTTAGAAAGCTCTGCAATTAATCAAAAAAATCGCGCGATTTGTTTGATTATTTGCAGGGCTTTCTAAGCTGAATTTACAAAACTAAAGTTTTGTTAATTCAGCTTAGAAAGCTCTGCAAAAAATAAAAAAAATTGCGCGATTTATTATATCTCACTGAAAAGGATCGTAAATTAATTATTCGGTTACATTATGAACAAATATGAAATGTGATAACATTAAAATCAATGCTTCATTGGGAATAGTCATAAAATGAAACTGCAATATTTTTGTCCAGGCGCCAGTTATAGCTATCATTGAAATTCATCATTGAAAATTTTTGAGATGTTTAGGATGCAAAATCTATAGTTGTTTTGATGCCAAAATAAAGATTATGACTTAATTAATATATCTGGCCAAAAAAAACTTTCATTTCAGCCCAACCGTTCTCATGATGAAATTTCTTTTCTTTTAAATGATCATTGATAAGGTAGTTCAATCATTGAAATAATAAAAGTCGAATTATATGGAAGGTTGGACCCAAACGTAATTTTTTTTTTCGCAATCAATATTAATTGAATCGTCAGCTTTACAGTGGCATAAAAATAATGACTGATTTTGGTTTTTAAGTGCCCTAAATCTTAAATTAAAAATGATGAATTTCAATGATAGCTAACTGGCTCCTAAAGCAGTTGCAATGTCTTCATCAAAACGATATTTGGGTATAAGGCAAACATTATGGAACAGTGAGATAGTTTTCAAAAAAATAAATATATTTCTATCGTGAATGAAAACCTTGAGAAATACAGAAACTACCTATGTACATACATTATTTTTAATTGAAAACACTTAATCTGAAACTGAAAGCATTATGCCTTGTAAATAAATGTATCTTCTTCACCACAAAAAAAAAGATTACCTGTTTGTACAATTGACATTTTCAATCCAAAATAAGTGTTTGTCACAAAAATATAGTATATTTTTTCGTTTCAAACTTTTCTTTCACTATCAACAGCTTCAAACTATAATTGACTTGAAACTACAACTGACTGACCTAATAGTTTGGTGTGTATAACTATTCTTTTTATTTTATCTATCACATCAAAAAAATTTCAAATTAAAATTAATCTATTTTATGGTGACTGGGCTGCCGATGAGAAATTATATAAGGTAACCTACATATTGGGTTCGGAACGCTATAAACTTTAGTCTGCCATTAAAAGGGGATCATGACATAATCTCGAACGACAAAAATCTGGAATGACAAAAATCTCGAAAAAAAAAGCTTTTTTAATCTAGGATGCAAAAATATCGAATGCACAAAAATCTAGAACCAACAAAAATCTCGAAAGACAATATCTCGAAAAAAAATTTACCTTAGATTTTCTAGATTTTTTCTTTACCTTTTCAAGGAGTTTAAACTCAAATAAAACTCATTATATTTATTTCATCGGTTTTTTGGGACTAATGTTATTTTTAAATTAGGGGCTTATTTCATGATAAAATAAGTCCCCAAATTGGGATACATTTTTCATTCTTATTTGAGTTTGATGCAGTCGTACAGTTAGTACCTATGTAGGTAATGTGATTTTTTTTATGATTACATTTTCATTTCTTAAAATTTTAAATTTGAAACTTTGGGTCACGTAATGTTTATTTAGAAAACAGCTGTTGATATTGGATGTAAAGGATACCTAAATTCAAAGTTTCTTAAAATCCCAGATTCGACCTCACTTTTTACACGCCGTGATTTTGTTATTTCTCTGAGGACTTATTTCATTTTTTGGTTGGCGACTTATTTCAAGCGCTTTTGGTGATGGAATTTGGGGACTTCAAACAAAATTGGGGAGCTGTTTCATTTTTGGATTGGGGGGTTTATTTCATTGGAGGGGAGAGGGGTTATTTCAGGAAGCCTTTTATTTCCACTAACACTTTGATAATAAACGATCATAACCAAGATTAAATTCAGGTAACTATTTTAACAGTTGTTTTGTTAAAGAGCAAAAATCAAGTTATCTAGAATTAATATATTAGTTTTTGAGACAATGTTTACAATTCGTAGACAATTCTAGATTTAAGCATTCGAGATTTTTTTTTTTCTAGATTTTTGTACTTCTAGATTTTTGTTTTCTAGATGTTTTCACTTCTAGATTTTTACTTTCGAGATTTTTGTTTTATAGATTTTTGCTTTTTAGATATCGGTACAAACCCCATTAAAAGATTATTTTTGAGTCCAAATAAAAGTGGTGCAAAGAAGAATGTATGTCCACATTGATTTTTCCTTTTTTCTTCATTGTGAAAACAATAATTGTTTTTTAAACCTATAAAATTTGTAGATAGATGAGTTTACAAAACTGAGTTTTAAATGAACTTTTAAAATTTGGATTAGTTCAGTTTTTTTAAATTCAGCTTAGAAAGCTCTGCAAATAATAAAAAAAACGCGTGATTTTTTGATTTTGATTAGTTCAGTTTTTGTAAATTCAGATTAGAAAGACCTGAAAAAATAACAAAAATCGCACGATTTTTTTTTGCAGAGCTTTCTAAGTCGAATATTAAAAAATATGCATTATTACTACATAAATGTAAACATGCAAACACCTTTTCAAACAATAGATTCAACAAATGTTAGATGTTACAGGGTACCACCTGCCTAACAACTAAACAAATATGACCATGCATAAACCTGAAGCGGTCAAAAGATTTGATTTCCCTGAGCAGACAAAGTATAAGCTCCACAATTGGAGTCATAACAGGACACTGCCTCATAGGGAGACATGCTATGAAGCTGGGGGTCTACACTAATGACTTCTGTAGAAGCTTCATGGACGAGGAAGAAGAGGAAACAGTCCAACATCTCCGGCACTCTCCAATAGAAGGAAAACCTACCTCGGTAACCCCTTCTTTGATAATACCAGTAAACTGGCAACGATCGACAAAAGATGTCTCTCAAATATCATTAAAAGTACAAAATAGTTTGCTTATGTCGTTTTCCGTTGGTCACTCCTAGCACTCTTTTTTCACTCCATCCACACTCCCAACACTTCAAAAACCTTCCATTTGATGTTCGGAGTGATGATTTAGGAGTGTTTTTTCACTCCGGATTTTATTAAGGAGTGCTAGGAGTGCACTCTAAAAACACACATACTTTTAAAAGTATGTGTTGGATTAATTGGCAAAATAGTAAATGCTTGTTCTTGGGATGTTCTGGAACTAAAATTATTGAAGAATTTATTTTATTTTTAACTTCTTCATAGATACACATATTACGGAAGAGAGTTTTTCATATTCCATTGGAATCGAAAAGGAGTGAAACACTCTGAAAATCCAATCGAAAACGACATTAATTTCATAACTCTCCCATGAGTAACTTTCTTTAGTGGTATCACAATAGACCCTTGAGGTCTAAGTGAGTCAACAATATCTACACGGCCACTCTAACCTAACCTGACGTAACCTACAACATAAATGCATTTAAATTTTCTACACAATTTTCTGTATTTCTAAAATGCATTTATGAAAATTCCGCCTTTAAAAATTCTGATTGTCTGCAAACAATCGTGAAATCTCATTCTTCAGTTTTAAACTGAATAGAAAACAGATTTCAGAAGTTTTGAAAATGAAATAAGACCCGACGGACTTTATTTCGCAGCAATAATTGAAATAAGGCCACACGACTAATGGGGCCTTATTTCCATTTAGAAATGGAAGTAAAGCCACATGAGGCTGTATTTCGTTGGGCGTTGTTTCACGTCACCTCAGTACTTGACCCTTGAACCATAATCCTCCGCCGAAATCGGTGAGTTTAAATTGCTGAACCACGAACTAGTCAGTCTGTTTGGTAACCTGAAATTTCTTGCAAATTTTCATTAATTTTCACATTTTGCTGTCAAAACCCATAGAAAAAAAAAACAAGTGTGGGAAACTACATAATGAAAAATTTCACGTTACCATAAACAGAGGTTGTATTTGAACCACGTTTGTACAATTGGCCCTAAGAAAGAATCTAGAATTGATTATTGCTAAATTTTGAATGGCTGTATTTTAGAAACTGTTGTGTCTTCACAGATGGTTCTGGGCTCAAATTGAAGAAAATTTAATAACTATAGAAAGAAACTAGTCCTCTAGTGTTAAAATCACCGTTAACGGAAATAAGCACAAAAATTTTGCGTCAGCAAAAAATCAGAACTACCGGATCTAAAGCAAGGTCTGATGTATATAATTACTGGACTATAAGAAAAGAAAATAATTATCTATCAAGATTTCTTTTTGTAGATATTATAGGTATACATAAGTGCTACCAAATATCAAATATCAAACTTGATGATATTTACAATTTTTATATGTTTAAAAAAAAATCATTGTTTTAACAATCAAGAAAATTAAAAAATCAGTCCAGACGTTGGGAAAACTAATGAAGATAAGAATAGCTGACTGCTATCTCATCTATGTACAGTAGGTACATACCTTCAACAACACTTTTATTTGGACTCAAAAATAATCTTTTAATGGCAGACTAAAGTTTATAGCGTTCCGAACGCAGAATGTAGGTTACCTTTTATAATTTCTCATCGGCAACCCAGTCACCATAAATTAGATTAATTTTGATTTAAAAATTTTTTGATGTGATAAATAAAGTAAAAGACACGATTGAAGGGTGTACCGTGAAAAGATCAAAAACAATTTCATTCATAGTTTGAAGCTGTTGATAGTGAAAAGAAAGTTTGAAACGAAAAAATATACTATATTTTGTGACAAACACTTATTTTGGATTCAAAATGTCAATTGTACAAACAGGTAATCTTTTTTTTGTGGTGAAGAGGATACATTTATTTACAAGACACTTTTTTAGAGAGATATCTGTGTACGTACCGTACGTTCGGAAGCTTTTTTTTCGTTCACGGTATCTCGAGAACACATAGAGATATCGACTTCAAATAAATTGTATATTAAATATAATAAGGTCATAACGTGCAGAGAGGACTTACAGAAAAATTTTATTACAGTAATTTAAAAAAAAAAGTTGAAAATGGTTTTTTCCCGTGTATCTCTAGAACAAATAATGCTATCGACTTCGGACTGGTTTCATTCTATGCATAATGACGTAGTGAAAAATTGGTAATACTTTAAAAAAAAATAATTGGTAATACTTTAAAATTGTTAAAAAATATCGAATATCTTGAGAACACACAAAGATATTAACTTCGAGTTAATTTTATTTAGTACACAAAGTTATAGTTGATAATCGGTAGAGTTTTTAAAATAATTCTCGGCCAAAATAACTGCAAAAAAACTGCTAAAAATTGTTAAAAATTGGTTTTTGGCTCGAATATCTCGAGAACAACCAATGATATCAACTTCGGGATAATTTTAGTCTAAACACAATACCATAATTAGTTATTGATAAGGTTTGTAAAAAAAATTAATTAACGGTTTGTTTTCTAGGCCAAAAAAACTGCAAAAGAAACTGCAAATAATTGTTAAAATTTTTCGTGTCGCATATATTTTGATCAAACAGCCTTCACTTGATTTTTTGATCAAACAGCCTGGTAAGGTGGAAGACCGTAGGGATTATCCCACCCTAACCCCCTAAGCGCAAACATCAGGAACCTTTTTTGAACCTGCTCTATAGCCTGGCCTTATGGCAGGCATAATTGGGTGCCTAGACCTGAAATACGTATTCGAGAATTGGTCAAACAAATGTTACGAAAAGTTGCTTTAAAAAGGATCGGTAAATTGTCTTGACTCTCTCTTAATCTAACCAAGAATTGAATTGGCCTTATTAGTTATAGAGTTTATGTGTTGTATGAAATTAAGTTTGCCATCGAATGAAACACCAAGGACAGACATATATCTTTTGCACGAGATAATGATACACCATTAAACAAATAATTAAAAGAAATTACAGAAAGCTTTCTCTTAAAGTTCAAACTTTTACATTTATCGACATTAAGAAGCAAACAGTTACGAGCACACCAATCAAAAAAACGAATTAAGATCACATTGCAAATCTTCATAATCACAAGTATTTGATATAGCTTTTAAGATTGTAACATAATCCGCATAAATGCCTATATCTATGTATGTACATATAGTTAAAGAACACGCTTACCAATTTTTTTATTTGTATGTGATTCAGATTCGAAGTACGTAAGTACAGTTATCTTATCACAAAACAGCCCCTTTCTCCTTTTTCTAAATTTAAAGTTTTTTTTTAGCAGTTTTATAATATGCTCATTTTTTGTATAGGGAAAATTTGTGGTAAAAAATATTATTTTATTTGGCTTTATTATTCGATTTATCCTGATCTACAAAATTAATACAAAATTACTATTTGCCGGAGCTACTTCATATACGGTATTTAATGACCTTTACAAAAGAAGCTTAATACTGTTAACTGCTAGCTCTAAGACTATATTAAAGCCTACTTATGCTACATGTATACTATTTGTCATAAATGATTGTCTTTTGCTTCAGAATGATCTAAATTCTTTTGTCGATTGGTGGTGCAAGTCAAATGATTTGTTGTTAAATGTTGACAAGTGTTCTTGTATGGCCTACAATAGAACTTTGTTAAATATTATTCCAAACTATCCATTAAATAATATGCCGTTACAAGTAGTTGAAAAGTTCAATGACTTGGGTGTTATATTTGATTTGAAATTTAATTTACATATTAACTTCGTTGTATCCAAAGCAAATTCATTACTTGGATTCATCAAAAGAAACTCATTAGAGTTTAAGGACCCTTATACAATTAAATCTTTATATTGCAGTATTGTGCGCCCTGTTCTTGAATATAACTGTGTTGTTTGGAGATCTACAACTGTTCAAAAAAAATTTCTCAGATTTGCCCTTCGAAATATTTTATATATAAAAACTCTCGAGCGACGCGAGAAGAGTTTATATAGTGTAACGTTTATTCGTGATATTTTGACTTAGGGGCCAGTTATAGCTATCATTAAAATTCATTATTGAAAATTTTTAATTTAAGATTTAGGGCACTTAAAAAGCAAAATCAGTAATTATTTTGATGCCAATATGTGAAGCTGACGACTCAATTAATTTTTATTGGAAAAAAAATTATGTTTGGGTCCAACTTTCCATATAAATTGACTTTCATTTTTTCAATGATTGCACTACCTTATCAATGATCATTGAAATAATAAAAGCCATTTCATGAGAAAGGTTGGGCCGAAATGAATTTTTTTTTTTAGCCAGATATATTAATTAAGTCATAAGCTTTATTTTGGCATCAAAATAATCAAAGATTTCGACTTCTAAACGTCTTAAAATGGATCATTAAAATTTTCAATGATGAGTTTCAATGATAGCTATAACTGGCGCCTTAAACCATTGAATGTGAGAGTTTGCTTAACTGCTTGCATCTGTATGCTCCATCAATTTCCTTAAGAGCCAGACCGCTCTTGGCAATTGATTCCCATCATACGCTATATGGACAGTGTAAATCGATTTCAGCAAGTTGTAATTTATTTATTATGTTTTATTATAATTTGGATATAATGTCCAGAAACTTATTTAAAAGTCTTTTTAAGAACAGCAGATGAAATCAAATAAATTTCACTTTAATTTTTTGTTGCTAATTATCTTTACAGTTGCATTTTAGCTTTGGTTGCGACATAATTAATATAAAAATTGTGAATTAATTTTTAACCAAAGTGTTAATGTTCTTTTAAACTTTTTTAAATGCAAGTAAGGTATCATTATTTAAAACCAGCTTAACAAAATTTTGGTTTGAAAAGATTGATATGCAATATTATGTTAGAGGCTTGAACATACAAAATTTAATTTAAGTCTCTTAAGAAGACAATGAGATTTTCGAAAATATGCCAGCTATTAGTATAAAATACACTACTGTTCCAAGGGTGGACATATCAATTCGCTTATTAGTACTGATTAGCTTCATAAAAAATAGACTGCATGCAAAAATAACATATCCAGAACTTGACCCTCCCTTGGGCCATATTAAAGATTTGCTGCTGTATATGTACCTACCTACTTTGTTTTTATTTTTACCAAAATCCACAATCAAATATTTTATGAATTTGAACAAAAAGAATTGTTGGCACCTTAAAAAATTCTTAAAACAAGAGGGTTATGGTATATTTGTTTACCTATTTGGTGAGAATGGTTTTTGTATACTTTAATAATAAAAACAATAATAAATCAATTTGTGAAGATGCGAATAGGTTTGCAAAAATAAATTGTAACAATTTTTACACAAAAATAAATTAGGTTGCAAAGATATTTCGACGGTTAAACTTCATAATTGGAAATTGGAAAAAAAAATTATTAATGCAAAAAAATCAGGAAATTCAGAGCCATCTTTTGGTATTTTCAGATCAACAATATTGTTCTGAACATTTTTCAGGAATGACAAAATTCAAAAACTCGTAATATAAATCCAATAAAAAATTAAGCAGTACCTCGTTAGTCTCATGACTTCTCAAGCACTGTTAATGCTGAATTTGGCCTTAAAAAAGCCTGATGATTCGAACTCATAGCAAAACCTCGTAAGTATTTAAAATTTTAATGCAGTTCATCGTGTCTATAAATTAATAACGACACAATTATTTCGAAATAAATGTTATTAAATATAATGAATTGTTTATTCAATGACTCAAATCAATACCCGCCTGGAAAAAGAATCTAGTTTTCAATAAGGCCCTGGCAAGTTTTTCATAGTTACTAACAAGGGTTTAGCAAGGGCTACTATAGGCATTCTCTAGGCCCCCGCCAGTTATGTACCTTTTTGCCTTGTCAGTTAAATTCTGCCTAAGCCCTGACTAGAAAAACCAGATTTATTCCACATATTTCAACTAGTGTCTGATACCTACAGTTGCTTCTAGTATGCATTGTTGACGCATTGTTGACGGAAGACATTTCCTTGGCGACCCATGGCAACGGCCAGCAGGATGATACAGTTGGTGCCTCCACGAAAATTCTCCATGGTTTTAATTTCAACAGGCACTTCTCGTTGTTTGTTATGTTGATTTCTTCGAAAACTTCAGTGTACTTACCACGTTCCAGCTTGCCGATAAACTGATGGTTGGTCATGTGCACTACAAAGTTCTCTTCCCAATATTTGTGCCGTTTGTGTGCATTTACGTCACGTCAGTATAAACGCATGCAGCGCCCGGTAGTATCATCGTTTGTGCTCCTGCAGGGGTGCACTTTTTTTGCTTATTGGGAGGTATTCAAAACACATTTTTATAACGATATAATAAGATCCCGCTTTTTTTAATTTTCATAAAATGACTTCACTATTACTTACATAGTTAGTAACTATCAAGAGCCTCATCGGTATTTTATTAAATAAATGTTCTCAGCGAGGTACTCAAAGGGGCCTGTCATGTTTTCCTCGTCTAGGTTTCCCTTACCGAAATCTTGCCAGGGCCTTGCCTAAACTAGCCAAAAACTTGCCATTTTTCCAGGCGGGTAATTTTTTTATTTCTTTAATTTTTTTTAATTGTTTGAAGATAGAAGAATAATAGCTGACAATACAAATAACATTTAGCGTGCTTTCAAGAGTGTATAATATACACTAAAATATACACTAAAGTATAATATTATTAGACTGATTCAAAAAAAATTTAATTGTCTTCGATTTTTTCATTCAGCCGTTTAGATTAATATTTAGAGAGTCGCTCATCGCTAATTTCTTTTTTCCATACAAATTGTATGTGCAATTGTGTATTTTGATTGTATTTTGAAGTGTGTGTGATTTGTGTCGGTTTTCTTTGGGTTCGACGGTATGAAAAAAAAAAAAATAAAAAGTTTCGGTCAGGTAAAAATAAGAGTCATAAGGTTCTAGCTCCTTAATACAGTTATATATTTCGCTTAATTTATAATTTAATTTTTTTTATAAAATTAATTTTCAGTTCTTGGTCCAATCAGTCCGAATCTCCTTGGACGTACCTTAACCCATGAGCATCTTTCAGTAGATCTTGAAAAATTCAATTGTTCTCCACCGATCGAGTATGCAGAGTATTTTCAGCAAAAGATTTCTCTAGAAACCATTGGATTTGTTCATCAGTATCCATATGCAAGTTTAGAAAACATTAAATTCTGCGATGAGGCAGCACACTGCGCTGTCAAGAAGGATGTTGCACTGTATAAAAAGTTTGGTGGAGGCAGTATTGTTGAAAACACTTCCATTGGCTTAAAAAGAAATCTAGAAACATTGGTTGATATTCAAAAAGCAACTGGAGTCAACATAATTGCTGGAACCGGTCACTATTTGCATGATCATCAGACTCCAGGTGATCTAGCAATGACTGTAGAGGAAATGACTGATTGTTACACTAAAGAAATACTCACTGGGGTTGATACGGAAAATATTGGAATAGTGAAATGTGGATTTATTGGTGAAGTTGGAAGTGATTATCCTATTCATGGTGAGATGTAAAATTTATTTGGAATACATTATAAAGTTATACCATTAAGATAATTTTAGATTTTGAAAAACGAGCAATCCGAGCAACAGGTGAAACTCAAGAAGTTGTAGGATGTGGAGTGTCTTTCCATCCAGGACCTGATGCCAAGGCTCCATTTGAAATTGTTCGAATGTATTTAGAAGCTGGTGGCAAACCTGAGAAGTGTGTGATGTCACATTTGGATTGTAAACATTTTTTTCAAATTATATTAAACTAAAAAAAATTTTTAAACTGTATATGTTTTAGTGAGGTTTATGGACATAGAACACCTTTTCGAATTTGCAGCCCTTGGAACATACATGCAGTATGATCTTTTTGGAATTGAGAACTCATTTTTCCATCTGTGTCCTTCAATTGACTTGCCGTCAGATGCACAGAGGATCAAAAATTTGATGCTGCTTATTGAAGATGGGTTTTTAGAAAAGATTCAGATATCACATGATATTCATGCAAAGCATAGACTGGTGAGTTTTTTTTTTGCTGATACCAAAATAAATGTTTTTTTTTGGCATTAAAAGTAGATGCATATAATACATAATGTATATACGAATGTTATATTTTCAGACTTCTTATGGAGGCCATGGTTATCATCACATTCACATGAATATTGTTCCAAGACTACTCTTAAAGGGTCTTTCAATCAATCAGGTTGAACAAATAACAGTTACCAATCCAGCGAAATGGCTGGAATTTAAAATTTAACATGCAAAAAGGCGATGTTTGTCATATCATAACAACAAGATATGCATTATGCTAAGCAAAGAAAACTAAAACCAAAAAAGATTTAGCGTCACATTTTTATTGCATCATTTTTTTTTTTTTCAATTGCGTATATGAATTTATAATTTTTAAAAGCACTACTTTGTATGTTGTTTGATATTATGCACATTTTTTTTCTAACCATATAAACTATTGAAGCCCGTGAGTTTGTATTATTCAGGGTTATTCGCATAGAATGTATCTAACGTAAAAGCCAGTTTGGGGTAATTCTATGGTTACTCCCTACTCCCATTACATTTTGGAGAATCTTACGAGAAATTTTATTAAAATTTGAATACTTATATCCATCACCATGTATGTACATTATTTTCAACAGTGGTGCGTTCTTTTATGTTACTGTGGTTAACTATAGTTAACTATAGTTAACTTCGGTCGTTCCTTTAATTCAGAAAAGTTACTTCGAGTAACTTTATGACGTCATAAAATCGTTCCTAAATTCCAAAGTAAAAGTGTCAAAAAGTAACTTTTTGTAACTTTTTCCAATTCATCTCCTCGATATGAATTGAAATAGTTGATCTGTCAAACACAGCTGAAATGCAATGGTGGATGTTTTGTTTACTTTTTGCCCTTTTGATTTGGAATTGTTTTCAATATTTAAAATATATTTTTATCAATTTAATCGATTTTTTTTTGTCGAATTTGATTTTTGGAATAGTTTTCTTTTATTTTCTGATGCATTTTCTTTCTGTCGGCATTTTCTTCTTTATATTTGGTTAATTTTTCATCAAAAAATTCTGTGCCATAAGCAATGAAGAAATTTGCACATGTTATTTTGAATTCCTAATAAATATTTTTGCAATAAATTTAATGCAATCACATTTTGTCTTGGTTATTCATTCCAAATATACAATTCAATTTTTTTTTTCAACCCCTTTCGTTTGACAGATTAACTATTATTAACTCTGGTCGTTCCTAAATGAAAAAGTTACCAAGACTAACTTTCTTAACTATGGCAGATCAACTTTTGTTTTTGACACATTAACTATAGTTAACCACAGTAACATAAAAGAACGCACCTCAGGCGAAACTACTCGCGAAGTATTTGCGTGGGTTTGGGTTTTGGGAGAACCTATAAATGGATTTTTCCGAAATTTTGGTTTAAATTATGAACTTGTCTACAAAAAATCCAATGGAGGCACAAAAATCCATGTTCATGTCATGAACATGTCGACGAAAACTAATTTTCGAACAAGACATGAGCTCTATTCAAAGCTTGGCCATGAGATTTGACGTTCCATGTGTGTGAGAGAGGTAGAAGTAGTACTGAAAGGAATTTTTGTGTGATTTTCTTGCTCTGACTTATTAGTATAATTTATCGACGTAACTAACTACATGACATAAAGTGCCCAGTGCGAAAAAACAAGCTGATTGTTGATTGGATTGTGGTTTGGATATTGGGCATCTGTATGTCCTGTGAAGTCGGCGTGTTAATAAACGTTGTCTAACTTTAGACAGCCTTCCAAGCCATCAAAAATCTAATTAATACAACTACTGATAGGTGCTCTCCAATAAAGGATCTAAACTCGGTGATCCAGATGTCCTGAAAAAGGATATAATGCGGACATCACAAAATTTATTGAGTCCTGCAGTATTTGCTGAACCCAAAATAAAAACATAAACAAACATAAATAAAAAGAGATACTCAACACAAACGAAATAATTTCAACCCCAATTGAATTTGCCCCAGTTCTTTGTCAAAAAAATCTTACATAAATTGAATTTGTCCCAATTTGTCTGGTTTACCTACTATAGGCTTTATCTGTTCTTAATAAACTTGCACCTCAAGGCTTAACTACATTTAATACTTTCTGCAAAAATTACCTATGGCAAAAAGTGATAAACAAAAGTATGCAAGGCTAACTACATTTAAGACTTTTTGCAAAAAGTAGGACAAAAATTGAAAATGCGAAGAACCAAAATATTATTCGAAATACCTGTGTTTGCGAAAAAATTGTGTATTGTCTGTTTTTGACATTTCTAGTGCATGTTTTAGTTTTTCACTTTTGAACTTTTTTCAAAAAGTCTTGAATATAGTTTAAAGCCTAGTACGCAGATCGGGAAAAAATTTATTTCTAATATAATTTTTTTACAAAGACAAATTTTGTCTCGGATTTTTCTTGAGCAGTACGCAGTTCACGCGCGAAATCGAAAGTGTTGTTTTAAACTGTACATGTAAAAGAGAAATTTTCACCAAGTTTCCAACACTTGGGTTTTTTAGCTATGGGTTTTGACAGCAAAATGTGAAAATTTGTAAATATTTGCAAGAAATTTCACGTTACGAAACAGACTGAATGTTCGAAGCATTATTTTGCTGGACAAATAATGTTGAAGTATTATGAATTTTACTGTCTTTCTTAACCAAAAGCATATCTTCGTTTCAGTTGTTCAATACCTAATAAAAGGCATTTGGGTGAACGATGCCCGAAAAAATATAAAATGAAATGTGAAAAAAAAATTACAAGAACAGATTCATTAATGTCGAATTCCTTTTACCAAAAAAATTCGATTTTTTTTCTAAACAGAATCGAATTTTTTCTTCTAAACAAATCGATTTTTTTCTTAAAAGGAATTCGACATAAAACAGATGTTTCCACTGAGTCTTGCGTAGTTAATAAAAAAGGGTTCAACTAGGCTCATCAGTTCGGTGCGGAGAAAGCACGAAATAAAACTGAAATTGGTAGAAATGATTTGTGTATGATACAGTGCTGGGGGGCATTTTTAACAGAATTCCCTCCACGCAGTCGGTAAATTCCCTTTTTGTCCCACAAATATTTTCGTTTTTCCCTTTTTATTTCCCACAGAAAAAAAGTTCAAAAGCGGACTCAAAATGAAAAAAAAAGAAATATTAAAAACCAACAAAGCACATAAATACTGTTTAATTTTAATTTTTGAGAAATTAAAAAACAAAAAGAACAAAAGGTTTGAATATGAAATTAATTTTTTTTAAAACTATTTAAAACAACTTGATTTAAAAAATTACTAAAAGAATGAAATAGTAGCCCTCAAAAAATCCATTTATTTTTAATAATTTTTTCCATTATAAGTTAACTTTTCAGAAAATACTACCTCCAGCCTCAGGGGTGGGGGGAGATTAAATTGACCTCATATAGAATGACCCAAAAATCATCCCCCAAAATGTATTACACGAAGTAGATGACACCCTGTATATTATTAAGTGCATACAAGTAACAAATTTGAAGCAAATCGGTCCAAAGATATACATATATGTATCTAGTCGTTGATAGTACCTACTATATTCACGACCAGGTTTTATAAAATCTTTTAAGAAATAATTCTGACATTTCTTAAACTTCATTTTCACTTCTTTCGAATTAATCTAAAAAAATTGATTAATTTTGTTGCTGAAAGAGCTCATCATAAAAAATTTAAAAAATCAAAGAATTCCCACAAAATGGGTCGGTTTTCCCTTTTTCCCTTTAGAGGTCAAAATTCCCACAAAAAGGGATTTTTCCCACGATCCCCCAGCACTGGTATGATAACATAAATACTCGGATCACGGGGTAAAAACTGCGATGTATTTTCCTATTTTTGCTTTTTTTTATTGTTATTTTAAAGCCCTAACTACATTGGCCAAGAAAGTGAAAAAGTACAAAAGTGAAAATTTTTAAACCCATTTTGGGATAGTGTTTCTCACTGGAAAAATTATAAAAATGATGCAGAAACCTTAAATTTTGGTTTAAAAAAAATCTTTATATTCTTTTTCATAAAACAACTGCGCTAGCTGGAAAAAAACATTTTTACTTTTGCAAAAAGTGGCCAATGTTGACTTAACACTACAGGCTAAATAGACTTATGAGAAGTCACGACTATTTCCTCATTTGATTAAAATGCAATTTAACACCAAAGCGATTACAAATCAGTACTAAACATATCAGTACGAAATATATTGGCCACGTTCGGGGGGGTAAGCCGAACCTATCCGGATAGGTTTGTGTTGTTGTAATGCCATAGGAAAATTCAGCTGATGAACCAATCAGCTGTTGTCAAGAACAAATATAAAGCTATCCTAAAATTTTCGGGATACTAAACTATCCGATGCGCAATTTGAGGAACAGCTGACTTTTGGTTTTTGTAAATTGTGGATGAGGGTCACTGCGATTCGGAAACACTTGTGTTTTGTTTTTGTAAATTATGACAGGCAGGTCACTGTAATTTTCGAAGATGCGCAATATATTACCTTCAATATGTGTACTGTGATCTCAGATAGCCAATCCGAGTACCCCCCGAACGCGGCCATTAGGATCAAAGTTTCGTTTATTACTGTACGAATTTTGTTTCTACCCAAATATACAGCTGACTAATATATTCTACTACAATTCAAATGGCCGCGTTACAGTATACACTGCTCTACTACTGTTATCTGTCAGCATCAGCAGAAAGGATGTCAAAAATCTGGTGAACAAAAAAAAATATCAACAAAAATTAAAATGACGGATCCTTGGTTGGTCCGTGAAAAAACAATTAATCAACAAACATTAAAAAATTCTTCAACCGACACGAATTCCAACGAACCCAATTTCAATCTAACCGAATCGCAATCGTCTTTACAATTTGAAGATAATTTTCTGCCAACGCACAACACTGAAAACGCCTCCAATAACGAAATCTCTGAGCACTCTCGACTTCCGGACTCTGAGGATTACCTTCAGTCCTTAGGTAAAATCTATGACATTTATATTTAAAGGGAAAATAAAAAAATCAATAAAAATCAAAATTATCCATTATCTTTCACAGAGAAAAAATTAAAGAAAATCAAAAACAATCCGAAAATTCTAGAAGCCCTTTCAGAAAAGCGAGCCGAGTGTCTGCGTAATTTGTTGGAAGACAATTTGTTTATCAATAAGGACGAAACTCTTGAACTTGACGCACCAATCTCGTCTGGTGATTCAGCAGTCCAAGAGCTCTATCGTCATATTCAACCAGTGCAAGCATTGTCTATTGGAGAAACAGTTCATATTGTAAAATACGATCAATTAGAAGCAGAAAAAGAGATAGAAGGTGACCAAGAAGCTAGAGAAGACTCGAATAGTGAATCTAATAGTCGTTAAGACTCATTCTTCGTACACAATTAATATCTAACTCTAAGAAAAAAAAAACAATAACTTAACAATGAATTCACCATTTGGAGAGGTCTTCCTGTTTCTCACGGATTTGGCTTGGAAGAGTCGCATGACCATTCCAGTACTTGTTACAACCGTCTTCCTTGTCATGGACATTCGCCTTCAAATCGAAATAAATATTCAATCGGGGCAGGTAAGAAACTTTGGAGTTATTGTTTAAGTATAAGCAAAGAACTGGCAAACAGGTTCCACGAATGCAAAGAAAGTAAAGAAGTAAATACTCTTTTCATACGAAATACCGAATGAGTTCCATTCCTTTATCATTTTGCATCAATTAAATCAAAATCGGTTAATACCTACTTTTACTATTTTCAAAACATTTCGTGTCATGGAATTTTCCATTGGTAAATTATGTCTCCATCTGAAAATAGATTTTTCAATTGGCAAATACCTAGAATACTATGTTTTATATAGGCATGTTCAGAAAAATGAAATCCAATTTTTTTCCTCAGAATCCAATAGGGAACTTTACGAATCTGCTCAGCACCACTATAAAGGAGACTGATGATAGGGCTTGGTATCCCTTGAAAAAGCTATATCTCCAGCCAAACACAAATAAAACGAATTAAAAATACCAAAACAAATTAATTCGTTAGCAATTGGTGGTAGCGCCTTTAAGTTGTTGTTGTTGTTCACAAATTCAATGAAATTGACGGAATAAAGAATGGTCAAGTCTAATAAACGTACATTCTAGTATGAATAATACAATAATGAAGATGAACTGAACTTAATGGAAATTGCGTATTGACAAGGCCCTCACTAGTCAACTGATGAGTCCAAGTGAGATCGCCGGGACGAAACGCCAAAAATTTTCATGGACTAAAGGCCGTTAAAAGCTATATTGAATCAATAATTCAACAAGTCCAATAAAATAGTGCTAAGTCTTCTACTTGGCTGATTTATTTCAGTAGTATATAGAATTTGTATTATTAAAAAAAAAAAATCTTCGTATATAATACAATAATAATAATAATAATTTTATATATACCTATAAAGTTCCGTCCAGATCAATAAAAACTTATTTCGCGAAAAATTCAAATATGTTTTTACAAAAATCCATATCAATCACAATAACGAATTCTATGCTACGTGCCACATTTTTATACAAACTTCTCTGTTTTTCCTCCTACTTTCTAGAGGATTGGGACAGTTATGTGGTGGAATGGGTCACAAAGCCTAATCTCAAATCTTTCCTTCGCATGCATTGCAAACTTGACCGGTAAAAGAATAAATATTTCGTGGATTCTTCCCATCTGGCGCTATATGCAGAGATTAGAACTATTTCTTCGCTATTTTAGTATAAAAGGTGTCCCCTGATTGGTCAAAAATAATAGTTCGGGAAATGGTTGTTGTTGTAAAATTTAAAAAAATGGCTCCACAGTAAAAAAAAAATCTGTCTACATGTAGTTGACATCATTTTTAAGAAAAGGCTTTTACTAGCAACCATATGTACCTGCGTTTAAATAAATTTAATATTCTGTTAGAGATTTCAAATATCCAATTTCTATTTTCTCTAGGAAATGCGTAAGGTTTTACTATTTTATCTTATGAACGTAACAAAAAAAAATCAAAAGTCACTAAAAACATTGCAGAAAAACATCAGGCTTTTGGCCTATTCAATGCAAATGAATTTAAAGCAAATATTATCCATTTTCGTATATTTATTTGCTTTAGTTTTAAATTCCAGGGTTTGCAACATTCTGCAAATGTTTATTGAAGCTACATACTAGCTGCCTCACTTGAAATCTTTAGAAGTTCAAATTTAAGTAGAATAAACAAGTTTTTTCATTACAAAAAAAAAAAAAAAGAATTATGCTAGTTGTTCTTGTCATCCAAGCTCCGTTCCAACAACCAGTTATAAAACTTCAAAATCCTCGAGAAACAGTTTTTAAACAGGTGTATCGGTGGTGTAGATACAAATTGTATGTGTGAATACAATTAATTGCAAAAGTAAGCGTATGATGCTAACTACTGATGGATTAGTTTTAACAACTTCCAGTACTCTTTCATCAGCCGAAATTCTTCTAACTTGTGGAGCCAACACGTCAGGTCGCGTATTTTATCTGATACCAAGAAGGACAATTATTACACTTGTAAAAGATATTTCATATTTTCTGGACCTCAAAGTCAAAACTTAGCATGAAAAATCTAACTGGCATAGAAATTGGATATTTTACTCAAGCAGGATATCAACTTTATTTAAACGCAGTTATGTATGGTAGTATTTATTCTAAAAAATGAAGTCCTAAATGAAATCTAACAGAGCTATATTCGGCCCTATCGAGGCATCCGTCGGAGCGGAAAACTCTCCGATTTCATACGAATCGTAGGAGTTTTGCTTCTAGGTATTTTTTCCGAACGGCTGTTTGGAACATTTTTCCGAAATTATGGAACGCACACCGGTGTTTTGCGTTGCGTTGCGATGAGGTGCGTATTTAAGTGACATTTTTGACAGATTCATAAGGATTTCTTCCGATATCCTTCGACATCGCGGAGAATTTTCCGCTCTAACGGAATACCTCCATAGGGCCAATTTTCATAAACATCAGTCAGCTACACCAAAGTAAGACTTTTCTTAAATCCCCGATAAATGAAGTCAATATTGGAGAAAGACCGTTACTATAGAGCGTTTTTGTTCTTAAAACATACCAATAATCATTTCTCAAACTATCCTTGTTGAATTAATGCTATAAAGTTGGGTAAAATTTGGATCGCACAGAAGCTTCAAAAAATATGTTAACCTAACAATTTCAAAAAGGCAGGAATAAAAATCTTCAGCTAACTTTCTCTCTAGTTTGCTAAGTTCTAGTTGTATCTACAATCGTAGTTAAAATTTGGTTCATGAATTTTAATTCACCGATTTCGGCGGATTAACTTAGGTTCCAAGTTGGTTCAGGCATCAAATTATTTGGCTATAAGGCTCGTCCTTCGTCTCGACGTTTTCCTTCAACAGAAGTATAGGTTTTTATTTTGGAACTCAGCCATAAATTCTCTACTATCTAATGAAAGTCAATGCACTTCCAATGCTTTAAGAGATTTTTTTACAATTTTTGAACAAAAACCCTTTGTTGATTACTCAAAACTGGAAAAAAAAACCCCTTGTACCTTGAACCATCGTTGAACATCAGCTCATCTGCCGAAATCGGCGAGTTAAAATTGCTATCTAATTAAGACCTAAACACATAAATGCCTAAAAAAAATTTCTATTTTTTTATTTTACAGCCTGCAGTTGAACTCGCCGATTTGGATGATGATTCCCTGGAAGAGTACACAACCGAGAGCGATGGCGATACTGAAGATGAAACTGACGAGGAAGACGATGATGATGATGACGATGGAGTAGAACACGATGTTCTAGCTAATTTGGAAAGTTCACACTGACACAAAATCATAATATAACCTCACTTCATTTATTTTAAAAACTAGGCATATTAAATTTAATTTGTTTTTATTGTTAAAGTTTTCTTTTATTTATTTAAATATTCAAAAAATAGAAAGTTGAAAGCAAAATTAATTCTAATAAAACAAACAAACATAAAGTAAAATTTAGTAGGTACATAACTACGAATTGGTAATTTTTAGAAGTACACTCGATGCACCTGATTTGGTTTTAATTTGCAATTGCAAAGAGGGCATTTCTTAGTCAGGCGGATGGCCTGCATTATGCACGACTGACAAAAGATGTGTCCGCATGAGGTCGAAGAGGGCTGACGGTTGATCACGCTTTCTATACAAACGGCGCAAGTCAACGGTGGATTTCCACCATTAGGGCCTGGTGGGGTTCTTGTTACTTTCTTGCCGTGGGAAGCAGGCGAATCAACCGGAATTATTCTCGGGTCATTTTCGTCGAGTGGTTCCAATTTAGCCTGTCGACGAGTTTTCACGGCATGATTTGAACAATTCGGTGCAGGGCTGAAGTCTGGAAAACGGATCGGTAATGTATCATTTGACCTGCGTCGTCGACGAGAGGGGCGTGTGTCGGGAGTGCTCTCGTCAGCTGTAGTCGGTGTGCAAAGATCTACAACTGCAGTTGTGCGGGCGCTGGCTGGCGGGGCATTTCCAGGACGAGCCTCGACAAAGACGACGTCTTCTTCTTCCTCCGGTTCACGAATTGAACTTAGAAATCTTTGCACTGAAAAAGGAGATAATATCTGTTAATGTCTAGTGGGTTGTACTCGTACGTGTGAAGCAATTGGCTTACCTTGTTGCATGGCATCCTCACGAGGACTTAGTGCTGAATTTTCAGATGCTGCCATTGGCCGAATGCTGTAGACTTCTTCAAGAAGTCTCGAGGCGCTATTAAGTAAATCGTCAACTTCTATCAAATCGACATCAAGGAAAGAATCATCCTGAGCCGACTGTAATTTACATTTGTACATTTTAGTAGGTAAAACTAATTTTTTGTTTTTTTTGTCTCACCACATTGTCCTTATTGTTAGTGGCATCTAAATCAGACATAGCTTTTTCTGAAAATTCTTTAAGTTTTCGATGTGAAAAACTTATAACAATTTAGGAATCTAGTTTATTTTATTTGATTAATAATCTTTTTTTTGCACCAAAGAGGATTTTTCCTTAAACAGTTAAAGGAAGAACAAACGACAAATACAGAACAAACCAAAGAAAAGACAGCAAATAAAAAAAGCTGTTATCGCGCATTTGCCTACCTACTGTTTTTGTTTTGTTTGTATCAGTGATGTCAGATGAGATTTTATAAAATACCCAAAAAAAATTTCCATTTTTGTTTTGTATTACGATTTCCTCGTGTGAAAGATACAAGAGATTTTAGAAGAATTTTTGAATTGAATTGAATTTTATTGAGACTTAAATTTTCGGTTACAATATTTGTCTTATTCTAACAATTGCATTGGTTTTACAAAAGTGGCTATAATGTATTGCCTTCTTTTTCAGTTACTTTTTATGTTCAGCCTCGTGGCGGTCAATTATTATATATGTCAAATATATTGCGTCTGCTCTTGCTCATAAGCATTATATAAATTTGCTTTAGACGGTTGTCACATATATTTACAAATACCTAAAAAATACCTTACAAACTAAAAACGCCTGGGATTACATACATATATACATAGGTACAAAATTTCGTTTTATAGAGCGAATACGCTCTATGTTATGATATTCATGTTAATGAAATGACTATTAATAAAAAAGAAATTATTTCGCTAAATGAAAGGAAACTCTTTTTAGAGCGAGAAGGCTCTTTACAATTATTTTTGAGATGCATTTAATGAAAAAAAAAATACATATTTGATTACTTTTTACATAAATTCACTCCTAATAGTTGCTTTTAAATGAAATCGTCACTTGGCGATGAAAAGAAATGAAAAGATTTAATTATGTAAAAAAAAGATAATTGGTATGCACCAAAGAAATTATTATATAAGATATTCACTATATATGAAACATTTAACAGATAAACCTTTAAATTTAATGTCACTATATTACAGGATGAGCGTCCCTGCTCTTGAGATGCTATCAATTGCCACGTTGTTGTAGGTTGGTCGTCCCTTGTCCAATTGAGGCGGTGATTTTACACGCGCAGTATATACATACTTACAACTAGCTTTGATCTTATTCCAACTCTTTTATGTTGAAAAGATTAAAGTTTGCCGAATCTTTATAAGTCCGCTGTCGGTTTGTGGCTAGCCAATATAGTTTTACTTGGCGTGGCCCGGAGATCTCCACAGGAAACGTCTATAAAAACGTTAGTCAACCTGTTAACTGGTTGAAGCGGTAGCTAGGCAGGAACAACCGTATTCTGCCTGGAGGTCCGTATTAACGGGACATACAGTGTCCAATTGAGTTCTGGCAATGCAGCCTCGAACCCAATTACAAGTTGCTGGAGCGTAGTAACTCCGTAGTAACTCCTGATCACCAGGAAAAGGTTCCCCCTTCCCCAAAAGGGATCCCATCCAGGAATTTGTTAAATTATTAAAAATAATTTACGGTTACTGTTTCCATTTTGGAAACTGTTGTGCACGGTTGCGCTGGTCACAACCGCTCGCGTTGCGGCCCTTCTCAAAACTCGATTTTAGAAGAAATTGAAATAAAATGTCAAAGACCTGTTTCTTCGTGTGAAAGGGCTAGGAACCAAAAGATTTATATTTTACTTCCTGATTATATTTTGGCTTCTTTCCGCGCACAGATAGGTGTAGATGCGTAGAATTTACCGATTTTGGTTCTTTTAATTAAAAAAAAAAAAAAAAAAAAAAAGTGTTCATAATCCTAGTAATAAGTGAATGGTTTTTAAGAAACGATATATCATATTTGGGCAAAAATTTAAAAAAAAAAAATTGTATCTTGTTTAGGTGTACATATTATCATCCGTACTTGCAAAATAAAATCAGTATGATAAAAATAATTTCCCTCTTTAAAAGAACAACTAAAAATATTTCTCGCAACCATTTTGCTGGAAAAACTACCACTCTGGGAATACTGGCTTGTTTTATTCAAGGGAAGTACTAGAATTGAAACAGCGATTCTCAAACTTGAAATTATATTTTGTTTATATGCAGGGACGAAAGATCGAGTTGTATTAGTTGGACTATCGAGTCAGGGGCCGAATTCCCGCATCAGTGAGTAGGCCATACGTTACTGTAATGTCGTTTTCGATTGGATTTTCAGAGTGTTTCACTCCTTTTTGATTCCAATGGAATATGAAAAACTTTCTTTCGTAATATGTGTATCTATGTAGAAGTAAAAAATAAAATGAACTCTTCAATAATTTCAATTTCAGAACATCCCAAGAAGAAGCATTTACTATTTTGACAATTAATCCAACACATACTTTTAAACGTATGTGTGTTTTCAGAGTGCACTCTTAGCACTCCTTAATGAAATCCGGAGTGAAAAAACACTCCTAAATCATCACTCCGAACAGCAAATGGAAGGTTTTTGGAGTGTTGGGAGTGTGGATGGAGTGAAAAAAGGGTGCTAGGAGTGACCAACGGAAATCGACATAATATTTTACATTGGCATTAAAGCGGGTTACACATTATAACTTTTTAGGCTTTCGCGGTGGTTTATCATAATTAATATCTATTATTTTCGGATTAGCCCGTATGAAAATTTTGCTAACGACTGATAGTGCGTACACTCTGTTTGATGGACTGTCAGGCAAGCTCCAGGCGAGTTCATGCTCACAAAAATGATATGGACTGACAGTCAGCCGACTGTCATACCTGATCGATAATGTGTATATAGTGAAAAGCAAAACAAAAAAACACTTGACAACCATGTTGTAGGTTTTTAAATTGGCCGCGTTCACCTGCAGGTTTTTGACAGATCTAAAAATTCAGTTGAGAAAAACATAACGTTGAACGCACAAAACGTGATCGGTAATGTGTACCACGTTTAAGGCTTAACTACATTCAAGACTTTCTGCAAAAAGTACAAAAGTGAAAAACTAAAACATGCGCTAGAAATGCCTGTGTGCGATTCTGTTTAGAAGAAAAATCGGATTTTTTTAAAGGATTTCAACATTAAAGGCCGTGTCAAACAGAGCGCGGTCCGGCGGTCTTTGTAAGAAATTACAAACAAAATTTGCCCGCCGCGTTCTTTCCTTCCATGTTGAAGTATTGACCGTCCCGTCGGCCCGCGTTCTGTTTGACCAAGCCTTAATTTTCTTGTTTCTCCGTGTGAAAAATTCCGTTCCTAACTTCAGAGGTCTTCAAACTGTGCAAAATAGTTTTGTTTAGGAATTACGTTATATAACATTACCATTACATTACGACAACTTAACGTTACTTTGACAAATGTCATCTATGTAAACACACAAAAACAAAAACCACATTTTAGAATTTTGCTTGTTTACCTTCTTGTTTTATATTTTGTTATTACTTCATCTGTAAACTAAAAAAAAAAGTGAAAACAATTAAAATGGTATTGTATAGCACAAACATGCAAGTAGATACAAATGAAGGCACTGATGAAATCGCAATGCGTCCCATAAACTGTGAGCTAAGCCCGCTTACAGGTGCTGATGGTTCTGCTCTTCTTTCACAAGGTAAGATCAATACTTAAATATTAAAAAGGTTCATTTCATTTTGCTAAAGAAAATTATTTTTTTTTTTGAAAAGGTGAAACAAGTGTTCTAGCTTCAATGTACGGTCCAATTGAAGCAAGAACACAACATGCAAAAATAGAAAAAGCAAACGTTGAAGTCATCTTCAGACCAAAATCTGGATTGCCTACAATCAAGGACAAGTTCAGGGAATGCATACTCAGGAATACGTGTGAAACAGCTTTATTGACTGCGCTTCATCCCAGGACAACGATTTCCATTCAACTTCAAGAAATGGACAATCGGTGTGGAGTAAGAGTTGCTTTGCCGCTCTAATTTTAGAAACTATAAAGTATTCTCCTTTCAGTTAGAAGCTTGCGCTATAAATGCTGCTTGCTTGGCTTTGCTAACCGGAGGTGTGCCTATGAAGTTCACTATTGTAGCAGTTCACAGCATAGTGGACCGCGATAATCAACTTGTTCTAGACCCTGATCACAGGCAAGCTGTGGGCATGGTAGCAAGTTTCATTTTTGTCTTCGATAGTTTGGATAAGAATTTGGTCGCATGCAATACAAATGGACGCTTCAATTTAGCTCAGTACAACGATGCACTATTAATGAGCAAGGCAGCCAGTGGAATTGTGTTTAAGTTTTATAAAAATATTATCGCCAAATCGCATAGTAAATCAAACGCAGATGAAATTAAAGAAGAATGAAACTATTAATTATGTCGATAATTGGGATTTTTTTTTAAAGATTATACTTATAATTGATGAAAAACGCATCGCATAATTTAACGAAGGTTTTTACTAAAGAAAATTAATGGACTTAACTTCTATTAAATTTTTATTTTTCAATACTCTTGGTCACAAACAAATTTTAAAGCAAGCCTTGAATTTCTGAAAACTCTAGATTCTTTTCATTCCTTCTTGCTTTGATTTAATTACCATATTTGTCTTAGACTTTCTTACTATATTCAGTCCAAAACTGAAGTCTTTGTTTCGCATGGAATTTGGAAGGTTTGCGAGAATAGTTCTCCAAAACCAATTTTCGATTTCACCCATGCGAGCATAGCTTCGTTGGCTCATTTTATTGTATTGGTTTTCATTACTTGATTTCTATATTCGTCATACTTCTGGTACGATACTGATAAAGCATTTTTTATTTAATAAATTCAGAGAAGTTCAGAAGTATACCAAACGCTTATGCATCGAATCATGCTTATAAACAAAATAAATAAATAAATTTGATAGCACAACAATCTCATGAACTAGGGCCTAGTTACTTACAACTTTCAACCATTCCTGTGTGCGTGTCTGCAGGAATGGAGGGTACCTTTTCTAAGGCACTTTTCTAAGGTGAGGTTTTGTCAATTCCTCGCAAGAGGCAGTAGCCGTTTTATTTTAAAAATGATCTCTTGTCTTGTCGAATCATGCTTGGAGTTTGATTAAGATTTCTCATGCACATATAACTTTTTCGTTGCAAGAGAAATTTTGAATAATCAAACTCCAACGCTTCTCGCAACAAATAGAAAAACAAAGGATTTTCAAAAATCGTTTCGATTATATACAGGGTGTCCCGCGGTCGGCAATGCAGACGAAAACCACGGGTTCCTGAGGTAATTTTAAGTTGAAAAACTTAAAAGAGGTAATTTTCTCGTTTTTGCTTCCTTTTCGACTTAGAATGGTTTTAATTTTTGGTCTCTTTTTTGCTAAACTAAAACCGTTTCTTAATTATTTTTTTTTTGTAATTAAACAAAAAAAGTTACCCGCGCTACAAATTTTTTTATGCGAGTAATCGTTTTCCCGCAATCAATTTGTTGGCATTTTTGATTGTTTTTTTGACTTTGATATTATTTTTTCACAAAAATATGCAATTAAGTGTTAATTTTTCTTTTTTATTTTGAAAGCCCACTTTGTTTTCTTAAAAATACTTGAAATAAAGAAAATGCAAGAAATTTTAAATACTTGAATCAATTTCTTTGTAACGGGTTTATTGGTTTTCTATATCGATTTCTATTTTTGTACATTTACAACACTCAAAAGACGCATATACGTAGCTTTTTTTATTTGCTTCTGTTCAAATATTCAAATTTTCTTTAATTTCCATTTTTGATTTTATTTTATAAATAATCTTATATGTATAGCCTAGTTTATACATAAATGCAAAGTGAAATCCAAATCGAAATGAAACATTAATAAATCTCGCTACGAAAGGTTTACAAAAAAAAAATAATTTTTGTTTTATGTTTGGCTTAGATAACTCCATTGAATTATATTTACTTCGAAATAAATTTCTTCCTCCTTGTCGCTTAAATAATTGCATTTAATTTAAAAAAAAAAGCTATTTAATGGGAAAAAAGCTATTTTGTTTGTATAAAAATTTCACTTCACTTCGATCTATAAACACACAGAATCCATCGTAGTGAAAAAATCTCATATGGACGGATTCGGTGATAGGGTTTTTGTGGATTCGTAAAGTTTCCGATTACGATGGAATTCGTGATAGGGCTGATTATTAATATTCCTAAATAAGATGCATTGTAGTAGCCGTGGCATGATGGTTAGCGCGATGGACTGTCATGCCGGAGGTCTAAGGTTCGATCCCCAGCCTCGCCACCTATTTATTTAAAAAAAAAACGGCCATTGCCTCTTGCGAGGAATCCTCCAAGAGTATCTCCTGTCACAGAAAAGTGCCGCTCGTTAGCCGTTCGGATTCGGCAATAAACTGTAGGTCCCCTCCATTCCTGCAGACACGCACACAGGTTGTAAGTCACTAGGCCCTGAGCTGTTGTGCCATCAAATTTATTTATTTTTTTTTAAATAAGATGCATTGCTTATTTTAAATTTTTAGTTTATTTTGGAAAACATTTTTTTTTTTAATTTTGTCCACCTAGATAGAACTAGGGCCTAGTGACTTACAACTCTCAACCATTCCTGTGTGCGTGTCTGCAGGAATGGAGGGGACCTACAGTTTATTGCCGAATCCGAACGGCTAACGAGCGGCGCTTTTCTGTGACAGGAGATACTCTTAGAGGATTTGTCAATTCCTCGCAAGAGGCAGCAGCCGTTTTTTCTTTTAAATAAATAGGTGGCGAGGCTGGGGATCGAACCTTAGACCTCCGGCATGACAGTCCATCGCACTAACCATCACGCCACGGCTACTACAGATTATGAAAATTAGACCAAAAAAAAACCAAATTACAAAAAAATTCCGACAAAGCTGAATTTTGGTGGAGATGTTTATATTTACATATATCTTAAGCATTTTCCAAAAAGTGACCGGGGCTAAAATTTCTACGGGGTGTTTGAGTTTCAGTTTTTTGCAAATATCTTAAAAACTTTAACGGCCATATTATTGGCTTTCTTCAAAGCTAGTTTTGAGCGAAAACTATTTCTATTCAGGTTTCGAGTTTTAAGTTTTTCACTAATTATTATTGCTTTGACATACATATAAATTAAAATATTCATACATATTTTGACATCTAAATCAAATCATTATTTTATTTTGAAAATTTTTAAACTTGAAACCCCTATAGAACTAGCTTTTTAGTTACACTAGCTTTGAAGAAAGTCAATAATATGGCCGTAAGTGCTTTAAAAAAAATGTAAAAGCAAAAGTTGAAGTTGTTGCTTATGTAATTTTACATTAAAAATGTTATCTTTTTTTTCGCACGAGAAAAACGTGCACTGAATTAAGTCAGAAAAATTTACTGAAGTTGCATGTTTTGACGGGCAAATATGTTTTTATCGTATGTGTTTGGGTACGTCTCCACAATATAAGAAAAAAAATTCGGGGTGGTAGAAGTTAGGAAAAAGCCGCCATATTTAAACAGGTGCTCATTTGATTTTCATGTAATAACTCGCCTGGATTTTATTTTGTAATAAAATGGATAATGAAAAACTTTTACGGCTATATTATTGACTTTCTTCAAAGCTAGTTTTACTGAAAAAAACTAGTTCTATTGGAGTTTCGAGTTTTTATGTTCTCAAAAAAAAATTACTGATTTGATTTAGATGTCAAACTATGTATGAATATTTTGAATTAGATGTCAAAGTAATAACAAGACACTACTCCTGCCTCTCCTGTGGCATTTACTCCACCAAAACCTATGACAACTTTGTAGAGGAGGGTTGGTGAAATATCTTTGTCGAAGATCATTTTTCAAGATTGTCAAAATTTTTATCGACTTTTTAAAAATCGAAAATCACATTAATGGCGGATTCAAACACCCCTCTAGTACGAAATTTTTTACCCCTCCTCAAAAATGTTTATGCAAGAATGTAGCCTGATATTCTGGATTAATTTAAAGACTCCAACCTTGAAGATCCAATTATTAAATCGAAAGTTATAGCTTCGAAAGCCAACCATATTGCTCTATTTTGAATTATTTCTGAAGTGAAAAGTAAAAATTTTAGCCCTGGTCCAAATTTAGGGTACTTTTTGGAAAATGCTATCTTGATAAAGTATCCTGACAAAGATATGATAAATATTTTGGGTTATATTAAAAATATCAACACAACTAAACTAGCTGACCCTCCCCGTCTTCGTACGGATAGACGATAGACGAATCAAAGTTTTGTAAGAAATTAAAAAAGGGCACTAAAAAAAGTTTAACAGTATATTTTTGTTGGGTAAACATATATTATGTTTATTAAATGTTAGTTTTGGACTCACTGGGCTGCCCTAAACTCGGTATGAAATGTTTAAAGAATCAATTTTTTCGCTCTGGATTATTTCTGTTCGATGTGTATTTGGCCGCGCACCGAATGCAATCTGACGAAACCTCAGGTCTTTTCAATGGGAATTCAGAGCTGTTAAAATTTAAATTCACGTGAATAGATAGTGTACACAGAAAGTTATACAGAGTGTTCGGTGTAAGGTGCAGGTGCACCAACAAGGTAGAGCGAGTAGGTTGGGTTAAGACAAGAATAAATCGAATAGAAGGGGAGGTCTATTTCCCCCCATTTACGCGGGAGGGGCAATTTTCTAAGAAACTGACTTAAAACAGAAAAGGAATTATGTAAAAACAACGGTGAAACTTACAATGCCATGCTATAACTTTTTGGAAAGCCAACAATCACTTCTTTAAAACTAATTTTAAATTAAGTTGTGTTAGTGAATAGTTTTCAAAAAATTAATTTTCAAACTCGAAATTAAAAAAAAAAAAAAAAAAAATTAAAAAAAATGTCAAACTAATTTTTTTCAAAATTTTTTTGTAATTCAGTATAGTTTTTGTTTTCAAAATTCAATGCTCTTATTATTTTTTATTTAAAAACAGAAAACCGGATGCCAAAATATCTTTAAGTTTTTGAGAAAATTGAAGAATGAAAATTAAAGAAAAGATTTCTGGGATTTTTAAAAAGGCATAGCATGGCATTTTTAGTTTTACCGTTGTTTTTAAATAATAGATTTTTTCTGTTTTAATTCAACTTTTTTAGAAAATTGCCCCTCCCTACTAAACGGGGGGAAATAGAACCCCCCACCCATACGATATTTTTTCTTGTCTTAACCCAACTTACTCGCTCTAGCTTTTTGGTGCACCTTATACCGAATACCCTGTATACTTTTCTACTTTTCTAAACTTTTCTGTCCGAATATATTCATTAAACCGACCTACTGTCTTTAATATGGCTTTTGGGTGGAGGAAAAGTTTTGATATGAGTGGTACCTACCTGTTTTAATTTATTTGACTGTAAAGGCAGGCAAGCCTTTCTGAAGTCGATGCAAATTTCTAAAGGATTTATGGTCTTCTGTTAAAGAAATTTTAAATTAAATTATGCAGCTAACAAACATCCATCGCTTACATTTAAACATTAACAAAACCCTCAAACCCAACTTTTCATCAATCACAACCATATCACCTTCCACTTTCAATTTTATCTTTTGCAAACGACAAAAAAAAGAAAAAAAAAATGAGAGAAACAAATTAGCATCAAAACGCAAAAAAAAGAACTACCTTACCTAACAAACGATAGAAAATAAGTTAAAAAAAACACCCATTAAATCGAATCAGATCAATATCAAAAGAAACCTTTTTTTCATTTCCAACCAAAAGCAAGCTCCTTGTGTATTATGTATTCAAATTTCCATTAGACCTGACTCCAAGACCTTATATTCAAGGAGTAATAATTATCCTGTACACCTTTCGATTTCTGTGTTAATTTTGCTTCACCGCGGAGTGATTTTCATTTGTAAAATTCGATTAGGAATGTAAATTTCCAAACAAAGGATAGTGGGAAATTGGAAGAGGGAATATCGCACTTGAAGAAATCGGAACAATCTAATCGAAGTCATCCCGCTTCGAAATAGCAGCATCCCAGCAACAGCCCAGATAAAGGCGGAACAAGTCTTGTTGTTCTTTCTTCTTGTTTTCAATTTTATACTTGCGACTTGGATATTTGAAATACAGTTACTATAGATAAAAGCAAGTTATGGGTTCGTAAAAAAAAACATAGCTCTTTTATAACTTTGAGCTTAAGGAAATAAATTATTTGAAAAAGAGTAATGGTTTTATGAAAAATTGATTTTTCAGGAATGTCAGCTACAATCTACATCAGCTTAGACGTAGTTTTTTATTCTTTTTTATTCAAATATGTTGGTACTTAAGTTTTCTTTAATTTCTTTTTTTTTTGTTTTTATTGTTTTAATAATTTTAAATGTATTTTTGAAAGTATTTTTATTTATTTTATATTTATTGAAATTTGTCCGATTTGTCGAATTGAATACTTTGGAATCCGAATTAAATGTTTTTAAAGAGGTGTATGTGTAGGTTGAGTATTGGTACGTATACATTTGTACGTTCGTGAGCTTTTTTTTCGTTGACGATATCTTGAGAATGATAATAATGCCATAACTTGCAGAAAGTATTTTAAAAAGAAAAATCAATAAGCTGTCTTCTTTTTACAGTAAATTTAAATTTCTCGAACACCTCGAGCAAAAATAGTGGCATCGACCCCGGCTCAATAATTATGCATAACTAGTTGACCCGGTAGTCCAGTCGGAATGTCATTTGAAATGGAAAAAAATAGATAGGGTTTTTTTTTTTTTTAATTTTAATCGTTAGGGGGGCTTATTAGGAGTCTACATTTAAGTTTTCGACCGCCTAGCTCCATTGCGTTGGCCGCCATCTTGAATTTAAGGAAAATTGATTTTCGTTGAATAACTATCGTTTATTTTCAAATTTTGACTAAAAATGCAGTTAACAAAAGTTGTTCAGAATTTAATTATCTAAAACTTTGGTATTAACAGTTTTTTTTTCCTAGAATTGATATTTGACCAATTAATCCGGAAAATACAATTACAATCGTTTTTTCATGTGTATTTTGAAGTTAAGCACGTTAGTTAACATTTGTTTAAATAAAAACAAAAAGACAGAGTATTTTTTTTTTAATTATTAGGGAGGGGCCTAAAGGGTATACATATATTGAAATTTTTGACCAATTTCCTTTTTAACTTTGACCATCATCTTGAATTCAAACCATCGTTTTTTCATGTCTTTTTTGAAGTTAGGCGCGTTTGTTAACATTTTTTTAAATAAAAAAAATTTTTTAAATAAAAAAAAGGACAGGGTATTTTTTTTATCGTTGGGGAGGGGCATGAAGTATATACATAGAAATTCTCGACCACCTTCCTCTTTAGCTTTGGTCGCCATCTTGAATTCGAACCAAATTCATACTGTAAACGTTTTTCTTATATGAGGTTTATTTAACACATATCTTTATGGTAATGTGTATGGTGTTTTGGAAGGTCTGTCTTGTAATCGCGTTTTTCTTATATGAGACTTTTTTATATCCGTCATCTACTGTATCAGATAATATGTTATGATTACATTTTCTTTCTCCTGTATGGTAATGCGCCCGGCGGCATCCCCAGAGCTTTGCGCCCTGTGCATTTTGCACATCTTGCACATATGGTTGGTCCGGCCCTGGCTATGAATATTCAATTTAAAAAAAAAAATTATTTCAAAAAACATAGTTTTTATTGTTGGAAGGTTGGACCCAATCGAAAACTTTTTTTTCGCAATAAACATTAATTGAGTCGTCAGCTTCACATTGACATCAAAGTAATTACTGATTTTGCGCTTTAAGTGCACAAAATCTTAAATTAAAAGTTTCTAATGATGAATTTCAATGATAACTGTGACTGGTCCCTTAGTTCAATACGAATCCAGCAAAAAGATCCCCATTCAAATCGGATGAGGTTCAGCCGAGAAATGTGCGTTCAAATAAATATGTCCAATTCAGAAAGTATGTAATTTCCCGATCTATTCCGACTATGAGGAACTGAAGAAAATCGTGAAATGACCATTTTTATTATTTTTAATGATATAATCTTAGAGAGAGCGTTCAGGTACCTATATAGAATTAACAAAAAAAAAAAAACAACCAAAAAAAGAAAATGTAAGGAAAAACTTGGAAAGCCCACAAGATTCAAGATTTTTTTATTGAACATGTATAAAAGAGGTGTCAGTTATTTACCATTTTTCGATTTTTTTTTCACCAAAAAATCTTGAGAAAAATAAAACTTAAACTAAACTAAAACTTAAAGCTTAACATTTATACATACATAAATTTGATTAAAACTATAAAGATACAATGATTATAATACCTTTTGTTGGAACCTAGGGAGCTAAATTCATATATTGGCTTAAATAAAAATAATACATGTTTAATATGTCAAAAGTCAAACTTAAATTAAAAGTTAGTTGACTTAGATCTCCTCGGGGTGTTTCCGTCCCGGTCGTCAATGTAGTAGGAAGCACACACAAAATATGTACCTACTTACTTCTAGAGGATTTATTATCAGGTGAAGAAAGAAATAATCAAATGTTATGACCCATAAGATAAATCTGATAACACACTGATAAATTTATATATTTACATTATCTTGGGACCTTATAATCTTTTACATGTGGATATAAAAAGAAAGAGAGAGGTTAAAAAGTATGCTTGATTAATCTTTGCCTGTTTTTAGCAAACATATATAACAACACACAACCTGTAAATTAAATAATAAAAAAAAATAAGCATTAGTAGAGTCACTGTGGCGTATCAATAGATAGAAATACGACATTTTCTTAAAAATACGTTTAGAAAAAAAAATCCCCTTGTAAATCGGATAAACAAAATAAATACATATTCAATATTTTAATTTTAATTTTAATTTTAATTTTAATTTTAATTTTAATTTTAATTTTAATTTTAATTTTAATTTTAATTTTAATTTTAATTTTAATTTTAATTTTAATTTTAATTTTAATTTTAATTTTAATTTTAATTTTAATTTTAATTTTAATTTTAATTTTAATTTTAATTTTAATTTTAATTTTAATTTTAATTTTAATTTTAATTTTAATTTTAATTTTAATTTTAATTTTAATTTTAATTTTAATTTTAATTTTAATTTTAATTTTAATTTTAATTTTAATTTTAATTTTAATTTTAATTTTAATTTTAATTTTAATTTTAATTTTAATTTTAATTTTAATTTTAATTTTAATTTTAATTTTAATTTTAATTTTAATTTTAATTTTAATTTTAATTTTAATTTTAATTTTAATTTTAATTTTAATTTTAATTTTAATTTTAATTTTAATTTTAATTTTAATTTTAATTTTAATTTTAATTTTAATTTTAATTTTAATTTTAATTTTAATTTTAATTTTAATTTTAATTTTAATTTTAATTTTAATTTTAATTTTAATTTTAATTTTAATTTTAATTTTAATTTTAATTTTAATTTTAATTTTAATTTTAATTTTAATTTTAATTTTAATTTTAATTTTAATTTTAATTTTAATTTTAATTTTAATTTTAATTTTAATTTTAATTTTAATTTTAATTTTAATTTTAATTTTAATTTTAATTTTAATTTTATCTGTTAAGAAAAAATTTAGTAACGCAGAGTGTTCAAAAATTCTCACCCAAATTTTATTGCTAAATTTCGAAATTTTCTTTATTTTTCTTTCCGTAAGAACCTTCTAAAAAAGTATTTAAAAACTCAAAAAAAAAAAGATGAATGAAATTGGTAAAGTTGTTCTAAAGTTATGACGTGACTAAGGGAAAAACGGATTCTTTTTTTTTATATACATATAATATGTATATAGATTGTTGTTTTTTTTCTAATGTTTTAATAAAGACGACGTTTTTAAATTTTCCTAGATTCTAGATTTTAAACTATTATATTTGCGATTGTTATTCATTGTAAAGATTTTTATTTCGGACTTACCGCGATTAATTATAAATTCAAATTAATTGAATGAATACCGACGTTTTGACAAGATTCCACTTATCGTGGTCACGGGTTGACCTAGATCCTTTATAATCTTCTTATCCATAGAGCATGTTCATTCGACATAGTTTTGCGTATAATATTTTTTCTTCAAATCGTTAAATCAAAATAGAATCTCTGTGAATAAAATCGCAAAGGAAGTTTGCATCAACTTATACCTATTCGTATTTTTCTTTTTTTCTTTTTGTGTTTTGTGCTAATCGAATAGGATGGGCTATTGTTATGCAAATTCGTGAAAAGGAAGCTAATTGGAGTGTATTTTTGTGTCTGTCTTATAGGAAATGTTGAACCATACTGCAATCGAATTGACATTGGTTAATTGAAATCGATGAACCAGATATTTTGATTATTTTTTTTCCTTCAGAACTGATGGTATTTCTATATGCCACGTGTGTACCTGTGCAGGAGTTTATTTTGTTAAGGTAGGAATATAAGAATAGGTACTATTGACCTTTTCTGAAAGTTTACAATCATATTGGGATTCCCTGTTCTTATGGTTTCGTTCTTTTCAAAATAAATAACTTCAAACGAAGAAAAGCTGTTTTGTGTACCACCTAAATTCTTTTACCAATTCGTATTTATAGTTATAGATATGTATATAAAGAACACCTTTCTTATGGTTTTGCTTCTGATGGACGACGCCCAAGTGACTTTTGAACCGTAATATCTCAAACTGTCACTATTGGGGTTCTTTTTCTTTGAATTAACTTAAGATCATGATATTTAAGGCAGGATGTGTTCCATAAATGCACAAAATGTCTGATTACATGTATAATTTGCTAGTTTAGGTTAGACATATATGTAACTATACGCATAGGTATCTCAAGAATTTCCTTTTCCAGCTTGAAACTAAATAATCCAAACCCAAATGTATAGCGAATGTTATAGTCCCTGTAAGGTTTCTACTTATTTATGAACATGGCAATGGAATCCTTAGGTGGATTACAACTTAACTTGAGGGAACTCATTACATTAGGTTCACATCAGAAATTAGATCAAATTAAAAAAAAAAGCTACTAACTGGGTAGGAAAAGAACTAGCCTACAGCCAGCGTTTCGGTGGTTATGCAAAACAATCCAGATAGATGTGTGATGTTGTAATGCTTTGTGAAAATACAGCTGATGTAACAACAATAAAATTTAGGCATAGATTAACACTAAACACCTTATCGGATAGGTTCTCGATCGCAAGGGCTGACACTTTTTTACTCAGAGGTTTTTATCATACAATGGTAAATGATGTCAAACTCGAAAAAAGTGGTTTTCGCCATAATGTGCGTTGCGTTGACAAATTTCGCGGAAATATAAGTTAAGATGATTAGTATAGGTACCTATACCTATTTACCGGTACATACACTTGTCAAAAAAAATTAAGGGAACGAAAAAAAAATCACTTTTTTTTAGTGTTTTTTGAAAAGCTGTATCTCTGTGAAAAGTGGTCGTATATTGAGATAAAATAAAAAGCATTCTTAAGCTTTATATTTTTTGTATTGAGAAATTTCAGCAAATGAATTTTTTAAGGTACCGTTATTGAGCATCAATCATAAGAAGAAGCACGAGCCAAAAATTTTAATTTTTTTTTTTTTTTTTTGAACATTGGTATTTTCTTTGAAAATTTTTTTTGAGCCAAATCAATGCTTTTTTCGATAACTTGTTTAATCAGTTTTAAGGTCATCTTTTTTCGTTATTCTACAATTTTTTGTCAGAAGAATATCTGGCTTTGAATGAAAAAACAGACTTTTGACTTTGACTACCAATATCTTCGCAAGGAAGTTTTAAAAACGCGAATTAATTTTCTATAAGATTTTTTCAAAACATTATTACGATTATTTTTTTTGGCACCTCACCGTTACATTAAGAAAAGGTCAAAAAAAGGACTTTTTAAAGACTTTTTGTAAATCATTTACTGCTTTACAAATATTGACTGCAGGACTTAATTTGGTAAGACATTTTAAAGAACTATAGACCACCAATATTTCTGTAAAATTTCAAATTAATCCATTGAACCGTTATCCAGTACCGAATGATCAAAGTCGTAAAAAACAATTTAAGGAACAAATTGGGTGCTTCATAAACATTGTGAAATTATCATCAAAATGGGAAAGAAAAGAACAATTTTTGTCAACTTTTTTCACAGTTCAAAGAAAATACCAATGTTCAAAAAAAAAAAAAAAAATTAAATTTTTGGCTCGTGCTTCTTCTTATGATTATAACGGTAATCATAATTATATAATGATAATTATGATAATAATTGTGATAATAACGGTACCTTAAAAAATTCATTTGCTGAAATTTCTCAATACAAAAAATATAAAGCTTTAAAATGCTTTTGTTTTATCTCAATACGACCACTTTTCACAGAGATACAGCTTTTCAAAAAACACTAAAAAAAAGTGATTTTTTTTTTGTTCCCTTAATTTTTTTGACAAGTGTATTTAAAATTCATTTTAAAGCCAGATTAACAGCTTTCAAGAAAAGCGAAAATAAAGAAAAATGTTGTACGCGATGTGGTAAGGTATCCGTATCATTAAATTATTTTCGGATATTTTTTTTTAAAGCTAGCAGTTAATTTATTCACAGAGCAGTTAATTTATTCACAGAGTCCTACCGCAAGTACTTCTTCACAGAAATACTAAGCTCTATAAAGCCGTATCCACACATATCTCGTGTGTCGTGTGGCGTGTTTTATAGTGTTGTGAATTTAGTACACTGATCAAGCGTGCTGTCTTACAAACTGATACTTTTTATTTTTAATTATTCTGTTTTCTCTTTCCCACACACTAAAAAAACGTCTGCGATATAGCGTGTTATGGCGCAATCGTTACAAAATAGGTTCTGCCACAACACGCATCATATGAGACAAATATGGATCAACGCATCGCATATGAAATACATTGCAGCGATAGCGACACACGAGATAAGTGTGTTATCAAACAATTTTGAACAAAATCAGTTTGAACACAATATTTTTCATTTCTTTTTTCACAGTTTTAAATTTTAAGATAAATTTTTTCAAAAACACTTCACTAATGCCCCTGTTGAGAGAAAGCAAGAATTTTTGTTTCCCTGTTATAGAATGTCGAAGCAAAATACGATCTTGCTTGATTATGTAAAATCTTGTGGATTAAATTAAAGACGCGGTCTTTACTTGCTGACAACTTTATTTTGTAAGAAAAAGGGAAATTTGTATCTATTTGACAACCGAAAGGGTGATTTTATATAAAAATTAATATTTGACATTTCCACTGAACTAGTTTTATAAACCAAAAAAAACATAGAATACATTACAGGATCATAATGATAAAGTTAAATTCAATAGTTTTTAATACATGATTACTGAAGTTTACCAAATATTTATGTAAAATAATCTGAGTTTTAAAGACTTAACAGCCCCATTAAATAGAGCCCCTCCCCCCATGTCATTTGTTTCTTGTCGCATCTTTTGCAAAACATCCTGATATAAATGTAGAGCGTATTTCCCTGAATTAGATAGATTTTAGAGATTTCCGAAATTCGCAAAACTAGAGGGCTGGATCGGAATTTTATTTTCTGTTTTTTATTCAAATTTTCTCAAAAATGACTATCGATACTGATTTCGTACAGTAATATCTAAAGCAATTGATATTGTACCCCGTGGCAAAATGGGTAATGGGTATAGGAGGCTCCCGGAGCATTTTACATTGAGTGTGACGATTTAACAAAAAAGAGCCATGCAATTATACTTTAAATCAATTATTTTAATAGTTATGTTCGAAATAATTTTTGATGCAACGTACCATTTAAAGCAATTATAATTGGTTGGTTTTGAGCTCTTATGATTGACTAACCCAACTAACAATTCAGCTTCAGTTAGGCCTAACTGAATAGAATAAGCTTTCTGATTTCGCTAAAACATTTGTAAAATTTCTGTAAGGCATGAAAAGGAGAACGTTATAGAGGCTCTTATAAAAACCTTTGTACGGTCTATAAGAAGCCGGCCTTACCTTTCAACCCTTATAGAGGTTGAACAAAAAATCAAAAGAAGTATTTCTTATTTTCAATTTCTTTGAAGTGATTTTTATTGTATTTATTCCATTTTGAATTTGAAACTCGTACCACAAGTATAGGAAATAAGTTTAAAATAAAAAGGCGCAAAGTTTTAAACAGAAGCATGATGCTATTTAACAACTTTCTAATTTTAAAGCTCTTTACTTAAAAGTTCTTAATTTTAAATTTTTTTTAACTATAGTATCACCTAAACCTATTTTCTTAATAAATTCCAGCTGAACACGGTTAATACGGTGACAGTTCATACCATTTTCATATTATTAATTGTCAAAGTGACATTTGGATACGATACTAAAAATATAAAATAGGCATTTGGCGATTTAACGTTAGTAAAATGTTCAAAAGATAATACGATGCTAACAAGTTTAAAATTTGTATAACCTGGTTTTTAGCCTAGCGTCGTACTATAAATGCTTTAACATCATACTAAATCTTTTAAAATTTTGCGCCAAAGATTTTTATACCTTTCTACGGATCGGAACTCTAGGATAATAGTCCACCTTACACTCATAATATACACACTCAACCATCTTAGATGTAATTGTGAAGATGATCAGTCTTTTTAGAATCTTATAAAATGATTTTTATACAAACTTAAGCTTCGATACAACTGTAGTACAACTGTAGAAGATTTGATGACGATTTATGTAAATTAATTCGGTTCAAGATAAATTTTATATTTCAATTTTTATGTTGGCAAATATCATATAAAGTAACACACACAATTATAAAAAAGGTCAATCTGGTTTTAAGTTCCATTTTTTCTTTTTTTTTATTGAAACAATTTCTGAAAGCATTATGACATTTGGGAAAAGTTTTGTTGCATTTTCCAAACAACTACGGATTCAAAAATGCATTAGAAATTGAGCAATTTTGATGTTTCTCAAGAGATGATTATTCAAAAATAGGGTCCAACATTAAAAATCCGCTCCGACGGATTTCAAGTTCTGCTAATTACCTATAAAATGACGTTAAAATAATATGTATTTCGCATTTCAATTTCTCACAAACTTTGTAGTCCTCTGAGCAGTTTTTTGAAATTTAGAGAAAGAGGCAACTATAAAAAAAAAAAAAAATTTAATGGCACAACAGCTCATGAAGAACTAGGACCTAGTGACTTACAACGTGTCTGCAGGAGTGGAGGGGACCTACAATTTATTGCCGAATCCGAACGGCTAACGAGCGGCACTTTTCTGTGACAGGAGATACTCTTGGAGGATTTGTCAATTCCTCGCAAGAGACAGTAGCCGTTTTTTTTCTTTTAAATAAATAGGTGGCGAAAAAAAAGTAAAAAAGTGGCTCGACGCTTTTCAAGCTAAAATATCATTCTTTGATACACAATTTAGTTTTTTACAATACGTGTTGTATTGACTTCTGCAACTTTACGGCCATTTGCCCAATTTCACGTTTTTCTCAAAATTTCGGGTGGAGGCCTCTTAAACTGTCTTGTTTGAAAATAAATCATTTTCTGTTACCTATAATTTTAAAAATTAATGCTAGAAATTACGCCAGAGTTTATTTAAGCTATCTGGCGTTTTTTCAAAACAAAATTCTGGCGTAATTCTTGGGAATTTTTGCCACTATAAAAGTTTTACATTATGATTGTGCAGTGCTTGATGCACAAAAACTCGGATTTGAGCTTTCTTAACTATCCCAAAACGCTTACCCAATGAAATATAAAATTAACTTTATATTGAATTATTAAAACCTTTAGAACGTAGATACTTATGGAATACCTATGTATTCCATACTTCTATACAAAAATTCAATCATTATAGATCTAGATTCTAGAGCGAATGTGTCACTACACCTGCTTAAAAAAGATAGATAACCCACAAACAACAAACTAAGTTATCAATGTGCTTTAGAAAATAGCTTCAATCGACTGCCTCTGCCATGAAGAGACGAGACTCCATAAATAAGCAAGCTATGACAATAAGATGCCACCACCAGCATATCGCCTTAAAGAAGGGAAACGAAAGAAGTTTAAGTTGAAAAATAGCTTACCATTCCACACAACGGTTTATATCTAAATTACATGCACAGTGAGCGGAGTCATTTGTCACGTCTTGGGAACTTGCCTCCGACCGAACACACCTTACAGTTCTAGACCGAGGCATATAAAAATACATATGAACATTAAATACACAGGCTTTTCTATCTATTCCCCTAAAAGTCTTCAGCCCTTGGTCCTAGGGACATGAAATGAAACCACATCACATCGTACAACTCCATTCCAGCACAAATGTGCCATATCTCTTTTTCCTTGGTTAACTTTCAGAGCCTTCGTATCTCTGACAGTTTGCAATTTCCTTTTCAGTTCCGCATATACTCGTTTATACATTTTATATACCTACCGTGTTGTAACTAAACATAAAAATAAAAAAAAAAAATAAACGGAAAAGATGTTTTAAATTTTATTTCTATATAGAAATTTTCTTTCCTATCAATGTGAAAAGAATAAATGAACTTGCCCCAAAAAAAGTTTCCACTTCAAAGTGAAGAGGTTGGTGCATAATTATTGGTCGTACCCACACAACATACATTATTTATTTGGGCCCCATTGCACCAAAAACCTATCCCTAGCACGATTATGTTGTGGCGGTATGTCCCAATGTCGGCGGAAAAAATGTTCTTTGACCTTAAATCGGACATAAAGTCCATGGGTGTTAGGTGCAGGGAAATTTATGTCACCCCACGCAACTAAATCCTTTCATGATTTGTGATAAATTGCTTGGTGATTAATGATAAGTTGTTGGTGCAATAGGGCCCTAAACTACGGCGTATGGTATCAAAAGATACGGTTGGTATCATGTTTGAATACGTTCTTTTTTATAATTTTCGAGAGACTTTTTGAAAGTCTGTCCAGTGTACAACAAATTTACAAGTTTTGTACAAAAATTATTTTTTCTTTTAGAAAATACCTCTTGTTCATGGGTGATGGAATCGGCTAAGTTGATTTGTGATAATTAATAGTTACACTGACCAACGACACGATCCAACTGTCATTTCAACTATTATTGAATTTTTAAATTAAAATAATAACATCCGCCAGCAACCGGATACGGTTCACCGTCATAAGCCAGATATATGAACACATCAACATTGTGAGTTTTTCTGCATTTTTATGCATTATGATTCACATTTACTCCTTCCCACGAATATTATAAGTAAATAAGTAAATGTGTAATTTGTATGGAAATTCATCACACAGCAGCTGTATTAAGAAAAGCCAACTTCGCCTTCCATCGCATCCATCCGCTAATGCGAAAACGGACTAAGCCAAAAGACGAAGCTTCTTCTATACAAGCAGCTCATCAGACCAGTCATCACCTACTGCTTTCCCATCTGGTACACGAAAACAAAATCACACATAACGAAACTGGCAATATTCGAGAGGAAGATCTTGCGGATCTGCACAGGATTGCACTACGACAGGATACGAAGGAAACACGTCAGCAACAAGAGACTCTATTAAAATTAACAAAAACTCACAATGTAAAAAGTTAGGCCCCTATTTTGTGCCAACATATATCAAAAAAAAATCACTGTATACTTTAAGATAACTAGCACTAAGCCAATTGTAAATATTAACTGTTCAATAAAATAATCTTGAATCTTGATGGGAATTCATCTTCTGTCTTTACTAGGGTTCCCAACTTTCTTCGAAATGAAAGGAGGACACATTTTTTCTGAATAAAAACAAATAGTAGCCGTGTTTTTTTGCAAGCCTGATAGGAATTGGATGAAAAAAAAAAAAAAACCATTTGGCGCTTAACAGTACAATAAATATAAATAAAATAAATTATAAATAAAATCCTACCCGCCTGGAAAAACAAATTTGTCTTAGATGAGGCCCTAGAAAGCCTTGCATAGTAGCTTATTAAAAGGGACCAGCAAGGGTTACTATCGAAATCATACTAGGCCCTCACCTAGTTTTTATTTATTTTTGCCTCGAGACAAAAATAAATTAAAAAAAATTGGTGTATTTGAGATTCGGTACTGGAATTTTGCGCTAACTGTGCCGAGATTTAGCTATTTCAGCGAGTGAGGTGAGATGACTCGCCTTACTCGACGACTCATCTCACTTCATTCGCAAAAGTGATAGCTATTAAAGTGAAATGAGTAATTTCGAATCAAGTTTCGAACACATGAAATGTCATAAATAAAAGGCTATCTTTTAATTCGTTGTCTTTGGTTTTGTTTGTTTGTTGTTTAATTTTTCAATTTTGTATTTTTATTTTAATTAAACTTTATCGAAAAACGTAGGAAAATAAAATTTAATAAATGTGTGAATATACCACTACCCACTCCTAAACATTCTTCCAAAGTTTTGTAGTTAGTCCTCACGAAGTTGATGGGGTCGTCCTTGAGATGCTGAATTATATTTTTCACTTGTATTAAAAAAATTTATACCTACAAATAAAATGTAAATAACAAATTAATAATGTTCATCAAATATCATTTTTACATAAATGTATGTTTGTATAAAAAAAAACAAATCTTTTATGGGCTGCATACTCATTTTTACCTACATACATTGTTGTTTTGCTAGTTCGTTTCACATACGTGAAAAGGTATGTTGAAATTCCTTTGGAAAAGAACGCATACTTATACAAAAGTGGAAATTTACCAACACATACACCAAGTCACCGCTGAAACATCCGGCGAGTAAACTGACGTTTCATTTCACTCGCCTACTCACTCACTTTTACTAGCTAAATCGATTTTCAATGAAAAGTGAGTCATCTCACTCACTCGCCATTAGCTAAATCTCGGCACTGGTCTGATACGCTAAGCACTTCTGGCCTTATTCGGAATACAAAATTTCAATGTTGAAAATGAGTAACTATTAATATAAAAGGGTTATTTCTTATGGGATAGCAAAACTTTCTCAGAGTTTTTACTATCAAGGGCCTATTGAGTATTTGCTACGTTTCGTCGACGGAATTTTCCTTACCTACTGTAAATTTTTGGGGGACGTGGTTAAACTTGGAAAAACAAATAATATGAAAAAGGCATAAATAATATGAATTTTATTATGTAATTCCTTATGCAGTTAAAAAAATTATTAATTAAAAATTTGAAAGATTTTGAGGAAAAATAAAAGTTTTTGCTAAACTTTTCTTATATTTATAAGAAAATAAACTGTATTTCAAAGCGTAGAATTTTTTGGAAAAAATTATGAAATTTTTTCACACACATTAGTGCAGCAAAAAAAAATATGCATTCTAATTAATACTACGAGATACATACATACAAGGATTATACCAAACAATTAAAATAAAGTGACAGAAATAGTGAAAAATTTACACATAAAACACCAAAGGTATATACTTATCAAATGAATCATTGATTTTATCCTTCAGATTTTTGAAAAGGAGGACATTTTATAGTGAGGAAGGACGGGAGGACAAATAGTTGAAAAGGAGGACTGTCCTCCCAAATGGAGGACAGTTGGGAACCCTAGTCTTTACTCTTTATCAGTGTTGTGTGTACTATTCTAGTACGGAAGGAGGAGTATCAAGAAATACACTGCCAGTGCTCTGTTCTGGATAGGAGTTTCGTAGTTTTTGGCTGTGAAATTATTTACTTTTAATTAAACTATGTGAAATACCGTGTTATATTATTTTAACTAAAATTAGTTAGTAAGAGTGGGAAGGTATAATAATATTGAAGATAAGTTGAATTTCCGAACTCTTCAAAAACCAACCGCGTATTCTAGCTTTTTTCGGTCTGACTTTATTCGGTCTGACCTTGCACCCACTAAACTACCTAAACCTTAGACAAAAAAAAAACATCATAGTCTGGAGAAATTCGGATAATACCGTAATTAGATCATACCGTAATTAGTTCTGTTTCCGTGTCCAGGCTGAAAAAGAAGGTGCAGATAACCGGCATAGGAATGCAATTTCCTGCAGAACTGCGATTTCTTAACATAAGCATCATATTTCTAAAGCTCGTATTATTAACCAGTTTTGAATCAATTATACAACTACTATAACCCTCCCTATCACTATATCCCACGTTCAGGAACATTCTACCTCTATTATACAGTTGTCAACAACATTCGATGCAAAAAAAATAAAAATATGAAAACAAAAACAAAATCCTTACTTTTTTATTGAATCACTTTGAAAAACCGTTCCTATAATGGTATCATGTTCCTCGTAAATTGACAGAAGTCCTGCCAGCTACCACACCTCCGTTTTCCCAAAGCCCCCAGTATCATTGCTCATAAATTGACCAACACAATACACAAGCAGTACAGAAAAACCATTAATTTTTCTAGTTGGCTGCTGTTATTATTATTTGCCGTCTGTTGCTTCTACGAGAATATACAGCAGCAGCGGCTTAAAAATCTATATCCTTTGCAATGTGCTCTTTGTAGTCCTTTCGGTGCACTGGTTATGCGTTCATGATTGTTTTCTCAGGACGACGCATATAATTCCATTTCCATAGTCGGAAAATAGTCTCAGGATCTCCTCCATGGATATGGACCAATAGACAAAAATATATTAAAGAAACAACAACGAAAATCAAAGTGGTTAAAAGTTCGTCCTGGAAAAATATCCTGTGTATGTGTAGTATGTATGGAGAGACATCGCGACGATAAAGATCATAACAAAACAACAAATTTCAAATGGAAAGGAAAAATGACCAGCTAGGAAAAAAAGCAAAAAAGCAAAAAAAAATCAAACAGGAAGAGCGGTCCTTCCTATTTCAGCTCTGCAACTCGGCAATTCACATACACGTGTGACTGGTCAATATATGTATGTAGTAAGGATACGTTTATAGTTTCATAGTTTATTCTTCATTGTATTGTTGTCCTTATGAAGGTACAGCTTATGGTATTCTTTTATTTTTTCATGTTGGTTTTGCTTTTTTCTGCTGAAATTGGTTTTCAGCTAATAAGGACAAAGTCATTAGAAATAAATCAGATGACAAACAATGGAAGAATAAGTTTTAACGAACGCATGTATGAACCTTTCTCTTCTACTACTATTTTTGCTGGGTAAGCTTTATTACGGAGGGCTTTTGTATGATGGTTGGAAGCAAAACAAAAAGAAAGACTATTGAAGCAGACGAGAATAAAATTACGTTTTGATAAACATAACTTTTTTTCCACACAATTTAGAAGGACAATGAATTAAAATATGATAGTAAAATAAACTCTGAAAGTCTTTGTATAAAAATATACCTACAAAGTTATCACTTGACTGTGTTATTTTTAAGATTAAGCCATCACGATAAAAATGAGGTCAATATTAGTTGTGGTAGAAAAGGCTTTATCAAAATCTTTTATACTGTAACGAAATTTTCACTATTTGACTAGCTGCAGCGGTGTAATCACTGCCTTACTACTGCCACGGTCTAATCACCACCCAATATGCTCTCATGACAACAGCGCCATCTTGTGTAATTTTGTGGAGCTTTTAAGAAAGAGAGATATGCACTGAATAGAATACAACGCCATCTCTGGAATGGAACCTTCTAGAAGGCTTTTGTTCTAGAGCTTTCGAGTAAAGCCTCGAATCGAACCATTCTTTTAAGCAAAAATTTAATTTGCGTAAGGTGTGATAAATGATAGATTCAATAAGTTAATTAATAGTTTAGGTTAGGTAGGTTGGAAGTGATCAAGGTGACACAGTAGGTTGAACAAACCTCTCACTTAGATATCAATGGATTCATTGAGTCTCCAGAATATAAGTAAATATTAACTAAAATGAGAAGACTAATAACTATACATTTTTCTTCATCTCCACACCTCATTCTAGCTACTACCATACATCGCATCGCCCTCAACCACGACGCAACTGTTACTTCAACTATGTATTATTGAATTCTCAAATTCAAGTAATAACATCTACCATATCACCGGATAGATACAGTTCATCGTTATAAGCGAGATATATGTATAAACACATATAAGCCGCGTTTTATTATCTACGGATCTGGATCAGGATCAGCCCTTTAAAATAAAACGATACGGATCATCATGGCAGCAGTTATATATGAGCATCTCTTTTGTACTTACGTTTTGTTATTTTTCCTTTATTTCCTGGTTTTTTCCTTCACTCTGCAATTAACACTACATTACCATCAAAGCCATCTACCCGCCAGAGTAAGAAGTAATTTTTGGTTCTTTGAAATAGATCCAGATAGAGAGCAGGATCGCGAATCGTTTTTGTATCACGTGTTAAAGAATGATCCTGATTCAGATCCGAAGGTAATAAAACGCAACTATAATAGGTATTAATATGGTGATATGTTCAAAGGTTTTTTCTGCAATATTTTAATTCACAATATTACTCCTTTCCACAAATATGATAAGTCAAAGTTGTAATTTGAAAAGCAATGGAAATTCATTGAATCTTGAATGGAAATTCATCTTCTGCTTTTACCAGTCGTGTGCGTATCATTCTCAAATACGAAAGAAAAGTACCAAGAAACAAACAGCTGAGTGTGAGTGGTGCCCTAGACTAGATAGTAGTTTCGAAGTTTTTGACTTTCGAGCTGTACATTTGTTTTGTGTGTTCAGTTTCTACTGAGGCCGGTGACTCTTTCACACTGTAGTATTTGCGTCTTCGACTTGGGTCGATGACTCTATCACATTATTCTTATGTATTTGTGCATTTGCTTAATTTTCAACTAGGGCCGGGGGCCTTTTCTCAATTATATGAATTAACGTGTTAATTATCTAGGCCGGCCGGTGTTTCCCAAATGTTCGACATTGCTGTCCTTTCTAAAATGTTCGTAGCCCTGAGGCTGAGCACTCCACCCTTAGAGAAATATATTTATTCTTTATACTTTTGTAGTTTAAAAACCAAATTAAAAATTAGTATTTAAAGGTATAGTAGACGAAATTTAATTTTCTGTAGTGTGAAGCTTTGAATATTTGAACGTTTCAGGCTAAAATATCAGTTTTGCTTTGGTGGGAACATAGTACCTATTAGTGAAAACTGAAATTGCGAGTCCTTACCCCGCCACCGTGTACATGTACGTGTATAGATACTCAAGTTGAATGCCTTATCTCGAAAGCTCAGATAAAAGGTATAAATCTTAAAACATTGCATTTAATAAAAGAGTTGAGCGTCCTATAGCTACGAATATGGAGGTCCAAGACCTCTTTAGTTCGGCCATTTCTATGCAAGACGAACTTCTAGAAGAGTATTAAAACAATTTTCTAAATAAGTTTGTAAAGCAATTAGAAATATCGTTCCACTGATAGAAGCTTCTCAAGCTGATAACGAATATGGATATCAAAGACTTTTTGCATGGGGTCACTATCAAAGTATGCAAAAGGTCGAATTTACTAATAATTTTGATAATACAAAGCAAATGAAATATACATCTACTAAAATGTAATTTTTTTTTTTTTATATTTCTCTATTTTCGTTTTTTTCTTTTTAATCAAAAAATATAACATGCTGGCTAACTACACGCAGAAAAAGGATAAGTTTCTAAGATTGAAAGGTCAAATCAAATTGACGATTAATTTGAGTTCTAATCTCTTCAAAAAAAAAAAAAAACTAGTTTTCTTTGTTATTATATTTTTTTGAAACAGGGCGTTTACTTTTTTTCTTTTTCCCAGGCCCCAACAATCCTAGATACGGCCCTGTATAATCTCATAGGATTTCTTCCAAATTCGGACTATTTTTACCAGTAAAAAAAAATAATCTAGATCGGTTCAGCCGTTCTCAAATGATGCGCTTTCAACAGCTACTTATATTTAAAAGTCTAAGGATTTTAATTCGAAAGACCACATCATTCTCAAGTTTTCCAAAACTTTTATGCTTCTTGCATATTAACTCACCCAATCCAATACTTTCCCACTTTTCTATATAAAAACTTATTATACTTTTGCTATAATTCTTGCTCTTTGGCAGGCAGGTATACAATTTTTGACAATTAATTAATTCCCACCAAGATAAATTAGTTAAGCAAACTCACTCCCTGATCCCACATTCAGACATCACCCTCAAAAGTCCAGTGACTAAAAATTTTTTGTACAAGACTTCTTTTATTAACACATTCATCTCAATTTTGCCTTTTAATTAATTCACCTAAATTTCAAGAATCAGCTCTCAGTCCCCCAGAGAAAGATGGAAAAAAATGAAAGTAAGCAGCCAAACTCACGAGAGACCGTATAGATGTTTCTTATTGCAATTCTGTTCCACCTAAATACAATTAATGGCTGAACACTCTCATACTTACATACGCATGTGTTCACGCACATTACCTAACAGCAAAAAAGTTCTCATTTTTCCGAGTTAACCACCCACCTTTCGTTCCAATACCATAAGGCCTTCAGAAAATCTCACTTATTTTTGTTGGAAGAAAATTACAAATGTGTTTCAATATAAACGTCTTAGCCGTCATTGATGTCAATAAAATGGCAAAATCTCAAGGCACCACCAAAGCGTGGACCATGAAATTAATTTATGCCTCCAATTACCCTTCGATATCAATAAAACACATTCATCTCGTTAACTGACGCCACAAAATTGCCTCTAGCACCTTCTTAATATCCTTTTTACACCCCCCAGCATCATCGAAGCCCAACAGAACGGAGAAGAAACGCTCATAGTACCTCCTGGATGCCGCAGGAAGCTGTTGGCATCTCAGGCAATCGCAACGAAAAACATTTCCATAATTTTCCGATATCTATGCAGGCGGGCAATTACGCCATAATTAGCGTGCGCCCTCTCGCGTGCTGCAGAGGCAATTTGAACGTCATCGATTGCTAATTGGGTCGTTTCGATTTTTTTTTTTTTTTTATGATTCGTTTGCTCTACTGGTTTTACCTTGGGAGAAGTCCCAGCTAACACACATACTTAATACGCATTGAGTGCGACTCTCTGACTCACACCTGATTGGCGATTTTATGTAATAACTGTAAATCATCCTTGCCGAGCGACGAAACGGTAGACAATTTAAACAGTTTCGACACGCCTTTTCTATAATAAGAAAAGCGATTTTCATCAGGACACAGTAGACGGGCTATAGAGCCAAAAGCCAACACACATGTTATGGCATAAAGTTCAGCGTTTTTATTTTGGTATAAGAAAAAGGACATTCTAATGTTGGGTCCCGCTTGTTAGATAAGCCCTTTGGTGCGGTCATCTCATACATTTAAACGATGCCACAATGCGATGGACTGCGTAAAACATTATAGTGTCTATATATTCAGTATATACATATGTACATATAATTTTAAGAAGAAGGGGGCCACCCGATACGAAGACGCACGGGCCAAAAGTACATCATATCCTTTTTGTTCTTCGGGGAAGATTGCTAGGATTAGATCTCTCTGGGAATGGTAGAAATATGAATTTACTGCATATTAAAGGATATAATAATGTCCTGGGTGAAAATATGAAATTGCTATAGGAAGTTAATTTCTACGATGGCCGTTGGTATTATTGTTCTTGTTTTTCGAAAGAGGACCGACAATAAGATAGGTGGAGCACCATCAGACATCATATCATAGCAACAACAAAAGGATAATGGGATTTCTTATCTCGGATTTGAATTGGTTGTATCTCTCTAAATGTCCGGGGTTGTGTGTTGCTTTTGGTTGTCTTCTTTAAGAGTTGGATGAGCTTGAGGATTTCTTCTTGTTTTATAAGGAGAATGAGCATAGTATAGGTAGGAATTGAACATTTCTTTATTAGTTCTTAGATAAAGTGCGGAACTTGGGAGGGGGATTATGAGTATCGAAATTCCGTTGAGTCAAAACAAAAATAACAATTTTTTTTCGTAATATTGTAACGTTTTACTAAGGGCCACTTGCACAGAAGTTTTTTGACAGCAGTAACTCCTGTTTTATAAATAATTAAAGCTATCTGACTGATTTGAATCAAATCATGTTGTAGCAAAATAATTTTTCTCTATCTCAGTTTAAAAAGTTATCTTCTCCTCGTTCTCTGAATAAATATTTATACTCTGAATAGCTCCCATGTCAAATTTTAGAATTTCTTACGAGAAAGCTAGTCAAAGCGTTAGAGTTTGTTTATCTTTCAATGTGTTTTGTGTTTGTTGTGTTGGTGATTCTGATTCTGAAAATAATCTTATCCGTTTGTTATTTATTTCTGTTCGTGCAATTTAAAAACGAGAAATTTTAATTTATTTATTTAAACTGGGCTAGTAGTCCTCAGTTTAATATATTTATCCGTTCGTTCTGTGCAAGTGGCCCTAAGAGTTCGATAATAAAACTTGTTTATTTTTAATTATCAACCGTCAATTTATTTCCTTTACAAATTAAACACATTTTACTTCACTTCAAATATTTTATTTGTCATCAATCTCAAAAGTATGCAACCTAAAATCACTTCCAGATACTTTTAACTTAGAACTTTACGCTTTCAAAAATAAACTGTGCTGTGTGCTGAAGAGCTTCTCCTTATATAGTGAGCTGAATGGTTCGAGGCTCTACTCGAAAGCTCTTGAACAAAAGCCTTCTAGAAGGTTCCATTCCGCGCATTTCCCTCTTTCTCAAAAGCTCCACAAAATTACCCAATGGCGCTGTTGTCACATGAGAGCATATTAGACGGTGATTAGACCGTGGCAGTTGTAAAGCAGTGATTACACCGCTGCAGCTAGTCAAGTAGTGGTTATATCGTTTATTAATATAAAATTAAATAAAAATTGGCTTTTATAGTAGAAGTGGTTTAAAACGCAAAAGTACAACGGCAAATGTAAAAAATGAAAAATTATTGCTATTATTTTGATTCAAATGAATGTCGATTGCATAATTTGAAGTCCGAAGTCTCAAAGTGACTTCAATGAAAGCAGTGAATGATTTTTAAAGGCTGCATTCTTTTACAACCGTAGTTTTTACGCAGCCTTGCTTGTAATAGGGCCTGGGCCAGGGATATCATAGCTAGTTCTTAGGAGGTACCATCTACTCATTTCTTTTTATAACATACACATGCATAGGTAACTTCACCATTCACTCACCAATTAAATTATGGTCCAATAAATTTAGTGATATAAAAACTGAAGCTATAAAACCCCTACCTTCCCAAATTATATTCTGGTTCCGGGCCTGTTATTGAAAACATAAATGATTATGAAGTCATATTCGAATAGACTTTAAGATAAAGAAAATAATTTAGAACATAGTTATGAGAGGATTCTAAATAAAGGTTTTTGTATTTAAATTAGAAAATAGATTGAATCTAAAGTTCAAGATTTAAAATGAAAGTGATTGAAATTTAATTTTATTTGAAAGCCTTGAGCACTTGAGTTCTTTTATACTTCAAGTTATACATTGAAGAAATAGATATTAAAGGTTGACCTTGAAATTAATGAACAAACAAATATGGGAAATATTTCTGAAACTTAAAAGAAGTTCATGTTGTTGATTTAAAAAAAAAAGCTCGGGGTAGAACCAGAGGGAACTCTCAACCATTCTTGTGAACGTGTTATTGGCAGGAATGGAGGGGACCTAAAATTTTCTGCCGATTCCAAACGAGTGATGACGTCAAGTTTGTTGAATTGTTTGTATAATGCCTTGTGGTAACGGTTTATTGTTGGTCGTTTGTGTATGTGGGTTAAATGTTGATGTATAGGGCGCTGGATGCATAATTATATGTGTATGTGTATCGAATGATGCCAATTCCAAACAGCTTAGGTGGGGATAGGAACTTATTCATGACAAAAGTTTTTTTTTTTTGAGGGTTCGCCACTTCCTCGCAAGAGGCAGTAGCCTTTTTTTTTTAATTTTTAGGTGAAGCTGCGAATCGAATCCTAGATCAGACTTTGGATTTAAAGTCGCTGAATATTAAAACTTATTCACTTGATTGTAAAATAAAATTGGTAATACGAGCCCATACTTTATACCGCCTTTTATACCAGTGACGGCTTAAACTAAAAAACTTGAAAACAAAATCAACATGTACATATTGTGATGCTTTTTCTTCAAGGCTGAGGTAACTCACCGGTGTCCAGGATTCTTCCCAAAGAAGCAACAAAACTTGGGATTGGAAGGTCGTTAATTCCGAACGAAAAGAAAGCGTTTATTTTTCTTACTTAAACGTTTCACCAGAATTTGTTTATTTATCAATAATTGCTAACACGGTATTTCATATACTGTTTACAATATTATATTTTCTTAAGCTAAATAACATGGCATTTCATATAATACAATTGATATCGAGCTTACAATATAACTAACACGGTAATTCATATACTGTGTCCTCAGCCTATAAACCTGAGGAACAAAACGGATGGAAACTCTCGGGAGAGAACCTGTCCAACGTTATCCTAGAAGAGGAACACGAAGGAAATAAACGGTCAGGGCCCTTATCGGAAACCCTTTGTCCCTAGTACGCAACCTAAGGAACTAAGCGGTCGGAACCCACGGAGGAGAACCTTGTCCAATGACCTCCTTGAAGAGCGGGCCAGAAGAACCAAACGGTCGGGAATCCTTACAGAAAACCCTTGTCCCTAGCACGCAATCTGGGGAACAAAACGATTGGAGCTCACAAAGGAGTCCTGTCCAATTAGCCACTGGAAGAGGAGCTTAAAGGAACCAAACGGTCGGGAGTTTTCCCTTGTCCCTAGCACGCAATCAGGGGAACAAAGCGGATAGATGACCCTCGGAAGAGAAATCTTGTCCAATGAGCTTCTAGAAGAGGAACTCAGAGGAACCAAACGAGTGGAAAACCCTGTGTCCTCAGCGAGCAAACTAAGGAAATAAGCGGTCGGAACCCACGGAGGAGCACCTTGTCCAATGGGCTACTTGAAGAGTAGTTTCAAAGGAACCAAACGATCGGGAATCCTTACACTCAGGGAAAAACTGCGACTTAGATTTTAATACCGACGTATTACATTTTACGATGCTAGCATTTTTAAAAGTTGCATTTGAATCAAAGCCAAAACTATTTAATTCAAATATGAAACACGTTTGATTAATCCTCTCTGAGAAGAGTTACTCAACAAACGAGAAAAGTACTTTAAATCAAAGGGGAGGCGTATTTAATTATGCGGCTTAACTTTTTTCAAACAACTTAGTTCCGATTAAAGTAGAAACGTTTTTAAATCTAATATACTTTTGTTTGTTTTAAAAACCAGCTTAAATGATTAGGAATTTTTTTCTGGTTGGATATACTTCACACTAGGTATTCGCCATGAAATCTATGTAAGATGAACTGAACTTGATAGAAATTGCGTATTGACAATGTCTTTTCAGCATTTTATTCTTCTTTTTTTTCAGCCTTTAATTTTTTTTCCATTTGCTTTTATTTTCTTTTTCAGTTTTCATTTCAGGAGGTTATTTCCCAATTGTTTGAAGTAATTGTTGGCCAGAAACATAGTGCTAGACATACAATCAAGAAGCAAACGTATGTATGTAAATCAAAGTAAAATGGCAACAATTTGGGCCCAAACACTTTTCTTTTTAAAATCAAAGCCGCGCGCCTTTGAATCAAATTTAAAGAGTAAAATAAGTAGGTATCAACGAAGTAATTTTAAATAACAAGTTTAATATATTCAAAGTAGAAATGCATTTAAAAGTAATACAAAACGTATTTGAAACAAAAGCGTGTTCCATTGAACTATTCAATATGCAACGTATTTAATTTAAAGTACCTTTCTCTTTGGATTTTATTCAAATACGCGCGGCTTTGATTTTAATAAGAACGTGTTTGGCCCCAAATTGTTGCCATTCTACTTTGATTTAAATACGTTTTCTTTGATTCTACAATGTTTTTTGGCTCAGTGTACAAGAAAACCCTTGTCCTCAGTGAGCAAACTAAGGAAATAAACGGTCGGAACCCACGGAGGAGCACCTTGTCCAATGAGCTACTTGAAGAGTAGTTTCAAAAGAACCAAACGATCGGGAATCCTTACAAGAAAACCCTTGTCCTCAGTGAGCAAACTAAGGAAGTAAACGGTCGGAACTCACGGAGGAGTACCTTGTCCAACGAGCTACTTGAAGAGAAACTCAGAGGAACGAAGCGGTCGGAAGTTCTTAAGGAAATCCCTTTATAAGTAAACACTAACTAAATAACTAATAATATTTGCCCTAGCTGACTCCCTAACAATTTATTTCCAAAAAGTTAGAATGGCCTCTTAAGCAGAGTAACCTGCTAAGCAATGCCTCTCTGTCGCCGAAACACCTAATCAAGAGGTTTTGTTTGCGGCCCGATCTTTAATCCTCTGTACACTAGATTGGTACCCACACTGGACGAGAAAGAAAGACAATTTAGTCGATTGTTTCACCTCGCCTTATCATATTCTGGGAAACGAGTCAGTGTGAACTGACAGATTGCGAAACGAAATATTATTTATTTCAAATGACCGGGTGGGTGCACAGTGACTATGCACTAAACAGAAAGGGTGTATATGGTGGTCGTACCGTCTTGCTGGTAATTAGCATGGGTACTTTTAGGGTGTATGCGGTTGTCGCATCGTTTTGCTCGTAATAAGCTATGGGGTATTGTAGGATATTGTAACGCTTCGTTACAATATACGTAATTAATTAGCAATAAATTAAGTAAACAACTTCTGCAGTTGTTCAATCAATTTACACTTAAGTACGTTTGCGTCATTAAAATTGTTTTTTTAATTTATCTATACCTATATCTATACATATAATAAATGAGAAGCCTTCAATTCGTTTGTGCTTAATAGACTCAAAAACTACTTAACAGATTTCTCTGAAATTTTCAACGTTTGTCCTTACTAGCGGTGGGAAGGTTTAGCAAGTGGTTTGTGTAAAATAAACCTTTTGCAATGCACACTTTTATTAAAATTAAGTTAAACTAATACAGCCTTATTTATTAACTCGTTTTAGAGACGGAGTAAGGTTACTCCGACTTTACGACACCTCTAATCCTGAAAAATTTATTCATAAAAAAATACACGTGGAATAGAGGCGGAGTAAGCTAAAACTGGTACATAGCAGGAATAAAGCCGGAGTAAAGCCGTTTTAGTATTTATGTCATTTTGACATGACATCAGCATCGTGCGAAATTTACAAAAAGGTGTGCAAACGAAATGACAGTTTTCAGACCGTTTTCTTATATTTTGCTTATCCATTCATTAGATAGGTACTTATTTAGATAAAATAAAACCAATAATAATTACTTTAAATTAATAATTTGTGGAAATCAGCCATGTTTATAATAACCAGAGTTTTAGATTTGTCATTTTTTGATAATATTATTTTATAAATAAGAATTTCTTTGACGTGGCGTAAAGACGGAGTAAGTGCTTCGACTCGGTTTAACTATTCCGAGGTTGAAACGAGTTTTAGTGAAATCTAATAAATGAGGCTGATACTGTGTGTTTAGTTAATTTGAGTAAAATAAATCAAAGTAGGTACGTTGTATTATAAGGGTTCACATGGATAAGCATGTTTAACATAACATGGGTTTATGAAAATAACTGTAAACGGAACTTTGCGTTCTTGTGAAACAGAAAGTTTTTTAAAGCATACGTTTGGAAATATTATTTTTTTTTTCAGATTTAAATCCGTCATAGCTACATATGTATGTATCTATGTACATACATTACATATGAATCAAGAGATAAAGGTAAGACATTTCCTGTGATACCACGTTTATTACCAGCAGATGAACTCAGCATGTTTGAAAGCGTCAGTTCTACGGATACATATTTCAAGTTGTAATTGTAACCTAAATATTAGATAGCCGTGTTTTTTGGTGCATTTTCTTCGTTTGAAAAAAAGTCAATTTTAAATACAAAAACACTACTGCATTATACCAATTTTTTGTTGTATTTTACATTTACTTTTTTTTTAAGTGAAGATAAAAATGCGCGAAAAACACGGCTATTATTAAAACAACAATTTTTACTGGCAATAAAATGTGTTTTGGCACCAAATATAAATTGTTCCAAATGCAGTACATACTGCAAGTATGTGGGGTGAACTTTGAGTATCCATGTTTTTTTCCGACGGAAAACATGCTTGAAACATTGCGTACCAAAGGGCATTAAAATGGAAAGATTCGATGGAAATATATGTACATACATACATATATCAGAAATTCATTCTTAATCGTCATATGTACTATATGCTAAATGAAATATTAAAACTAAGATAATACGACAATATGGCTTCATGGTAAAACTAATAAAAAATATAATTTGTCCTTTTGAGTTATACGCAATGTATGAGAAAAGACACATAAGACATTTTACAAAAGAAATTTATATTTGTCCACCCGTGCGAAGCCGGGACGGGCCAGCTAGTTTTTATAAATAGAATTTTGTTTTCATTTTTAGGGAAAGACAATTGCGTCGTTTAAAATTTTAACGTTAGAAAATTAATTTTGAAAGAATTCATCTACGAAGTTTTCAAAATATAGAATTGTCAATTATTTTTTTTTAATTCAAAATAATTTTTTGTTGACAATTTTGACCAAAAATATAAAATTGTAACAACCCAGGTATAGTCTTAAGAAAAAAAAAAATAGTTTCAACACAATTTTTTGAGTTTGAAAATTATTTTTTCAAAAACTGTTCACTTAAACAATATGAATTAAAAACAAGACAAAAAAATGGATACCTGACTTTGAAAAAAAAAGGATAACATCGTGGGTGTTTCCAATATGTTTTTTAATAGAGGAAGCTACCGACTGCTAAGTATTTATTTAATAAAAAGAAAGCCAAATGCAGTCTTTATTTTTTAGTCGATATTTATTTAATATCTTCCGACGCGTTTCGATTCTGGTTGGAATCTTCTTCAGGGATGTATTTTTAATATCGATTGTGTCTTTACAGATTTTTTGTCAACAGTAGCCATACCATATTTTTTTTAACAGATTTATGTTCTAGCTTTAATTGACACGTTCAATATTATTATCTAATTAATAAAAGAAATACCAACCAGAATCGAAACGTCGTCGGCAGATATTAAATAAATATTGATTAAAAAACAAACACTGCATTTGGCTCCCTTTTTATTAAATAAATATTTTTTAATATTTTTTTTTTCATTTCAAGTCGCTTTTTAAGAAAATTTCCCTCCTCTCGACTAAATGCAATAGGAAAATAGACCTACCCTCCTATAAGAAACTGTAGGTCCCCTCCATTCAAAACAGGAGTGGTTGTGAGTTGTTAGTCAATAGGCCATGGTTCTTCATGAGCTTTTGTGCCACCAAATTTTTATATTTTAAAATATGTAATGATAACAAAATTCTATATACCTACTTTATTTACTATTTTTTACCGCATTTTGGAGTTGGATCACTTAAACTTTTTAAATAAATTATGCATTCAATCACTCCGCCTAGACAGAAATAAATTTTTCTTATTTTCTTTAATACATAAGAACAAGTTCGTGCGACTAAGTCGTGTTATTTATTTTTATTTGGAAGCAATCATTTCTATTTTTCGAGGTTTGTGGGAAAATAAAATAATATAGGTAGATAGATATTTCAAAATATAAGCAGGCGAGCTTATACAAAAACAGAAGATATGCTGGAAATAAAGTTCTTTTTCTCTTACTCTATCCATAAAGAAGGTAAATCCATTCTAGGAAAAAAAAAAAGAAAAGAAAAGTCTTCACTAGACTTTGGCCCGAAGAACAATAAATCAATCAATCCAGCTTAAGTAAAATACCCGAATTAAAAGCGAGAAGGACTAAACCACATCTCTCCTCCTTCTTGATATGCGGGCTTAAAAAGGATTCGTGTAATGTAACCATTTACACCAACATCAATTCCGAACATCATTCCGTTTACACGTAAACTTCGTGTGTCATGGGCCAACATCAGCATCCCAGGATATGGGGGATTAATTTTTATCCCTGAACAGGGTGCATTAGATCACGTTATGTGGTTGCATAATTTATGGCGACAAGTGACCCCTTGCTAAAGTGTCACCTTTAGTTCTCTCGCTCTTTCTCTGTCCGATGTGTGTGCGACACTTTCACCAAAACTTTACTTTATAACTCCCACAAATACAAACCCATTTACGCCTTCGAATACCCGAATGAAACATGGCCATTAGGCATATGTATCAACCTACATATACCAGAATCACATGTCAGGAATAAACAAAAAAAAAAAAAAGAAAGTCAGAGTTGAATTTAATCGTCGCAATAGTCCAATTCCAATTTCTTCTTCCCTCCAATTGTTCGTCCACGAAGATGAAACTTTGAAGAAACATCTTATAAGATATGCATGGAGCTTTCGGAGACATGTGAAGTGGACCAGTATTTAAACCTTAGGGGAGCATTACCAAATTGAGTTACATTTCTTATAAGTTTGGAGACCTTTGCAACCGAACCAACCGGCTGTCTAACCGACCGACCGAACGAAAATGCCTATACGACAGTTTGGGGAGTAATTAAGAAGCCCCAATTCATTTATCATGGACAGCATTATAGCTGTGGAATTATACTGTGGAAAGGGACATCACCGGCCATAGACCCAAACGCATACACCTTTATAGCAAAATGAATGTTGTTGGGAGTACATTTAATGACTTTTGGGGAGGCTGATTCTTCTTTGGCCTCGGCTAAACATAATTTTAAGTAAAGTTTGCTGGTATGTGTTTAGTTTCATTTTTTCTTGTATATCTCATTTGACAGACAGGAAGACTCTTGGCAAATGTCAAAATGGCGCCCGGGTGAAGGTCTGTTTTGTAACATTTTCCGTATTGAATTTCTTTGTAATCCGGCTGGTTTTTGGAAGACAGAGCCAGCACAATATTTCATCGTTTTGTTGATTGCTTTAAGGTACCATGTGCGGCTCATTGCGTATATGTTCATCCAATGTTTAACCTTTAATTTCTTATTACGCATTCAAACGGTATGAGCATGAGAGAGGTGTGGTAAGGCAAACTGGAAAGTTAATGCGAGAGCTAATTAAAATTGTGTTTTTACATTGTTAATGTTTGATTATGGTTATGTGTTGCATGTTGAAAATTGTTTTATTGTCGTCAGTTTAAGATGTCAAAGGTTAAAGGTGTAAGGGATAAATTTGATGATAAATTGATTCAAATGCATGAGGTTTCCAAGATTTGAAATTTTTACGAAGACAATTATCTCATAAAAAAAATACCCTTGGTAGATTGCCCTTGTGGCACCTACCGAACATGGATTACATGTCTTATGTGCTATAACGTGAATTAACGGTATGGGAAATACGCGTAAGGATGTCCTTTTTCAAACCTTTTTGAATGAGATATCAATGACGTCAGTGGCACTTACATATCCGAAGAAATTGAGCTCAATTTAATTTGAGTACTCCTAATTTAGCTGCAAACGCGATGACTCATCACCTGAAACTATGAGGCGATAGCTATAAAACAATTCTTCTATAATCTTTGCGCAATCTTTATCTATCGATTGGTATACTTAGGATGTCTGTACTGCAAACAGTCACTTAGCAGTAGGGCGCCAGCGGTACATGTTTTCGTGACGGTCCTCATTTCGCTACATCACACCCAACCGTCCGAGAAAGACATGTTATCCATGTCAAAAAATACCTCGCCTAAAAAGGAGCCTCATCAAACTGGTTCAGTTCAGTGTAACTTATAAAGATGGACAAGAATAAGAAAAAGGAAAACACATACAAAAAAAAAATATTTGTGTTCTCGTTATTTTTCGTTATTTTGTACTCACGAATTACAATTGGCATTGGAATGTTGACGTGTTTTTTCTTTTGAGCACTTCGTTAACTCATAATGAAAACATGTTGATTCGTTTTAGATATTGAAGTGACGTTTTCGAATGTTAATGCATTGTTTGAATTTTTTGGATCGATTTCCGGTTTGTCGTATTTTTCACGAGGCTTTAGAGAATTTAAATAATCAAATTTCCCTTTTAGCTCACCAGCTAGTTCATTACAAATAAGCAAAAGTGGTTCGATATAGAGTGTTTTGCAGCAAGAAATCTTTCTTTTGCGTACTTAAAGTTACTCAGAAAGTCAGACAACATAAACTTTAAAATCCTGTATGCATCTGCAAACAAAAAATACAAAGAACTTTGTAAGCTTAAAAAACGAAATTTTGACCTTAAAAATATTGAAACAATAAACAAAACTAAAAATGCAACGGATTTTTGGAAAGCAGTGAAGTTTTTGAATGGAAAGACAACTTCAATGTCTGCAGCTCTGCACATAGACCATCTTAAATCACATTTTTCGAGTCTTCTTAACACAAATAAAATAGCGCCCCCATTTCAATATGCAACTCCTTTCATAACTGATGAAACTCTGGATGCTCCATTTTCTCTATCCGAAGTCGAAACAGCTATACAAATCTCTAAAGATGGCAAAGCTCCTGTGGAGAACAGAATACCTTTCGAATTTTTTAAAATTCTTACTCCGAATTTCTACAACTCCTTACTGTCGAATTCAATAAAATTTTTGAGACGGGCGTCGCTCCCGCGAGTTTCCGATCAGCAATCGTCTTCCCCTTGCATAAAAAAGGCGACCCCGAAGATCCAACAAACTACAGGGGCATCTCATTTTTAAACACCGCGACAAAGCTTTTTAGTACAATATTATATACTAGATTATCCAATTGGATTGAACGCAAGGAAATTTTGACAGAAAAAATCACTCAATAGTCGACCAAATATTTTCCTTAGTAAATATAGCCGAAATCTACAAAAAGAATGACAAAAAGCTGTATGCCTTTTTCGTCGACTTTCGGGCAGCATTTGACTCCATTGCTCGGGAAGCTCTCTTCTATAAGATCTACAATTATGGAATCTCTACAAAAATATTAGCAGTCATTAGAGCAATGTATACAAAAAACGTGGCTCGAGTGTGGGATGGAAAACAACTTTCCGATGAATTTGAGACCCCAATGGGAGTAAAGCAAGGATGCGTTTTAAGTGCGCTACTCTTCAGTCTATACATAAACGACATTACTAACACAGTGAAAGGTGGTATAGTGCTTAGTGGAAAATCCATTCCAGGTCTCATGTATGCTGACGATATAGTCTTCCTAGCCGAATCTATAGACGGAATGCAACTGATGATGAATAGACTTCAGCGCTATTGCAAAGTCTGGAACCTATCGGTTAACCTATCAAAGTCCAAAATAATGATATTTAGAAGCGGTTGAGGGAGATACTCTAGAATGGAAAAATGGACTTTTCAAGAAAGTGGAAATAGTTAAGGAGTACGAGTATCTGGGTGTCTTGATTACCTCGAACCGAAATCTCGATAAACACCTCCGAGCAAAAGTAGTGGAAGCTAAGCGTGCAATGTGTACCGTGTGGAGAAGCTGCTATTTGAGGAATAACGTTTCTCATATTGCTAAATATAAAGTTTTTCGAGCAACCGCAACTGCAATTCTTTTTTACGGAGCGCAAGTGTGGGGATACCCTTCGTTCGATGCAGTGGAAAAGTTCCTCCGTTTGTTCATCAAAAGCACTTTTAGGCTGCCGAGTACGACACCCAACTATATGCTGCACTTAGAAACAGGAACATGCCCCCTTTTCTTGGATACTCTCAAATTACACTTTAATTACGTGACAAGAGTTATGGAGATGGGAGAAAACAGGATTCCGAGGCTTGTGCTTAGTCACATCATAAGTTCTAGAGGAGCATGCGTAGGTGAGTGGTATAAACTGGCGAATGAGTGCTAAATAACCTTTTCAATAACAGCTGAAGATAACGTTTCGTCACATAAAACGAAATTTGATGATTTGTTGATGAAAATCGGAAACAGGATGTATGATAGGTTTATTGAGGAAGCGGAATCATCATTATATAGAGCTTACTATAGTAAAGTTACCCACTTTTTGGAGCAAAAGACCTACTTCTTGACAATTTTCAAAGTTAAAGGCGAACTCCTGAGTCTAAACTTCATTCCTCACCGTCCAGATCTTCCTATATGGTGTGATTTATGCAACCGAAGAGAACGTGAAGACGTGCTCCATTTTTTGGGAGTTTTTCCGATTCTGAAAGAATTCCGCATGAGATACTTTGGAATTGATATACTCAGTTTAGAGGAAACCATAAAATTAGTGAATGGAGAACGAGGTTGGGATCTTTTATACCAATATTGTTTGAGTGCCTCGCGATACAGAACATGTATAATCAATGAAAGTTTTTAATTTACAAAAAATTGTATTCGAAATTGTTAAATTTTATTTTTGAAAGCATTATATTAGTTTTTTCTTTAGTAATGTACTTTTATAAAAATTAAAATGTAAATTTCAGTCTGGTAGACGGCCATCGGCCAAACCAATTTAAGACTTAAGATAAACTTACAAAGAAAGTTGTTAATAGAATTAAAATTTTGAAGTAAAAAAAAAACTAAAAAAAACTAGTTCATTTAGCAACATGATTCCATCTTCCTATCCGAAAGGAGCACATTAGGTATTAGCAATTTCCTCATTGTCACTCACATCATCATTTTTTGGAGGCAAAATTATAACATTTGTTTGAACTACTGCAAATTTATTTCGTCTTCTCATCAGAACTTGGACTCATCAATAACTCTTCGAGTAGATTAAAAATTTTTGGGAGGACACATAATATTGATTTTTTTTTTTGAACACAATGATAATTTTTAAATTACTACTTGACCGCAAAACCCAGAGTAAAAATCAAGTCAAATGCAAGAAACTCATATTGGCAATGGGTTTTTCCAATACAGCACGCATTTATGAATTGTTTTCTTTTTTCTGGGAATTTGAAGATGTACTTGCTTTATCGTACCTGAGTATAGAGCAAAGTTGTCTTATAGGGACCACGCTCATAAAAAAAATTTCCTTAGCCTTGAGGTTTCCTACAAGCAGAAGGTAAATTGAAAAGTAAAGTGTTTTCCCAAAAAAAAGCATTCTTGTATGGCTTGTTTTTTTTTTTTTTTTCTCTGAACTAAAATATGCATCCTTTTGTTCAATCAAAAAATATGTTTTTTTTCAAAAATTGGTACATTATAAACATAAACACACAATATTCTGAGAAAAAAGGCTGAGTTCCAAAATGTAGAATATGTTTTGATGCGGAAGTAATGCCTTCATTTTTCATATGCATCAGCAACGAAAACTTGATGCTTTGTAGAAATATTACATTACATAAGTCTGACGTTTCGGAATGCAAAAGAAAAAGTTTTTAATCGAAGCAGCTAGAAAGTTTTTGGATGCGCAAACTGCGCAGTAAATGCGCATCTGATGAATATTGGAACTCAGCCAAACCGATCATTCTGATTTGAAAACACAACGAACGCAAATATTTTTTGTAAGTTCAAATGCTACTACTTTAGGCGAGCGTTGCAAAATCGCAATATAGAGGTTTCGTCTTACCTGTCAGGCAGGCAACTTTATACATAAAATCCGTCAAAATAATTTTATAATGTTATTTACCTGTAGTTGACATTATTTTGAAAAATTATAATTTGGATGACATTTTTAAAAAGTTCGTAATGCTGCCTCAAAATTTTCAAAATTTCGTATTTTTAAGGTCCTAAAAACACGCTTGCATGCAGTTGGCCCCCCGACTTTCAAGTTGGGCAAAACTGTTAATGGCAATCGTTTGTACATCGTTTGTACACGTTTCTACAACTTTTAGAATAATTTGTACACGCACCGTTTTTTGTTTTTTTACAGGCAATTTAAATAAACGGACGGTAGTTGGCCCCAAAAAAAAAAATTTGAAATGCAATTCGATAGATAATCGTTTGTACACGTTTGTACAAAAAATATTTTCGTTTGTACACTTCCCAATTGGATTTTACACACAACATTTTTTTTTTTAGAAAAAAATACAGAAACAGTTCGATTAAATAGTTCAAATAACTCTCGAATTCAATATTTATTTTATTTAAATTGATCACCAGTAAAGCTCCAGACCTCCTCAGATATGACGTTTCGTTTTCGCAACGCTAGCCGGAAATGGGTTAAAGGTACTAGGCAGTAGGCACCCGATGTTCACCACGGGAGGTTGAGAGTAGGAGTTGATAGACAGAGGTTATTGAGGGCAGACAACTATCTACCCTATGACGTTTGAACATCTACCTACGAATCAGTGAAGCATTTAATTAAACAAAAAAAATTGTGTAATGTTGTCAAACTCGCACACTTTTAGCGAATAGAATAGTGAATCTACATAATTATCAACATATTTGTTGTTCCTAAAAAAAGTAAAATGTTATTAATATGTACTTTGTCAAAATTTAACATAAAATGTACCTAACAAATCCTACTGTCCAGTGTCCATATTATGACTTAAATACAATATAACTATCGTGTTTCTATATCCGGTTCCTGTTCATTGAAATTGCTATATTATGTTTGTTGGGTTTTCCATTCAAACAGTTTCTCATAAATTACACCTTCTGTGGTGGAACGGCCAGCGGCGGCGATGCTTGTGCTCACCAAGCGGATAGATATACATAAATAGATAGATATACGTGTTCTTGTTTAGCTGAATGGCTGCTGCTATCGCTTCGATCCTTATGTCGTCCACCTAATTTGAAAACCAAAGATTGCTCCTGAGGGGATAATAATCACTAATGAAAACGACATTTAATGGCAGCACAACAGATATGTATAAGGACACCTTGTGTCATTTCCTTATTAAGGAACACCATTATTATATCAAAACAACAGAAGCAGGACCTCTTGGACTTGATATATATAGTTTAGTGGATGTTCAGTGTTTCATTCGACGTTTTTTTTTTTTTTTTTTCATTGGACTTTTGTCGATTTAGGATACATGTAATGTGTGTTTGCTTGTATTTGAATGCTTTTAAGTTGACCATTGAAGACATTACAATCCCAATTGGACAATTTATATGGTCGACCATTATATGGTGCTTTGAGTCAATAGAATTGCGTTGTTAGTGTGTATTAACGGATATTGAAGATTTATTTGCTGAAGTTAAATTTAGGGATTCATGAACAAAAAACCATTAAGTTAAAATATACGTATACAAGTCTTCCTCTGTTTTATACAGTTGCAGATGTTAATTTTTGAGTTCAATATTATGTTGGAAGAATTTCTATATATTTTAAAAGGTAGAGGTGATATCCAAAATCCCAAGGTAGGTATTCCAATTTTCTTCGCCTTATGTAATAATCATTTAGACATTTTTTTTCACCACATTCAAATCATCCTGTATATTTATGTGCATTCTCCATTTGTATAGAAAACTGAAAGCCAACTCTACCGATTGAATTATTTCGAAAATCATGAAAAAAAGTGTCATAATCTTTTTGTAGGAAATTTTCCAAGCTACAAATTTGTCATCAACATTTTTTTCTGTACAAGGTACCGTTAGGGAGATATTGCTGAAAAACTATTTTGGGGGGCCTTTAACCCCCCATAAAATTTTAAGCAGCGCTCCTATCGATAGGGACTTTTTACAGTTTCTTAAGAACACCATCAGGAGGCTGTATTCCAAAATCCAGCTTTCCGACGATTTTTCCGAAGTCAAATTTCTAATATGACTGGACTATAATTAATGACCGTTTTTAGCTTACCTCTCATAGAATCATTTTTTTGCTGGCTGTAAAGGGCTATTGGATTCGTGTAAAATTAAAAATTAGAGATTGTAATCAAAATTGACACTACGATGATGGGGAAGACCGAAAAAGTGGATTTCGCCGTACAGTCCGTTGAGTTGCGCGTCTGTGCGCCCGTGCGTCCGTGCGTCCACTGTTTATTTGAGCTACAGCATAATTTGGGACAGAGAATTTTTATCTTTTAGAGGGGACATTCGAATTTTGGATTTAGCTCATCTAGAGCTACCATACAAATGCAGGTACATAGCTTGTTTTTTTAAATTTCTCAAAAACGACTATCTATAACGATTTTGATTAAACTTCCAATTGAATTATATTTAATACTAGCCGACCCGTGCTCGCGTTGCTTCGCAAGCTTTAAATATACTTATTAATATGAGTAGGTAAAAGTATATCAAATGCTCCATGAGGCTAACCGCAATTTCTACTATATTATTAACAAAAAATTTATATGCATATGCTTTCCGTAACCAAATAAAGAATTTTATTTTCTCTCACTGAAACAGTTTCATGATGCCAACTATACATTTCCTTTTATAACTATTTTTTATTTTTTCCCTTGGACGGAAACTCCCTTAGACGGACAACATTGTTGCGACCGTCACTGTCCGGCTAAAGGAGCTTGCACTGTATTTTATTCCTTTCTCCACTCAGTTGAAATCAGTAATGTTTAACCATTTTCATAATCTTTAGCAGCTTTCAGCAAACCTTTTTTTCATGCTGCTTTCTACTGAATGACCTGCCCATTTTCCTTTCCAAATATGTACATTTATGTAACACTTCGGTTCACTGCAGAAGAAGCAAAAAATAAACACATTACGCACGGCAGTGGTGCCCATACTTAAAATATGTAGGTATGTATGTAACATTTTAGTTCGCTTAAGAAGAAGGAAAAAACAAACACACTACGCATTGGCCGCACTGATCTCTATAATATACTGGATAGCGTATCCATACAAGAAAGTTGACTCCATTTGAAGAACTGTTATAGTGGAGCTGCCTACTTTTTTGTATAACAGTATAACTTTATAACATAAAAAAGTGAAGTCAAACGTCAAAGAAGTGGAAAATGTGAAGTGAAACGATTTTGTTTTGTTGGCTGAATCTTTGTTAAAATAAATAAATTCAGGGTGAAAAAACCTAATTATTTAAATGTTTTCCATTTTTAAATCTTTAAAACATCTTCATTAAGGTATTATCTTCAATGAATGCCTCATTGTTAGTTGTAAGTACTTCGCGTCGGCTAATTTATTCATATTTTTGTGTTGTTAGTTCGGGTGGTGGCACTAATAACAATTGCAATGGCGATAATAAAATAATTCAAATTCAATTCAAAAATGAACATTCAATTCTAATTCCGAAAACAAAAAATCCATTCTAATTATCAATACGACTGCTTTAAACGCAGATTTATTTACTGCGACTCCTTCATCGGCTTCCCCTTGCTTGCTCCCCTGGGAGATGTTATAGGTTAGTTGGAAATAAACTATAGAAGCACAAAGTCACCTGGATGGCAGAGCTATTTTCTTCGATGAGATCTATGTAAAGGAAAAAAATTCAGGTAAGTTGTTTTGTTTTGTCTTTTTATTTTATGTTAAAGCTTTTAATTTTCTTTCAGAACTTTATAATCTTAAAAGGATTTGAGGATGTGCAACTAATTCCAGTAACTTTCGAAAATGTGAGTCAAGTTAAATTAAACGCTTATCGCAGTTGGAACCAAATTGATGTTTTCCGGAATTAAAAAATCAAATCAAGTGTTGTCATTGTATTAAATATCATTATACACAATTAAGAAACAACCACTTTTTAACACTGTCTTGTCTTGGTCATTTAACTTAAATACTAAAACAAGAAAGTTTTAATTTAACTCCCTTTTTCTTTTTGGCAAGCAATTATTTTGTTTAAATATTCACCTCTATTGTAATAGAAACCATTTGATCACGAAGAGGCTCTTAAGATAGACGTCAACGCTGCCGAGAAAAATGAAGACAATATCGAAGAAATCAAGAAAAAGAAGCGGCAAAAAACGTTTCCAGCTTGAAGTACCCGAAAGTCACGCAAGAAAAGTAGGGATGGACAAAAAAATGGCCCGAAGTCGTGCCGATTTCATACTAGTGAAACAAAGGTAAAGGTCATTAAGCCTATCATTTAATTCCTAACTCAAAAATCTTTTTCAGAGTTTCCTTAAGCAAATGCAACGACCTTAAGACGGTAGAAATAATGTTCTCCGAGATTTATCTCAAAAAGTCTGAGAAAATATCAAATCATTATGATTTGTGGAAATGTATCGACTTTGGATGTCCTATGCTTTATTGCTGAAAATGCTCGAAGTCAAATTTTGTGTTCCAGGGATAGTGGATGATTCTGAAACACAATTCATTTAGATAGATGAAGGTTATCATCCGTGTGTAGCAGCAGTCTTATATTTCAAAGAGAATTGTATTAGGATAATCTGGAATTGCCCCTATCTCTTCTAACAAGTCCAAATATGTGAGGTACGAGTACGTTGATAAGGCAAGTTGGACTCCTAGTAGTTATGGCACAAATTGTGAGTACATTTAAAATCTTGTTTCTTTTTTTTTTTTATTTAAGCATTGATTTGTGGGGCTGTAACCAGCTTTCGCTGGTTGATAGAATATTTACGTAATTAGATGCGCAAGATGACATTCTGTCTGGTCACAGTACATTCTTAGTGGAGCTTAATGAAACTTCATTTATTTTTAAACACGCTGCAGTTAATAGTTTGGTTATTCTTGATGAATTGGCAATTGCAGTTGCAGTTCACTGCTTGGTCAATCTTAAGTCTAGAACACTCTTCTCTATACATAATCACAATTTAATCGATTTTTTCCATAAAGATATTTTGATTGAGATAAGTCTCTAGAATTATATTTACTTCGAATCAAATTTCTTCCTCCTTGTCGCTTAAACAATTGCATTTAATGTTATTGTATTTTTCACGCCTGGGAAAAAAATCTATTTTTTAGTATGAATATTTTACTTCACTTCGATCTTTAAATAGGTGAAAATTGCAACTGTCAAAGGCACTATATTTTGCCCGAAATTAATGTTCAAAATAAGGAGGTATTATTGGCGAAAAAACTTTCCTGGTGGAAAGAACTTCGGGTAAAACCTCACAATATGGCTGATTATGTATGGCAAGTTATGGATTCATAGAAATCGAAAACGTAATTTTCATCAAAATTTGACATTACGATGATAAGGAAGACGGAAAGTGTGTTTCGCAATTCTGTCCTTCTTTCTAGTCTGTCTGTTCTGCTATAGTGTAAACGGATAAGCAGACATTCCTCCGACCGTTTTTTTTCATATACATATGTACGTACATTACTGATTCCAAAAAATTAAAATGTCTCCGATTTTAAATGCCACTAGCTTTTAAGTTTAAATCTGGATGTATCGAGTGAATAATATGGCGGTAAGAGTAACTATATGACCTGGTTTTTGTTAAAAAATAAAAAAAAAACTTAATAAGCTGTTTTAGATACCATTCTAAGTTCTGAAGTAGGGACATTCAATTAAATGTTGTTTTCCAATTGGAGAAAAAACGATTTTGTTAATTTTGTTTTGTGTTTTATTATTCACCCCTGTTCTGATTTTCGCTTCAGTAAAAAATACTATCGTTTTAAAAACATACAACAACAACATAAAAACATTCTTTACTCAATTATTTCGAAGTTTTCAATACGATATAAAATTTAAATCCGTACGAAAATCAATTTCGTTAACGAATTCAATTCGGAACGAAAATCAGAACAGGGGTGATACTTCCGTAAGTATCGTTTTTAAGCAAGCTTTACTCCCACTTGCTAACTCAAACTCAATTGTATCGCTGACAGACTTATTTGGCATTTTAATCAAACTAAGAATCTGATAATTAAAACAGATTTTATTAATTACGAAAAGCAAGCACCATGGACCGTTTTGAATAATCCTATTTGGTATTATAAATGTGAAAGTTTGTTTGCCTGTCTGTTTGTTCCTCTTAATCTCTGAAAATACCTAATTCATTCTAATGAGAATTGGTAGAGCGAGAGTTTGGAACATCAGGATGGACATATGTAATGTAGGCTACTTTTGTTTACAAACTCTACAACAGTTTTAACAGAAAATAATTAAAATATACATATATATATAGCGAGATGAAAAAAATTGGCAGACATCACAACGATAATTCTCACGAAGCTTGACGTGGTTTTCAAATTCCAATTTAAGGCAGGAGATACGAGCTTTGTGATCACAGTCTTTGAAAGAAATCAATATATTTTCATTTTTCTTAAGTTCCCGTCGGACACATAATATAACAAGTTTCTTCATAGACCCTTTACAGAATGTATACGTGGCTTTCCTTCCTTTATTCTTCGCTTATTAGAAGTATTGCTCTCATGATCTTTAGAAAAATAAAAAACAAAAAATATAGCTAGGGGCCAGTTATAGCGATCAGGAAAACGCATCAGGAAAAAAATTTGCTTTGTATAGTTAAATGTTTTATCATACGATTTGAAGTATAAATAGGATACGAATCGATGATAAATCGATTGAAATATTTTTTTCATGAAAAAAATTTAAATTGGAAGAAATAATTTGCCTAAAACAAGTACTTATTCATTTTCCTGATAGAAATTCCGTACAGAAAACGAGTTTCCATCAGGAAATGCATTTTATAGAATAAATGTTTATTCTAAAGAAATTTTTTTAATGAAATAAATATTTCAAATGATATATCATCGATGTGTATCCTTTTTATATTTCAAATCGTATGGTAAAACATTAAATTATCAAAAAGAAAATTTTTTCTGATGCGTTTTCCTGATTGCTATAACCAGCCCCTAACTTTGTGACATTCATATTCATAGTTTACCATGATTTTTTTTATAACAATTCAACAATTATTTTTAAGGTTTCAAGTTACCTGTTGCCGAAATTTATTTTCTTTTTTCGAGTTAAGCTTCGATCAAGTGTGTTATGTATTAATATTTGATCTTTTTGGGAAAAGATTTGTCCTTTCTCCATTCTTTTGCGTTTCATTCAAAAAAAGATGAGTTCTTGATGAGTTCTCAAGAAGTGAGATGCGATCTTTTTGCATTCACCCATACATGTAAGTAGGCTTTGATGTCAAATTGAAAATATCAGCCATGTTCTGCTATTCGATCTGATCGAAACTTTCGATTCACGTGAAAGTTTCATATAATTTACCTTAAATTATTTGTTTTTATCTTTAATCTTAAGGATGCAAATCTTGACCGATATTTAGTTTTGAAATTCTTAAAAGAATCTGATTGTTTAAATCCTGTTTTTATCGAAATTTACACTAAATGTGGAGCAATTATTTCCCTCCGACGGATTGTAGAATACGAAAGTTTGTTTGTTTGTTGTTTGTTTGCGAATGTTTAGCAGAATAGGGCTGTATGTTGGTTCAGTGAACTGAAAGTCTATAAATTTGTTGGTTGAGCTATGATGTTGCCCCAAAGCGTTTTTTAAAAAACCCTTGAACTCCCCCTGACAATCAAATTCTGTTTTTTTTGTGGGACTGGGCTAGTGAAAAACCACAATAGATTCATAGGTCATTATCTAGATATATTTATGCTTTGTTTCCTTTTTAGTTATGTAACTTAAAAAATCGGTCATGTATTGTCGTCTTTTACTTTTTAAAGCTATAGCACAACATCACAACATTTTAAAAAAGCTGAACTTTACAAAAAGACGTTCGTTGAAAATGTTCAAATGAAGGAAGATTTCAATTACAAAACAGAGCAATATAGGCTAAGGTAGTGTTTATGGAAAAAAACATTTTGATATTTCTTTAATTACGTTTCCTGTTCAACCGAAAAAATCTATTTTATTTATTCCAGGTTTATTTTTGGAGATTGCTAACCACCTGCGCCTTTATTGAGACGTAATCATTTATCTTAAGTAATTATGTGGAAGGCTGGTATGAACATAATAGGTGCGCTGAATACTTACTAGTTTTGGCTTACCTTAAGATTTTTAATATGTTAAAAGTTCAAAGGAAATAAATTAAACAATCTTTTATTATATTTTTGAAAAAGCGCTTTTTATTTAAGTTTTTTTTTGTAAAAAGATCGAAGCAAAAAATTATATTTTGATTAATTAATTTGATTAATTAATCATTAATTATGTCACTTTATTTAACATAAGTTCAATAGTTAATGTATTTAATGAAAATAACAGTATACAGTTACTTTTTGTGAATTGACTTGAGTTCTTAAAAATTCAATTCGGTTAGCAGATAGTTGGTTGTATAAAATATTGGTAGACATACCTTTTTCATTGACTTTGGAAACATCTTTTAGAGGATCATGATCATTACACGCTAAATTGTCTTCCTGTAAATCTGATTTGGAAACAAAAATTTTATAACAAAAATTTTTAAACATGAACAAATGGAACTAACCTGTTTCATTATATAATACTACATCGAAGTACAGAGACTCTTCTGAAGATTTTTTTGCAGGTTCTGGTCTTGTTGGTTCTTGTGCAGGTTCCTGTGTTTCTTTAATCAAGAAATTTAAAAGAAACAATATTATTCAAAAATATATTTTTGTGGTTGTTAAAAAATATTTTTATATTTGGACAGTTGGCCAGCTAGCCATTGTCTAAATAGTATCTCCTTATTTATGAACGCATTCCAGCAGTTATATAAATATGACCTCGTTTATTCAGTTCACATAATTGCAATCCTTTTTAAATGAGTTATTAAATTTTAGTAAACTTTCCGATGCGTTCAAAGAACATTTCACTAAATTGAAGAAAACTTTTTTGTTCATAATTAGAAAATAGCCTTATTTTGTAAATTAGAATGTATTTAAAATAGGATTGGACAACGAACAACCAATTGCGGTGTTCAAATTACAAATTAAATAAGGTTTTAGAGTTGGACAGCTGTTTAAATTTGACTTACTTTGGAATGGTTTTATAAATAAATATAAATCAAACGTACAGACAATTTATACAAGATATAAAATACCTTTCAAGAAAATGGATGGAACAGCATCATCTTTCATATTTAAATACGTCCTGTTTTTAATTTGGCGAAAACAGGATTGGTTAAAGTGGTCGCTGCAAATCAAGCTATCTCTGTTTGGAACAAAGTCTTTGATATCTATTGCCAACAACCACTTTTTCAACATATCTGGTTTGTCCAAAGGAAATCTGTAACAAATTAACAAGTGAAAATGTGTATTTAAATAAAAAATTTTCTAATATTTCATACTTGCGAAGAGAAAGGCCTGGTTTTGAATCCTTTGTTTCATGGCAGAAAAAACATCTGTTTGTGCGCTCTGAAAAGAGCGTTGGGATACTGCCAGCAATCAATGTTCTTCTTTTTTTAATTTCTCTAAAGCATTGGCTTTAAAAGTGATCGGAGCAAATTTTTGTATACTTTGTAGGCGTAAAAGAGGCATGAAGTTTTAGTTCTCTTTTCCAAATTTCCACCATGGCAGCATCTTCTAATGGAAATCTATAAAAGTATTATAATTGAAATAAAATTTCACCATATTTTTGGAAAATTATTGGAAAAAGTTTTGAATAGATTTTTTTAAATATTTTAAATGTTCCTTTATCAGTTTGTGAAAGGAGAATGCTCAAAAATGTATGGGCGAAAAACCTAGAGTCGATAAAAAAAAATAATGTGTCGATTGAAAGGGTATACATTGTAGATAAGAAATATGAAATAATTTTCTTTAAAAATCCTATCCCCAGATTCTCTATGACGATTTTAAATTCTTAAAAACTATCAGATTTTCTTAAAAGGTATCTTAGAGTTAAATTAGTTAATGGCCGATTTCATAAAGCCCTTTTAACCAACAGGCTTTTAAATCTTTAAATGACGTTTGTTCCATACAAAATACACCGTTTAAAAATTTAATAGCCTATTAAATATTTGTGAAATCCAATATATATAAGTGTTCTTGTTGAACATAAGAGCTTGCTTACGCTGAGGAAAAAGTAGAACAAACTTTTAAGTTGAACATAAATATTTAAGTTTCTTTTCAGCAAACTGTTCTAAATTGCACTCACAAGAGAGAAATAGAATCAACCCCATTTTGTTTATGATGTTTTTGTTTTGTGTTCGCAAATTATTTGGTTTATTGTGAGATTTATGCATGATTTTATATACATAAAGTATGTAAATAAAAAAACGAAAGCGGTTTACTTTTTTTTTTAATTAATTAAAACTACTTCATCCATAAGCCTAGTTTATAGATCGAAGCGAAGTGAAATTTTCATACAAAAAAATATCTTTTTTCTCAGGCGTGAAAAATACAATAGAATTCAATGCAATTATTTAAGCGACAAGGAGGAAGAAATTCGTTTCAAAGTAAATATAATTCAAAGGACTTATCTAAACCAAATATAAAACAAAATTTATTTTCTTTGCAAACCTTTCGACAGGAGATTTATTGATGTTTCATTTCGATTTGGATTTCACTTCGCATTGATGTATAAACTAGGCTATACCTACATATTTCTCTAGTAAACAAAAAAAACAGTTGATCTTTAAGTTAAAAGGCCTTTAAGTAACATTGCTCAAATGTGAAAAATGGTTACAGATACCGATGTTGCACTTAAGAGATGTTTTATTTTAACGTAAAGAGGGCTGTAAAATTTCATTATAGATACGGCTTTCGAATGCCAAAATGAAGTAAAATATCACGAAATAATAACGGTATAGTGATGAAACTTGGAACACACGTTCAATTTGTCATAAGAAATAATACGAAAAATGAAGAGTCCATACAAATATCTGCCGTGAATTGTTTTTTTTTTTTGAGGGCAGACTAAATGACCATGTACGTTGATAGAACTTTTAATGGAATTTTAAAATTTTTGGTTCAGATGAAAATTAAACTCTTTTACCACCTTTCATTAATGTACCAATTTTGGGAGGGGTTTTACTCGTAATAGTTCCAGTTTTCCCACCACTTGAAAAAAAAACCTTTCACCAGGCAATTATTTTTATTAACTCTTTTGATTCTTAATCAATGCGAGGTGACATCAAAATTGAAACATTATTAAATCTCGCGTCGAAAAGTTTATAAATAAAATAAATTTAGTTTTATGTTTGGTTTAGATAAGTCCGTTGAATAATATTTATGAATGAAATATCTTCCTCCTTTTGTCGCCTAAATAATTAGATTTAATTTTATTGTATTTTTAACGCCTGGGAAAAAAGCTCTCACTTCGCTTCGATCTATAAACTTGGCTTTATAGTAAATTGAACGTGAGTTCCAAGTTTCATCACTCTCATTGGTACGGCACGGAGTCCTATGTTTTCTAGTATGTGTTGGATCCAACGAGAGCCCTCGTCTTTGTTTAAAAAAAGCAACTATTATTGTGGCTAGCAAACTAGGGTGCAACAGCTACTGGTCCACTGCAATCCACAGCCACCTTCGAGGGTGCCATCAAAAAAGAAACAAAGTCGTGCGCTATTTCATACTGGGGGTGATGTCACAAATCCCAGAAGTAAGATTGAAAATAAACTTTTTCTCGGGGGTAAACAAAAGCATACAACTCGTTTAAAGCTGTTGTGCCAGCCAAGGTTATACAACTTAAGTGGTAACTAACAAAATTAATAATAAAAACAATAACTCACCCATGAAGTGTTCTGCCTTGACTTGCGGCTTGACTCCCACCTTCTTTTTGGCAATATTTGCACCGTAACACCATTTTAAATTTGTTTGCTTTTTATTTTCTTAAAAAAAAAGAAATGAAATGAAAAAATATAATAAAACTTTCTATTTCTTATTTATTCTAATAAGAAGCTTGAAAATCATACCTATCACTTTAATTTTGTTTTCACAATAAAATTCTTGTCAAAATTATTTTTTTTTGTGCTCAGAAGATGTCAAAGAGTGGAGCTGCCTTCCCAAATGTCATCTTCAATTGGAGTCAAAAAAACTGTTATACATTGTAGGGAATACACTATCCAGTGTATTATAGAGATCAGTGATTGGCCGTCGTCGTTACAAAAAGTCAACAATTGAGTGGACTGAAAGGAGGAATAAAAATGTAAATGAGTGAATGAACGAACAATTGAGTGGACAAAGATTCAGAACAGAAGGCCAATAAACAAAAGAAAATGCACAAAACACGGAACGATAATGAAATGGAACAAAGCAAGTCATTGCGATTGAATCGAATTCATAGATGCAAAAATACAAAAAGTTGATAAATTTATAATTTGTAAATAAATTTATTTCTCAGCTTTTAAGTACAGTTAAAAAATGATTAAGAGATTAAAATTTGCATAAAACTATTGCCTTTATACAAAAAATCCCATTTTTTGTAAAATATCGAGTAGATTTAAAAGCATAAATGTTGGTCAACTTCGACAAAAAAGTGTACGTAATTTGCTTAAAAGTTTATAATCCAATTCAACAAATATATTTAACAAATAAAAAATATCTATTTACATGCTTCAAAGAATAAGGAAAATTATAAAATTTGTTTCAAATAAATCGGTTGAATACTTTCTGAGAAAAACGCGGACAAACAAAATATTTGTTTCGTCTTTATATAATAGTAATGATAATGATAGTACATTTTTTTATTCTTTTTCTTTTTAAACTTCGTATCCGTTACCCGTAATGACCAAAATAGTTGTAGAAAACTGCGTTGCAGGTCTTTGACAAAAATTCGCATTGCGGGGATAGGAATTTGATGCCTTTTGAGAAAAATGCTTTATTTTCGTGTTATTCGCATATACATTAATCAGAATGGGTCAACTGATTTTGTTAATTTTGTAATCTTGTGCTTCCGAGTAGTTTTAACAATATTACATTTAAAAGCTTTGAAAATAAACAAAAACGAATGTAAACATTAAACTAATATTTTTAGTAGGGGGGAACCTGAAGCAGAACGGGCACCCGGGGTATAACGGGCCCCGTTTGTATTTCTATATCGAATAAAGGGTCAGATCTGAAACGCAATCTACCAGCTTCAATACATCGCTCGCTATTAGGGGAAACTCTTTTTTTTGAATAAAAATGGCAGTTGCTTTTCGTTTTGAACGAAACAAAATTTTCGATAATTTGAGGCTTTTTCATGTGTATTTTTCGAGTAACTGGTCAATTGAAAATTTGATTATCTTTATTTGATACCAAGATATGTAAAAAAGTAGTAGTCAAATTTTTCCAACTGCAATTATTGGATACAGTAGGAAAATTCAGGAATATATTGCCATCTATAACTTCAAGGGAACTGTTGACTCTGTCCGGATTTTTTTTAATATATTTTCTTCTTTTTTTCAAGGCCAGAAAAGTGGAAAATATTATTAATATTGCGTCATCAGACAGTACATTCCCACCAACCATAACAAAAATTTGGTTTTCTTTCCACCGCTATAATAATATGTACCTCCTACGTCCTAATGATTTGTTTTCGAATAACAGTGAAAGTGAACATCAGATGGTCTTTTATATTTTTCCTTATTAAACTTAAGCCCTGGATGCATTTTAAAATAATCATCAGCCGTGCCGCTGCCGGTGCCCAGGAAAAATAGTCCTTCCACACTTGACTTCCAAGTTTCGAGTTGGGTAAAGGGGTTGACAATATTTGAATGAAAAGCAACCCCCTTTCTGGTATTCTTCTATGTTCTTTTCTTTTTTAAAGTTCTAAGGGATTTTGATGGCATTTTGTTTTGTTCATTTTTTCTCCTTAATTGAAAATGTTTCTGGAGCTACCATAACGTCTCAGGTGTTTAGTCAGTCTTAGCTTAAGCCTTTAGCGAGAAGCTATTTTCTAGCATATGGCCGCGTTGCCGCCCATTGTTGGGTGGTTGTGCCATACAATAATACAAAAATTCAAAAGGGACTCCGCAAAATGTATCTTATCAAAGTGAGAGGCTAAAGTGTTTTCAAGAATTTCACTGTGGATTCCACGTTACGACGTAGAATAGTAAAGCTGGCTCGCAATTAAAATTATTCCAGGAATGCGTGTGTAAAGAAAACAAACTTTATCGCTCCCGGTTGTGGAGAAACGAGGTTTAGGACTTAATGAAGAAATTCCCTTGAGGGTTAAAGACGATGAAGAAAATAGAACAGAAGAAGGAAAAAAAAAAAAAACTAGAAACTATTTGCAAATAAAAGGACATAAATCTTTTCAGGCCGGGACAAAATCACACCACAATTAAGGAGTTTTCTTTTGAACAAAAACAAAAATGGAGAAATTTACGAGGCTCATATGGTGAAAAAGGAGCTGTTGCTAATTGGAGATGGAAAACATAGAAAGATAGAGATAGAGTAAAGTTGAGAGTTGGGTGTGGATCAGAGCTATCCGTTTGGGGTATCATAGCTATATGGTGAAAGGAGCTGGATCCTTTATTCTCTGTGGTTTTGGTATATCATTGGAAAAGGTACCAGATGAAGATGAGTAGGACACCAAACCAATTGTGGATGGAGAGGGATCGCAAAGACATCTGAGTATGATGCAATTTATCAAAAGGACTTACTCGTTGTTGTAAAATTCCGACACAAGTCCTTTTCTAGTTTCTTCACATAACAATGTTTAATGCTATTTTAATTGCTTAAAAAGAAACATAGGAAAAGAATTTTATTTATGCCATTATTTCTTTTCCTCAGATCGATTTTATGTAAGAAAATGTATGGCGAAGAGGTATCTATTTTACATATATTTTGTTTTTGATGCCTTTGAATTAACTTTCTGCCTTCTATTAGTAAGTAGATGGTCTTAAAAAATAAACGTATGAAAAAAGCACTATTTTGACAGGTATTTATAACGCAAGTGATGCATGATGAAGTCGACTTAAGGTTAGAAAAGTAGGTATATGCGTTGGAAGAACAGGAGAAAGATATCAGGATGTGACAGAAGTTATAAGATAGTTCAGCATAATCACATTTCACGCAGCTTCAATTTCTCCTTTCAACCTTTTTCAGTTTTCACTTGACCATACAAGTAATCTAGGCCCTAAAGCCGGTTTTACCGTGCAGACCTACTGGAGTATGTGGTATTCATGATTCCCATATTCAGGCTAAGCTTTATATTCATAGCTAAGTAAGTGGCACTTAAGTGACTAGTATATTATCTATACTTAAGTGGAGTTGCCGTGATGGTATTACGGATATTGCGTAGGACTGTCATGCCGAAGATCTCGGTTCAATTCTCAGCCTCGTCCACCTTCCGAAGGAGTGACAAATTCTAAAAGAGGATCTCTTGTTATGAATTAGTGCCATTCACCTTAGTCGTTCGGATTCGACAGAAAACTGTAGGTCATCTTCTATTACTGCCAAAAATACGCACACAGGAATTATTGAGAGTTGTAAGCCACTAGGCTCTTTAATTTAATTTAATTTGATTTTATTTAAATGGCATATTAGCCACTTAAGTGCCACTTTCTGCGACTGTTAAACGGGGCCTTAGACCAGACAAAGACGATTATAGACCATGTTGGTGTCCAAGGCAATGTAGGTGCAGACTTCTTAGCAAAAATAGGTGCAATAACAACGTTAACGGGTCCAGAGCCCTATAAAGACTAACAGTCGTATTAATTAGATTTCCTTAGAACACTCTTGAACAGTTGTCCAGCTAGCCACTGTCTAAATAGTTAGACAACTCATTATTAATAATCACATTTCAGCAGCTGTCAAAATACGACCTCATATTGCCCATGACATACCTGGAATAATTCAGTCTCGAGTGAATTAATGAATTTAACCGACTTTTTGGCTACGTTCAAGGGACATTTCTTTCATTTCTACACAACTTTTTGTTTAGCAACAAAAATTGCCTTACTTTGTTCATTGAACGTGCCGACTTTAGAATATGTTTGGACAACCAATTTCAGTGTCTAAGTTGGACAACCGATGGAAATGTTTATTAATACGATTTTGGAGTTGGACAGCTGTCTAAAGTTAGACATTCTTTGGAATGGGTTTATTAATAAGACTGTAAGTGTCTCGTCATTTCTAAGAAGACTTTGGACTTGAGTTATTTTCCGATGATATACCTTAATAAAGTTCCTGTTGAGTACGTTGATACAGCGAAAAATTTAGGCGTGTACTTTAATCGTAATCTAATATATGGAACAATCATGTAAATGCTGCGGTGGGAAAAGCCTATGGTATGGTGCACTGAGAACACTATCTGCTGCAAAGAAATTCACACCAATGGAAACAAAGAAAATGCTGGTTAAAACCTTGGTAGTCCCAATTTTAACGCATGGGTGTAAAATTTTTTTGTAGTTTAGATGCTGCATCCCAGAGAAAATTGAACGTTGTTTTTTACAATGCAGCTCGTTATGTTTTTGGACTTCAAAGATTTGACCACACTTCGAACTATACGAAAGCTTTGTATGGATTGAGCCCTCCGAATATACTGATATTTAAAACGCTGACCATGTTATTTAAGATTGTCTATACTAAGCAACCACCGGACCTTTATAATCATAATATACAGTTTCTATCTTCTGACAGAACCAACCAAGTCTGCATTCCACGTTTTACTTGTCAGATATCTGAGCGACAGTTTTTCGTTAGCGCTGTTCGCCTTTGGAATTCGTTGCCACGTCAACTAAGAAGAACGGAAAATCTGAAACATTGTCAGAGAAACTTAACCGTATATTTTTCAAATTAATTTATGTTTCAAATCATTAAAATTGAACCGGTTTATGTTTCAAACCATTTTTAAAATTAAATTAAATATTGGCTGAAAATATTTTGTTGGTGGAGCTGGGTTGATTGTTGTGCGATTAAAGATTAACAAAAAAAAATATTATATTCAAATCATTTATTTATTTATTTCAAAACATAAGTTATTTCTTGTCAAAACATAATTTATTTTAAATCTTGTTTAAAATTATTTATTTATCTATTATTTTTTCTTTAATTATTTACATACTCAATAATTGTTATATTCTTAAAGTAATACCACAACAAGGCTTAATTATCTAAAAGATGTTTATCTTAATATTAAGTTCTTTTTATACCATTAAATACAATAAATACAAATACAAATAGTAGAATAGGATAGAAAACGTGATAAAAAAATAAAATCAAAATATTAAGCTAAAACTTGCCTACATTAGCTTAAGTAGGAATAACCTAAGAAAAACTATGGGCATCCTCACTGGTCACTGCATGATAAGGAGACACCTCAGAATTCTTGGGTTAGTGAGCAGTGCAACATGTAGATTCTGCAACACTCAAGGGGATATACCGGACCAAACAGGTATAAGTAGTTGTAGCATCAAAGATACAGATATCTGGGACGTCAACACATAGCAGAGAGGGAACTCGAACTACCCTCGCTGAAAATTCTCCAAATACTAAAGTTCCAAAAAGCAAAAAATTTGGAGGAAGAGCTTTAAATGCGAAATGCAAACATATCTTGCTCTAAATAGGGGCACAGATCTCTTAAGTTATTAAGTTTATATATTGATTTATTTATCTGGATTTTACTGAAGAAGACTTAATTAAATGCCTCAAATCATTCCTGCTGTTTAAAATACAACATCCAAAATTTTGACGCAGTTGTAAGATATTATAATTTTTCAAAGAATAGGGAATGTTTAATTTTATGTATATTCATTCAAAGTTATAGTTCTTAAAGGAAATATGGTAACCTTCAACACGTTTATAGGGTGTTATGAATAATTCTCTTTTTAAAAATAAATAATTGGTTTAATAAGTGTGAAAAATTGGTCTCATCATTACCATCGTTATCAGTGTCAATTATTCCCCACGTTTATGTTGTGAAATTAAGTAATGCATTGAGAGGTGGGAATCTTGCAGCAACCAACGTCAACGATGAGAACAACAAATAATCGTCAGCAAAGACGACAATGACGACACGCACGCCCTACATATGGCAGCGTCATCAAAATCAAAACCATCACCGGAAACTTCCTCCATTTCAAACGAGCAAGAAACGAAAATTGCTGACAAATAATAATTTTACATTGCGTTGTTGTTTTGTATATTTTTTCTGTGAAAGCTTATTTTTTCTTGGTTTTCTTGGATCAGCATCAGCTATGTAATATAGGATTGGGATAAATTTCGGAGTTCAATCTATCATGGTCTCTATTTATATATTAAATAAATCAGCTTTTTTTAGTATTGTTCCATTTCTTGGATATAACCCGAACCCGTTTTAATATATTCAGCAAAAGTGTATAGAGGATATGGTCTTTGGCTTTATAGGTTTTCGTATATCAAATTGTGGGTAAAACACTGATAAATTCTTAGAGGGTAAGGTATAGATGGTGACCATTTGTTCTGTATTAATAATAAATGTAATACATAGATCCCAAGAAACAATTTTAGTTCTTAAAAAGATTCAACTGCGCTTCCAGAGCTAATCTTAAACCTCGTTTAATTAAGAAGGAGCTCTAGATGCGTCTAAAGAGCAAACTTACAACTAATTCATAGAGTTTGAGCACTTTTTGGCTCTAAATAAGCTTGTTATTAGTGCCAAGTGACTTTAAAGCTCTATTGTATATTCATTTGAAATCTTTTAAGAACATCTTTTGACAGATTGTTGTCTGTGCGACTTGAATTTTTTCACAAACTTTGGTAAATTAGAACGCATCCTTAAAATTCTGATTTCTGAATATTACACGCCGACTCCACAGGGCATACAGATGCCCAAGATCCAAACCACAATCCAATCAGCTTTTTTTTCGCACTGGGCACTTTATGTCATGTCGATAGTTATGTCGATAAATTCCACTAATAAATCAGAGCAAGAAAATCACACAAAAATTCCTTTCAATACTACTTCTACATTTCTCACACACATGGAACGTCAAACCTCATGGCCCAGCTTTGAACAGAGCTCATGTCTTGTTCAAAAATTAGTTTTCGTCGACATGTTCATGACATGGACATGGATTTTTGTGCCTCCATTGGATTTTTTGTAGACATATGTTCATAATCCTGCCATCGTTCATGGCCTGTTAAGCTCAAAAAAAGAAAACAAATATTAACTCGACAAATTAGGAATTGAAACACATTTTTCCAAACTGAAATAAATTTATTTTTGAAAAAAAAAAAAAAAAAAAAAAAAATACAATTTAAGGCGATTGCTATTGCGCATGCGTTATTTGAAGCTCTACAATGCCCGAAAATTAAAGTTTGCAGGTATTAAGGAACAGATTCTAAGATCAATCAAAAATTTGCTCATGACAACTGGCAGTAGCCCGTGGCGTAATGGTTAGTGCGATGGACTATCATGCCAGAGGTCTGGGTTCAATACCAGCCGCTTCCACCTTAAGATTTTTTCCGGGCTACTGCCTCTTGCGAGGAAGTGACAAATCCTCCAAGAGTATCTCTTGTCAGAGAAAAGTGCCGCTCACCTGCCGTTCGGATTCGGCAATAAACTGTAGGTCCCCTCCATTCCTGCAGACACGCATACAGGAATGGTTGAGAGTTGTAAGTCACTAGGCCCTGGTTCTTCATGAGCCGTTGTGCCACCAAATTTATTTATTTATAACTGGCACCTTTTAATCCAACGCACCAGCTCCTCTACGTCTAACTTCACTTGGATGCATCTAACAACATTTCAATGTTTATGACCCGTTAAAAAAATTAATGAGGAATTTATTCAATTTATTAAGTATCCTAATACAAATCTACATACATTATTTGTTTCAAAAATATGGTCACCAAATGTAAATATTGGTTTATATCGTAGGGACACATTTTTGGCTCAATATTAACATAACTCTGAAACTTTTCCAAACCACCACGTTTGCTGTTAATTTTTGGAGTAAAATCTCCTCTTGATCTTTTGCAGAAAAGGACTCTTAAAGAATATATTAAAGGCAGATGACAAATGCCAATGGTTGTTAATCTTTTTAACCAACAACGTGATTATGTTTTTGTTTTATGGATTAGGTTGTCGAATTTGTATTGAAATGGAATAAGTTTATTTGTTGAAAGAAGTGTTTGGAAAATTCATATATATTTGATGATTACAAAAGATTTAATATCATATATTTGTATGTACATAATCAAATTTAACCATAGTAATTTCATATAAAATTGAACAAAAATGAAAACTGGGAGTAAACCATAACCAGTAACCACTCTTAAATTGTCTTCACTGTTTTTGGGTTTAGATATCTAAAAAAATGTCCCTTATTTATTAGTAATAGTAAATTTGTATTTATTTAACAATTGTATATAATCTTTGAGTTACATGTTTACAATATTAAATCATTGGCTTTCGCCAATTATATTATTTATTATATCAATATGAAAGTTTTATGATATGAAATTTTTAAAATCTGAGCCACATGAACCACAAGAACATAGGTTTGTGCATTTTTTTTTACTGGAAGTGGATTAAATTAAAAACGTAGATTATTTATTTTCGTGGAATTATTTTTTTATATCATAAATTTCAAGTCACGAAATAACAAAAGAAAGAACCTGTGACACATCTATTAAATTGGCCGGCCTCAGTATACCTATAAATTTCAAACTCAATGAAATATTTTTTTATGTTGAATCACAAGTACTATGCGTACTTTTCCAGATTTTATCAGTTTGATAAAAGTCTTTGTTTTCTGATAAAAGTCATTTTTTTTCGTAGTTATAAAATTATAGGTTAAATTATATTTGATAAGGATGGTGATACTCAAAACATTTTATGAATTAAATGCGTATAAACTCAGTTGATATTTAAAATTTACATATACTTTATCTGTACACAATCATTCAGTTAAATCAAAATCGTCCCTGAGTTTGGATAGTAGAAAAATAGTTAACTGCAATTAAAAAGATGAAGAAATTTAGAAAGGATTACTGATGTTTTTTTTTTTTATTGAATAGTAAACTGTTTTTAATGTAAATGCTAATAACAAATTAAAACAATGATTATTCCCACTTAAAGAATGATACATTGGTGGTTTTTTTTTTTAATATTACATTATGTATATATCAATAATTTAAAATTTGACGCTTGATATAATTTAACTTTTATTTATTAGATAAAGAAAACAATTGAGATAACCAAAATCGGGAAGAATTAAATTAAAACAAAACATAATTAATTTCTAACAATTTAACAAAACAAAGGTAAACAAGTTAGAACTGCGCGTTAATTGTATTCATTCTGTATTGCATTCATAATTGCATTATTCCTTTAGTGAAGAAATTAACTAAAATTTGCGTCCAAATTTTGAAAAAGCTTCACTTTGGTAGACATAGGTATGGAAACACATTAAACAAAAATATGATGAGAATATTAAACTTATAGCCCCAATTTATTCATTCTCTATTAAATTTAAATTCGCCCTTTAAAATTGGAAGTTTTGTAAAATTTTAACCCCATTCCAAGAGAATTTATACATCAATCTAAGAGGTTGTTAATAAAAAAGCCAATTTAGAACCTAGTATTTAAAATTTTGAAAAAAGTCAATGTTCAATTTTTTGTTTTTCAACATTTTTGAGTTTGAAAGTATTTTTTTTTTCGAAAACTATAAACAAAAATAAGTTGTTTTTATAAAGGAAAAAAAAAATAAATTATTCTCCACAAGCTTTCATTTAACATAGCTTTCATCAATTTTGAACAATGTTAAAAATTGCCAATTATCCTTTATTTATTTATTATAATTTATTTATTTAGATACTTTTTCCAGAGTTAAATAGTTATGTTTCCGAAGTATTACATATTGGATGTAGTAATATCCTGTTAATTGTCGCTCGTATGGAAAAGAAGCATTATGTATTATAATATTTTCTGTTTAAAATATTAAATACTATAGTCCAGTGTTTCCCAAAGTGTGGTACGCACAGATTTGTCCTCTGCCTGTGTGAAGTTAGCAAGCAGGTTACTTTTTTTGATAAGAAAAAAAGCAAACAAATATTTTAAATTGTTTTTAATTAGTTTTCATATATGCCTTGTATTATCATAATTGCTGTAGTAAAATCGGCTTTTTTCATCCTTTGAAAGCGTCATGCAGATAGCGGCCCCATGGAAAAGTTCTTGGATCCCCATATTCATATCTAGGGCGCTCAGCTTTTCATCTTTATACTTCAATACCTTTTCAAAATAAATGGATAAAACTTGAGATAAGTACACGACGGGGTAACGACTCGCAAATTCAATTTTCACCGCTAGAATGTGTGCTCCCACCAAAGCAACGGCCGTTTTTGAATTTCAAAAATTAAATTCGCAAAATAATTTTAAACGCAAACTGCAAAAGTCTTTTGTTCGAAAATGCAAATACAAATTCTACTTCATTTGCACTGTGTTCGTTAGTGCAGTTTGATAAAGTCGCTTAATCGAAAACATCAACTGCGGTGCAGCTATGCAGTAAAAATGTTGAGGTGACGAAAAGACAAATAAAATGATTTTACTTCTTGTCAGATATGTATAATCAAAAATCTTAACTTTTGACGCTTTCTCAAGAAATATGTTGTACGACGTCGCAGAATTTGCTGTCAAAATCAATAGGAAAAAAAACACCAAGTTTGCGACAATTGGTAAAAGTTGCAAGTGTTTACAGACTGAATAAATAGATTTTTACCGAATCAATTATGTTTTGTTTTAGTTTTTGTTCGAAAATGTCAATTTCGCTTGCAAAAAAAAAAAATCAATTGACGAGCATATTCTGCATCAAAGCGCATTCAAAGCATTCAAACTACAAAAATATCATTTCATCTTCTACATATATACCTTAAATACTAATTTTTAATTTCGTTTATGAACTACAAAAGTAAAAAATAAATATATATTTCCTTAACGGGGGTACTCAGGGCTACAAAAATTTTAAAAGGGGTACGGCAATGCCAAAAGTTTGGGAAACACTGCTATAGTCTATAAAATGATATATTATTTTTCATTTTTCAAAAAACTCTGCCATTTGAAAGTTAAAAGCAAAAAAAAAGATATTTTTTACTTTTAGGCAATTTTTTTATTAATGAAATCTTTTACATGATACCCATATAATGAAAAATTTGTTGACAGCCTATTTTATAGAGATAAACAGTTTGTAAAACAACAAATAGGATAATTTAGCGATTAAAAGATGTAGGTATACGAAAAACCTATATTTTTGACAGTTTGCTTTTTTGAAAGATTAATATCTCCTATAACTCGTATGGAAAAAAGTGCGTAAACATTTTTTATATTTTATAAACCATAATCTTTCAAAAACTTCGCCATTAAAGATTTAAAGTTTTTTCACCAGTATTTTTATCTTTTAATCAATTTTTAAAAGTACATATACATATAAAACGATAAATGATAGGAAAAAATTGTTAAAGATTTCTTGTAGAAAGTTGCACAATGTAGAAACTTGGCATGAATACCTATGTTTTGGAAAACAAACACCATGAAAAGCCGACATCTTCTTCATTCTACGTTTTTTTTATTGATATATCTTCTTAACAGTAAGTGGGAGAAAGAAAAATGTGAAAAATTATTAGCTATGTAGAAAATCTCATTATCTACAAGCTTTGTGCGAAATATTTTTTTCTAGCGTTTATCCATTGAACATTTATATGCAAAAAACCTATGTTTCAATTTTTTGTCAGCCAGTTTCGACAACCGATTCCTTATGCCAAAGTAAAGAAATCTTCACTTGCAATAATTCAGCAGTAAAAGTATATATGTACATTTTGCCTAGGCTAAACAGCCAGAAAGTATAATTATTTAGTTGGATATTAAAACTCTCAACCATTCCTGTATGCAGGTCTGCAGGGATGGAGGGGACCTACAGTTTACTGCCTAATACGAACGGCTAAGTGCCACTTTTTTTCGGACAAGAGATACTCTTGGAGGATTTGTCACTTGGGCCTGAAAGGTGGAAGAGGCTAGGAATCGAACCCAAACCTCTGGGATGATAGTTCAACGCATGCAATATTAATCAAAGATTAAAAAGTAGTTTCACATTCACTGTTCGATGGTCCACATTGTACTTTGGGTTGCATCTACTAAAATTGTGGTTTCCCAAGCTGATTTTGAGGATAGAGTTGTCGCATGTCTAGACAGAATAGAATTAATATTGTAATCACAGATATGTGCAGCACCTAGCGACTGTAGATATTGATAGTTTGCCGCTTAAAAAAATGAAAAAAAAAACAATAAAAAAAAAAAAAAAAATTTAAGGAGAAGAAAATTCATACCGTTTCTATATTTTATATATTATTATATCATATATATAAAAATACCTTTATCAATCGACGTAAACCAACTTAACGAGCAAAAATTAAAATTTGTTAAAGATTCAATAAAATAAAAAAGTGCGTATACGCCCGAGTGTACCACACTAGAATAAATTTCCTTATGGAGCATCTTGTCTATCAAATAAATCTCATTTATTTTTGTAGTTAGGACAATTTAAATATATATTTATTTCTTAATAACCTTTTCTTCTTTGAAATAACTTCGTATTTTTTATTTTAAGTTTTTATTTATTTGTTCCAATTTTTGGAATAAATATATTGCTTGTTATTGTTTTTGCTGCCCCTAAAAATTTGCCTTCCTGGCACATATTTCATTCTGCCCAAATGGGATAAATAGGTCGATTTGTAATCATAATTTGAAAAAAAAAATTGCTTTAAAAAATATAACTGTATGGTATATTTTAAGCACAGAATCAATAACTACACATACGAGATTTCGACTGTTCATGTTCTAAATTTAATTTGTTCTTAATACCTATTTGATCTGAATCTATCCAAAGAACCTACAATTAACTTTCTACGTTGTCTATGAAATTGTTGTTGTCAATTAAGTTTTGAGATTTTTCCACCTTATCTAATCTGTCAAATTTAATAACAGACAGTTATCAGTTTCATATGATTATTGCGCACCGTACTCTTTTTTAGACTTTTGTTTTCAAGATAATAAATACAACTTCAAAACACAAAACAATAATCATTCATATTTAAAACAACAAAAGACTTGGTGCTGCGCCACAACTAAATAAACATTTACCTCTAAAAAAAACCCTATAAGACTGATCAAATATGACTTGCAAGACGTGCGAGGCTGGTGAGTTATATCGATATAAATATTTAAAATAAATTCGTTTTTTTCGTTTCTAGAAAAAGCTCAAAGTTTACCTTTAACTTGGCACTCAAAATCTTCCCTGGTTTGGGATCAATATAGTAAATGTGGACCACCGGAGAAGGCCAAGCTGGAAAACCAGAACTATGGCAGTTGTTTGGCTTTAAGACTAATTTTTCTAAAAAAATAAGAAATAAATTTAGATGTTTTATTTTTAATCCTGTTGTCCTTCAAGTGATTATTTTTATTAAACAAGGAATCTCGGAGGGATGTGTTCACATGACGGTTTTTCCCCTTTTAGTTTGCATATACAAAGAAATGCTTCTGTGCTGGCTTGGCCACCCTTTGGGATTTTTTTTTCTGTTTTGAATTCAGAATTCTCTCTCAAACGGTGGTGATGTCACAAACAAAAATGTCTGCATTTGATGTGATTGAAATGAAGAATCCCTGATAAAAGAGGTCGGGTCGTTTGTCCTGTGTAAGAGCCAGAGTGTGCTGCTGCGGTATATCCTTACACGCAGAAAAAAAAATTCTGACCGAGTGGTCTTTTCGGTGGGTTAAAAAAAAATGTGTTAAAAACAACGTAGTCTCAGTTAAAAACAACGTAGTTAAATATGTTGAAATCAACGTAGTAAACTCGGTTAAATGAAATTATTTAAAATTACTAACTAAAAATGTTAATAGAACCGAGAAACTTAGTTATAGTAATCGAGAAACTAGGTCATAAGTTGAATTTTCCGAGATTAGTTACTTTGATTAAGTAACTTATTTAAATTAAATAACTTAACTTAGTTAATGTAACATATTTCTTATTTAATATGAACCTATCTTCTTAGTTAAGATAACCTTATAGCTATCTTATTTAAATTAACTGAGTATCTAGGTTAAAACAAATAATTAGACTTATTTAATCCAAACAAGTAAATGGGTTAAAAATTCTACAACTAAATAATCTTCCCGGTTAATTTAACCGAATAGTGACGGTTAAAATAACACTACTCCTTACTTATTTTAACACACTGAACTTTGTCGAAACCACACACCTATTCAGTTAAAACAACCAACCAGACTTATTTAATTTGACCTTGTTAATGGGTTCAAATCTCGACAGCTAAATAACCTACTCATTTGATTTAACCGATTAGTGACGGTTAAAATAACATTACTCCTTACACACTGAACTTTGTCAAAACCACACACCTATTCAGTTAAAACAACCAATCAGACTTATTTAATTTACCCTTTTTAATGGGTTCAAATCTCGAAAGTTAAATAACCTACTCAGTTGATTAAACCGATTAGTGGCGGTGAAAATAACATTACTCATTACTTATTCTAACACACTGCAGTTTGTCAAAACCACACACCAAATTAGTTAAAACTACCAATCAGACTTATTTTTTGCCCTTTTTAATGGGTTCAAATCTCGAAAGTTAAATAACCTACTCAGTTGATTTAACCGATTAGTGGCGGTGAAAATAACATTACTCATTACTTCTTCTAACACACTGCAGTTTGTCAAAACCACACACCTATTCAGTTAAAACAACCAATCAGACTTATTTAATTTGCCCTTTTTAATGGGTTCAAATCTCGAAAGTTAAATTACCTACTCAGTTGATTTAACCGATTAGTGGCGGTGAAAATAACATTACTCATTACTTATTCTAACACACTGCAGTTTGTCAAAACCACACACCTATTCAGTTAAAACAACCAATCAGACTTATTTAATTTACCCTTTTTAATGGGTTCAAATCTCGAAAGTTAAATAACCTACTCAGTTGATTTAACCGATTAGTGGCGGTGAAAATAACATTACTCATTACTTATTCTAACACACTGCAGTTTGTCAAAACCACACACCAAATTAGTTAAAACAACCAATCAGACTTATTTAATTTGCCCTTTTTAATGGGTTCAAATCTCGAAAGTTAAATAACCTACTCAGTTGATTTAACCGATTAGTGGCGGTGAAAATAACATTACTCATTACTTCTTCTAACACACTGCAGTTTGTCAAAACCACACACCTATTCAGTTAAAACAACCAATCAGACTTATTTAATTTGCCCTTTTTAATGGGTTCAAATCTCGAAAGTTAAATAACCTACTCAGTTGATTTAACCGATTAGTGGCGGTGAAAATAACATTACTCATTACTTCTTCTAACACACTGCAGTTTGTCAAAACCACACACCTATTCAGTTAAAACAACCAATCAGACTTATTTAATTTGCCCTTTTTAATGGGTTCAAATCTCGAAAGTTAAATAACCTACTCAGTTGATTTAACCGATTAGTGGCGGTGAAAATAACATTACTCATTACTTCTTCTAACACACTGCAGTTTGTCAAAACCACACACCTATTCAGTTAAAACAACCAATCAGACTTATTTAATTTGCCCTTTTTAATGGGTTCAAATCTCGAAAGTTAAATAACCTACTCAGTTGATTTAACCGATTAGTGGCGGTGAAAATAACATTACTCATTACTTATTCTAACACACTGCAGTTTGTCAAAACCACACACCTATTCAGTTAAAACAACCAATCAGACTTATTTAATTTACCCTTTTTAATGGGTTCAAATCTCGAAAGTTAAATAACCTACTCAGTTGATTTAACCGATTAGTGGCGGTGAAAATAACATTACTCATTACTTATTCTAACACACTGCAGTTTGTCAAAACCACACACCTATTCAGTTAAAACAACCAATCAGACTTATTTAATTTACCCTTTTTAATGGGTTCAAATCTCGAAAGTTAAATAACCTACTCAGTTGATTTAACCGATTAGTGGCGGTGAAAATAACATTACTCATTACTTATTCTAACACACTGCAGTTTGTCAAAACCACACACCAAATTAGTTAAAACAACCAATCAGACTTATTTAATTTGCCCTTTTTAATGGGTTCAAATCTCGAAAGTTAAATAACATACTCAGTTGATTTAACCGATTAGTGGCGGTGAAAATAACATTACTCATCACTTATTCTAACACACTGCAGTTTGTCAAAACCACACACCAAATTAGTTAAAACAACCAATCAGACTTATTTAATTTGCCCTTTTTAATGGGTTCAAATCTCGAAAGTTAAATAACCTACTCAGTTGATTTAACCGATTAGTGGCGGTGAAAATAACATTACTCCTTACTTATTTTAACACATTGAAGTTTTTTAAGATGACAAAGAGTTTTAGGGGTTTTAAGCCTTCTATTTGTCTGCCATTTTTGAAAAAAAATTAAATTCTTTGCACAATTGTGCTTGAATTTTGTTTATGAGACGTCCAAATGGGGGGCTTTCAACCTTGAAAACTCGTTTTTAAACTCACACTACTTATCCCTCCTACTCATCAATCAAAATACATTTTGTCCTGCACAAAATTTCAATAATATCAGAAAAAAAAATTGTATGGGGAGGGAATTTTATTTTCCCCCGTTTAGGTGAATGAAAACTTACAAAAATTAAGTTTGCCTTAAATTCGACTTCAATCCGTAATTTTGTTGCACTAGGGATCCCATTTGCATGTCTACTTAGTAAGTAGTAAAGTAGATATTCTTATTTTCAATTTTTTTCAAGATTATAAGACATTTGAGCATCTGGTTCTTAGTTTTTGACTAAAAATTAAAAGTAGCATTGAATTTTAAAATAATAATAGTATTTACTTAATAACGTAAATTTTTGAACAGAACTAGTTTGAAAATAATTTTTGAAATTTTTTCAAAAATTTGAGTGAATGCATCTTATGCAAAAACTTTGGATTATTTTCTCCGTTCCAAAAATATTTATTCATACAAAATTGTTTCGTATATTTTGCTTATTTAGCAATAATGCTAAAAATATTTATATACATACATAAATCCTACTACATTGTAAACTTAAGAAACCGATGATAAATCAAAATTGAATCCTAAAATCTGTATTTTTAATTTAAGCTTGATTAAGAAATTGATTCAGATCTAGATTCACCTTGGTAGAACAATGAAATTTTCATTAATGTGATAGCTGATAGCATTGCTAAATGAGGGAAAAAAAGTACAGTCATGTACATGTATTTTACGCGATATAAACTTTTCTTCATGAATATTTTTCTTGTACCTACCACAAGCGAAAAATATTTCACAATCTTATACGGTATGAATGGTATGATCTCTGTTGTAACTTGAACAACAGTTTTGATAGCAAATTCTTAAAATTTGAGAGAAATTTTGAAAATTCGGAAGAAATTCACAGAAAACAAATTTACGAGCAATGTTCACATTATTATCATTCAGGATGGATTTACATATAAAATGCAAATTTTAAGAAAAGTAAATGGAACAGGTTCATGCCTTCTCCTGCATTTCTCCATACACCAATATTAGGTACTATTTATATACTTAGGTGTTCAAGAATTCATTGTATGTGCAATTGAGATACCACCAACAAGAAATTTCTGTTTAGATCAGTAATGAGTTCTTTTACTTCCAATTTTGTTCCTGGGAATTATTTGTACTGAACAAAACTCAAGTAAATGAAGAACAATTGTATGAGAACTGTAGTAATGAGTTATTTATGTTTGAAAATGAAGCAACCAACTCTAAAATCTTTGCAGACAAGAGAGATAGCCATAGGAAAGACTTGAGAGAGAACATCAATCGAAAGATGCTCTCTTTACGCATTTTGTAGGAACATAACACTCCAATGCAGATGTGTCTATATATTTATAATCTGTATACGTGGGCTGCCGCCAAAATTTGGAGACCCAAGCCATGCACACAAACATGCTTAAGAATTGCGCGCTTAAAATAAAAAAAAATATGTTTTTCATTTTCTTTACGCATTGTGTAGGAATATAACACTCCAATACATATGTGTCTATATATATATTTATACACTGTATAGTGTATACATGGTATGCCGCCAAAATTTGAAGACCCAAGCCATGCACACAAGCATGTTTTAGAATTTCCCGTTTAAAACTGAAACAAAAAATGTGTTTTCGTTACGCATACCTACGGCTACGCATTGCGTAACAATATGTATAGGTAACACCCCAATACAGAGGTGTCTACATACATTTATAGTGGAAATGAGTTTCCGAATGAAAACAGTGTAAGTGTTCATTTCTCCATGCACTAATATATGTATAATACCATCATATGCTGTTCCTTTTTCAAACAAGTTCTATTCCGATCAGTGTTGGGATTTTTTCTTAAAGAAATCCCTTAAAACGTTTCAATAATTCCTTTTTCTTTTCAGAAATCATTTTATACATTTGAAGAAGAAATTTTTTTACATTCCCATGCCTCTTTAATAGCGAATTTGTCTTCTGAATATTTTGACAGGAAAATAGAAATAAAAGGTGTTACACGTTGACACTTTGTATCCGATTTGTATCAGTATTATTTTTTAACTTTTATTCGTAAAAAAACTCAGATATAAGAAAAAAACTTCTTGGATTTTCAGAGTTTCTCATATCCTTGTTTTATTGTAGGTACCTAGTTCTAAAATGTCCGAAAAAAAGAATTATTATTATGAAAGAGTTAAAATGAAATTTCATTAATTCTTTAAAAAATCATCCCTATCAAACGTTATAAAAATTTGGTGGCCACTTGTGAAGAACCAGGGCCAAGTTACTTAACAGCTCTCAAGTATGCTTGTGTGCGTGTTGCTGGAATTGAAGGGACCTACAATCTTTCTGAACAGCTCTAGCAGGATTTGTCATTTCCTCGCAGAAAACAGTAGCCCTAAAAAAAATTTTTTTTGTGTTTAGGTGAAGCGGCCTCCGGGGAATCAAACCCACGGGCTACTCCTACTATACACACACTATTTGCCATACGAAAGTGTTTGAATGAGAAAAGATACAGTGAATTGGGAAATAATTGAATGAAATAATAATAAGGTTTTATAAATTGTATTATTTTAATAATTATTATTCCTTTTACGTGACCTTTTTAGATAAAAATCTTCTAATCCTTAGTGGATGAGAAGGTGTTATTTTAATTGTTGTGTTTCCTTTTTTCCAAAAATTCCTCCTTATCACAAAAATTAGTGTATTAAGGCAAATTTTTGCTTAGGATTTTATCCACCATTGGTGTGTGCTGTGCATTTTCTTTGAACTGATTTTCGCTTACGGAATATTCATTGAGGACTAGCAATTCTTCTACGATAAAATCAGATTGACTATCAGATGAAAATTTTCAGATGAGAATTTTTTTTTGAAAATTCAGTTGAAAGTGATTTTTGTGGAAGGAAATGTAAAAAAAAAAGATTGACTATTATTACTTTATTTTATCAGAAGTTCACAGAAGATTCAATAAATTTTTGTTGAAAAAAGAAATATATTTTGAAATCACGAAAAATAACTTTTAATAACTTCTAGTTTATTTTGGAAGCAATAACATCAGATGACTTTTTATTATGATTTTTCTTCCAGCCTTATGAATATCTGACAAAAAAAGGCGAAAAAAAGACTTTTTCAATCGGAAAATGAAAAACCAGAACCTTTAATACATTGAAAGTAACAAAAAAAGGAAAGAGTGCTGAATTCATAGTCTATCAGGAGGCAAAACGGTTGTTCACTACTAAATAAATACTCATTAAAACTGTTGAATTCAACTATGTATGTCAGACACGTGACGCAATTATCTCTGCACGTGACAAGCTTTTAAGAAATTGCTAAAAATATAAGGATGAGTCTTTTTTAATATTTTTTTCTCATAATTACCAACTTTGATTCTAATTTATTATTCGGTTCCTACAAATTTTGGATGGATGTCTCATAGTTTTGCTGAAATCTGAAGACTGAAGCTTAAGATGACAATCTAGAACATTGGTCTGTACGTGACAGCTTGTCTTATTTTTTTCTAAGAATTTGCAAGAAATGCCTTTAAAGTTTCTGCCAATAATCGAAGACTAATGTACAAAACTTTTGAAAAGAATTTAACATATGACATATCTAATTAATTTATCGCAAACTTAATGTCTTATAATAACAGAAATGTAGTTTAATTTGTTTGTACGTCACATAAATCTTAGGAAATGCAAGTATTTGACACAAGTAAAACTTAATATATGACTTTCGACTAAAATTTCAAATTAATTTCATATCTTGATCTTCAGATCTTGTAGTTGAACGTAGATATTCTAAGAAAAAACTCCATTACAATTTTTATAATATCTGTTTTTATTTCCCATGTTTAAAAAAATTTACGAGCAAAGGGATATAATCCATCATCACCCAGCACTTATTCAGATTTACTTTCTTTATTTAACCATTTTAGTGGGCTCAATGAATCGAGTTGTGGGTTAATTTAACTGAGTGAAACGGTTGCCTGTCTTTCATCAGACACTAATCTAATACGAAACGGCGCCTCTTTTCTTTATTTAACCGTTTTATTGGGTTAAATGAACTGAGTAGTGGGTTAATTTAAACAAGTGAAACGGCTGCCTGTTTTTCTTCAGACACCACCTGTCGCCCTCTTTTATTTTGTTTACCGTTTTTGTGGGTTAAATGAACTGAGCAGTAGGTTAATTTAAATGAGTGAAAGGGTGGCCTGTCTTTGTTCAGACACTACATGGCGCCAATTTTTCTTATTTCACCGTTTTAGTGGGTTAAATTAACCTAGTAGTGGGTTACTTTAAATAATTATATCTGTTACCTGCCCCTATGAAGTCACTAATACTAGCATCAAATGCCGTTATTTTCTGAGAACAAATTTTATTTAGATCAGCAATGAACTTTTTTTTGTAAAGAGAAATTCCTTCAACAAGTTTGAAAATTCCCTTTTTATTTTAAGCGAATGGACTTGAACAAAATATCAAACCTAAAATTATATCTTTGAAAAGTAAAATACCATCTTCATAATTAACAGTGTGTAACTTACTTTACAATACTTTTTCAAAATACAAAATTCTAAAATCATCCATTTGAATTCTCGTAATCTCTCTTTTTCATTTTCTATGCCTCCCTCTCAAAATTTGAAATGAAAAGGATTTTTCCCATCATCTCCCAGCACTAATTGATATCTACTTTCCTCATTTAACCGTTTGAGTGTGTTACATGAACTGAGTAGGGGGTTCAAGTAAATTAGTCAAACTGTTGTCTGTCTCCTTCATGGCACTAACACCATCATCACATGGCGTGCCCTCACCTTATATAACCCTTTTGGTGGGTTAAATGAACAGAGGAGTGGGGTAATTTAAATAAGTAAAACTGTTGTTTGCCAGTTTGCGTGCCAGCAAAAATGATCAAATTGATTTCTTATTCACAGTATGTATTTGGATTTCGAAGTGTTCGGTCGATTCGTGATTTCGTGAAAAGTAAAGTCATATTTATAAAATAAATTAATTGTTTTTGTTAAATAAAGGTTTTTAAAGTATTCAAGAAAGTCTGTGAATAATTTCAAGAACTTTTGTTTTAAAAAAAGAAACTTTAAAAGTTAATTTAAGTGCACAAAATGAATGAGGACGTGGCCTGCCTGTTACGCCAATGGGGCCTTGAACAATATATTGGAACATTTGAAGGTATGTTATTAGCAAATATATCCAAAATAGAATAATAATTTTCCTTTTGTATTTATAACAAAAGGAAAAGTTATTATTTACATATATATTTTGATAAATTATTAGAAAAAAATGTTCTTAAATTATAGACTCTTTTGATTAAGTGACTTGGTGACTCTCACCGAGTGAGTGTGTTAATTTTACCAATTAGTTTATTTCCATATTCACTATTTTAACCTAGTGAATAGGGTATTTTAATCAAGAGAGTGTGTAATTTTAACCGATAAATGTTGCAGCTGCAACCGACTCAGTGAGTTATTTTCACAAAGTTACTTGTGTAAAATAACCGACTAATATGTTGGAATAATGTAAAGGTTTTTAAAATTTAAAAGTGCATACAAATCTTATTTATTCAAAAATTTGAGACGTTTCTTTTTTTCAAAACATAATCCTTTCATGCTTTTGAGCATATTTATTAACATTTATAATACAAAATATTTACAACTCTTAAACCTATTGAACTACAAGAGTCAGTGGGTGCAACATAGTCGTGCATTTTATTTTGTTTACATTTTTTCTTCTTAATTTTTTTTTTCATAAACAGCATTTTAAAAAGATATATTTTGAATGCCAATTTAAGTATTTATTACTTACCATTTGAAAAGAAACTATAACGACTTTTCAAAATACATACATACTATATGTTTTTCTTATTGAGCTTTGTAAAAAAATAATTTGAAGTTTTTGTTTTTAATTTGTGCATTTTATTCGACGATTTTTTCATTCCCTCTTACTACACAAAGTGTAGGCTTGCAAATTTCAAAGACAAAACTAAATACGGGTTTTATCTTTAGTTACATATGTACTTTTTAATTTTCGTTTTCAGTTTGTAATTTGAATTAAAATTAACTTGCTATTAGTCTATTTGTAGCTTTATTCAGACAAGTTAGATCAGAGCAAAATAGCACAGCAACTGAGACAAGAAAATGTTTGCCTATAGCTTTCAGTAAAAAAAAAAGCAAATTTTTCCGAGGACTACATATGTTGATTTCAAAATCGACAAATAAAATTATTAAAAACAAAATTTAATCATTATATTGGAATCAGAATTGAATAAAATGCACTTTTAGAAGAGTTAAAAAAAAAAAACATATTAGGGGTATTCATGCAACGATGTTAAACCCTTAATAAGTTTACCATTTACGTAACTATACCATTTGGTATAGGAAACGATTCAAACTAATTGTTTAAAATTCCCCAGCGAATTGGTTGCGGAATTTTAACCAATTTGTGTGAATCGTTTAAAATTCCCCAGCGAATTGGTTGCGGAATTTTAACCAATTTGTGTAACATTTTCAATACAAAATTTGACAGTTCATTAGTCAAATGGTAAACTTACGCAAATGATAAACTTATTCAGGGTTTTATATCGTTGCATGAATACCTCTATTATTTTCATTTAGCTGATTATGATGGTTTTCATAAATTTTTTCAAACCTGTTGTGACTACATAACAGAAAATCTTATTATTTACTTTCCAAACAGACTCTTTAAACAGCCATCAACAGTTAAGAACAGAAAAGTGCTCATTGGTTATCATAAAGTTGTTCTTTTGTTTTATTAACTGTTCCCAACAGCTTATTGTATCTAAGCTAGAGGGTGCCATATCTTCATGTCTACGAACAAGTCGGTGTTTAGCAGGGTTTTTAAAAATAAATTGGATTTTTAATTCAATTACGTTTAAAGTTTATATTGCATAATCCTTATGTACATAATCAAAATAAAATTGAATTATCCATTATAATTGTATTGTTATAGTTAAAAAATATCTAACCACCCATTACATTTGTTATTTTCTGTATAAAAAAATCTAGTAACTAATTACAAATATACTAGCCGTATTTTACTATCGCAAGTGTCCCATATTTATCATCCCATGAAAAGAAAGGAATACAGATCAGCATTTGTATTCCTCTTTTTTCCTCAATTGTTTCATTTGCTTTTTTAAATATAATCTTATACCTAACTAAATAAAAATTAATTTTTTGATCATGAAACGTGATCCCGATAGAAAACAGATTCTCGCGTTGTTGTATATGGATCGATTCTGATAATAAAAAACTGCTATTATTATTGAAATTAAAAATATTCAACTATCTATTATACTATATAATACAATTGAGTTGATGAGAAAATTACTATTATCTATCTAATAAAGATTTTTACATTGAAATTTGTGTAACATTTAAAATCAAATTATTCTTTAAAATACATAACAGGTCTAGTTTTTAATTGAAAAAGAATTTACTCATTATTCTTTGTAATCAAAAAAAATCTTTGTATTATTTAAATTTGTATTATAAGCTAAATATTAAATTTGTAATATAAAATAACAGAAAATCGTATAAAAATTACATTTGTAATGGGTTGTCATTTTCTATTGACATACTATAATTGTAATGGTTAATTTTTCTTTGAATCACAAAATACAAAAGTAATGAATAATATTATACAATGATGATGTGTTTTTCTGTCAAGGCATTGAATAAATATGTACCTAATTGGGTAATGAAATGCTTGCCCGTAAGATTTTTTATTCATTGCGGTGTGCTCATTTGATTGGGTATTCATTTCCTAATTTATATACATACATATGTACATAAGAAATCATACAATTTAGGACGAAATTTAAGGCCCAAATTGATTTTCTTCTTCTGTTTCTTTCTAACAACTTTCCTGCTACACAATGTATCACTTTGATGTTAGCAAGTTTTTGATCGCTATTGTGTTCGCCATTGCCAATGCTTTCAGTTAGATACCTGAAATTTGGAACACATGAACGTTGTTCTGGATTTTGGATCAGAAATGCGAAAACTTAAACACCAAGAACATTAAATAATTGAATACATTTTTTCTTCATTATATGTAACTAATAGCATAGTTCATATTGAATACTCTCTGCCCGCCCGCCATCGACTTATTTTGACGTATTTGTACCTAATGTATTTACATATACGTATTATCTATACACAATCTATAATAATTTTAATTTTTTGATTTGGAAAAAAAAACATTCAATTAAATAAGCAAAGATTGCTTTTTTTCTTGGGTACTGCTAAACGTCAAAGTGAGTTGGTTTCTTCGGGTTCACATCAAACGAAGTCGTTTCATTGAGTCTATATTGTGAAAATTTTTAAAAATATACTCGTAAAACTACTGTTACTGATGCAAATTTCATTCTCTTCAACTCAGAAAACAATATAACATCGATGGCAATGGTTCTTCTTGGACATCAAGAAATAAAAGAATTATTTCCTAGTATTGGACACCGAGTTGTTTTTACAAAAAACTTGCATGAATATAAAAAACTAATGTACCCGGATGCTGAGAACAACTCCGTTAGTTTTAAAACTTTTATTTTACGTCAATATCATTTTCATCGAAATATTTAAATGATGTATTGCAGATTTTTGAAACACAATTGTCTGATATAACAATAGATTCATCATCAACCATTCAAGAATTTCCGTTCAATGAACTTATTTCATATACCACTGAACCTAGCGGATGTACTGAAAAGCAAGTCTCCAATAATTCAGTTAAAGATTCAAATGCAACACCCGTACGTTTGTATATTTTTTACAACTATTATTTAGTATTTAATTTATTATTTATTTAATGAAATTGAATTGGATTTCAGATGGGGTTGTTTTGGTATATCAAAGTCCGAAATTATTAAAAATGTATCTTGTGTTTGGGTACCTACATATATTTACATCCATATTATATCCTATCGAGTTTACTCTTTTTAATTTTTTGTTCTTTAAAGTGTCAGTAGATCAAAAAAGAAATAAAAGAGTTCACCACGTTTGCCTTGTGAAATTAATTTCTGATTTTCACTAGTTTTTGTTTTTAAATATTATTTAAATTCAGATAAAGCATGTTGATTGAGTCTAGATTCTAGATAGTAATCGTTCTATTGCTTTTAAAGTAGACAGAAAATTTTCATAAAATTTGAATTATTTGATTTTTAGATATTTATTCTGTTATTTTGTTTTCAAACCAAGTTATTTCCATGAAGAAGTTAAAATTTGAATAAGGTCATAATTAAATAAGAAAAAAAGTTCTTTTAATTTAAAATTTCCCAAAAACTTAAATACTAAAATCCCTCTAGAATTAAACATTTGACTAGATATTGAATAAATATTTATAAAATCAACAATACCTACTTCAGAACGAATAGCATAGGTAAAATTAAAAAAAAAATTGGTGGTTGCTACGAAGGCACTTGATTACATTGTATGTTTAGCATGTTGTACTACACTGCTGTTTAATTTCTATTGTATCATTTATTATAAACAAATTATATTCAGTATTATTCAAAACAGAAGTTTATTCAACTACTCCAAATATTAGAATAAAAAACCATACAAATTAAAATAAATGTCAAACGATTCAATTCAAGCTACTTTTTTTTAGCAACCGTAAATGACTATGAACACTCTCCTATGTCTTTTCCATCAATTTTTCTTTCAATTTAAATGAAACTCAAAAAGAAATCCTTTTTGTTTACACAAAATATTTATTCCAAGACTAAAAATATATGTATGCATAGAAAATTTCGGACTTTAATACCAACCTTTTTATTAAGATTGAATAAATGAAAAAATTCAAAATTTTAATGTCAATAATTAATTCCTTTTTGCATATAGAACTTAACGGAACTGCTTGAAAGCTCATTGGAAGGAAAAGGTTTGCTTTCAGTTCCAAAAACTTCTCCTCTTGATAATTCCTCTCGATTACGTCTTGTTCGTTTAATTGCTACGTACATTCTGCAAAATTATCCAGAACGAAATATTACTGCTGAGATTTATACATATTGGACAAACGAAATTGTCCAATTATTTACAGAGGAAAAAAAGGCAGTATATTTACATACCAAGTTGATAGAATGCGGTCGTGGTATTGCTAATCGCTTAGGAGGAAAACTACCCGATCAAATTCACAACCTAAAAAGGAAATACAGACAATCAGGAATAATTGCCAAGCGAGCACGAATTAGTTCTCCAAAAACATCATCTCCTTGTACATCACCATCATCGTCACTGAGGCGTTTTCCAGAAATTAATTTTAATTTCGAAAGTGACACTGATTGTGAGGATAGCCTTCTGTGGCTAAAGAATTCCAGTCATCCCTGGGTAACCGTTGAGGATAAATGGAAGGAAACCTCTCGTGCTCGCCTACTCCAGCTTAAGGATATGACCATCGATGAATATTTTAAGGAATATCCTGCCTTACAAAAACCAACTGGTTATCTTTTGGTAAGTAATTTTGTTGTTCTTTAATTTACGACAGAAAAAATTAAAAATTATTCAAGTGTATGTTTTTCCAAAGATTTTTGATGCATTGAATTTAAACCCGGGCTTAAAATGTCTTTATCATACTACAATCTAAAAATGAAAAAAGTAACATAAACTCAAATATAGGGAAAAAATGTTTTCCCATTTTAATATTGGTACATTTTGAGCACCGCGTGATTAAGAAATTTTGAGTTTGGATTTAAATTTAACGCATCAACATATTTTGATAAAGTTAATGGTAGATTCCGTAAATGCAAAATTTTAATGATATTTTAAGTATATCATCTAGCATAATTTCACTAACGGAATGAGTAGCCTATTTTCTGCATAAGAAATTTAATTGAAAGACATATAAATTATGAAATTTGTATTTTATTTAACTTAACATAGGTACTAAATATTTGTTCTTTTTCTTTTTTTTTCAGTTGCAAAAGGACTTCGAAACAATTTACCCCTCAAATTCCAATGGACTTATAGAAAAATTTCCAACTTACAAAAAGGATCTTTTTGAAATAGCTACAAGACGATCAGGAAGGGATAAATATATTCAAAATTTGCTGTCCCTTGAAAATAGTAAGTAAAATAACTTAAATTTAATTAAAAATATAGATTTGTATTAAAAATAGTGGTAAAAAAGTTGTTATTCGGTAGTAGTGATTTTGAGTGTCAGATTTCAAATTATGTATCCTTATATTATTATTCTAAGTGCCTCTATGTAGATACCTACATACCTATAAAAACAAGTACACATACGCCACAGTGTACCATTGGATTACAGAGTCATCTTCGTAATATTTTTTTTAAAGTTATTTAGTTAGTTTGATAAATCTTAAGATATCTAATCCGATATTGTAAACATGCGGACATAAAGAAAAAATAATATAATACGATATCAAATACACATGGAGGGCTCAAAGCTGTATCGAAACAAGTCATACAAAAAAATTCTAAAAAAATTTAGTATTCTGCGTAATTCGTTCATTTAAGTTTTTAATTAGAAAAATAGTACACATACGCCACAGTGAACCATTGTATTACTTAGTTACGAGTGCCTTCGTGATATTTTTTTATCATATAATTCGCATTCATATGCCCTAGCTTTTTATGGCATCTTATGTTAATTTTAACAAAACTAAAAAAAAATTACAAATACGCCACAGTGTACCATTGTATTACAGATTCATCTTCGTGATGCTTTTTTGAAGTTATTTAGTTGGTTTTATAAATTTCTCGATATTCAATTTATCCTATCAGGATTGTAAATATGAGGACAATAAAGAAAAGAGAATATAACACAATATCATAACATACATGTGATATCTCACAATTCTGAACTAGAGCTTTCATTCTTTTGGCATGAGGTGGAAGATATGTATTTTGTGATAATACGTAGAAAAATTCCGCAGTTTTGTTAAGTTTTGTTAAGATAAAAAATTAAAAAAGATTTTCAAATAAATTTTTCTTTATCAAAGTTTTAAACAAATTTACAAATATCTTTTCAGCTTCTGAGGAAGTAAGCAACTTGGCAGCATTTCTCCTAATTACTTCGCTGCTTTCAGTTCCAACTTTAAAATTAAAAGGGACCAATAAAAGGGTCTGGAGACCTTCAAAGTCTGAAGTACGAGAAGCATTCATTAGACACGTGAGGAGCGATGCGGAGATAGAAGAAGCAATTTCTTTGCGCAAAAATAAGTTAAAGGACATTGGATTTACCTTACAACCTTTTATAATAGCAGTCGGTGAGTCACTAAGTGAAGTAAAATCATATCTAATTGTTGTAAATGATGTTAAATACTATGTTCCAACAGTTATTGAAGCAGTTGATGCTTGCATTAAAATTATTTTTACTTTAAACGCTAAATATCCAGAGGAGAGTTCGTATATTTGGATGTTTATTCAATACGGTTTTTACAAAATTAAGACTTCATTTGACAAAATGTCTACTGCCACTAGCACTCTACTGGTGGAACTTGGTATTTGCGATTAATATTAAAGTAAAATCTCACCAATTCCTATTTAATGTAAATAATTATATTCCACTATTATTTGTTTGTAATCCGGAACATCAGTTTTTGTATTTAATAGTTTATTATAACATAAAATATGTTTATGGCTTCTTAAAAATATATTGTTTTCCTAATTTAATAATTTTCAATTAACTTTATAATTGAATCACTTTTTGCCCGAATTTGAATATTCTTTAAAGTTTTCGATAATCCTGTTTTTTTTTTTAACTTTCATTGTGTACTTTGAAATCTGAATCTTTACTACGTTTTGTTTTATAATAAAACAACATTCCGTATGGTTTGTTTTCTCCTAATTATATATTGAATTTCAATTCAATTTAGGGATACTTTCATTATGACTTTTACAATCCGATTTTTTGCCATTTCTGAATTGAATGGTTTATTTTTTTCCTGTATGTCCTTATCTATTTTGAGATAGTCCGAATCATTCGATTTATTTTATTTCGGGTTTGCTTTGCAATCTGAACCTTTTATTCACCTTTTTTATCGATATCTTGATAATTCGAAGAATCTTTTTATTCCTTTATAAGCATTGTAACTTAAATCTTTGCCGAATTTTTTTATTTAGAACAGAGAAGTATTAAGTACACACGAAGCAATTTAATTCCAACTACATACATTTTTTCTAATGACTTTTTATTACTGTAGTCGGTTAGTCTGTGAGTGAATAAGAACTTTGTCTAGTGTGGGATCTTTTCTTTATCTTCTTTTCTTTTACCTTCTCCTAATGAAGCTATAATTTTATCTTCACGAAAATTTAAATAATTTTGAGCTTACATTCCAAGTCTTTTCCAATTCATTTACTCTACAGTTCATGAAATAACGAATACACGATTCATATTATGCTTCTTTTATGTGCATTACAACTGAATCTGACGATTTTTTCTTAACCTTCTTCTTTTATCTTGTCCTAATGAAGCTTTAGTTTTATTTTCACGACAATTTTAATAATTTTGAACTTGCAATCCGAGTCCTTTCCATTTTCTTTACTGTAAAGTCCAGAAAATAACGAGCACAAGATTCATATTATGTTTCTTTTATGTACTTTACAACTGAATCTTTGACGATACCTGTATTTTATAATTTAAATTGAAATTACCGTATTAGCCATACGTGTTTTTTCTATCAAGTACATTTTAAAAGAACTGCTTAAATAAGAAAAGGAAAAAGTTTGCTATCACTTACAAAAACTACTCCTCTTGGCCATATCTTTTTATTACGTCTTTTATATTAAATTATTTAAAAGTACATACATTTTTAAAAAAAAACATACATGAAAGAAACATAACAGTATTGGACAAATGAAATTGTTCCATTATTTATCATTTCATGCTTCCTTTTTGTACATTGGAATTCGAATTTTTGTAGGTTTTCTACAGGAATATTTTTCGAATTTCAGTCAGTAGTCCCTAATATCCTATTTTTGGTTTGGGAAGAAACTACAGCTTTTTATTTCAGTGTGAAAATATAATAATCAGTATGGCTTCTTGCTTTTTATGCGGTATTACGGTGAAAGATCTAAAATGTCTGAGACATCACTTTTCTTTCACTCATAGTGACCACGATTTTATGCAATTTAATTGTAATGAGGATGACTGTAGGCGATCTTTCCACATCTTCAGTTCATTTAGGAGACACTTCAATAAATATCATAACCGTAACAAGATTTTTCAAGAACAAGAAGAACTTGTTGTTCACCCTCTTTCAAGTATTCGGCTTACACCCAACCGGTCTACTTTTACTATAGATAAAAGTCTACCGAAAATTGCCGTTAAAGATACGTTGCCAACAGTTGATAAAGCTATGGCAATTTTTATCGCTTCTTTGTATGGAAATACACTTTTGCCCAGAAATATTGTACAAAAATTTATTGGTGGCCTTGAAGATTTTCTAAATTCTTTGAAATCAACGGTCGACAAGTGTGTTGAAAAAGTTTGCTTGGAGCACTCAGTACCTGCTGATGCTTCAAATTCTTTAATCCAATCTCTCGCACCATATATCGTTTCTCCTTTAAATTTGTTCAAAACAGAGCACAAACGAATGAATTACTTTACTACACAAAAGTCTTATATTAAACCTGAAAGTATTGTTGTAGGTCAGCGAATGGATAAAGTTAAAACGCAAGGCATATTACGTATAGACCCAGTTACTTGTCAAGAGCATTTTATATCTTTAAGACAAGTCTTGAAACAATTTTTTTCTCTTGACTCCATACTTTCTGAAACCTTTCAATATATCGATAGTCTTAAAGGTAAAAATGTGGTTGAAAACTTTATTCAGGGTTCATATTGGAAAATGAGGATGACCCATCATTCTGATAAATTAGTTTTGCCTTTGTTTATGTATTTTGACGACTATGAAGTAGGAAATGTTCTTGGAAGTCATGCTGGTATTCACAAGCTAGGAGCAGTTTATGTCTCAATTGCATGTCTACCACCTTGGCGTTCTTCGGTCCTGTCAAACATATTTTTAGTTCTTCTTTTTCATTCCTCGGACAGATCAGAATTTGGTAATAATGTAATATTCCAACCATTAATTGATGAGTTCAATTTTCTTTCAGAAGAAGGTATACAAATAAACGTTCCAGATTTTAACGGAAAGATTTATTTTGAGTTGGCTTTAATTCTTGGTGACAACTTAGGTATACATTCTATGATAGGGTTTTCTGAGAGTTTTTCAGCTAATTTTTCATGTAGAGTATGTAAAGTCTCAAAAGAAATTTTGAAAGAACAGTTGTATGAGGACACCAAACTTCTTCGACAAATGTCAAGTTATAATGCAGATCTGGCTCTCAATAATTTATCCCTAACAGGTATAAAAGAAAAATGTGTATTCCTTCGAATAAAACATTTTGACTTATTTCAGCAGGTAGGTGTTGATATCATGCATGATGTGCTTGAAGGTGTTGCAAAGTACATTTTAAGTTTTATTCTTTTAAAATACACAGAAACCTGCAAATTGTTCTCATTAACTCTTTTTAATCAAAAGCTTATGGCATTTGATTATGGTCCCGATGGTAAAAATAAACCATGTTGTATAGAAAAAGAGCATCTTAAACGAGGAAGTATTCGACTGTCTTCTGGAGAAATGATAACTTTAATAAGATATTTTGGACTGCTTGTAGGTGATTTCATCCCAAGGGAAAATAAAACTTGGACATTATTTATAGCACTTAGAAAAATTTAAGATATCATATTCAGCGTAAATATTTCAGAAGGGACAGAATATTTATTGCAGGCATTAGTAGCGGAACTTAATGAGCTATATATTGCGCTAACCAAAGAACCTCTAAAGCCAAAGTTTCACAACCTAATTCATTATCACACTGCTCTTACCAAATACGGTCCACTTTCTTCGTTTTGGTCAATGAGATTTGAAGCTAAGCACAGACAGTCAAAAATGTCTGCTAGAGCATCATGTAACCGAATGAATATAACTTTTACTTTAGCAATGAAACACCAGCTTCAGCTAATTGAAATATTCACAAAAGGCAAACTATGTAATGCACTTTCCTTTGGTCCTAAAAGCCATATATTACCATCAGAAAGAGAACGTATTTGTTCTCAATTACAGTTAGACCCTGAAAAAACTTTAAATAAACTAAATTGGGCAATGATGTCTTCAGTTCGCTATGAAAAGGGATCAATTTTAGTGAAAAATCTAGGCACAGATAGCTATGTTTACGATTTTTGTATTGTGAAAAAAGTATACTTATACGATTTTGATCAACTAATCTTTACTTGCACTGTATTAAGAACTTTAGGCTTTGATGAGCATTACTTTGCTTTCGAAGTGGAAAATCCACAAAAAGAGGAGGAAGTCATAATGTTTTTTGAGTCATTTCCCAATCCCATTCCTAATACAAAGACTATTCTTTCAAACGGAAAACAGTATATCGTTTTAAGAAGCCCTTTATGAAGCACAAATTATAACTGAATATTTAATTAAATAATATAATTTCTGCATTTTTCTAAAATATAATTTACTGAAACTATATAAAAAGACTGCTTAAATTAATTCATCTATTATTTGTAAGATACACTTAAAAATTCTTTAAGAAAGTTCTGCTGACAAAGGCATACGTTTTTAAACTTATATTATAAACTTTATTTTAATGCTGCACGGCAACATTTTTAATTTTTCCTAATTAAATAATTAGTTTTTACTATAACTTAAAAAAAATTAAAAATCAAAAAACAGCCAATTAAAAAAATATTTAATTATTACTAGTTATTGAAAAAATTCTATTACTATATTCATCCAATTTTTTAGTTTGTTCTAATTTTCTTTAAATCACTTTTGCTTTATTTTATGTTAAGACTTAAATTTAAGTTTCCATTATTGTTATTCTTAATCAGTAAATAAACATTTTTATTACTTTAATCATTGAAAACAAAAATGTTTTTCTTAACTTAATTCAACGTATAACATTTTTCTATAAGTGAGTTCACCTTTCAAATTACAGTTTAAAAAAAGAGTAGATAATGTTTATACAAAAACATAAAATCGGAATTCTTTGTTTCTTGTAATCATGCTTTTTTCAAATCGATCTAAATTAACATGAACATTGAACATTATACATACATTTTGTATTGTGGAACATGTTTCAAGTTTCATATGTTTTTTATCATTAAAAAATTATAAATTTTTGTTTTTATATAAACTTAATCTACTAAACAACCAATTAAGTCACCCCTACTGTAACTGAGAAGGTAGCTTTTTCAGCCGTGTTGGATCAGCCCATCTGCTCGGTTGATTACACTTATCTACTCGGTTACTTAAGTCAACTTACTTTCCAAGAGAAGCCAAGTAAGTTTTCTCAAGCAACCGTGTAGATAAGCTACTCTAACCGAGTAGAAATGCTACTCCAACCGAGTAAAAGGGCTACTCTAACCGAGTAAATGGGCTACTCCAACCCAGTAAATGGGCTACTCCAACCGAGTAGATGGGCTACTTCAACCGAGTAGATGGGTTACTCCGACCGATTAGATGGGCTAATCCAACCGAGTAGAAGGGTTATTCTAACCGAGAAGATGGGCTACTCCAACCGAGTAGATGGGTTACTCCAACCAAGTAAATGGGCTACTTTAACCGAGTAAATAGGCTACTCCAGCCGAGTAGATGGGTTATTCCAACAGAGTAAGTATGTGCATTTGAACGAGTAGATGGGCTACTCCAACCGAGTAGAAGGGCTACTCTAACCGAGTAAATGGGCTACTCCAACCGAGTAGATGGGCTACTCCAACCGAGTAGAAGGGTTACTTCAACCGAGTAAATGGGCTACTTTAACCGAGTAGATGGGCTACTCCAACCGAGTAGATGGGTTATTCCAACAGAGTAAGTATGTGCATTTGAACGAGTAGATGGGCTACTCCAACCGAGTAGAAGGGCTACTCTAACCGAGTAAATGGGCTACTCCAACCGAGTAGATGGGCTACTCCAACCGAGTAGAAGGGTTACTTCAACCGAGTAAATGGGCTACTTTAACCGAGTAGATGGGCTACTCCAACCGAGTAGATGGGTTATTCCAACAGAGTAAGTATGTGCATTTGAACGAGTAGATGGGCTACTCCAACCGAGTAGATGGGCTACTCTAACCGAGTAAATGGGCTACTCCAGCCGAGTAGATGGGCTACTCCAACCGAGTAGAAGGGTTACTTCAACCGAATAAATGGGCTACTTTAACCGAGTAGATGGGCTACTCCAACCGAGTAGATGGGTTATTCCAACAGAGTAAGTATGTGCATTTGAACGAGTAGATGGGCTACTCCAACCGAGTAGAAGGGCTACTCTAACCGAGTAAATGGGCTACTCCAACCGAGTAGATGGGCTACTCCAACCGAGTAGAAGGGTTACTCCAACCGAGTAGAAGGGTTACTCCAACCGAGTAAATGGGCTACTTTAACCGAGTAGATGGGCTACTCCAACCGAGTAGATGGGTTAATCCAACTGAGTAAATGGGCTACTTTAACCGAGTAGATGGGCTACTCCAACAGAGTAAATGGGCTACTCCAACCGAGTAGATGGGCTACTCCAACCGAGTAGAAGGGTTACTCCAACCGAGTAGATGGGCTACTTCAGCCGAGTAGATGGGCTACTCCAACCGAGTAGATGGGTTATTTTACACGATTCGATGGGTTATTGTAACCGAGTAAATGGGCTACTTCAACCAAGTAGATGGGCTGCTTCAACCGAGTAGATGGGTTATTTTAACCGAGTAGATGGGCTATTTTAAACGAGTGGATGGGCTATTGTAACCGAGTAGATGAGCTACTTCAACCGAGTAGATGGCCTATTCCAACCGTGTGGATGGGCTATTACAACTGAGTAGATTGGCTGTTACAACCATGTAGATAGGTTACTCCAATCGAGTAGGTGGGCTATTTTAACCGAGTGGATGGCGGTTTGTAACCGAGTAGATGGGTTTCTTCAACCGAGTAGATGGGCTACTCTAACTGAGTAAGTTGGTTAAAGCAACTGATCAGATTAGTTATTCCAACCGAGCAAATATGTGAATATGAATGAGTTAATCGGTTACTTGCATTAAAAAAGTTGCCGTAAACAACCGAGTAGATAAGCTACTTCAACTTAGTAGATAGGTTACTTTAACATAAGAGGTTGTTATTCTAACCATGTAAATTAGTTAAAGTAACCGAGTAGATAGGCTACTTCAGCTGGTATGTAATAAAATAAAATAGCTTATAATCTGCTTTTAACTGTGCACATCGGTTACTTCAACCGAGTGAATGGCTTAAACTAACCGCGGTGCTGGGTTGCAACTACCGAATAGGTTAGTTATTCGCTTTTAGTACAGAATACGACAACCGAAAAGATGGGTTAACTTAACCTAAAAAGTTTGTTAAGACAGCCGAGTAAATCTGTTACTATAAGCGATTTAAAAGGTTAATTTTACTTAACAAATGGGCTATTGGAACCCATTAAATTTAGAAAACTTCAACCCACTAATGGTTCAAAAAATTTTAGTACATCTTGACCGAGTTAGGGTGTTAAATTGACACATTTTTTTTGACCGAGTTCACTCATGTAAATTTAACCCCCAAGCTCGGTAGGCGGTGTATTAACCATGCAAACCGGTTAATTTTACCAGAGTTTTACGTTGTTTTCAACCTATCATTTTTCTGCGTGTATGCGCTACAGTCCTGGAGATTGGATGAATGTGCAAGAGAAAGGATATAGAGCATCGCAGCTGTGCGGACATTTGCTGGACTATAGACCAAAAGACCAAACGACCCTATATGTGGCCAGTTTTTTGTGAGATTTTTTTTTTTTTTTTCGGTTTCTCTGCTTTTCATCCTGGGCTTTGTTTTTAAGTCCTTTTTCGGCTCGGAAACTAGAGATGTCGTTTCTTCATCAGAGATGAGATTGGATGGTTTTTCTTTGAGAAGAGTTTTTTTTTATTCTTTCAAAGTTAGACCAGCAGCGCCAGCGGGCGGTTATTTTCGTATACCCTGTATATAGTATACGATCTGTGTAGAGACACATCCTTTTCCTGATGGCGGATGGATATAAATGGATTGTGACTGCTGCGGCCATACTGGAAATGCATTTGGGGATACTTTCAAGAGTCTTCTTATAAAGAGTGTGCATGTTTGTGTCATAAATAAATCACAATGCAACATATCGAAGTGACCATTTGGGTTAAAGAAGAGTCCCATTAAAAGTCTTTTTTGGGTGATATGGCTTTTGCGAATAGAAGAAGAAAGGTGTCCCATTCGTACTTAGGGGAGACTCTAAATCTTAATAAATTGATGATTGGACTTAGTTTCTGGCTCGTCGTCGTCGTGTGTCGATGGCAATGGAAATAGTAATATCTATCTACTCTAGACTTATAAATGCTGAATTTTCTGTTGCAAAATTATGGTGGTGGTGGTCGAGTTAATGGTCAAAATAATTCCAATGTCTTAATGTACGGGTATATAGACAAATAACATATATTCGCATATGGACTGGCAGGTATAGGGCTGAAGCAAATGTATGGATAAATTAGTCTGGAAATGTGTATTCGGCTTCTAATGGTGATGGATGAGAAAATGAAAATGTTTAAGAAGTTTTTTTGGTAAATGGCAAAGCAAAAAGTGGCTTCCACTTCACTTTGGCTAAAAGAAACTAAGACAAAATAATATATTTATATGTGTATGTACATTTATGTATTTAAAAAAAAAATTATGAAAACGGTAACAATGAAATAATTTGTGAGAATAAATCTATGTTTCCACTTGTATATTTGGCAATGATAAAAGACCAAAGACACGTTTTAGAAAGTCATGGTTGCTTGCATACTTACTTTGTTCGTTGTTTAGTTTCACTAAATATGGTTTTAAGGTTACAGTTAACATACTGAAGTTCTTCAGTATGTTAACTGTAGGTAGGTAGGTAGAAATGGCGGCCCCGAGCAAACCTAGCTCAGAGACCCAATTAGCGCTAAAGTGCGCCATTTTGATACCATAACTCGCGTGACCTGTAAAGAAAACGATTTTTAAGTGCAACTTGCCAGACAAATTGCCAGACTCGGCGATTTGTAGGCTACGGTAAACTATTGTCAACTTGCTCGTGATCTCAGGAGATTGACTAAGAAAGCTTGGAAGACTGTGCAGACGCGACCAATGGAGATCAGGTCTCTGCTCTTCAGTTCAGAAAGTTCTTCGAGGTCATTAAAAAACGCTTTTCCCAATGAGTGTGATCTCGTTTTGACCAAAGCGGGACATTTGCAGAGGAAATGAAAGACTGTCTCCTTTTCCTGCTGGTCCCCACAGCTACGACAGTGAGTATTGTGAGGAATTCCCAGCCTCGCCGCATGTTCTCCGATTGGCCAGTGACCGGAAAAAATTGCAACGACCCTATGTCTCGCCTGGGTCTGCCTATCAGGTCGTTTGTTCGGGCTTTATTGTAGGTGGGCCAAATCTTTCTAGATATGACGCAGTTTGTAAGACTGCACCACCTACGATTTGATTCACTGAGGAAAATTGAGAGAATACTGCCCTACATAACTCCGAGAGGAATGCTGACTCTTTCCGCAAGTGAGCTATGAAGGGCTGATCCTTGCCTGACCAGTTCGTCCGCCCGCTCGTTTCCCTCAATGCCACTGTGACCCGGAATCCAAATCAAAGTGACCTCTTGAGGTTAAGATTCAGGTTTGAAAGCTCATCCCAGCATTGACGTACTAATTTAGAAGATGATAAAGGCGAGACAATTGCTTTAACGGCTGCCTGACTGTCTGTCAGGATGGCAGTATTACGGTTTTGGTTAGGGTCTTGTTTAAGTAATTTGTTTGCTTCCCTAATTGCCAGTAGTTCCGCTTGAAAAACACTGCCAAAGTTGGGTAGCCGATAAGATTTAGAGATATTCAGAGACTCTGAAAAGATTCCTGAACCGACACCACACTCCATCTTTGAACCATCGGTGAAAATAGTTGTGTCGAAGTCTCTCAGCACGATGTTGTCCTTCCAATACTGCCTGGGTGGAAAAACAACATTAAAATCCCCACTGAAATCCAGAATAGGAGTGCAGTAGTCTGTAGGTGTTGAAAACAGATCGGCAGGGATCAAGTTCGTGATATTGCCATGACCGTATGGTTTGGGAAACCAACAATTTGATTCTTTTAATCTTATCGCGCTGCAAGATACTAAATATTTGATATGCAAATCAAGTGGTAAAAGGTGCAGAAAAACGCTTAAGGCATCCGTTGGGCATGATCGCAGGGCCCCTGTGATACCAACGCTAGCTGTTCTCTGAACCTCCTTAAGTTTGTCGTTGTTGTACGCTTTGCTATGTGCGGGCCACCATACAATCGAGCCGTACGTGAGGATTGGTCGTACAACGGCTGTGTACGTCCACAGTATCATCTTCGACTGGAGACCCCACTTTTTACAGAATGTCTTACTACAGGCATAGAAAGCTATGCAGGCCTTCTTTACCCGTTCTTCAATAAACTTAACTGTAGTTATAACAGTTGTTAACTGTAGTTATAATAGTTTTTATGCTATAATTGTTATAACGAAGACCTAAAATCATAAAATAAATAAAATAAATTCAAGAAATCATGTAGTCTGAGTCAGTTTTTCAAGCCCAGCAGCTTGAAAAAGGGGGAGTGGCGTTAAATAAAAGGTCCCCTTCTGTAGGTTTTCGTGAATATTTTGAAAACCAAGCGTACTTGGGAAAAGTACACTACAAAATGAGAGTATATTTAATTTCCTACAAATGGCTCAAAGCCATACTAAGGGAGATGCGGGTTGTAGAAATATCAATAAATCAAAAAAATTGGTTATTAATTAGCATACAAAATTTATTGTTTATTGATAAATTTAAGCAGAAATAAAAACAAAATAAATATTAAGTTAATGCCTCAGATACAAGACTGCAAAACAATTTTTTCCTGTAAAAAAAAAAAAAAAACACATTTTCATGACCTTTGATCCCTTGTAACTGACCAAGCGGTCATCGGATCGTGCGGAACTCTCTCAGTTTACGAATAACCAATACTTATGCCAAATTTCAGCCTTCAACAATTTTTTTTCTTGTATACCTAAAGCCCAAAACAGATGTGCAGCTTTTTCCCATGCAGCGAAATTAGAAATAGAGATATCGTGCAGCAAAGGCTGCAATGCAGAGCCTGGAATATGTCAGCTCTCATAAGAACCTGTGTAAATTAATTTTCGCTGCATTGGAAAAAGCTGCACATCTGTTTTCGGCATAAGACTATTTTTCTGCGACTATTAACAGTCTTCGAAAAAAAAAAATTGAGTTTGAAGTAAAACTTTAAAAAAAAAGTTATTTGATTTTTTTTTTTTAATTTAATTTAATTTCACATGGTATTAATTTTAAATCGAAATCTAAAAACCAAACGGTTGTAGCTTGTACATATGTAGGACTTTTAGTTTTTAAGAAAATTGAAAATTATGAACACTTTGGCATTTATTGAAATTTCGGTTTTAGTCTTATAAATACATATAATCAAATTATGTTTTGAAGATAATATTTCTCAAATGGTGCATGTTTTTAGTTCGACTTGACATTGTTTTTCTTAACACTTCAGGCCCTTCCAGCGCCCTCACTATTCTTCTTGGATATTAACTTTAAGCTGTTTCATGGTTCTTGGTTTATTGAGATAAATCTCATTTTAAGTAGCCTGAAAGAAAAAAAAAAAAACCTGGAGCCATTGGAAAGTTAAAATCAGAAAAATTCTTCTATTGACAAAAATTTCCCTCTGTAGAGCCATGCTCTAAATATATGCAAGGCAAAAAATATTTTTCAACAATTTTTATCAGTTTCTTTTGCAGTTTTGTTTTGGATTTTTTTTTTACAAATTCTATTAAGTCGTATCAATTATTGCATTGCGTGTAGACTAAAATTTTCCCGGAGTCGATATCTTTGTGTGTTCTGAAGATAATCGTTTTAGTTTTTTACCAAATTTTAGCAGATTTTTTCTTAAAAAAAAAAATTAGTTGATTTTTTTACTCTTACCAATTCTTCATTACGTCGTTATGTATGTAAGAATCAAATTGGGCCGAAGTTGATAGTATTATGTAATATTTCTTGAGGTATTGAAGAAATTTTACAACTGTTGAGGGTGGTTCAATGTCTTACTATATCATGGTGGGCCACGTCTATTAATCGTGGTAAAGAAGTCCTGCTAGAAACATGAGTTGTTAAATAAATTCTATAACTTTTTTGTAAATTACTGTAATATTTTTTTTTTTTTTTTAATGGCCTTATTGTCTGTAAAATAAAATTTATTTGATGTCGATATCGTTATTCGTTGTCAAGATATCGTCGACAAAAAAAAGCTCATGAACGTACGAATTTATGTACGTACCCGTACCTACACTACACAGGCATCTCTCTAGAAACGATGGATTCGTACCTATTCCAGAGACCTCGAAACGTAGAGTAATGTCAAATTTCGGTAAATAGGACCAATTTAAATAACTTTCTATGGAAAGTTAAAAATATTTAATGTCTGGTTAGATAGATGAATAGAAATGGAAAACGTAGTCAAAACATATTTATATCTTTAAAACAGGCCGAAAAAGTTAAAATGTCTTTCCACAATTCAGTCAAATATTTTTGCTAAAAAAATCTTTCAATAAATTGTTGTGTATCTTGTTTTATTTTATGATTTTAAAACTTTAAAAAATAATTTTTTGCGTCGACATATTTGAGATAAAATTTCTTATTGCATTATTAATGAGTTTGAAAAAATATAAATTTGTCTCGAAAATCTTTTATCCTGGACATCTGCGTCGTCTACATCATCCGCCATGTTACATTTTTAAAATCCACTAATGCATCACATTAAGTTTCTGCCAGCTCTGCATCAATATTATCTTCAGTTTTTTTTCTTATTTTTTTCTCGAAGTAAAAGAATGCTAAAACTTCAACTTGTTTGTTCTTAAAATCATAATAAAAAAAAAACCGTTTCCAATACATTACCGCACTTTGCCATCTTAAATGTTCTTAAGGGAATAAAAATGCATCTCATACAGATAACTAGTTCGTGGTATACCTATACTTACAGTGGGCGGAAGTTGAAACTTGGACTCTAATCAATGAAGGACTATCACACAGAAAATTCAAGAGGCTAAAACGAGTTAAAAAAAAAAAAAACTGAACAAAGGAAATAAAAAATTCTAAACTGACTGAAACTTTCAAAAAGTCAATATAGTTTCGCCAGGGACAAGGATACTCAGAAATGAAAAAAATAAAAGAAGAAAACAAGAAAGGAATATCGGAAAACTATTCCATCTATATATCCTTCGAAAAGATATCGAACCAGAAAAAAAAGATGAATATTATCGTCAAAGTAAAGTTTTCCCAGAGCACAACGAGGAATGCATAAATATAGCAGCCGGCTGTAGGATCTGCCAGGATTCGATGGATCTTTGTATCACCCAAGCCAGCAGCTTCCATCCGCTTCCACATATACATACATCGATATCATCATCATCACCAGCAGCAGCAGCAGCAGCGTCCTGCATTCGAAGAGCTGCAGAAGCATCACCAGCATCTCATAGGATCATAGAAACCCATTGAACCAATCAAAATACTGCACAAGGATTTGCGAGCGACCCAGGCTATATGCTTCACTGATGGCTGGCATTTTTGTTTTGGTGTTTGTTTGCTTGTGTCGTCGTTGTCCTCGTCGACGTTTGGTCGGTCAGAAAAAAATGTTCGTCATCCCTCGGGTCGGGAATGGTTGGTTATTTTTTCAACCATCTCGAGAAAGAAAATTGCAAAGAGAAGGAACATAGTAAACAAAAAAAAAAACATGCGAATGGGAAAACGATTTTTTATGTTATTATTTGAACCAAGGACATTTTGTTCCTTTTCCAAGCAATAATGGGATGGTTGTTGGTTATCCTGCCTCGGAAGCATTTCTGGAGGAGACTGAGAGAAAATAGAAAAATTAAAAAAAAAACAAAAAAAAAAACAGGAAAATCGCATAACTTTGCTCGCTTGTCGTCCTTTATTTTTTTTTTTTTGAAAAAGCTTCCCTTATAGAGGTTACTTTTTTTGTCGCTTCTTGTTTGCTCCTTAGATGCCAGGATTGTGGAATTTTTTTTGAGCTCACTTTTCCAATTTTCCCGTTTGCTTTTCTTCAAATACATATTTTTTTTTTTCGGTACACTTTTGTCCCAAAAACTCATTCTTTCGCGGTGGTACTAGATGGGTTTTCTTTCAGCTGTGCACACACAGAGAAGCAGTCGTGTTTTATATTTTCCTGATGGTTCCTTATTTGTTTTTTTTTTTTTTTTTTTTTTTTTGTTGGTTGCTACTACTTTCGTTTAGTATGAAAGGCATGGAAAACGAAATGTCGTCCTGTGAAAACTTCTCTCCAACTCTAGTTCTAGTGTGCCACCTTTATCGGAAGATTTATTGCGGGATGCTGGAATTTAATGAAATTGCAAAACGAAAAGCCTTTTGCTGGTGTGGGTACCTATATATACAGAACTCGCAATTATACGGAAAAGGGAGACACACATCTAACTTCCAACGAATACACTTGTCGATTGTCGACTTTCATTTTGGTTCCTAATGCTTGTTATCGTTAGTGGGGAGACATTTATTAGTTAAGGAGCTAGTAGCAGTTACTTGATGATTTTAATCACAAATGCCAAAGAAGTGGTTCTAGAAATTCAATTTTCAAAATGCTACATTATGTATGTATTAGAATTTTTGTTCTAAATAATGTATAGGTGCTTCAAAACTTTTTAGAAAAACGTGAAAACGTATACCAAATACTTACTTCTGCGGGTTTATTCGTAATCGATTTTATTTGAGTAAGAGAAAACTCTCTTATTTTACACTTCAAATGCACGGGACCACTTATACATGCTCAAAATATAGGGCAAACTGCATGCATATTGTGGTTGGGGTTCCATTTAAAATGCACGGGACAACTAGCCCATACAAAATCTAATGGGCAAATCCTCTCAGTGCAGCTTGTAGGGTGGAAGAGAACAACCAATTTAAGTCGGTTCTCTACATAATATAGGTACTCTATGCGTGGAAGTCCGAGGGTGCTTCTGAGTGTGTTTGATCAAAATTGGTCTAGCAGTTCGCCAACGATACAACAGCGCATGAATTTTCGAACTAATTTCAAAAAATACGGCCAGATTTTACTAAAAATTAAAGGAAATTTTAGAGTCCAAGAGTTTTCCCTTTGCGTTGTTTGGTCAAAGTAGGTTTTACAGTTTACCATTTAGCCTCATTTTTGGACTAACCTCCAGAAACCGTGGGCGGATTTTGAAAATTCTTTTTTTCTTTGAAATGCTGTAACGAATTTACACTTTTTTCGCTACGCCCAATCAACAACTATCAAAAGATTACCAAAATACAAGAAATGCATCAGCAGAATTACTTCACATACTTAAAGGCGCCCACGACGATTGTGATGAGGTTCTACAACAACAACATACGAACACTACAAAACATCACAACAACAGAAGCAATGATCGAGGCTGCACACAAGAAGACAATGAAATGATTTGTTCTGCATTTATACAGCTCACACTCAGTTGTCACCGCAGAGTTCACAAGGGACCGTAAGAATTACCCAACAAATTAGAATATTCGAGGATATTCTCCTCTGGTGCTTCTAGGTCAATTATCGTGACACATAGTAAACCGTAAAGCAAGCTGATGGGTGTGTAGTACGGCTTTTTGCCGCTCCTCTCTCCTGTTTTACCTTGAATTGTATTTATGAGGCGAACTATATTCGCACCCTGCTATTACTAAGGCCCATTACTGGTTTTGTCTTAGAGTCTACAGGATCCAGTGAACAAAACTACCTTTCGTACCCAGACTTTGATTCGGTCAGCCAAGGGAGTCAATCCCAAATTTCTGTACCCAGACTTGACTTAGCCAAGGGAGTCAATCCCAATTTCTGTACCCAGACTTGACTTCGGTCAGCCAAGGGAGTCAATCCCACTTTCTACCGTATATGAAAAACTCTGTTATACATATATTTTTAGGTAAGATATTAAAATTATTGTAAAACTTATTATAATGAATAAATTGTTAAAAATAGCTGTAAGAAAGATTTAATAAAGAGATAAATATTATAACCGGCGTTCCGAACTTTCGCACATTAAGTTTTATTAGCTTTCTACGGTACGAACCTTGGATCCGCTGATGCTACCTCAGCTGAGAATAAAAAAGCATTACAATGATATACTTACATCTTAGAGGATGGATTTAAAGATAAAAAAAATTAGGGTTATAGGGTAAACGAAGAGCGCTATGCAAGCATGAAAAGCACCTGGAACAAATATGCCTCCAACTTTATTTTGAGAGTGATACAACGTTCACCGGGCTCCGCTAGTATCTCGTTTATATACTCATAGGCACATTTAACCGGCCACTTCGTATTTCTGTAAATTTAAAGAAACCGTCAAATTTAGACCACATTGGGTTTAAGTAATGTTTTAATCAAACTTTGAGAAAACAAAAAAAAAATATTAAGGGCCAGTTGTACAAATATTTGATCCGTGGTTCAGGAATTTTAACTCACCAATTTCGGCGGATTAACTGTGGTTCAACGATGGTTCAGGCATGTAATTGGCTTTTAGTGCATATTGGAACCTTGAACCATCGTTGAACCTCAGTTAACCCACCGAAATCGGCGAGTTAAAATTCCTGAACCACGGATCAAAATTTAAACCACGATTGTACAACTGTCACTAAAGAATTAACGCACAAAAAACAAGTTTTTGAAAAAAAAAAAATACTGAAAAAGGTGTTATCTTTTGTTGTTAAAAATGTGGTAAAATTAAAAAAAAAAATTTTAATAATGGGTGTTTGCGCCGCGGACTCTAATTATTTCGTCGAAACGGTTTGACAATCCGTCAATGATGTCCTGAATATCCGACGGGGGGATATTGTGTCACTCCTCTACTGCAGCTGTCTTAAGCTCTCCGAGAGTGGTAGGGGCATGTGTTCTCGCTCGGACACATCTTTTGAGGTTGTCCCAAATATGCTCGATAGGGTTGAGATCAGGACTGCGTGCGGTATGGCAACGTGCGTTGTCATGAATTAACCGAAAGTTGTCACCAATAAATGATGCGAAAGTCATCACATGGTCTTGCAAAACATTTTCCCACGTATATCTGAGTGTTAACACTGCCTCTATCGAACACAACAAGGTCCGTTCGAGCTTCATAGCTGATACCTCCTCACACAATTATAGACCCTCCTTGGTAACCCACTATTTCGGTTATTCGGCTGTTCGGGGGCGCGCGCTGGTCGGAAAGCTCTTCTATTTAATTCTGCCAACCTTCTTTTGATGGTGCGCTCACTCACACTAACAAAACTTCACCTCAAAAAGATGTCTACGACCTTCAGTAGCGGTGCAAAACCGATTTATCAGTATGTTGCTGACGACAAAGCGATCATCCCGAACTCATGAGCCCATTTCCCGAAATCGTTTGTTGCCATCCCAATCGTAGTTTAAGGTACACCAAGCTTTCAAGCAATGCGACGTTGGCTATACCCAGCATCAGTTAAAACCACTGCTCTAGCTATACCAGGTATGTACATCGGGTGGCATTTTTCTAGAGTCAGAAATAGTAAATTACCAGTATAAACCTAAATTTACAGATATTTACTTATACTTTGGTACAAAAGAACAAGAAATGTAGTCAAGTTTAAGTAACGGAAACAATATTAAAAAACGCTTAAATTGCACAAAACGCTTCGATGACACAATTTTATGAGGCGAAATAAGGGTTTTAGTGTTTTTTTTTTTTTTTCGAAAATATCCGTTAAACAAAAAACAAATAAGCAGATAAATCATAGTGAACTTAGGGCCACTTGCTCCAAACGAACGGATAAATATATAAAACTCAGGATAACTATCCCTATCCCAGTTTAAATAAATAAATAAGAACTTATCGTTTTTTAATTGCACGATCGGAAAATATAAATAACAAGCGGATAAGAATATTTTTTCAGAATCACCAACACAACAAACACAAAACACATTGAAAAATAAACAAACGCTACGCTTTGACTCACTTTCTCGTAAGAAATTCTATAATTTGACGTGAGAGCTATTCAGAGTTTAAATATTTATCCAGAGAACGAGGAGAAGATAACTTTTTAAACTGTAATAGAGAAAAAAAATATTTTGCTGCAACATGATTTGATTCAAATCAGTCAGATAACTTTAATTATTTATAAATCAGGAGTTACTGCTGTCAAAAAAACTTCTGTGCAAGTAGCCCTTAAAGAGTCGGGGTGACGAAAAACGCAGGTGGTCGGATAATTTTGCCTGTGAGTGTACATATGATTTTGAATTTCTGTACAAGTTTGCAAACACTTTAATCACCCAGAAATATCATTTTTTTCGCAAGCAAGTGTTAGTAATTCGCATTACGAAATACGGAAATATTGTGAATTTGCATCCCAGTATACACCTACTATTTCGCAGTGTCAACGTTATTTTCCAATAGAATTTCACCCCTAATGGAAATTGCCACTAGCCTCCTAACTGTTTTGGGAAGAATCGTTATATGTACCTACTACTTCATAAATATAGTATTTTTCAAAAATGGAAAGTGAAGTTATATATTTAACTTAACACTGTTGCGGTATTTTGTTCAGCAAGAGTTATGCACTTTGTCTCATACCGCCTGCCATTTTGGTTATTTTCAGAATTTAACCCCATAAGTTGGAGCTGCTGTTCCAAGTCCAAGTAACCGCGATTCCAGAGAAGCAAAATTTGTAGTAACTAGTGTTGTTGTCACGTGACGATAATTAACGGTATCTATAAGCAGACTGTTCTAGATTTAACAGAAATGCGAATAATAATTCAACCAGCTTTTAATCAATAGGACTGGTATAAGAAGACAATGTTGGTACGTAATTTTAATATAGAGAAAGAAGTTTCTTCAGTCATACTTAGTAAAAATGTAAGTTCTTGTTTATCATTAATACTAACACGATATCTACTTAAAGGAGCGTGGTTTATTTTAATTTGTTTTGATGACTAAAACAAGAACTTGCTGTAGACAAGTTTCTATTAGGTAGGTAAAGTTAAATTAGAATTAAATTATGTTTATAAAAAGTTTTGGGAGAAGAGGTACAGGGTGGTCCCCGGTCGGCAATGCAGAAAAAAACTATGGGTTACTGAGGTAATTTTGAGCCGAAAATCGTATGGACGTAATTTTCTCGTTTTCGCTTCCTTTTTAATTTATTGGTTTTTATGATTTTTGGTCTCGTTTCTTTAACTGATGGCTGTAACTTTGCCAAACTGCAACTGATTCTTGATTTTTTTGAATTTACCTACACAAATGCAGTTAGGACTTTTTACCCGCCTTATAAAGTTTTACTTGCGATATGCATATGTACATATGTATATGTAGGTACTTTATGGCAAGTCTTGGATTCGTAAAAAAAAAATTGACCACGAGATTTTGATCAAGCTTTAAATTACGATGATATAGGAAGACGAAAAAAATGGGTCTCGCAATTCCTTCCGTCGGTCTGTCCATTCGGATACAGCTTAAAAGCAGGGGTCGATTTTATTTAAAATTGAAATGGTATAGTGTTTTTGGGCACGTTTTTTGGATTTTTACAAATATGTTCAGATTTTTTTTTTTTAAATTCAATTTTTCGAAGTTTAATTTTTAATTCAAGATTAATAAATATGTATATACTTACTAAAAAATGGTATACCAATTTAGTTTGTCTTAAAAATGTTTACAAAATTTCATATATAAGAAATTAATTTCTAAAAAAAACCGCTCCTACGATTTTGATTTTTTTTTTCTCAAAAACTAAGACTTGTTAAAGACATCAGAAAAAAAATAAATAAATTTACTAGCACATGAGCTCATGAAGAACTAGGGCCTAGTGACTTACAACCATTCCTGTGTGTGTGTCTGCAGGAATGGAGGGGACCTACATACAGCTTATTGCCGAATCAAAACGAATAATGTGAGCGATACTTTTCTATGAGAAGAGATACTTGTTTTGTCAATTCCTCGCAAGAGGTAATAGTGTTTTTTTTTTTTATTATTAGAAGTTGGACGAGGCTGGGAATCGAACCTTGACCTCCTTGATAGTCCATCGCACTAACCATATCATTTAATTAGGAGAACGTTTTTCATAATTAGTGCAATAATTGGAAATAAATATGCAAATGCATCTTAAGTAACAATATTCGGGGCAAGATCATCCATTTATCAGAATTAAGTGAATTTTCGTGCATTGCAAAGAAAAAATATTTTAACATAGCTTGTTGTATAAAAAAATCAAAAGTATTAATTTTTTAATTTTTTTTTTTTTTTGTAATAAAAATTTTAAATTCATTATTATTAACATTACTTTGAGGCACCTGATTGCAAAATTATAATAAAATCAGTCTAGCCAATATTGAAATAAACAACCACAACCCAAGAAAAATGGCCATTAATAGCGGTGTAAAATATTTAAATTAAAAAATATACATATTTAAAAAATTGTAGTTTTATAAAAATTAAAATTTCAGTTACATATTCAGGTAGGTATATATATACTTTTAACATTAGGTATACCCTTATCAAAAGAAGTGAAACTCGTAGAAAATGAGATTTCCATATACGAGCAGACACATTACACAAAACGAATTTCCTCCGTATTTTTCTTCAACTGCTTCTATTTTCATGTGATACTGTGGTCTGGCCTAGGGCAGGGGCTGAATTACCATTCCCATCACAAAACCTCCCTACCCCATTTGGGTATGTTTTTCCAATGCGTCGTGCTACATCAGCTCCAGCAATGTTATTTGCCAGCGCGTTGTTTATGCTTGTATTAAATTACGCTTAATATGTTTGTTTATGCTGTTTAAATTTTAAAGTCAACTCTTGGTAATTGGGAAATTCCTTTCTGTACTCTGCGGCAACAGCTATGAGCTCCACAATGATATGAGAGTGGTGGAAGAATGTCACCCTACGCAAAGTGTGGGCAATGGAATGCCAGGAGTAATGTGTTAAACTTCCTGGGTAGAAGATATACCCAGGCCCAGGGAAGTTAAAAAAAAAAAAAACACATACACATACACACAACTATACATTTTATTATTTTGCCTTTTATAACTTGCTGATGATGGAGGTTGGGTGAATTAAGGTGATCTGGATGCTGGAATGCGGGGTGGAGCATGCGGAGGAATGAAAAATATAATGTTTTGAAAAATTCAAACATTTTCATGACAATAGGTTAAGAGCTTAATTACGTGATGCTGAGTATATTTTTAATTGCGTGCCTCTGGCAAACCACATTCACCTATGCCAGGGACTCCACATTGCCACAATTTGTCCACCTTCATCGAAACCATTGCCATTAATTAAAACTAAAATAAAAAACAAAAAAATATATAAAAATTGCAACAAACCAAACCGAGGAGCCGAGGAGGAGAGAGTTTCATCCGACTAATTAGCCTTGCTCAGCTCCGGGGCAGGTTTTCGGTTGGACACGACACAAAATGTGAAATATGGAACCATTGCCATTGAGCAAAAAGATAACCATGATGATGTCACCAGATCTCTCATTCTCTTTGCTTTTCCATTTTCTGTAATAATCCATTCGGGATTTCCTCCAGCTACACTCTAAATTTAAAAGGCAGATTAACCATATACGGGCAATTAGGGCCGCTAGGCTTTGGGGGCGAAATAATATTTTTTGTATACAGGGTGATCGGTATAAGATGAACCAAACTGCTGGAGCGAGTAGGTTGGGTTAAGACAAGAAAAAAATCGTATGAAAGGGGGGGGGTCTATTTCCCCCCGTTAAGGCAGAAAGGGCAATTTTCTAAAAAATTAACTTAAAACAGAAAACAAAATATTTAAAAATAACGGTACAATTTAAAATGCCATGCTGTACCTTTTTGGAAAGCCAGAAATCTCATATTTGATTTTCATTTTAAATTAAGTTGCGTTAGTGAATAGTTTTTGAAAAATTAATTTCCAAACTCGAAATTTTGAAAAAAAATAAAAAAAAAAAAAGATTCAAACTAATTTTCCTCAAAATTGTATGTAATTAAGTATAATTTTTGTTTCCAAAATTCAATGCTCTTATTAATTTTCATTAAAAAACAGAAAACCGGGTGCTAAAATTGAACACACAGTATAGAAAAAACCAGTCTAAGGCGAGGCCTCAATATTGTTCTAGTTCACTTTTTACACTCCGAAAATGTTCCTGTAGTGTATATTTTATGAAAAACTAGCCTTTTAGATCCTTACTAACTTACGAAATTCGATCTAACGGAATTCGAAAAATATACAATTAGCAAAGTAAGTGTTATTAACCTCAAGAATTAAAACCAGATTATTAACTAATATTTTATTCATTAAATATCAAATATATGGGGTTCCTTAGGCTCATTTGCTGAAACGAAACTTATGACGATTTCCGATGGTATAAGAAAAATAAAATTTTCAAATATGCCGTGTTCCAATGGTAAAACACCGATTTTGACAATTTTCGCCTTTCAATGGGCAAAAAATTTATTTTGTCTGTTTTTTTGGCAGATGTACGCCTCTTTTTACTAACACCGTTATAATATAAATAATGGTGTTAGTTAAAAGAGGCGTTTACCTATACTATCAAAAAATAATAAAATTTCAGGCAGAAATCTGAATTTACCAAAGGAAACCCCCATCAAATATTTATGTTCAATTAAAACCTTATGTTCTATATTGTCCTTAGCGTAAACTGTCATTTAAGCTCTTATTTTGAACTTAGTTATTTAAGTTTTGGTTCAGAAAGTGGCTCTTAATCTAAGTATACACGATTGGAAGATCTTTCAATATTGGCACATTTTTGCAATCGTGTGAACACGTTTAAACACACAATTTTTCTGGTTGATACATATGTAATTGAACGATTGACAGACTAACTGGCTGAACAGAATAGAATGACGGAACTGAAACCGCAGACGGAACTGGAAGTGCTGTCAAAAAGTGTCGTACGTTTTTTTTTACCTGTCCACAATGCAGCTCTACAGCTTTGAACGTATTTTAAAGAAAAACAAAAGAATATTTTTGTGTACAAGCTCAGAATTCACATTTTTTGTTTCGAATAATTTTCCTTTTAATAAATAATTTTTTTCGCAATACAAATAACCACAATATTTTTTTCCGACCCAAAAAGTTGTTTTTTTTTCTTCATACAAATTGAAACGTCAAAAGTGCCGTACGTGAAAAGTTAAAAGTTGGTGAACTCTTCCGTCTGCGCCTGCAGCTCCGTATGCGTCTACGTTTCGTTGTGTTCGCAAAATTGAATTTGAGTGTATTCAATATTTTGACAGCTATTCCAGATCCGGCTCCAGTTTTCCATCTCCGTCACCATTCTGTTCAGCCAGTAATTGAATTTGGATGTTGGAAGATGTTCGTGCGAAGAAAATTTTCCAATTTTAAGTTGGCAAATCAGTTTTGTTTGTCGTCGAGGTCGAGGAAAGAACAAGAAATAAATAGTGAATGCAGAAATTGGTAACAAGTTGCCGAAGCCAGTTTGTGACGTCTCTTCTGTAGCAATTCATCTTCCTCTTCATTTTGCTCTCCAACATAGTCGCCATTGCTCGATTCATAGGTATCATTTTTCACTTTTTTTCTTTTCTTTATAATATTTTATTATAAATGTTTTTCACAAGCTATTCAAAATTTGTTCAGAACTACTTCACTACTAAATTAATCAGATTTTCTTTCATCTTGCTATTCCGTCTGCCATTAGCCTGCCAATTATTTGTTCCAATTTGTAATTGGAAGACAAAAAAATTATCAACAATTGTTCGCCAATTTTCTACTAAAAAATTGGCTGATTTTTGTTTAAAATCTATTAATCGAGTGATCGGACACTTTTCACTTGAAGAAAATTGACAATCGGAAGCTAATTGGAAGCAATTGGAAGACTATCTTATCAACAGAAGGTAAAGGTTTGAAGTAAAGTTCGTAGTTTGGCGTTAATGGCATCTCAAAAAGTAACTAGTTTCCTTAAGCGGCCCATACACACAACACTTGTGTCAACACTGGTGTCGGTGTACTAAAATGTGTTGTGTGTATGGGCAAGTGTCTACACCGATTTCGGTGTCGAACACGGTGTCAAGAAAATCAAAATCTTTTGATTTTTTGTGTCGGTGTTACTAAATGTGTTGCGTGTGTGGCGGAAGGCCACACTGGTGTCATGACACAGGTGCACACACTTGTGTTGTGTGTATGGGCCGCTTTAAGCAAATTTGCGTTCAACGAATGTTGTTGACTGTTTATGAAGTCCCTTGTATCTTTGAAACTTACTTATTGGCAGTTTTGGGACGCAAATGAATGGAAATATTTTGTCAATTTGAAGTGACATCATCAGGTTGGAAAAATGACGTTTTCTTTTGAAAATATTCAAAGCTGCTTACACAGAATATTTTTCTGTAAATTCTGTTCGAAACCTGAGGGCCCCGGCAGGACAGTTAAATTTATTTCTTAAGTCCGGGACTTCACAGGAAAACCGGAACATTTGGAAACGTTAGGATTAACTGTTAAAAGGGTCAATGCCAGTACATATCTTTAAAAAACACGATTTTGCGTAGGTACCCCTACATTATATATATCTCGAAAACGGTTCTTTGGGAAAAATATTGAATGACATTTTCGTTTTCCTTCAAAACAAAATATTTATATTCAGGGTATTTAGATATACCTTAAAGTTAAAAAAAATTTTAAATTAGTGTGATCTCTACAATTTCAGGTTGGTTAGTGGTCCACAAAATTTCAGGAGTAATAAATTCTTTTTCTCGGTAAGAATTAATTCCACTTTGAAAAATGTAACAGATTTCCACTAAAATTTGGAGCAGATTCCCGTGGAATAAATTCCCTGCAACCTGTTGTATCAACCTGAAATCCTATCTTTTTTGCGCAACAGACTTGTAAATCCGTCCCTGTTTGCTATACTCACCTGTATCTGTATCTATCCCAATTGCTAAACACAAAACAATTGTCCCGAGCATTATGCCCATTGTATTATGAAGGATTGAATTTTGAATCCCTACCTGAATGAGTGCGCGTTAGGTTTGGTTAGTTTGGATTTTGGTTGGCAGTTCGAAATTTAGAATAAAGGCGGCAACAATAGAACAATGAGAAATGGCTCTGATTTCAAATATCTCCTCCTCATTATTATCATTGCCGTCTTTTCTAGAGTGTGCATACGGTGAGAGTTGAGAGTGTAGACATCTCCGAACCCGAGTCATTTTGTCCGGGCATTCTAGCTACCTTGAAGTTGTACTGAACTTTTACTCAGAATTCGGTAGGGTGTGGGAGGCAGCTGCTGTGATGACGCTTTCGGCCATGTTATCGCAGCTTACCATTGTTGGTTTGCACCAGAATTAAGCGTAGACCTGTGTTTCATTATAAACATGTGAACAAAGTAGCAGGGGTTAAGGATACTTCTTTCATTTCGGTTGGATCAGAATGTAAGTATGTCCATTAAAAAAAAAAAAAAAAAAACATTTTTAAGTACTTTTGTAATAGAAAGGATACTCGTTATGGCTGGATGCGCCAACATTAGTGAAGTTTTTTGTATAAATGTTTGCTATTGTTTAGACCGGGCTTAACATCTAAACAATACCATTGCAAAAATACTAACATAGATTACTCGCCACATAGTGCGGTGTTGTTTTGGAGTTTGAGTTATACCACACACATCCTTGCTCAATTGTTTTCTTGGTTATTGTTTATGTTGCAGAAGATTGTTTTTCAAAAAAGTATATTAGAAGAAAAATCTCTGACTTAATTTAGGATACAATTGTTAAAGATAAAAGCAAATTTAGACAATACCCCTATACATATACCACTATAACGCTTTTGTATATTCAAATGAGCGGAAAGAAAAACGAAACAAATGATCGACTTCATTATTTTTGGTTTGTGAAGAACCAATGAAACAAAATTTTAAAATGGCGTCATTTTTATTGTTTTAATATTCATACATATATAATTTCAAAATAAAAGGAGGGGATAAATTGCCGATCTTGAGGAAGTTATGGTAAAAATAAAATGCACGACTCTGGATCGCACGAATTGCTAATTAAAAAAAAATTATAGGAGCGGTTTTCTTAAAAAACCAAATTTTTCTATGCATATAACTTCAAATTGTTAAGAAAAAACAAATGGTATGTACACTTATACCTGAAACCATAATTTCAAAAAAAAATTTACAGATTTCACTCATAGAGTAACCATGGGGACATTGAAAATGACTTTATTTTGCTAGATAAACAAAAAACATGACTAATCTTTACAATCTTTACAAATTAATTAGCCATTTCACGTTTCTAAGATCTCACTGAGATATCACTGAGCAAGCTCCGTCAGCTCCACTGAGCAAAAGGAGAAACCTGAACAAAATTTCTCCCCTAGAAGTCAAAATCAATTTCCATCTCTTTTTTATTAATTAAACAACTGCGACAAAAAATAATTGAGCAAGCGAATCCAAAAACTATCAGTCTCAGTTTTTTGACAGCAAAAGTGAGGAATCTCACTGAGGAATTACGTTCAGATTTCTGAGATTGCTCAGATCTCTGAGATTGCTGAGATCTCTGAGATATCAGTAAGCTTGAGAAACCTGAACTGGCTAAATTAAAACGTAATAAGCTGTTTCAAACACCATTATAAGTTTTGAAGTTTCTAGGTGTAGGTATTTAATGTCACTTTCCATTTGGCAAAAAATAAATCTTGTTAATTTTCTTTAACTAACCCCATTGTACTTTTCGATTTTTTTTAATCTGATATCAAAACTCACATACCTATTAGGGCAAACAAAAATATGCCCTAAAAACAGTTTTAAGCGCTTATAATTATGCCCTTAAAATTCAATTACATATATATGCCCTTAACAAGTAATTATATGCTCAAAAAAAATGATTAGGGCCCTAAAAATATGCTCATTGCTTGTAAAAATATATTCTATGTAGGTATGTATACCTACACACAGAAAAAAACCAACGTAATTTCAAAAAAAATAAATATGATTCAACATTTTTCATCAATGATTTTGCTTCATAGGTGTTTCAAGTTATTTTAAAATGTTTCTTCCATAAGAAAATAAAATTGAATTTAATCTTTCTTCATGTTACTATAACATGTCATTTTAGGTTGAATCATATTGAAATGACACTATGATTCCTTTTAAACCATATTGATCCTCATGTTGAATCAACTTGAGAAATCCTGTTCAAACAATTTGGTATCCCATGTAAAACAACTCGACTATTCCCATTGAATCATTTTGATTCCCATGTTGAATCAATTTAACAAATCCTATCAACATGAATTCGTTCACATGTTGAAATAACTGGACGATTCGTGTTGAATCGTTACGACAAATCCTGTTAAAAATAATTTGTCTCCATGTTAAAGTAACGCGATGATTCATATTGAATCATTTTGACTCTCATGTGGAATCAATTCAATAAATCTTGTCAAAATGACTAGTTCACCATGTTAAAATAACTGGACGATTCCTGTTGAATCATTTTGATTCTCATGTTGAATCAATTGAACAATTCCTGTCAAAATGAATTCGTTCACATATTAAATTAACTGATAAATTCCTGTTGAATTGTTTTGATTCTCCTTATGATAAAAGCGTCAATTTTTTTATAATTCTAAGCTTTCTTTTAACTTCAACTATCTATTTAAAAACAAAAACAAAATTACCCGCGTTCAGGTAAAAAAGTTCTTGTGTCAAATCAAAATGCCAAATCCTGTTGAGAAATATTAATTTTCATTCTAAAGTAATAATACAAATAAGAAGGTAAGTTTTAATTTTTAATATTTTTTTATTAAATTAATAATAAATAATAACTTAACTATAAGCATTTATTTCTTAAATATATTTTCCCATTATTGCTTGGAAAGAGTTGTAATGGTGGACTTGTAAATTCATCGATTCTTTTTAACAATATTTCTTTATTTAATTTGCCCACTTCGTGGGATTGAAAATGATTATCAAAATAACGAAGTTCAACTTCATAACACAAAATATATATATTAGTACAATGTTTAGTAAAATAAGATATCTTATACAGTTTTAAAAATTCTTTGTCTATTGTTATATAAGAATTTTTTTTGTATTCTTTGCCACAAAAAATTATTTTATCATAAAAATCAAGACTGTCCAAATTGATGTTAAGTGGAGCAAATATGCTACTTAAATTATCATCTGGTTTCGTAATGTTTTCTAAATTCATTTCAAAACTATCAGGAATTCCGTTTTCATAATCTACAAGAAATTTAGCAAAACTTAATCCTGCTTTTGTACTAAGTGTTAATGGCACGTTTAATCTAGAGTTAATGTTACTACAGTATTTTTTTGTGTCCTTATGTTTCGCTTCAAACCTTAAACTCCATAAGTATTTAGGGGGGCCACACTTCTTTATGAAACTTGGGTAATGAATTAAGAAATGTGCCTTAGGTTTAAGGGATCCATATAGCACAACATACATTTTGTTGTGTTCGCTCACTAATGATTTTAAAATTTCCAAATCTGTGTTATTATATTTATTTTTTAGAAGGTTGTCCAATATTTTCACGAGTAGAATTAACAGCTTCCAGTTTGGATTGGATTTTGGAACTAAGTCCCCAATAATAAGAAGAATATAATCAGTTAAATTCCAAAGCTCGCGAGCAGTCATTTTTAGATTAAAGTTTTTAAGATTTTTCAGTAAAATATCGGGGCCAATATTACCAATTTCATTTTCACCATATGGAAACAGCCTTCTCCGACTGTTGAAAATATCGAGTGAAAATACATCTTGGCTAATTAGTGACATTAACGTATTGCATAAATCGTAAATACAGACCCCTTCAAAGAGATCGTGCATCAGGTCTAATGATATGTTTTCAGTAACGTGATAAGCTTGAAGATCATTAAAAATACAATTTTCTCTCAAACCTGTTTCTTTAAAATCATTAAAAGAAAGGTCAGTTGCATAATTGTCTTTATTTCTCAAAGCTACATCAATCTCAGTACTATCCTTTTGCATTTCACATCGCACTCGCCTGCAAACTCTACAAAATCGTTTTGCATTAAATGATTTAATGAATCCTAACATGGAATTCAAGCCTAAATTGTCCCCTAGAATTGATCCAACAGTAAAATATATTTGTTGAGTTTTGATGTTTGTGATTATTTCGATTCCTTCCTCTTCTAATTTTTTTAATTCTTGCAATAAATGATGGAATACTATATCGTTACCAAAAGCTTTAATATCCTTACTGTTGATATATCCTAAATGAAATACGAAATCTAGCTTTGATAGTATGCGTTGAGGTAAGGTAGGTAGACTATAATATCCTGCTGAAACTGATTTAGCGTGAGAACCCAACGGATTGTTTATTCCAAAGTCATCAAAATAAATAAACAATGGTATAATCAACTTATTAGTAAATAGAGATGTCTGAGACTTGAAAATATCACCGTTAATAAAATTACTAAACGTGTTTTTCGATTGTAATTCTTTCATATTTTGTATTGTTGAATCTAAGATACCGGGTATTTCAAAAAGTTTTTTTAATTGGAACTTAAGTGGCAAGTAATGGCAGCTATAAGTTTTAACATCAAAAGAAGGATTTCCATGACTTACACGTTCACCAATTTGCTGTGAGAAAATAGAACATACAGGTTGTTCAAAAAGTTGTTTTTCTTTTAAGGTTTTGAAAAACTTATGTTCAGTCGAAATCCCTTCGAACGGATCACTACAAAATGATAGTATACTATTCAATTCTGTTTTTAAATCTTGGCTGTTTGAAACTGTGCGAATGCATTCTTCAAGATTGCAAAATATCTTTAACATTAGTTTTTGTATATTTTGTATTTCTTTTCTGGGCATCATTGGCTCTGAGTACAAACACAAAGAAAAATTAAATGCTTGGTTTTTTAAATCTGCTATCTTTGAATCAAATTGAAGTTTATTAACAGATGTAGTACAAGCGTTTGAAAATATTTCAACCGGTTCTGACATAATATTTAAATTTGTATCAGGCAGAGTTGCTGAAGGTGGAATAATAATTTCTCTTAATTTTTTATTGCAATGGTCAGGATGCCTGCGATTAATATGAGCTTTAAAATTCGAAAATTTTTGTGAGCAGTTTTCTTGTTGGCATTGAATTGTACTTTTAGAATTCAAAAAATGAATAATTTGAAAATGTTTTATCAAATTGGTCAAATCTGGGATTAATTCATTGCAAATGAAGCAGGATAACATTTTAAATTAGGTATTTCAAGTAAATTAAAGTAAAGTAAAGTAAAGTAAACAAAAAAAGAAAGTTAAATCAAGGCAAATAAAGCAAAGTTCAATACAATTAAGTTAAGTTATGTTTTCAAAAAATTTATTAAAGAGCAAATACTTGGTAATTTACTGTCCATAGGAAGGGCGATATCAAAGAAATACTCTTGAATGAAAAGCCAGGGGCCTCTACAGCCTTTCGGGTACTCTAAAGATAGTACATGTATTAATTTGAAACAAATATCAAGGCTATCTAAAAAATTATCGAATTTTAAAAGTTTTTTATCGAAATAAATGTAAAATTCTTTTAATTGGTAGATACTTAAGCCTACAACAATAAGAAATGGTTGAATTGTCAAACCTTTGCTAAAATATTTATCTCTTAGCTCTGCAATATTTTTTTCGTAATCACTTATAGATGTTAGGTGTATTACAAAACTTTCATTCGCATCTGGAATACTAATTTTTTTCGAATGTTTGTCCGACTTATTACAGAATCGAGCAGTTGGCAGAATTACAGCATTTAAAAGAATTGTCTGGATATAGTCTATGGAACCTGTATAAAAAAACATACAAATTTTATGGTTATTCATCATTTAAAATTGTAAGAAAAACTTACTTTGACAAGTAATATCTTTCGAATTTAAAAAAATTTCTTTCGATTTCTTATCGTTTATATGTAAGTGATAATAGCTTGGTATTTTTGTACTAAATTCCGCCCATTTACTCAGAAGCAAATGACTCTTGTTTGGATGAAGAATCTCGAAGTCGATATTAATCTAAACGAAAAACAATCAATCAAATTAATAACAGCTATTGGTTTTTAATAATATGACATTTGTTCTTAACTCAAACTGGTTTAAGAATAAGATTCCGTTTCAACCAGTTTTAATAGTATAGGTACATACAGTACAACACGGATATAAGAAACTCTGAAAATCGTATGCGAGTTTTCTTACATTATAGGCAAACAACAGTTATAAGAAAAAAATGTTTTAAGAGAAAAGGGTATACGAAATAAAATTTCTTAAAAATAATTGTTTCTAATATAATTTTAAAGGAACATTAGAGGAAAAGGCTTGATGTTTTGGATCGCGCGTCTTATAAACGAGTTTCTTTTATCCGTAAAATACTGACATAAAAAAACGTAAGAAGTTGTCGGTTAACTTACAAGCTCATGGGCCTTTGGATTTGATAAAAGAGGCCAATTTGTTAAAAAATCAAAATTAGTTGGAGATGTGTGTAGTTCTTTTTGTCTTAGCACGAATGTCCGCTGCCATTTATCCTTGACATCATCCCAATTTGAAAAATCTCTAGACAGAGTAGTTTTAAAAGCCTTTAAAATAGACTCATCAAACTCTGTAGTAGTATTTGTCTGTGGTTGTTCCTCCAATTGTAAACTGTCATTTATTTTCGTTTCCATCCGTGAGCGTTTTGCTCTTTGGTTGACGTACCGGTCCCAGAGCTTTCCCCCGGGGTTTTTTTTCTTTCCCCGTGGAGTAAAATAATATTCCTGAAAAATTTTTAAAAACGAAAAATTGAAGATTTGCTAAGTTTGGCAAAAAAGTATTCTTACTTTTGTTTCCTTGGGGAATTGTTCAAGAATTTCATCTAATATTGGGGGCAAGTCTTTTGGCGATAGTCTGACGCCATTGAAATATATGTCTTCTAAAATTATGTTGATTAAATCAGTTCGAAAAGATTCAATCAAATGTCCGTTGGTCTCGTAGAAATTCAAAAGTGCCCTCCCTTTCAAACTTTCTTGTAAAATCAGTTTTAGCTTCTAAAAATAAAAACATGATTCAATCATGATTTAGAAATGAGAACATTCTTACTTCTTACCTTAGAAAGATGCAAGTTTCCGGCACCCACTGCTGATGTTATAGTTGATGTTGTCGCAAAACTAGTCTGGCTTCCCAGCCAAGAAACTACTTTGTTGGCAATTGATGCCGACAAAGTTTCGTCGTCAATACCGAACTGAATCATAATTAAACAGATCAATCAATCAATACTGTACAAAATAAATAAATGCAAATATACATACCTCACTTTTTCTCCAAGTGAATAATGTTTCTCGGAAACGTGCACGGAGACCGATAGGTGGAATAGCTTCCTGAATATCTTCCTTGGATAAATATTTTAAACTTTCATAATCAATGGACGATTCTAAAAAAGGAAGAAAGCATTTTTAGAAAATGCTAAAAGTAAAGCTTTTCACCAAAACTATAAGATTCGTGGGAATTTTCTTCAAAGTTAAATTATAATTCTCCTGGGGTATTTGAGGATTTTGGATTGAGAACTAGGGTACCCAGACCATTTTTTTTGTTACAAAACAAACATATGAAGGGTCCACGAGAAAAACGGCACAAGTCCATTTAAAATGATTCTGAGAAAAATGAAAATAAAGTTAACTTACTCATAAGTATACCTATTGTGTTTAGACTATTTTTTTTTAAACTTTACGTTAATAAGTGGTAATTTTTTCTTATATTCAATGCTCCTATTAATTTTAAGTCATAAACTAAAAACCAGATGCTTAGATGTATTCTTGTTTTTGAGAAAATTGAGATGAAATCTATGCACTTTCGTCATTCTTCTATTTCTTTTTAATGGATTTTCTTATAAGACAACCACTTTTTTCAAAAATTTAATAGAACATCATATAGTACTCTCAAAAAGCTACTTAATGTAATCATTAGTTTAATTTTTAAAAAGATTGGACTTGTGCCGTTTTTCCCCTGGACCCTTCAAAAGCTTTTCCAAATATTTATTGGTGTTCTGATTTCAAATCTGAACTTCGAAATTTCTGTTACATTAGATTGTCAAAATTTTTCGGTTTGAAAATTAAAAAAATTATTATAAAATAAAGTAAAAATTCGGTTATTTGCGAGAGGAAACAGAGCAAGAGATTTATTTTAACAAAATTTTGCCAAGCTGTCTTTATGCTTAACCCGAACCTAAGCTCAGAATTGCTCCATCAAATTAGATTTTTAAGACATTAATTCAACAACACTTTTTTTAAATTCTCAATAATTTTTTATTTTTTTTCTTTGTTAAATTATTGTTCAATAAATAATAATTAATAGAAGCTTTTTTTAATAAGCCTAAAAAAGAACATAAAATCCTTTTAAACTTTCGTCGCAGTTTGTGAGATAGAGCAATTCTGAGGTCAGATTAGGATTAAGCACATCAAAACATGAATTTTATGAACAGTGACAATAATATATTTCAAGGATACTTTCCTCAACAAAAAATTATTGTACATAATCAACGAGTTCAGCTAAAATAATTAACCCCCCTGTTTAGCCAAGAAAGGCAATTTCCTAAAAAAATGTACTTAAAACATAAACAACATAAACATAAACTAAAATATTAAAAAACAACGGTTATACTTATAATGCTATGCTTAACCTTTTTGTAGCAAAATTATTCTTTTATTTTCTTATTTAAAAATGTTGTTCACTGAATAGTTTTTGAAAAATTAGTATTAGAACTCAAAATTTTGTTAAAAAAAATTAAAAATTGCGTTCAAGCTGATTTTATTCAAAATTTTACATAACTAAGTACAATTTTAAATTTAAATTTTCAATGTTTTTATCAATTTTGAGTCAAAGACTGAAAACTAGATGTCAAATTGCCTTCTAGTTTTTTTAGAAAATTGAAAATAAAAGTAAGTTTTCCTAAAATACAACTTCAATTCCTTATTTTGGTGCTCTAAAGATCCTATTTCCACTAAGAGAGTAGTAGTAAAGAAGATGTGTTATTTTCAATTTTCGAAGAAACAAGAAGACATTTTGACATTTGGTCTTTAGTTTGACTAAAACATTGAATATTAAACATAAAAATACTACTTAATAGATAATGTAAAACTTTGAACAAAATCAATTACAATACAATTTTTTTTTTTCAAAAATTGTTCACTAAAACAACTTTCTTTAAAAAGAAAATTAAAGGAAAAGTTCCTAGCTTTACAAAAAAATACAATGTGGCATTGTAGGTGTTACCATTGTTTTTTAATATTTTTTTTTTTCGAAGTATTTTTTTTTTAGACAATTGCCTCTCCCCCCTCCCATACGTTTTTTTTTCTTCCGGACCTAACCTATGCGCTGTAGATTTTTGCTATACCGATGAAAACGAAAAAAGTCTTGCGTTTTTTTAGTATTATTATTAATTTTACCTTGCGATGCAAATAAGTGTTACTATTCTATTAATAAATGAATGGGGGTACTTACCTTTTAAAAAATCTTTTACTGCTGTCAAATTAAACTTTTTCAAAAATTCTTCCAACTTATCCACGTTGTTTTGGCTTTTTTGAATGATTGGTAGGTTTAAAATTATATTGCCATCACAGTCCGTTTCAAAATTTATTGTTTCACCGACATCTATTATCTGTGGATTAACAGATGAATTAGACAAGCTTTCTTTTGCATCCATAATTAACTCACTTTTCACTTGCGACACAAACCGTGACTAGAACGAAAATGAAATGAACTGATGGAACTTAGTTAAAAATTATCAGGCTCTTTATTCGAAAGAAATAACGGTGCTTCTCGTAAGTTTTGTAGAATTCAATTAGTAATAATATTATTTCAACACGATTTTATCTTGAATTAACAAACTTCAATTTTGTTTCATTCAGTGTCGATTTGTTTCGACACGACTCAATCTCATTTTGATACGATTCAATGTTGAAACAAAGTTGTTTCAGTGTGTATGCCTTATAAAAATGCATTCTTCATAACGGGATAATTTGTTGTCACTGTATACGTAAGGGTAAGCCATCAACTTGAAAAGTAAAGGGTGTTTCGAGTCGATGAGTGCCAACATGATATATCCGATAGAGATACATACATATACACTTTACTTTGGCGTTTATAAATGTCAAAAAAAGTATGTTCGGTAGAAAAACTAATTAAAGCATTTGTGTCTTTTTCGGTATTATTTTATTAAAACGTAAGTTAGAAAAAACTTTAGTAATTTGTTAAAAAATAAGCAAATTGCTTACTAGTATCATGTTATTTTAAATTTTGCTCAAATTTTAAAATACAGGGTGTTTCCTAATTTGTGGTGTACAATAATTTTGGAAATGATTTAAGGGCATGTTGTGAGCGAGGTCTATTTCCACCATTTAATATGAGATGTGTAATTTTCTAAAACATTGGCTTAAACGGATACAAAATTATAGGAGAACAATATTATGCTATATCCTTAAGGCCAAAATAATTTTCTTTTATTTTTATTTTATCAAATGAAGTTGTTTCAATTTTACGAAAAAAAAATGGAACTAAAAATCAAAGAGTACCTAAGTACTTATATTATCTAGCTAGAGAACCGAGTAAAAGCTGTTGTTCTCTTACCCTGCAAGCTGTTCTGAGAGGAAGTGCCCATTAAATTTTGTATGGGCTAGTTGTCCCGTGCATTTTAAATCCTAATTTTGAGCATGTATTAATTAAATTAAATTAATTCAAATAAAATTTGCGGGTGTAGTCTAGATAATATAAATAGGTACTCTATGCTCAAAATTTACTAGGAATTTTCTCAAAATTTTACGTAATTAAGTATCTACTATTTTTCAAGATTCGATCTTGAATTTAATTTGTAGTCGAATTTTAAAAATCAGAAGGTTTTGGTTTCAACACGATTATTTAAAAGCGATAAAATAAATTAATTTTTACGTATTTATAAGCAAAACATACCGATAATTTTGTTTCCTACGTTTTCATTCGAACAAACGAGGTAATTTCGTAAAAATTTCCAAATTCTATTCTAAATTATCTCATTTCCCATACAAGTTCACATTTCCAAATGAGGTAATTTCAACCAAATTTGCACAAAATTCAGTAGGTAATTACGTAAAAACTTTATGAACACAACCAAATGGATTTCATTCAAAGTGGAACGCATTTAAAATGACAGAATCCAATATGTAAAACAACAAAAACAAGCGATTGACAGTCTGAACTGTAAAACGAAATTTGAGATGTAAATACTTTTTCTTCTGTAATTTGCAAAATTACCTCATTTCAGCTCTAATGAAGACGTAGTATAATCTATAAGTTCAGATTTGGGAAAAAATTGCTTCTGCGCTGTTGAACTAGAAAGATATTTGAAAAGAGTCACCATAAAAGGTTTGATGCAAGAAAGTACTTCAGCTTTGCCATTTTTTTTATTAATATGCTACAAGATCACCCTATAAAGTAATAATTGCTATAAATATTGCCAGTATCTACAAACTAAAAAATAACGGGATTTCTGGCAAATTTTGTAGAATTCAATCATTATTAATATTATTTCAACACGATTTTATCTTGAATTAACAACCTTCAATTTTGATTCATTAAGTTTAGATTTGTTTCGGCACGACCGAATCTCATTTTGATACGATTCATTGTTGAAACAAAGTTGTTTTACAAAAATACATTCTTCATAACGGGATAATTTGTTACCTTCTGTACAAGGAAGTGTTATCAAATCGAAAGTAAAGGGTGTATGTATATTCATATTCAATCAAGAACTCCATGCAATGCATTTTTTCTCCGATTTTATCCTAGCTTTCAAATTATACATGAACTCGTTTGCTGTGTTACATTATTCTCACTATTTTATTTATTTATTAATAATTATGTTTCTTATGTCAAAAGCAACGAAAAGTAGCGTTCCGAAACGTCAATTGCAAAAGTCACCCATAAAACACTGCAGCAAAAAGAATCGTCTGTCTTTTATACTTGCAATTTTAAGATTTTTCGAGGATTCCCTAGTGGGAAAATACAGATTTTTGATATAACTCAAAAAATAAAGGTACTTGCCATACAACCGTTTTGAAAAAGGTTATATTTACCTCAAAAATGGCTCTAACGATTTTTGTTTAGTTTTTGTGTGCACAAGTGTTGGTATGGTCTACATTTTGGTGGAACAAAAATTACCAAAAACCGTTATTATAGTTACATTCCATAGAACCGTTTTTACCGTTTTTATTTTCGATTTCTCGTTAGCCGCTCAACCGATTTTGATCAGATATTTCAAAAAAAAATTTTTTGGATTTAAAAAAAGTTCAAATTCTCTTTTTGAAAAATCGATTTCTTAAAAACAGGTTAATGAATTTTTATTTTTGAAATCATGGTTTAAGTTGTATATTATTATGTTCCTAAAAATGGCATCTGAGTTTTTTTTTTTAAATTTAAAGATATTTTATAGGAACAGAAAAAATTATTTTTTTAAAAAACCGCTCCAACGATTTTTAAATTTTGTTCACCATAAATTTATATATTTTTTAAATTGAGATGCCGTTCTTCATTCTGAGATTAAAACATTTGAAATTCTATTTGTATCAATTTAAAGAACGTGTTTCATGCTTTTTTTCCATACTCAAATTTCCATTCTTCAATTTATTAAGTGGATAAATACATATATATGATTATTATTAATTATATGTTTACTTATATTACACTCAATCCTTAAAATTCGAAGAAACTTTTTTACAAGAGCAAGTTCGTGCGACCCAGTCATGCATTTTATTAAACTACAATTATTAAACTCGATTTGTTAAACCTTTTTTGTATTGACTTTTGTACTCTATCAAAAACATTTTTCATAGAAATTTTTATCTTTGAATTTCTATTTGAAAAAAAATTGTTTTGACATTTAATGAAAGTTAAAATGACTATTACCTATTAATTTTGACATGAAGTCAAAGGTGGTCTTACATAAATATTAAGGATTGTTGTTCCAATCATTTTTCCTTAACGTAAAACTTAGAATTGATTTAACAATTTTAAAATGTTGTTTTAATATGCCTCAATTGCCTAGATAAAATACTTTTGTTTTAAAAGTAAAAATTTTTAACTTTAAATTTCCTTGTAAAATATTTATTTTAACGTTACTAAATGTTGATTCAATTGAAACTAATTTTAATTTAAAATTTACCTTCTGATGATTTGTTTTGTATCTCTCTTATTGTTAAATCAATGATATTATTTTTCATAATGACATGTATGAATATTAAAAATAAATGAAAAAATGTAAAATCGTAATGAAATCAGTGAACAAAGATAAAATTGGATTCCATTAAAATCAACAATTCATCGTTTTGATTTTACATCGCATTATTTTTCTGTGTGTATGTAATGTATTTTTAAAAACTGGATTAAAAAGAACGACATACATCTAAACGTCTATAAAGCTAGCATATACAATACACATTAGCATAATCAATTGAAACCATAACTAGAATTTTGTGCTATCATAGTTTTTGTTTTATGTAAATCTAGATGGTACTTTAGTATTAAGCTAGCAAAACTTCTAAACTGCTTAGCATAATCAGATGAAATAAAAACTAAAATTTTGTGCTCTTTTCGTGCTATTTTGGGAAGTCCCGATTTTTGTGTTTGCATAGTTCTTTTGTAGCAAAACATAAAACAAAACTATGCTAGCACAAACATCGGAACTGCCACACAATAATAGCACAAAAATAGCACCAAATTTTTGTTTTTCTTTCAATTGATTATGCTGGGCGGTTTAGAAGTTTTGTTACAAAAATCGGGACTGCCACACAATAATAGCACACAAAAAGCACAAAGTTTTAGTTTTTATTTCAATTGCTTATGTTGAGCAGTTTAGAAGTTTTGCTAGCTTAATATATTAAGGTAGCATATAGATTTACATAAAACTAAAACTATATACTAAATTTTAATTTCGGATAAAATTTATTCGAAATTTTAATTTAATTCATACACGGCCTTAAAATATTTAGAAGCACTAAATTGCAAAATTGAATAAAATTGTTCGAGTCGAATAAAAAAAACAAAAACTCCAACCCAAATTTCCTTAATGCCAATTTTTTCGCCATAATCTGAAGTTATGTTTAAATTTTTTGGTAATGCCTACCCCAGACCTTTATTATTTATTGAATAAACATTAGAAGACACTTTACAAGTTATGATTTTAATGAAAAATATACAAAAATACGGCAAAATATGCGCACGTTAAACGTATATATACAAAAAGTATGCATTTTCGACGAACAAGGCGCTTGAAAGACAGTATTTCTTATAAAACTGATTTCTTATCTAATCTCGTCTTAATGGTGTTGCTAGAAAAAAACATGCTCTGGCATATTTTTGGTTGTCCTACATATTACATAGGTAATATCGATTTCAAGCAATCTCTACCCCTGCTTGCACACTCAACTGCATCACTGGCCTTTCTTATAAGACCGGATTGTATTTTGTATGGAATAAAAATAAATACCTATCTTTTTTATTTTCACAAAATCACAACCTACCTACCTCCATAACTATGTAGATGCATACACACATATATATACCTACAACATACAAAAATCTGGCAGAATACCTATCCACTTTTGTTGGTTGCCTTGTTTGTTCATTTGTCTTGTTCTGAATACCTTGTTGTTGTTTTTTTTTTCTCTTTTTGAATATACTTCATGACCATTCTCCACTGAAGCTTGCCCGTTGACGACGAACAATACTTTTCTTTCTTCGTTTTTTCCCCGTATACCTATTGCCTACGCCTGCTGTAATTCATCGCTTGTGTTCGTTTGTTTATTTTTATCATTCTAGTGATGTTTTAGTAACACCAACCAAAAATTTGATAGTTGTCCTCCTATACGCTGGAGTTCATTTTTCATATTCTAAATTCATGTGTTCATTTCAATCATTTGGGTCATTTCTTTAGTAACACCAACCAAAAATTTCGTTGTGATGCCCTATACGCTGGAGTTCATTTCTGATTTATTGAATTTATTTCATTTAATCATTTTAGTAACACCATAACTCTGTCAAAACGATCCTATAAACATTTTCAATGTTAAAATTCATCTACCTTTTTTCAAAAAACTGATTTTTGAAAAACAAAAATTGAAGTTTTTTTTTTTAAATCCATAAATAATTTATTTGAAAATATTTTTAATAAATATTATTCAGACTTTTAAGAACCTCCAGAGTTAAAATCCGGATAGACGGAAGAGAGGGGACCCACTTTTTTCGGGTTCCTTATCATCGTATAATGTCAAGTTTCATTGAAACCTTTGAGATCGATTTTTTTTAAGGAATCAAAAACTTACCCTCAAGTAAATATAGAAAGCTTGGTAAAATTCAGAGAATCTTTCGGTCCTGGTTCATAAAGTCGTACGAGAAAAGATGGGAGCGATGTTTTTTGGAGTGGAACTTAATCTTTACAAGTGATTCACCTAAAGTGTGACAAAAAGCTAGTACGTGTAGGTTAATTCGAGGCAAGAAAAACAAAAAATCATATTAGTGGTGGGAGGGGGTCTATTTCCCCCTCTGTTTAGCCGAGAGGGGCAATTTTCTCAAAGATACTTACAATGTCATGCTGTACTTTTTTTTAAAGGCAAGAAGTTCGTACTTTCATGTAGGTATTTTTTTTTATTCAAATTATTTTATTTGAATAATTACAAAACAAAAAAAAAACAATTAAACAATTATACTATTATACAGGGTGATCGGTATAAGATGCACCAACCTGCTGGAGCGAGTAAGTTGGGTTAAGACAAGTAAAAAATTGTATAGGAGGGGGGTCTATTTCCCCCCGTTTAGGCAGGAGGAGCAATTTTCTAAAATATTTGACTTAACACAGAAAAAAAAATTATTAAAAAACATCAGTAATCGCTAAAACGACTTGCTATACTTTTTTGTTAAGCCATAAATATGTGCTTCCATTTTGTTTATGAATTAAGTTCTTTGAGTGAACAGTTTTTTAAAAATTAGTTTTCAAACTTAAATTTTTGAAAAAAAAAAAATTTTAAATTGTGTTCAAACTGATTTTGTTCAAAATTTTACGTTATTTAGTAGTATTTTTAATATTCAATACTCCCATCAATTTTTAGTCAAACATTGAAAACCAGATGTCAAAATGTAGTCTAGTTTTTGAGAAAATTGAAAATAACTAAAGTAAGTTTTCCTTAAATTCGACTTTCATCTGTTATTTTGTTGTTCAACAGATCCTATTTCTACAAAATATGTAGTAAAGTAGATTTCGTTATTTTCGCAATTTTCTTAAAAACTAAAAGACATTTTAGCATCCGGTTTTCTGTTTTTTTATTGAAAATTAATAAGAGCATTGAATTTTGAAAACAAAAATTATACTTAATTACATAAAATTTTGAAAAAAATTAGTTGAAACTTTTTTTTAATTTTTTTTTTTCAAAATTTTGAGTTTGGAAATTAATTTTTCAAAAACTATTCACTAACACAACTTAATTTAAAATGAAAATCAAAGATGAGATTTCTGGCTTTCCAAAAAGGTACAGCAAGTCAATTTTTTAGAAAATTGCCCCTCCTGCCTTAACAGGGGGAAATAGACCCCCCTCCCATACGATTTTTTTCTTATCTTAACCCAACCTACTCGCTCCAGTATACCGATCACCTGTATACAATACACATTCTTCTATTTTTCATATTTGATGAATATGTTAAATTAGTTTCGACCGACGGCAATTATTTCCGTGTTCTATTCACTTTTATTTGACTTTTTTTATATACATTCCTACTTTAATTAAAGAAGTGTTTAATAATAATAATTAAAATATTTGTAAAATTAATTTTCAAACTCAAAATTTTGGAAAAATAATAAAAAAAAATTTTGTTCAAACTAATTTTGTTCAAAATTTTAGAAGTATTTTCGGTTTTAGTATTCGATGCTCAATTTCTAGTCAAACACTGAAGAGCATAGATGTTTATGTGTTTTTATTTTTTGAGAAAATTATAAATAACGGGAGGTACAATTTTCTAAAAAAAATTTACTTAAAACAGGAAAAACATTTTCAAAAAATGCTATTGTTTTTTATAAAGCCATAAATCTATTCTCTTGTTTTCTTTTTAAATTAATATGTTTTAGTGAACAGTTTTTCATTTTTTAATTTTTGAGAAAAAACTTAAATTTTTGAAAAAAAACTTAAAAAATTGTGTTCAAACTAATTTTGTTCAAAATTTTACGTTATTGAGAAGTAGTTTTGTTTTTAATTTTCAATGTCCCATCAATTTTTAGTCAACCATTAAAAACCAGATATCAAAATGTATTCTAGTTTTTGAGAAAATTTAAAAAATAACAAAAGTAAGTTTTCCTTAAATTCGACTTTATCCGTTATATTTTGCTCCAAAGATCCTATTTCTACCAATTAAGTACACATCGTTATTTTCACTACATATTCTCAAAATCCGAAAAAAAGGCATCCAGTTTTTAGTGTTGGACAAGACATTGGTAGGTGTAACGAAAATTAAAAACAAAAATATAAATTTTTTGAACAAAATTAGTTTGAACAAATTTTTTTCAGAATTTTAAGTTTGAGAGTTATTTTTTCAAAAACTGATTAAAACACAAAAAATAATTTGTCACTTACCTTATTTAAATGAGCGTTAGCAAACTCCGTATCGCGTCCATCTTATTTTTAAGTAAATAAAAATAAATTATCAGAATATCCATTTCAACTGACATAAACCAACTTAACAGCAAAAAAGAAAATTTAGTAAAACTTGTTACAGAATCAATAAAATAAGAAAAATACGTATACGCCCCAGTGCACCATTAATTCAAGTTGAATCAATTTTATCTCTTTTTATGAATGTATTATTTTTTTATAATCCTTGATAGCTGCATAGCCTTCCCTTGAAAATGTACTTAGTTTAGCGGTCTGATGTTATGTATCATTAAACACTTATCGTATTGGTTAAACGTATCGCCCATGTATTTAAATAAAAATATCTAGTTCTGAACTACAGGTATTGAATTTTTAAAAATCTTGAGATTATTGGCGTTATTGAGGTCTAAAACGAAATTCAATTTTAAAGCCATAAATAGGCAAATTAAGGGCTTTACACCACCCATTAAGCTAAAACCACCAACTTGCTAATGTATCACTCAAATCTTGAGTCTAGTTACGGTAATAGAATAAGAGATATAGTACCTCCTTCACTCAAAAAAGTTATTTAAAAAAAAAGAGATCCTAGGCTTAAACATTTTCCCGTCTGACATTTCTGTAAAGGTAAAGACATTTCTTAGAATCGCTTTCCCATCTGTGTATCCGACCTATTTTTTTCACCCCCGTCCTCAACGCATGGAATTTCATAGTGGGAGTGGTGCGTTTAATTTAAATTTTAATTTCGATCTTAATCTCTTAATGCGAAATAAAATTGCCGTACACTGGTGGCATGTTATTACATTAGAATGAAAGCGGGTGGGCGACCACCTCCGCCTAAAAGAACCGAGTTAGGGTAGAATCTAGAATACTGGCATCATCCGGACTCTTATACTTACTCGCACATAGCCCTCTCCTTTGCATTGGTTGACACATTTATTTTTCTTTTATTTTTCATTTTGTTCTTACCTCCTGTAGCCCTGTGCCTTTCAGTGTTTTTTTCTTTTTTGTCGTTTTGTTTGTTTTTAAGGGAAAATGGCGTCCTGTGTCACTGTTTTACTTTTTTTTTTTGTTCTTCCCTCGTCCAGGGCTATATCCTTGCCCCGGTATTACGGTATAACGGTCTATTAAATTTGACCTTTTTATAGGATACTTTCTGGGGGCATTAACATTCATTTGGGCTTACAATTCCGATTCCGACAGAGAAAGAAAAGAGAAACTTTTCGATTGTCACATTATCCGAAAGTAGGATTGGAGGTGAGGATGAGAAGAAGCATGGGCGCCACTTTGCATTTCGACGCCTGTTTGCAAAATTAATTTTGATGACCTCCGTTTCCGGATTTTCTATCTGAAAAAAAAAAAAAAAAAAAAAAAAGAATCAAGACAGAATGCCAAATAAGTGAAGGAAAAAATTTTTAAAACAAGAAAAAATGACAGTAAATTGTTAAAAAAATAATAAGATTTAACTTTCTTTGAAAATGTAAATACTGAATATTTTCCTTTCAATTTTTCGCCCCCTTATACAAGTTTTCCCTGTACAACACCTTAAATTCTTAGTTGTTCCGCTGTCATAATGGTAAAAATGATTCGAGAGGGACAGCAGAAAAAATTATCATAGCTCAGCGCCCCTGTGTTCGGCTATAGAGATATTTTAGCGGTTGTCTAAATGGGAAAATTTATCGGAGAAAGGCAAAAGTGCCTAATTTTCACTTGAACGCGGCTCGATGCAAAACTTAGGTTACTGCTCTGTCAACCGAAGAACGAAAGAAAGATGGTGTGGTGCTACCATTGCGTTGGCCGGAGGGGGTAATCCAATTTTAACTAACATTAAACTACCCCTCGGGGTGAGATTGCTCTGATGTAAGTGAAGAGATTTTTACACTTTTTTTTTGTATTATTATTTTTCAGTGTTGCTGTGGAATAATTGAGCCCTGCGTGTACAATGGAAATTTATGTCCTGTTTATGTTGTTTTCATTTTTTTTTTGTTTGTTGCTGTTTTTTTTTTTTTTTAACGACACTATTGAGGATAATTTTTGACAAAAGAAACAAAAAGGCAGAGCACACTAGATTATTTGCATATTCATTGCTGTTGAACAATCAAACATACACAATATATACAACACATACATCCATATACTATAGATAGTCAGGATTCAGGAAGGCTTTCGCTTTCATTGTTTTCACTGCGGGAGGGGGCAGAACCCTGGTGTTCCTTGTGTAATTATTTTTCGATATGAGCCTGTTGAAAGTCAGTGATTTAGTAAATGAGGATTTTTTTGTTATCATTTTCTATCGTATGGCTCCGACGGTTGCAGGGGAATAGTGTTGGTGTTTTAGTGTCTCTTGATATTGGAGAGAATGTTCGTGTTAATGGGCGATTTGGGGAGAGCGCGATTGGACATACAAGCTGTGGAAATCGGTTAAATGTCCTTATTAGTGTCGTTGAATTCTGAGGGATTTGGTATGTTTCAAGTATGCAACTAAATAAACAAAAAAAAAAAAGAATATGATTTTTTAGGAGTTCTTGATGCTTATTTATTTGTATATAAATGTGTACATCTTTTTTAATAGATAGCCCTATTGGCTTTTAAAAACTACTTAGTGAAATATCTTTATTGTTTGATAATTAACGTTATGTTTTTTTTTTTCTCATAAACCAGGAAAGGGAACGCCTATTTTACTATGGAGCTTTAGCCAAGAATATTTACGAACGAGTTTGATAGCATATTTGAACATTGTGCGTTAAGTTTGTTATATGAGTGAAATATTTTCAAAATCGTTCATAAGAAAGCCGAGATATTTGAGCTTGAATTTGCTGATTGCAAAAATAAAATTTTTCGTTTTTTTTTTTTCCAAATTATTGTTCTTAATGCGCAAAATAAATGACGTAGAAAAATGATTTAGGAATTAAATGAAAGGTATTTTGCTTGTCTTTAAAATGGTACTAAAAATGTTTTTCTATGTTAAATACATTTTGAGATAGGTATTAAGTTTTGACTTCATATGAAGCAAATATTTTTATGCAGACTTTGGCATACCGATATATCAAAAAATTCAGTGATGACATAGGTACAGGTTTTTTTTAGCACCAGTGGAAAGCTGAAATATTCTTCGAAATGCATTTAATTATGGTTTATGTAGTAAGAAATGTCCAGATGCGGGATAAATAAAATTTATTCTTTCCAACTCATTAAACACAAAGAAGTATTTCGATAAATAAAAACTATGACAACATTGATAATAAGTAGTAGCCCGTGGCGTAATGTCAGGTGTCAAGGGCATACGCAGGATTTCGATTAGGGTTGCGCCCCCCCCCCCTCACATTTCATTTTATTTTTTTAAACAAGATATCGGTCGCTAAAAATTATAATAATTAGTGGAAAAAAAACTAAATGATATTTTTAGCTATTTTCTTAATAAATCTTATTTGGCTTAGGCTTAACGCTAAGGTCTATTTTATAATTTTTAATTTGTTTTTTTTTTTCTTTCAAATTCTCTCCATTTGATGGCTCTATCTGCTATTCGCTTTGAAAGTTAATTAAGGCTTTTCTTATTGAGATTTAAAAAAACTTCTTGCATGACTCCTAGCAAACAAAACACTTTTAACCGACGATAACAAAAAGAAGAAAAATAAGAAATGTATAAAATGTATGTATTTTGAAAAGCAGAATTTTGTAAACAGAATTTGGACAAAAGAATTTTGACCAAGACAACCCTCGTAACGTAGATATAATATTTAGTGTTTATAAAAAAAAGTCCGTTTTATTATTTTGACTGAAAAGGTAAATTTTAACAGCTTGCGCATGCATATTAGGGTGTATTTCCCAAACTCAAATTTTGTTTGGATCAGACATCCCTGCATACAAAGTTTATGCCCTACAGTAAATTTATGGATACAAAAAATTGGTCGAGGTCATTAACTCGTGCCTCTAAGGCCATAGTCTTCCCATACAAATTTTTACGGAATTTATGAACTTTTTACGTATTTGTTTTTTTCCTTCCGAACAACTGAACATATTCATTACATTCTTGTTGATTTTTAATATATGATCAAAAACATCATTCAAAGTTTATGGAAGAAAAAACTCTATAGAAAATATTTTAAAAATTATTTCTTTTTTTTTAGAGGCACAGGTTAATGACAGAACTTGTTTGAAAATACATTTTTTGTAGGGCATAAACTTTTGATTTAGGGGTGTCTGATCAAAACAATTCGTTAGAGAAATGGCGGATAGCCGCATAGTGTATAAATAGCTAGTTAGTACAGAAATCTACCAAAAATATGTATTCTTTGCTAATTTTGAAGAAAGTATTGAAACGTTTTGTTTATAGTGACGAACAAAAAAAATTTAGGAAGTAATATTTATTAGGGGGGGGGGGGGGGGGGGTGAACATCCTCCCCAGGCCCCCTGTCCCCTGCCCACCCTCCGAACGCCCTTGACAGGCGTCTTAAAGGTATCGCACGCGGTGCTTCCCGTGGGAAAGGAATGCACCTGTTTATTTCATTTCAATAAAATGAATGAAATATGAGTATTTAGTTGTCGATAGGGGTATATCCGCTCGGGATTGGTTTTGCTGTGTAGGCAAAAATGATATGCGAACTTGTTATATTTAAATAATGTGCCGTTAGGCAAGGGGGCGTGTGGAGAATAACTGGCTTATGGTTATGAATGAAAAACCATTTGTAATCTACTTTTCGATTTCTGATATTTTCAATCTGTTATGATGGCACGATCTTCCTCTTGTAGTTAAAGTTTAATGATTGAGTATATTAAGTGCATTAATTACTAATTATAAATATATGTATTTATCCATATTATAAATTAAAGAATATGAAGGTATATTGTGAACACGAACAAAAAATAATAAAAAAATAAAGTTTTATTGTTGCTAACAATACGCCAGATAATATAAGGTTAATTTATTTTTTTTTCTTGGAAAACTTCAAAGTTGCAACAAGAAAAAATGCGTAATCTATGACGATATATCCTGTTTAATACAAATTCAGGCTGGGTGAGAATTAGACTAAAATGTATTCTATTTATCGTTTAGCATTTTTTTTTTTTTCGAAAATATGTTACCTGTCTTAATTCAAAAACCCACAAAAATGTAGATTTTTATCAGTTGACAGTTTCGTTGTTTAAAATTTAAAAATAGTAAGCATGTATTGTATCTTCACCAACTTTATTATTCGCTTTAAAAAGTTAAGTACCAATACCTAATTGTTTCTTTGAAAATTTAAAAATTCTTCTTCCCTAGGTTAGAGTCCTTATTTATTTATTTTTAAACATACAAAAATAAATTAAATCTAAGTTCACTCATAAAAAGTGTTGAAAACATAATCATCAACATAAAACAACCAAAAGTCCATTTGCCACCCGACTGAGTACAATTTTACACCTTTTTTTTATGTCCGCAACAGGATCATCACCATCATTATAGAAATCATTTTACATGCACATCCTAACCGCCACCGCTTGGTTTCGTCTTCTGCTTTGTGTCGTAATAATATAAACCGCCATTAAATTGCGCCAGCACAATCCACCTCACCTTGTAGTAGTAATAAAATAAAATTAAAAAAAAATTATTCGCAACCCTTATTGATAGATTAAAAGAGTCATCGTGAAATATAAAAGGGCGAGGGTTTCCCGAAAAAAAAAGTAAACATAAAAATCAAAGCGGTGATAATCATAATCAGGGATTTGCCGTCTGCGATTTTTTTTATAGCTCGCAGGATACAATAGCAACAGTTTCTCATTCTCAAAGCTGTATCCGGTTTAGAGTTGTCAATGGCAGCAATAGGTGGTGTAGACCAATTTAAAAAAATGTCGAACCTATTATTTAGAAAAAGTGGCGAAATTGCCAGATTATAAGTTGAAAAAAGTACATAATCATAGAAAGAATTTAGGGACAGAAATTAAAGTTTTTTCAACCGTTTAACTGTCAAACTTAAAGGCTAATGGCTAGTTAAAAGCTAAAAACCCCGAACCCCTGCACAGGCTCGTAAACGCTTCCCTTTGAGGGACTATATCACTAATAGAGCGATTATGAAATTGGAGTCCTTTGCCGCATACCTTTCCACACGCAGAACCCTATTGTTTGATTCAGTTTTTTACGACTTTTAAGTGTAAATCCTTCTGTTATCCTTTTGTCTGATCAGGATTTTAGGAGAGCTATACACACAATATGCGCTATAACATCTGCTAAAACAAATACTCGTAAAATTCAAGCCAACTTGATGATGTCTGTTGTATATTATATCGTTTCAAAAGGTTTAGCATGCCTGTTCAACTCTGTGCGAAAAAAGGACGAACCGAGTTGGTTTATAGCATTTTTATGAACATTTTTACGATCGTTTCTAACCTCAATTTAATTGTTTATCCGGTGACAATCATTTTATTGATGTGCGATGACGACGATGTAGACACTCAAACTCCAACTTCAACTCCACTCCCAGGCAGCAGGCAGGGTTATAATATTTAACCACCTTGCATATATAAAGTCATCGACTTTGGAATTGGAATGGCGTATCCTTTTGGCATATGCCCCCATTTGTGTCAAAAAGACTGTCTTTGCGGTTGTAAAAATTGACACTAAATTTCGAGATGTCCGTTCGCACGCCAAGAATTGACGAAGAAGACGGTTTTTCCAGCTAGAGACGTATGAAGTGGATGTTCAAAATGATAAAGATGATGAAGCAGGGTGGGAAAGAATTGGGGAAGTTGTAAAAATTCGAATGACATCCAACCCTAGAGAAAGAGATGACATTGCGTCGCTCGTCGGGATGAGATTTTTACGATCGTCATCAAACGAAGTTGACAATGGGGATGATAATGATATGTTGATGGGTCTGGGTGATGATGATGATGATGATGATGACGATGTTATGTTTAAGGTTTTATGGTGAAATTTTACTACCGAATTATTGCGAATTAATTGAATCGAGTGCCATCAGAGAGTATATTATTTATCTTTTATTTGGGCATACAAGTTTTACGACATTTACATCCTCTGTTGGGAATGAAAATAGGATTACTGTCTAAGTTTGGTTTAATGTTTTGATGGAGTATATTTTATCCTTGTATATGAAAGAGTGGCTTATAACTTGTAGAATTGAATAGAATAAAGAATCGTTACTTTTAAAAAATCAAACAGTGAACAATTTGAAATTATTTGAATAGAATAAAAAAGCGGCTGGGTTTGACCCACACTGATAACTTCCCATTGGTTCCCTTTGAAACTCGACACCCGACATTATTTTTTATAAGAAAATTACCAGTTAAAAATCTTCAAAAAACTTATCAGTTGTGCAATCAAGGGAAGGCTGTTTGCTCTAAATATAAGCGACATGAAAAATTTCAACAATTATTAGCAGTTTTGTTTGCAGATTTTTTAGCCTAGAAAAAACCGTGAATTGAATTTTTTTTTTTACAAACCTTATTAATTACTAATTATGGCATTGTGTGTAGATTAAAATTTTTTCGTAGTTAATATCGTTGGTTGTTCTCGAGACATTCGAGCCGAAAAACATTTTTCAACAATTTTTAGCAGTTTTTTTCGCAGTTTTTGTTGGCCTAGAAAAAAAAATCATTAACTGAATTATTTTACAAACTCTACCGATTATCAACTATAACTTTGTGTATTAAATAAAATTAACCCGAAGTTAATATCTTTGTGTGTTCTCAAGATATTCGATATTTTTTTTAACAATTTTTAGTGTTTTTTTTAATATAAAAGAAAAACTGTTAGTTGATTTTTTTAAGTCTCACCAATTTTTCACTACGTTGTTATGCATAGAATGAAACTAGCCCGAAGTCGATAGCATTATTTGTTCTCGAGATGTTCGGGAAAGAAGCCATTTTACAAGGTTTTTTTTTTTAATTACAGTAATAAGAAAACCACTAATGAAACATTTCTGAGATATCGTCGGCGAAAAAAATCTCCCGAACGTAAGAACGTACGTACCTACACACAATTACAGACATCTCTCTAAAAATTATGGAAACCAGAAACCTTTCCCGCAATTCCGTCTGTCTGTCTGTGTGTATGTCTGTGTGTATGTCTGTCTGTACCTCGGCCTACAGCCTAAACCCCTGAAGCGATTTTTGTTTTCAAAATTGGAGCATAAGATTTTGTGGTAATTCCCTAGAGGGGAAATTGTTTTAAGAAAAGTTATTTATCTCAAAAACAGCTCTAACGATTTTTTTTTTTAATTTTTTGTGTGTACTTGTAGTGGTATGGTCTATATTTCAAAGAAAAAAAAATTACCAAAAACCGTTAACGGTACCTGCCATAGAACCTTTTTTTTATTTTCGATTTTCTCGTTAACCGCTTGACCGTTTTTGATCAAAATTTTTACTTAGGAGGTCCTATCAAGTGTTAATAATACTGCATACAAATATTTTCAAAAAAAATATTATTTTAATCTTTAAAAAAATGTTTAACATTTTTTTTTTTTGAAAAATCATTTTTTTGAAAACGGGTTGATGAATATTTTTGAAATTATGGTTTTAGCTGTATATTATTATATTCTTAAAAATGGCATGCCAATTTTTTTTTTCTAAAAAATATCAAGAAATTTTATATGAAAAAAATTATTTTTTAAGAAAACCGCTCCAACGATTAAAAACATTTTTTTTTGCTAAAATGTACATTTTTTCAGGAATTTAGTTGGCGTTCTTTAGTCTGAGATTAAATTATTTTAAGTACTTATTTTATCAATTTAAAGAATGTATTTCATACTTTTTATCCATAGGTATTCAAATTAATTAATTCCCTAAAAATATATTAAGAAATGGTGGAGTCTGATTTTTGTATTTTTAATAAATTGAATAAAAACATATTTATTAAAAAGTTACATATTTTGTTTGTTCACATTGTGAGCGTCATTTTGAGTGTGGCTATTTTCGGCTCCAGGATTTTTTAAATTGGCCTCGATTCATGTTAGTAAATTTGTCATAATTGGTTAATCAGACAGAACTGGGAAATTAAGATGAAAGTAAGTAAGTAAGTATATCCAAAAGGTGAGAACTAAAGTTAATATCGAACACATTATTTCACAGTTTGTGGCAATGTGGGCTGGGTGATGTCAAGAGCAAAAAAAAACAAGAAATTATGTTCTGTAACTTTTACATGAAAGTAAAAATCTTAATTATGATAATCCGATCAATAGAGCCCTATTTGTAAGATTTATTAGCAAACCCATGGCCTCCAGGAACATTATAGATTCTTAAAAGATGGAAGCTATGTCACACACACGGCGGCGCACTGTGGGATGAAATGGCATTTTAGCGCACCAAAAGTCTGGAATGTGGAATTGTGTACGTTGTGTTAAGAGAAGAAAAAAATATAAGGGAGGGGGGAACTGTTTTTCTCCGTATGGACAGGAGGGGCGATTTTCTGAAAAAATTGACTTCAAATAAAAAAAAAATAAAAAAAAAAAATAACGGCTTCACTTAGAATCTTGTGCGTCGCAACTCTTTTTAAAGCCAAAAATCTCATCTTTTATTTTGTTTTTAAATTAAATTGATGCAATCAATTGAATAAAAAATAATTTTCAAAATTAAAGAAAAAAAAAATTTTAATATGTTTTTATTTAAAAAAAAGTTTTCATATCTACGTATTTTAGTTTAGTGATCGTTTGGATTTAATTTTTAATAAATGATTATAGGATAACAAAATTATTATTGTATCAAGAAGTCTAAGGCATAAAATACGTAATTAGCGGTAACTTGGAAATGTATTTTGCACTTTTTCAAATTTCTTTTCTAATTTTTGAAAAAAAATTAAGAAAAAAAAAACAATATTTATGTATGAATCCGTTATTTTGTATAAAAATATTAAGTACCCATCGCGGAATAATAACCAAACTAGAGTAAATTAGGCACTAGACAAACTCTTGTTCAGAAAAATCATATCCAACTGCATTCTTAAATCACCTTTGTGATTACATTGTCATGTTCGCGGTCAACGTTTGTTTTTATAGAAAGTCGAATATCTTTTGATTCTGTCAAGTTTTGTCAACGAATTTTTTTGGTAGTGGTAATATAGAGATTGACGAACTTAATAGAGGCAGAAATTTGAGGTTGCGAAATATTGCAGGTTTTTGGCGGGCTTTTTACAAAAAATATAGCAGTCAAAAATATGTTTCTGTAAAATTATAAAAAATTATACATACCCAGTTAATAAAAATTATTGATTTTGACCGTTTTCAATAACTAATATACCAGTGGACGAGAAAAAAGTGTTCTTACAACTTTCTTCTATTTATAGAATTAAAAAAAAACAGTTTGAAAAAGAGGCAAATTAATCTTCATGATTCAGTCTTTTCATACACGTCCGGAAAGAGATGGATAACAAAAATTTGCATGAACTTTTTCAAAAACCATTAATGGGGTTATTCATAATCAAGTATTGAGAGTGATTCCTGAAAATTTCATGCAAATCTGATACCACTTCTTTGACCACTTTTGGCACGCTAAAATGTCATTTCATCCCACAGTGCGGCGCGGCTCCCTCTACAATGGTCACACTTGTAATTATGTTGGTTTTTAATTAATCTTTAAGAATTTGTAAGCGATTTTAATTTGTTTCATATATTTTAACCAAAAGCTACGTTACTATGCTTCCTTATATATCTACCACATATAACAACAACACCACAAGAGAGTGCAAAAGACCCTATTGATGCGGTTACTTTTCAAAAGTTGATACAACAGCGCGCAGCATTTGGTGCAAAGTTCTGTGGTTTTCATTGATCGTCGAACTGAGCTGTTCGCCATATAGATGGAGGTATCCCCAATTTGAAACAGGGTAATTTCCATGTGCGTCTAGAGTTTCACCACCAGAGAAATTCAGCGCCAACCAATATTCAGGCAGCTGCTGCAGCTGGTTTGATTCTGTTCTGTGTATACTTCATGTCGCTATTGCTGCCGAAGGCGTTATCCACAAATGGATAATGCCAGCATCTGTGGCATGAGATGGAGCTGGAGCTGGAGCAGCAATGGCCAATCTTTCGAAATAGCAAACAATTCCTTTTTCATTTCTGTGGGCATGGGCGAAGGATATACTAGAGTATGGGTATCGGTAAACCCTTCTCAATTTGTTCCAACGGACGAACGCAACGACAAGAACGATTCGACGATGGTCGGGTGGCAAAAGTGTGCTGTGTATACAGCATCAGTGGTTGTGTAAATGTTTTCAAGCCATTAATCACCCCATTTCAGGAATACATCAGAGCCCGAAAAAGATATACAATCTTCTATGGCCCGTCGTCATCGCCTCAGTATCGTTTTTAAAGGGAGCTATATATGTATGGAGTTGTATATAATGCAGGAACAACAACAACTGAGTGCGGGTGAGACAGTGCATTAATGACTTGCAACCCCTTTCATTTACGACGATGCCATTCACAGGATGAGATACTCACGGAGGTTCACAAATTTCGGATCGGTTTCAAAATCGCCCTAAGCCATTTTTGAATTCCTATCCATCCCAGCCCGGGCGCCATCCAATCCAAATTGTTGCGATATTGTTTGGCTTTGAGTTTGGGTTTGGGTTCTTGTCTCTCAGGGTTGGGAATAGAATGCTTAGCTGAGTCGACTTTACTATACTGCCGTTATGCAATATCCAGATACTGACTGGGATCTAGTTGCTCCTTTTGTTCTATACAAGCCTTGGATTCATATCCTCGGTGGATGATTATTTTTAACTGGTTAAATGAACGAAGTGTTGTTTTTTTTTTTTTTGTTTCTGTTTTGCTGTTGAAGATATCCTCAGCCATTATCCTTCCATTTAGGATTGTGATGTGTGCGTCTGTTGCTCTGGTTTATATTATCTAAGTATATGTACATCGTTCGAACTGGCTTCCTTGACTGGTGCTATGCTGACTGTTTATGAATTGACTTTGGGGGTTTTTCTGAGTGAGCCGGAGATAAGGATTTTATGCACACACGCGTTATTCGATGTCAGATTATTATAATGACAAATTACTGGAAATTATTCATCGGCTTGACGGAGAGATTGTGTGCATGAGAACGATCAAATAACTTACATTTATTGGTAAAGTGTTTTATAGGTGATGTGCGATGAATCAGGTTTTGGCGCAAATTGTGAGATGTTTAGCTAATTCGTGCTTTCTTTTATTAATAAAGTGTTTTTTAGGGGTCGGTGTATTCTAAGATATTAAGCTATAATTCGTTAGACTTTATGATTGGTTATTGGGTTACCACCATCCACTTGAGCGGAATGACACTATGACAGTAGAGAAATTTTGTTCCGTTAAAATTTACAAGAAAAACAAAAAAAATCTTTGAAGGGCCATAAAAGATTGAACGTTGCGTGTAACCGCTTAAATATGATTCTTGATGCAAATTTAGCTACTTTATTTACAATTCAATTACATCGACAAAGTTTTTTAAAATTCTGTTAATCTAAAGGAAGCAAAATTCACCTTGTAATCGAGAAAAAATATTTCAGCGTTAGTAACCTTGGCATCTTAATTTCGATAGCGAACGTGTTGCACTTATATATTATCGATATTGATAGAATTCTGACAGTTAAAGTTTAAGTTAATCTAACACTGAAATACTGCTTCTTAGTTAACCTGGGTTTAATTAGTTGGCAGGATTAACAAACTAAGTTTAACTTAGTGTTGATCCATGGTTTTGGCTTAGGATTTATTCACCAGTTTTGACGGATTAACTGAGGTTCAGCGATGGTTCAGGAATGCAATTAGCTTGAACCTTAAACCTCAGTTAATCCAGGGAAATCGGCGAATTTAAATTTCCTACAACTGGCCCTCAGAGTTAACTCCAACACTGAAAAACTGGCCTTTAGACTGAAAGGAGTCAACTTTTACACGTGATTACCTGCCTATTACGGTCCAAACCCACGGAAGGACTACCGCCATTATAGCGTAGTTGATAATGTCAATCATCATCCTGCTATGGCTCGGCCGCACCAGTGGCAATTAGAGACATGTAAGACTTTTCTCCACCCTTGTTAAAGGCCGAGGCATATCTGCACCTCTTGCATTCAAGATCCGAAGGTCAAGAAATACCAACGCTGCCGCATTTGACGTGAAACCACAGCCTGACGATGGTCCCACTACGGGGTCCAATCTCAAGTGTGTTCTAATAGGCAATCAGAGGTGAAGACCACACACCGCGTCGTACCCAATTTAGGTTATTTTTGGAAGTTGAGAGCATCGAGCATCCGAATACACAAGGCACCGGCACCACTGGCATCGCTCAAAACCGACCATGTCTCTTTTCCCTCCCTACAGGATTAGGAAAGATATTCCTACGTGAAAACTTCAACTCCATTCCTGAGGTTCGAGATTAAAGCCGTATTTTCACTTATTAGGGTAACACCCAGGTTTGTCAGACAAGTCTGGACACCTTTTATTTAACATGACTCATAAAGAGCCATGCTTTAATTATTGAAATGGCGGGTGTCCTCCACTCCAAGTCTTCGCTGCTTCCCCGAACAACAAGGAAAGACACTCCTTGACAATCCGAACATTGTCTCTTAATCCTGTTGTTCTGCCAGACAAAGACTTCGGTCGTTCTAACACACTAAGTTCGATTATCTCATCATTATAATAGATTAAGACTAATTTACTTTCTTCTTTGCATGTAGAGACGACCTTACGCATCTTTGCCTGTTACCGGCCGGCTTCAACCACTAGGAGGTACAGCCGCGTCGAATCCAGGGGGCCCAGTTGGAAGCCACTGGCGTGAGACTTAAAGTCACTCGATTACTTCGTGTTGAGCTATGTTAAAAGTTTGGTGTATTCTGATAAACTTCTCAGACTGCTCAGGCCGATGAAGAGAAAGCTTTTTGTTGATTTATGAGTGTTTGATTAAAATATAAAATTTAGTACTATATTTCAACCATAACAGTTCAAGGATTGTAAGAGAACAAGGCTTTATAAGTCCGCTCCACTTTCTTTCCTTAATTAAATAGTGCGGTGTGCCACAGGATTCAGTTCCTGGACCTTTGCTTTTCTCCTTATAAACTGGCTCTTTCATTAAACCCCTTCTGTCTTTAAATTTAAATAAAATAAATTGTGTGTGAGATATCATCGAAATTTTACATTCATTGGCCTATATCGATGCTGTTATGTATATGAAATATAACATCGTTATAAAATGTATTCCGCTAACATGGGTTATGTTGGCTTTGAAGGCCGATGTGGACTGTGGCTAATTCGCATAGACCTCCGATTTCGGAAAACTCCACAAGAGAAAGTCTAACGGGGTCAGATAACACGATCTCGGTGGCCTCATCGCCGAATATGATGAGCGCTCGTAACGTTGTCCGACCAGAACAGCCATTTTGGTAAAACAATTTTATCATTTGCACGTGCTGTTGAACGCTATGTCCGTCCATTTGGATTTGGTAAAACAAACTTAAAAAATGACAGCCAATTTGACACATGTAGCTTTATCAATATGGCCGCTATCAACTGTCAAAGCTCAGAAGACCCTATTGGAAGACCCGTTATAAACATGCGTCCATATGTTTTGAAGAACTGTTGTGTTTATCTTCAGATCATATATATGCTCGCCTATTGATTCATTCAGACCTTCGTCTTCTATCTTCAATACCAAATTTTCAATGTTCATTGACATGACTTAATTTTAAACAGACTTATATTTTTTATTTTTATTATATGTACATATCTGTACTTTATGGCTTTTCCTATAGAAGAATTTTACAATTTTAGTTTTCTTGCAATTCCCGTTTTTTTAAACTTTCAATGTTTCATTAAGAAAAAAAAATATTCTACCTCCCATCAAAAGCAAAGACGGAACCAGCACAGACGTCTAAAACAATTTTCAAAGATTAAATCAAATTAAATCTTTTGTCGGAAGCCATAAAATTCGTCTGGCAGACCCAAACTATTAAACCGCAAGGCCAACAGAACAGCGAACCAAAAGGAAAGGGCTCCTTTCCTTAAAAAAATTCATTTCAATATAAGAAAACCCCACGCGACTCCAAAAGTGTCCATTAAAATTCACAACCATCCTGGTGTTCTTCTTGGGCATATAAAAAGGTCGAAGCTGTACACTTTTGTATCCTTAGTGACAACCACAGAAGAGCATCTTGCGTGATGATTTTTAGTGCAAAAAGGGATGCTATCACTAGGTCCTTATTTTTGTTTGTTTGCTTTTTTTTTTTGTGCTGTTGCTGCTCGTCTTTATCCTTACTGCTGATTGGGGTTGAGACATTGACAGATATACCAGTTGTATAGTGGTTGGGTGTTACCGTCAGTAAACGCGTTTCAAGTCTGGAGTAACAGATATAGTGATGCTATGGTGAAGATAGTCGCAGGGTGAGTGTCTATGGTAAATATTAAAACAACCCCCTTCTAAAGCTAACAGAGAACGGGCTCGCCAGAGCAGAAGTAGCAGACCGAAGGAGCCATCAAACAAAAAGTGATGTCATAAAATTATGCTTAATGTTGCCGAAATTGCTGTTTTCGGGAGATAAGTCCATAAAGTAAATTACGGTGTAATTGAATGTGCGGGTTCTATACCGACTACTATATGCTCTCAACGAACAGTTCAGGGCCTTTTATGGTTTGTTTTGGTTGGTTAGAACAAGGGTTTGGGTTTGCGTTTCGGTATGGGTTTACATTATAGTTTTCCATATTTCTGGAACGGGACCAAATAAAAATGGAGTATGTCAGTTAGGGTGATTGTTCAAGATTGTCAGAGTTTGAAGGGCGAATGGTATGGCATTTTAATGTTTTTATGTGTTTTTCTTTTTTGTAGATCGATATAGATTTTGTATGAGATGAGACATTAAAGAAATTTCAAAAATGATTGTGCTTTAATAAATAAAGTGCTGTGGAAGGTTGAAACTTATGTAGACAAGCACATTTTCCTGAATGCGATCAGCTTGAATAGTTAGAATAAAAATCGATAATATTAAACTTGAATTTGAACGAAATAAATCCATTGAAATGGTTTATTCGAACATCGAAAATATCTCAATACTTTCTAGTGATCTAGCTTGCTGTTTATTGTGAAAGTTATTTCATTTCATTTTATCCGAATTTGGTCAACTTTGGACTTTCTCAACTCCATGAAATAATAGACTTTAACGAGCAGACTTGGGATTGTTCTTCGTTTCTTTTCATTCAATCATTTAATTCAATTGGCTCCTTCTTGACAGAAAGTAAAAAAGTCGTAAACTAAAAATTCTTGTAAAATAAAACGGATGCTCTGAGCAGATTTGCCAGATGCGTCTGTTGATATGCCAAATTCGCCTGTTGATTTACTGGATTCGTCTATTGATTTGCAAGATTCGTCTGTTGATTTGCCAGATCATCATGTTGTTTTGCCGAATTCGTTCGTTGATTTGCCAGATTCGTCTGTTAATTTCCCAAAATCACCTATCGATTTGCAAGATTCGTCTGTTGATTTGCCGGATTCGTCTATGATTTGCCAGATTCATTTGTTGATATACCGGACCCGTTTATTTATTTCATGGATTCGTACGTTGATTTGCCAGATTCCTCTGTTGATTTGCCAGATCTGTATGTTGTTTTACCGGATCCGTCTGTTGATTGCCGGATTCGTTCGTTGAATTGCCAGATTCCTCTGCTGATTTGCCAGATTCGTCTGTTTATTTGCCGGATTATTAGTTCATTTGCCGGATTCGATCGTTGATTTGCCTTGTCCGCCAGGTGACATAGGCTTTTTTTTACACCAATTAGCTGATTGCCAAGAACGCCACAAGAATATAGACGGCCCGATTCCGACTTAAAGAAATTTGACGGAGTTAACGAGCCAAAGGGACCCAAAATTCTAGATATATACGAAAGAGTAATAGTCTAAAGTTTGTACTCTTTGGATAGAATCCCGGTATTCCGGCGAGCTTAACCTCGACCTTCAAAGGTTACATCACAACATGAAGTATACTTTAGTGTCCTGCGAAAGATTACAAATCTTATTTATCTGTTCCGCCTCAGCCTAGGAAAATGACACAGAAAAGTAACCAAATTTGAAAAACTTTGATAAAGCTGAATTTTGGTACTTCGTTGTGAAGATTTATAGAGTTCAGCCTCGCATTAAGTAACAAATTCATTATCGACCGACAATACTCTTGTGCAGCTCAAAATTCCGTTACTATGTAACGCTCGTAAACATTATAATCACTCCGGGCATACACATTGTATTTTGCGCACACTTTAATTTTATTTGAGTTCTCTCCTAACTTAACATTCTGGCAAAGTACAAAATATAATCATAATATAATACGGTGCTCCATAAAAAAGAGAAGATTTTAATTCAATTAAAATATTGGTACACTTGGGCGTATACGCACTTTTTTGTTTATTGAATCTTTAATAAATGTTTCTACAATTTTTTTTGTGAACGTTTAATTGGTTTGCGCCATTTAAAATATTTTGTAAGAAAACCTCGTTAAAAAAAAATCTTTTTCTTAGTTTTAATTAAAAAAAGGGTATTGAGGTTATTATACTCGATTTTCAAATTCCGGATAAGTTTAGTTATGCAAACTTCCAACTCAATTTCAACTATTAGTTTGCCCACACAAGTTCTTCGACCAAATCCAAATGGTAAGAACCTGAATGGATGGCTTATGTCTTCAATAATTTCACTGCTACTATTCTTACGCAACCATCGCTCCGGAATGAAGTCCTGCGGCCTGGCATAATATTTGTCATCCAAGAACAATAAAAAAAACTATTCAGTAAGGCATTGGTTCCTTTGGGAATTTGATATCCGCCTAGTGCGATATCACGACCAGCACTTCTAAAAATTCCCGAAGCAACCGGATAGATTCGCATGGATTCCTTGATGCAAGCTCGTAGATACGGCATGTCTTCCATTGAATCCACAGTCAATGGCGAATCTTTGTTGGGCATGATTTTGAAGACTTCTTCTCTGAGAATTTCCTGATGTTTTGGTAGATTCTTGGCTAGGGCTAGAAGCAATCCAGCAAAAACTGAACTAGTCTGAAAAGATAACATAATTTCTTCAAAGCTATTTATTTGTTGTATAAGTGTTGGTGTATTAAATGATAATACCACATGAACTCCTGCAAGTAACATATCCATAGTAATTGAAATGGCAACCTTTTTATCAATCTTCAAGAGTTTCTCGAGTACACTCGGTTCCTGATTGACATTCAATATTCTATTGGACTTTTTACTTTCCAACTCAATTATCCCTTCCGATACAAGTTTACTTGTTGTCTCGAAAATCTCTTCTTGAGACCTCACCATTTTCTTAAACATTGGTGTACTGATTATTTTCCACATCGATGGTTTCATCTCAAGTTCAAAAATATAAATTAAAAAATCATCAACATTTTTAAACAATCACAAAGCTTCAGGGTTTTCTTTTTGATGGCGTATCAGTCCGAAATTTTGATTTAGAGCAATCGACGTTATTGACTCAAATGTCAGTCTATTAAGGTCTTCTACAGTTATTTGGAACTTCGTAGGTACTTGAATCTCTCACGTCTCGAATTCTATTAAAACAAAAAAAAGTTTAAACAAATTATGTGACAGAGTTTAATAAGGTTTCTCGAGGTTTGATTAAAGACCTTTGTACAAATTCATCATTCACACCGACCAAGGATCTTATGTAAAGTTCAGCGCTTCTTGGTTGCATAATGACAGGATTAACAGCGCTTCTTTGCGTCTTCCCCAGTTTTCTCCTTGGTTAACAAAAAAAAAAAAAAAATAAAAAATAAAAAAATAAAAAAATAAAAAAAAAAAAATAAATATATGATAAATATCAAGTTTTTAATAAAAGTATCTTAATGCAATCCAGGAACATGAAAGGAGACCAATTATTTCCCCAAAAAAATCCTTCTTAAGTACGTTTCTAAAATACCCCACTATTTGTAAACCATTTCGAATGGGCCAAATTCCTTCAAAACGGTACATCTTTTTAATATGTTCTGGATTGAGAACTATTAGTATGTCAGACCTTCCAAAAATACCCGGAATAATAAAGAGGTCACCGAGTGAGTTCTTTTTTTAATCTAAATGCAGTTTCTGTACTTGATGTGTTCTGAAATCTTCCTAAGAAGTTGGAATTAAATAATTTGTTGATTAAACAAAATATTAAACGGAATTTAACTCCTGGTAAATCGAAACGGATTAAATCGAATTTTGTTTGTCTTGGAATTTTGGAGTGAGGTCGAGCATTAGACCACTCAGATTGTTGAGCAGAACTTGGAAATTCTTCATTATTTGTAACCTAAAAAAGACAAGAAGAAATCTTACTACATACACAACTTAGGTCTATTTGCTGAAACGAAACTTAAATATTTAAGTTTAGGATAAGAGCTAATGTAACAGTTTACGCTGAGGAAAAAGTAGAACATAAGCGTTTAAGTTGAACATAAATATTTAAGTTTCGTTTCAGCAATCGGCCCTTAAACATATAGCCAACAACAAGTTTGATCATATTGTTGACAAAAAATTTATTATTATATGTTTACGTTTTTCAGATTAAGGAGAAAAAATTGTTCGACGGACGCAATTCCCATATTTTTTAATCCCAAACGGTGAGGAAGTATTCAACCTCTTGCGTTAAGTTAAAATTCCCTAAATTCGTAGACCTTCGTGCAAATTTGTGAAATTTGGCGAATCACCTAACAAAGTCATCTTGATTTCATTTGCAAAGCCACACTCTTGATTTGGCTCTCGGAAATTTTTTGTCTGTTGGGCTCTCGAACGTTTCTGAACGATTTCTGGCATTGCCATGCTAGTCTTGACATGTCCGTCAGTAAAATGCATTCGTAAAATAATTGTAAAAGTGAATTTAAAATATTTAAGTTGCAACTTTGTAAAAAAAAAATTCCGGAACATTATGGGGACATACTGCGCTTAGAATTTTGAGAATTCAAGAATCTCTGTAATCTCAAATATCTGAACCTGCCTATAATATTTGAAGTTGCCACTTTTTCATTTCATTATGTTATACAATTATACTATTATACAAAAAAATGGGCAACTCAACATTATAACAATTCTCTAATGGCTTCAACTTTCTTGTATGGATGTGCTATCCTGTGTGTTAGCGCCATCTGTGAGCGAGGCACAATTGTAGCTCTCTACAATTTTGCCTCGCTCTACGGACACATCCCTGACCAAATCAACTCAACGAAATCTAAGATGACGGCCATTTCCGGCATTTTCATTTTTGTCATTGTCATTCATTCTTGTTCTTGCCGTGACACAAGTCACGTTTTTCTTTCTTGGCCCTTTCGGTATTCCAGTTTGTTTATTTTTTATATATAAAATTAACTACTAAATTGTTTAAAATTACGTAAAACTTAAATTTTTTAATAAAACGAACAGAAAAACAAGAAAACAAAGTTTTAATCTACAAGAAGCAGACTCGCAGACAGAATTTGTCTGCGTCAGAAGAAGTGACGTCGAAGTGGGTTCTGCTGCGACGACGTAAATGGCAGCGCATTGGCCACAATATTTTATACCCCGAACACTGTGTATTATAGAGATCAGTGGCGTAGAGATTGTTTTGACAATTGGTACTGTGCCACTCATTTTGAAGGCCTATTGCATTGCCATGGCATTGCTATGCTAGTCTTGACATGTCCGTCAGTAAAGTGCATTCGTGGACCGTCTGTTACACATGTCATTGGACAATGGACCGTCTGTCAGATGTATTGTATTTTGTGGATCGCCTGTCATACACATCGTTACACAGGGACCATCTGTCACCTGTCTCGTGGAAAGTGGACCTTAAGAGCCCTTCACCTAAATGTGGGAACTATTTGTAGAACCTATCCATCATCTGAGATTCGCACCCCAAGGTTTAAACATCAGATAATAAAAAAAATGCAATCCAATAATCCACAAAAAAAAAACATCCACCACGCACCACCGCACCACCGTTTACTCCATCAAGTCAGAGAGAAACACACGCAACGGTTGAACTCAGCATTGAAGTGTGTGTGCGGTGCGTGCATTGTTGCTTGTTTTTTTTCTTTTTACTGTAGGTCAATAGAAAGAAAAAAAAAATGAATACGATGATGAAAAGGTTAGACATTACTTGTGTGCTTTATTTGTGTGTTGTTTTTATGCAAAAAACTGGTTTCGTTGGTAGAGTAGGTGTATTTTCTCTTGATTGGTGTGACCCAGGTATATTTTTGCAAGATGGGTTTCATTCATTTTTGGGTTGTCTTTTTGATTTTATTAGATAATAAAGCCCTTCAAAAACCTTTTTAAATCAATTACTATTTTTAAATATGAAAACAAGCTTTTGATATTTAATTACAATTTTAAAAAGTAAAAACAAGTCACCTACATAGATTATTACAGTAAGTGTTTTTTTCTTTTGTTAATAAATTCACAGTAATTGGTCATACTGATTTTTTGGTGTTGACTAGCATTTGTTTAGTAGGTACATTTTCTTCATAAATAGCTTTTTACAGTGATCGGGAAAAAATCCATATGTTATATATTTTAGACTGTGCGTAAGGAAAATTAGGGACAAGTTCGGAATTCACAACTTGTTGAATTTTGAAAAGTAGGTATAAATCATATTCACAATTTTTAGAATATTATGAAATTGTAATTTCAAAATAGTAGAGAGATTGTTGAGAAGATTTGTTTTCTTTTCTGCATTTCGTTTGGTTTGATTATTGAAAAAAATGTTAGATTAACAATGAAAATATACCTATGTACCTACCTACCTATACATGTATGTACATATGTAGGTAGGCAGTCCTACTATGATAGATAGGTATGTGAAATTTACTATTTCAAGCCACAAAGGCGACATAACGCTGCAATTTATGTATTGTAAACGGAAGTAGGTATAGGTAAATTATTTCTTGATTTACTGTGAGTACCTATTAAAAACTTTGAATGGTACATCTAGGTTGATAGGTAGGTCTTAGAAACTAAAATGAAATGTAAATTTAAAGCAAACTTTGTAATGTTAAATATTAGGTAGGTATACCTATATTATTGTTTAATTATAAATTTAGAAAAAATGAGAGGATGTAGGAAAGAAAGTTCCCTAGTATGTTCAATAATGGGTACCTAGAAAAGGTACCTACTTTCTAATGTTAGGTCTTTTCCACACCATGCACCCATGAGGTAAGACATTTGGCGCGTTTTTTTTAAAGTGGTATCCCCAATAGGCCTACTCCACAAAAAAAAAATATTTTTGTACCTACTCACCTACTACATTCTTAGATAGGTATAACAATCTGGAGTTTAAGTTTATACATATGTTATATTATTTTCATTATTATTTACTTGATGGAGTACGTACTTCCATACCACGAGGGATGCGGGGATCTACTAGCTCTGGCAAAAGCCAATCTTCATAAAAAGATGAAAGTTTGTTCACCATTTCATTTTCCCAAAAGTCGTCATCCTTTTCTATTCTTTCAACGTAAAGATCATATTTGCTGCTAGTCCAAATTGCAAAGACACAGATATTCCTTTTGGAAATATGCAATTGTCCTTGAATTTGATAATAGTAAATATGACTCTTACTAAGCCCTGTTATGGAACCTTCATCGGAAATTGTAATAAATTTAAGTTTGATGGCTGCAATCGGATCCAATCCAGCAATTGAAAAAGGGCATTTGATCTCGCAAATAGTGTTTTCATCTTTCATTTATAATTGATAAACTGTAGTGTTATGTCATATTGTGATTTTAAATTAGGTAGATATCTACTAATTTCGCATAACTATGTAGGCATCTACCTACTCTCACTTTTATTAAAAAAAAAAATACATTACGTACCTATACCTGAAATCTTACCTTCCCACCTATGCTTCCTTATTGAAAATATACCTAAGAACAAAAAAATACACGAAGTAAGGAAGATACCTATACATATTTTTGTACCTACATACGGAAAACAAAAAGTCACTTCATTATTATAACATACCTACTCCAGGTCCTATCTACTTATGTATACTATAAATACCAAACTACTTTTCTGCCTAACCAAACTAAACTAAACATACCTAGATAATGTACATATGTACCTACCAAAATATTTTAACTTTCAAAACATATTACAGAAATCTAATGGTTACTTGTAATCAAAAAACATGATTACAGAAACAACCAAAATCATAAAATTCAATAGAACACAGATTACCTATATTGAGATTTTTCGCAAAAACCAAATACCCATTTTCTTGGCAAACAAAAATAAGAAAACAAATAATTACAAAACGCCTACCGCACCAACACCAAGCATTCAAAGTAACCATATACACACATACAAACTATATTTCACATCTCCATACAGCGCACACCAAACTAAAAATGCACACGGTTTGTTTTTTTTTGTTCTTGATACAAACTCTAGCGGTTGCTTGGAGAAAAAAATAAATGGAATGATTTGTGTCTGAACTAAAATCTTGATAATTTTGTTTGGGGGAGATGTTTTAAAAATTCTTTGTTTTATATGAAAAACACGATTACTGATTAAATTTTTTGATTGAACTTGACTAAAGAAATATCAAATTGTTAGCAGGCATCATTACAGATGCAAAATTCGTTAATTACATACAAGAAAAATCGTGTTGAAACACAGTATTTTTACTGTTTTTAAAATCAATATATTGTCGAAACGGTGCTGAAGTTTGTTTTTTTTATTCCTGTAGTTTAAAGATCTATTTAAACCCTTCAAAACAAAACTAAATTAGATTTAATTAAGTTACTAATTTACCCAAAAAGCAGCATTTGGATAAGGAGTTTTTGCAAAAATCTGACAATATAGCAGTACATTTTTTGAAATATCTTATGTTTTATGCAAACTATCAAAAAAATAATACCTGCAGTTCAAAGGCAATAAACAACTCTTTTATGTGCTATTTAAATTATTGTCATACACGCTCAAATGACTTCGTAAAGTAACATAGCGAATGAGCATTTTTCGTTTTTTCCTCAAATGTAAGGAAAGGCCTCTTAATCTGTCTCCCTTTTAACCTTTTCGTGGCTCACCTTTCACATTGTGCTATTCATACTAGAATGTCAGTTTGTTAGACTTAATCATTCTTTATTCCGTCAATTTCATTGAATTTTTGAACACCAAAAACAAATTAAGGGTGTACCACCAATTGTTAACGAATTAATTTTAAGTAAGAATTAAAATACGAAAAATTAGTTCGTAAGCAATTGGTGATAGCACCTTAAATTTGTTGCTGTTGTTCAAAAATTCAAAAAAAAAAAAAAAATACATAGTTTTTGAAAATAAAATGGCAAATCAAATGCACTTGCACGAATTTGACAACTATTTGTAATGTAGAGCAGGGTTGCCACTTTTCGGCAAACTTTCCGCAGCAGATTCACGAAAAAAATGCAGTAGATTGAACTTTTTTGCAGTAGATCTGTTTAATATTATTTTTTTCAAAAAACGGAAAATAAAAATTAAAAAAAACAAAAAATATTACACGTAACAAAAAAATAGTGTCAACATATTTTTCATCAAAAATAAAAAGTATTGTTAAAAATACATACCTATTGTTAAATATCAGGATATAGGTTATCTCAAATCAAAAAGAAAAGGTGTCGTATTAATTAGGTAGGTATACCTAACTATTTTTAATTTTCAATTCCCTGTCGCTATTAAGTCTTTCATGACTTTGGCCTTAAATGCATATAAAGTACAATTGCATTTACTTAATACGAATATTAACTTTTTTGTGCAGATTTTATCAAAAACCTGTCAATATTATCACAATTTCCTACATTTAAAAAGAAAACGCAAATTAACTAACACAAAATTTCCTTCAGCTTTCAATATTCATCAACACAGAGCCGATATAGTCGAAAGCAGTAGATATTAATAAGTTAGTAGGATGTGACATGTGAGTATTTCCTGAAGAATTAGAATGATTGCAATCAATGAAAAAATTTAAAAATTATTTGTGGGTTTTGTTTAAGGACAATTTTTTGTAAAACCAAAAATGCAGTAGATTTGATTTAAAGGCAGTAGATTTATTTTGAGAAAAAATGCAGTAGATCTACTGCAACTGCAGCAAAGTGGCAACCCTGATGTAGAGTACCATTAATTTAGGATAAGCAAAGGCGATACAAGTGTGAACTTTATTATTAACATGAAAAATATGTAACTCCTGAACAATAAGGTGTTCGTGAAAATTGAACTGGTCCCCCCACAGCTAAATCTAAATCATTCAGAGTAATTTTACAAGTTTTTATGTAGGTATACAGATTCAGTTTTTATTTAATTCCCCTAGGCAAATTTATTGCTTTTCATAAAAGTTGTTAATTATCCCTGTCGATCCCTCTTAAACTCAAATTAATTTGGTCTTTCTCATTCAAATTTCTTTTAAAATGACTTCAACTCTCTTCTTATCTAGTAAAAGTTTCAAATGAATAGGAAAGTTAATTTAAACTATATGGTATGAACCAAACACCTTATTTTGTCATTACTATAAATTCAGCCTCCTTCCATTGTGCATCGAAATAATATAATCTTCAATTCGAAACGGATATTCCAAACAGCAGTTATACTTTAATTTAATGCGCCTTAACTCACCTTAACTGTGTTATCTGCTACCATTCGCGAAATTGTAGATTCTCATTGTTTTCAGGGTCCCATCACGTCCATCCAATCCGCCATATCTATATAGTCTTCCACCTCTTCCTAATTAACTCATTATTCATTAGAATTATACAAAATTCCCATTCGAGACGACTCGACTATACGACGCGACGGGCGCGCTTTCTTATCTAAAACATCTCAAGGGACGAAATTAATCCTTTCGAAATAGGCTCTGATAACCGCGAAATTTCGCACTATTGAAAATCTACGAAATGTACAAATTAAATAATACTAAATGTAAACTACACATAATTAAATATTATGAACTGATCTACTACAATTTGCAAACCTACAATTATGTACCAACACAAAAATATGAAATCTAAAAACCTAAAAGTCATTCCTGAATTAAACGCTGAACATTAAACTCGTGGTTTTTTCATTTTCCCTTTTCTAGAAAATTCTAACAAAGGTTATGGGCCATCGTTTTCCCGCGCTTTTATTTTGCTAATTCGATTTTGTAATTTCATAAATAACAATTAAAATGTCAAATTCAATTTATCAAATCGAAAAATTAAGCGATCAAAATTACGATTCGTGGAAAATCTTAATACGAAGTGTATTAATACACAACGATTTATGGAGCTATGTTTCTGGAGGTTCTGTGAAGCCAGAACCCGACAAAGTTGAGGAAACCACAATTTGGTGCACACGAGATGAAAAGGCCCTAGCTACCATTCTTTTGTGCGTTAAGCCTTCGCAAATCAATTATATAAAAAATTGTAGGACGTCCGCCGATGCTTGGAAAGCCTTGGAAAGTATTCACCAACCAACAGGACCGGCAAGGAAAGTTACTTTGTTCAAGCAACTTTTGCACTTGAGAATGGAAGGTAATAATGTACAGAACCATATTAATTGTTTCTTCGATTTGGCAGAGAAAATCAAGGAACTACACATCGAGCTACAAGATGAGCTGATGGCGATAATATTACTGTCCAGTTTACCGAGCACGTATGAAAATTTTATCATCGCAATTGAGTCACGTGACCAACTTCCATCGGTCGAAGTTTTAAAAGTAAAGCTACTTGAGGAAGGCCAGCGCCGTGGAGAAAATGAACCAGTCGAATATTCATCAGAAAAAGCATTATATTTACACGAAAAAAATAAAAAGAATTTTAAGAGAAATTCTCATTCGAATGGTTCGCCTGACAAGGGTTCTTTCAAAGGCAGGTGTTTTCGCTGTAAGCGCATAGGGCACATGGCTTCGAATTGTAACGGAAAGCCGAAACACTCATCTAGTGTTGCTTCGGCGTTTGCTTTATTAAATTCGACGTGCATAAAAGAATTCGATAAGAACACATGGATTGTGGACAGTGGGTCTACGAGTCACTTGTGTTGTGACAGAAAAAAGTTTTCATTCTGTACGAACCATGTAGAGAAAATCGAGCTGGCTGGTGGAAAGTTTATTAATTCGACAGGAATCGGCGATATAGATTTATTCGCGAATAGTAAAATCACATTAAAAAACGTCTTGTTTGTACCCGATTTAGATATGAATTTTATTTCGGTGAGTAAGGCAACATGTGCTGGAAATAAAGTCGTTTTTCTAGAAAAACATGCCCAAATAATTAACAGTTCATCTATTGAGTTGCTGTGTGCAACCAAGGTCAACAGCGTTTATATTTTTAAAGAAACACAATTTAATGCACTTGCTGCGGGTGAAAAAAGTGTCGATGCTCGTGGTGCTTGTGTTGCTGAGAGTATAGCTGCTTCTGTCGGTGTTGCGGGGGCTGCGTGTTCTAAAGTTGGCGGTGATGATGGTGATGTTGTTGCTGTGGGGGGATCGGATAAAGTGTTTGCCTTGTGGCATCAAAGGTATGGACACCTGAATGGACAAAGTTTACATAATTTGTTTAACAAAGACATGGTTCGAGGAGTGAGTTCTCAAAAAATCAATAAGACTACAATACAATGTGAGGTCTGTCTGAGAGGGAAAATGTCGTGCTTGCCGTTCCCGCTTTCAGAGAATCGAAGTAATTCATTGCTATCAATTGTTCATACGGACATTTGTGGACCGTTTAGGAAGGTGTCAAATGGAGGCGCAAAATACTTTTTGATATTTATTGATGATCACTCTCGAATGATATTTGTATATTTTTTACGTCAAAAGAGTGAGGCTTTAAATTATTTCAAGTCTTTTAAGGCCATGACAGAAAAACAGACCGGTAATAAAATTAAGATTTTGAGAAGTGATAACGGCAGAGAATATGTTAATAGAGATTTTAACGATTATCTAAAGAACAATGGTATAAAACACCAATTAACTTCTCCTTATACTCCACAGCAAAACGGGTGCGCTGAGAGAGCAAATAGAACTTTGGTAGAGATGGCGCGTTGTTTGCTGATCGCGTCTCAGATGAAGCAGAGTTTTTGGGCGGAAGCAGTAAACACGTCTGTTTATCTTCGAAATAGGTCACCAACAAAGTTATTAGAGCTTCAAACACCATTCGAAGCTTGGTTTGGGTTTAAACCAAACATATCTCACTTACGAATTTTTGGATGCAAAGCGTTCATGCTGGATAAAAAGCCAGGTAAATCCAAATTTAGCCCAAGAGGCGTAGAATGTTTAATGGTGGGTTATTCAGACGATGCTAAAGCTTATAGATTATATGAGCGTAAAACTGGTAAGATTCATATAAGCCGGGATGTTAAATTTATTGAGAATCTATCAAAAATATCTCAAACAGATTCCGATTACATCCTTATTGAAACATTGAGAGAAGATGAGGTTGACCAAAATCCAGTTAAATTATTAAAAAGGGAAGATTATGAAGATGATGGAGCTGAATATGAAGATGCTCTAGGACAAGACGATGATGGTGTTGATCTCTGTGAGATTGTTGTTGCAAATACTGTTGCTGTTGCACAAAAAGCTGTTGATGATGTTCCGCAAAAGGCTGCTGAAAATGTTGTTCCACGAGATGATGTTGTTGAAGAAGGAGATATTGCTGTTGGTGAAATTGAAGCTGATGGTGAAGAAGATTGTAGTTATTCTACTGATGACGAAATTGGTGAATTCAAGGACTGCGGAGAAGAAGAATCAGAGGCAAGTTCCGGTCTAAGTAAAGATATGATCATCGAAAACCAGGTTAGTGTTAGCAAGTTAAGAAGTGGTAGAGTTAGAGTTAAACAAAAGCCTAGTCAGAGATCTAATTCTTTAAACTTTATGATGAATGTTGATGAAAACTGCGAGAACATTCCAAAAACTGTTAAGGAAGCACTTCGAGGTAGAAACTCTCAATTATGGCAAAATGCCATGGAAGCAGAATATCGTTCATTATTAGAAAATAAAACCTGGACTCTAGTAGATTTGCCTGTTGATCGTAAAGCTATAAAGTCCAAATGGGTTTTTACAATTAAAAAGGACAAAAGAGGTAAAATAGAGCGCTACAAAGCAAGGCTTGTAGCGAAGGGCTGCAGTCAAAAATATGGCCAAGATTTTACTGAGACCTTCTCTCCAGTCACCAGGTATTCTACAATAAGGCTTGTAGCTGCCTTGGCTGTTGAGTTTGAATTGCTTTTGCACCAAATTGATATAACTTCCGCATACCTTAACAGTGAGCTTGACCAAGATATATATATGGAACAACCGGAAAATTTTGTTAGCAGAGCACAACCGACAAAAGTTTGCAAGCTCGTCAAAGCCTTATACGGGCTTAAGCAATCGGGAAGGCAATGGAATCAAAAGCTGAATATTGTCCTTCTGAAAATTGGTTTTGTGAGGTCTTCTTACGATAATTGTGTTTATACTTTATCGAGTCGACGGGAAATTATTAACATTTTGGTCATTTATGTTGATGATATCATCCTTGCGTTCAAAGATGAAAAAGACTTAATCAATGTTAAATCGAAGATTGCTGCAGAGTTTAAACTCGAGGACAAAGGACCTATCAACTATTTCCTTGGGATGGAATTCGAGAGAGAAGGCGACAGAGGTGCGATTAAACTGGGTCAAACAAAGTTAATCACAGAAGTTTTGACAGATTTTCGAATGCTAGATTGTAAACCAGTTAGCACACCTTTGGATCCGGGGGCAAAACTGGAGCGATGTACAAATTGCTCAAACTGTACGAAGATTGATACAAAGACTTATCAATCTCTTATAGGGTCGTTGAACTTTATAAGTCTAACAACACGACCTGATATATCACACTCAGTGATAAAATTATCACAGTTCAATATGAATCCACATAAAGAACATTTAACTTCTGCAAAGCATTTGCTTAGATATTTAAATAAAACAATAAATTTGAAACTTATTTTCAGAAAGTCATCGACTGAGTTGGTTGGGTACGCTGACGCCGATTGGGGTGGAGATTCAAGTGACAGACGATCTTTTACTGGCTTCGTTTTCATTCTAGCTGGATGCGCAGTTTCATGGGAATCCAAAAAGCAACCCACGGTGGCACTCAGCAGCACTGAAGCCGAATACATGGCGCTCTCGTCTGCATCGAAAGAACTTCTCTACTTGCGCTACCTTCTTGACGATATTGGATTTGGAAAGGTTGCGTCAAACCCTATTGTATTGTACGGAGACAACTTAAGTGCACAACAGTTAGTCCGAAATCCAGTCTACCATGCGAGAAGTAAACACATAGATATCAAAGTGCATTTTGTAAGAGACATATATGAAAGAGGTTTTATCAATTTAAAGTATATATCAACAAATAATATGATTGCCGATATTTTAACTAAAAACTTAAGTAAAGTCAAACATTTCTATTTTGTAAATAAGCTTGGATTTAATATGTATGTAAATTTAATTTGAGGAGGTGTATTGAAAATCTACGAAATGTACAAATTAAATAATACTAAATGTAAACTACACATAATTAAATATTATGAACTGATCTACTACAATTTGCAAACCTACAATTATGTACCAACACAAAAATATGAAATCTAAAAACCTAAAAGTCATTCCTGAATTAAACGCTGAACATTAAACTCGTGGTTTTTTCATTTTCCCTTTTCTAGAAAATTCTAACACGCACCATACCTTCTTCACGCACTCTTTCGCGGGAATTAATCCTATCGTTGAAACGATAGTGAGGGAAGCGAAAAATATCTTCTGACAACAACCTCAAAGTCAAACACTATATACCGTCAGGCTATACAATTTTCCAAACCCCAGCCCCATAATACCAGCGATGTTCCCTTTTTAAAATATTAGCCCAAAAAAGGTAGGTATTATCACTAAGCGTCAAGTATATTTCAATTCCAAACCAAAGGACTCATGTTTACTTAGGGCTGTTAGTTGTTGTTGTTGTTCTGTTGTTGGGGTTGCTGTCAAGGAAGCCCGCATCGGATACACGGTCTGGGCTTGGGAAAGATTAAAAAATTCCACAAGAAAAGCGATTCGGAGCGCGATAATTGGCGTCAATTTTATTTTGCCACGTTTGCCACTATATATACTGTCGCCACCCGCACCCTTGTCCTTTTTGAAAATAAAATTAAAGCTATAAGGGATGCGAGATTTATACATCGAACAGAAAAATAAGGATAAACAATACTGTACACAGCTCAGAGTAACCGGAGTCCTGCACGCGCATAAAAGTTAGCCAATTGGATGGTGTCATATAGTTTGTGTCCTTGCGCGTATTATACGCAAGTTAAAGGACTTCCTTTTTTGCTTCTTCTTAGGACAGCAATATTTTTATTAATGGCGTAACAAAGCAATTTCGAATACTTGTCGTTGTTTTTTTTTTTTTTTTTTGTTATAAGGAAAGCATGGAATTTCATTTATTAGATGAATTAAGGATAATCTTGGTATCTTGGTAAATGCTGTATACATCAGCAAAAACAAAAAAAAAACATGCTCTTATTTCTTTCAAAGAATGTTTTGTTAGGGAATTTGAAGAATTTCATTGGGAATAGGAAGTATTTCTTATGAAAACTATTCTAATAGCTCATTCTAATCGGATTAAAGTTTTGGCATCTTGAAGAATTTCACATACCAGATTTGGTATCATCGGCGGAGATTGATAAAGGGCAGAATAATACTTTAGGTATTTTATTTTCATACCATTTCATTTTTTTTTTTTTTTGGGTTTCAGTATTTTTTTTTTTTGTGTTTCAGTTACTAAAATTGAATTAGCCCGTGGCGTAATAGTTAGTTCGTTGGACTGTCACGCCAGAGGTCTGGGTTCGATTCCCATTTCATTTTTTTTTTTTGGGTTTCAGTATTTTTTTTTTGTGTTTCAGTTACTAAAAACGCAATGGGCTAGCGTAATAGTTAGTTCGTTGGCCTCTGGCCTCTGCCACTTAAAAACAAAAAATGTTTTTCAGGGCTATTACCTCTTGCGAGGAAGTGAGAAATCCTCCAAGAGTATCTCTCATAGAAAAGTGCCGCTCACCTTAGTCGTTCGGTTTCAGCAATAAACTGTAAGCCCCCTCAATTGCTGTAGACATGCACACATGAATGGAATGGCCCTTGTTCTTCATGAGCTAACAAAAATGTTAGTAACTTCAATCTAAAAAGGTAGGAAGAAGAAAAGTAAAGTTGCAATTGTTACTTCAGCTTTTTAAATAATGAAACCGTTCCCTGTTTATAGTTGCCAGACGTTTTAAGTGACGTCAAACCAAATGCAACTAAATTATCGGCAGAGATCCCAGGCTGGTGATATTTCTTTCAAAATATGGTGAAAAAATCTGATTGGTAGGAATAATGGTGGGAAAATTCATGGTGGTTTTTATAGTGGTAAAATATTCTACCTTCCTCTTGTCGTTTTGTAACTAAAAATAACAGTATTTAAGCTTGAAAACTAGCTGAACCGATGAACTTTGTTCCGTTCAAGATTTTAGCAAAAATAGAATAAAATTAAGCATTTATTTAATTGAGTCCCCTTCTTAAAAAAAAAAAGAATAGAATAATTTAAGGCTGCATGCGAAACAGAACATTTTTTGTTTTATGCTCCGGAGCGCAAATGAATAGTGAGGATGGGTTCCCAACTAGGGAACGCACCCACTGATCTCTATAATACACTGGATAGTGGATTCCCTACAAAGTATAACAGCTTTTCTACTTCCAATTGAAGATGACAAGTACGAAGGCAACTCAACACTTTAGGTATGTTCAGTGAGGCAACTCAACACTTTAGGTATGTTCAGTGAGGCTTTGGCAAAAACCAAAGTGGAATTTTTAAGAAAAAAAAGCAAAAGAAACGTCACTTGTTTGTAAATTTGATTTTTTGTAACTTAAAATAATTGTGAAAGTGAATTTAAAATATTTAAGTTGCAGTTTTATAAAAAAATTTGCATTTCATTATGTTATACAGTTATACCGTTATACAAAAAAATAGGCAACTCAACATTATAACAATTCTCAAATGGCATCAACTTTCTTGTATGGATGCGCTATCCAGTGTATTATAGAGATCAGTGAACGCACCACATAGGGGAACCCGGGGCATAACGGACCCCTTAAGGATTATTGTTAATAAAAACTGCAAAAATGTGAACAAAATTTCGGAAGAACTTTTATGAGAAAGAAAATTTATTCATTAATAAGCAAAAGAAAGACAGTTTTTAAAAATAAATATTTAGTACATTTTTTTTTTGCTTTGAAAAAGTCATTCAATTTGCCCTTTATTCCCCGGTGCTAAGGCATAATGGGCTTATGTGGGGTATAATGGGCACAGAGCTAAATTGGATTGCAATGCGAGCATGTTTGGTTCCATTCGTCAACATTAGCCTCTCCAAGCATAAGAACAATGATACCACTTGCAACAAGCTCTGCGGGAAACCCATCTTTCTGTGCACTGGGACTTTAAATACCCATAATACAAGCACTTCTCGTCTTCTGAATTTGCTTCCTGTTTTTCTCAGCTTTTGTTTTGCGACGTGATGAAACCTTAAACCCTGTAGCCAAATCACATTTTTCTGGCTTCATTCTTGTCACTTGGTCTTTCTGTCAAAATGGCGAACCATCTGAGAAAATGTTTAACATGCTGATAAAATCATATAAAAATTGATAATTACGCGGGGCGTAATGGGCATCATCATTATTTCGGCTTTTTACAGTAACATATACAATAAACTTATTTACTTATCTTGATATCAAATAGAGAGAATCCAATATTCAAGTGACCCGTTTCTCGAAAAATATAGTTGAAAAAACTTCAAAATAATAAAAACACTGTCGAATATTTTGTTTTGTTCAAAACGAAGAGCAACTGCCATTTTTATTCAAAAAAAGGGGTTTTCCCTAATAGCGAGCGATGTATTGAAACTGGTAGATTGCGTTTCGGAGCTGACCCTTTATTCGACATGGAAATACAAGATGGGGCCCATTACGCCCCGGGTGCTTAGTGCTCACTATGCACTATGTTCCCCTAAAGCTGGCCATGTGAAAGGCATGATATTTCTAGATTTATGCCACACACTTCCATCAGCGACTACCCTTGTGACTTGTTTATGGTCATCGCAAATGCAAGTTTCACTGGGAGCGGAATGCGTCTGAACTGGAACGGAAAATGCGGACTTAGGCATTCTTCTCCCTTGAACGGCCCTTTCAAGATCCTTGCCATTATCATTTTTTTCATATAGCTTCGTCACAATCAGTCGGCTTCAATTACTGCATTACGATAATTTTGACCAATTGTGTTTAGTGCTGAGTTCATCTTTCGTTGAAGTGAATTGCCAAATGACAGGTGGAATCAATATTAAACCACTGAAAGTATCTACCGGAATTCGTCCATTTTCGATTCTCAGCTGTTTTTTGGAGAACACTTCTGCAAATCTTTCCTATTGCAGCAAGACTCGCATATTCATACTCAATGGAATTGTTTTCACCACCAAAACGATGACTTGAGACGTGCGTTTAATTCATCCACCACAGTTGAATTCGGATTCACGGGAAGTATTTGCCGGAAGTCGGCCGCCAACAGTAATATCATGCCACCAAAGCGACGATTTATTGTTGCGCAAATCTTTCAATGTTCGATCGAGTGCTTCTAATGATTGTTTGTGTGCCATCGTGCACTCATCCCATATGATCAATTCAATATTTTTCAACACTTTTGCCATGGTAGGTTGCTTTGAAATATTGCAAACAGAATATTCGTTGATTTGCAGGTTTAACGGAAGCTTCAGTGCAGTAATTCCGGTAGATGCGAGAGCTAACGCAATCCCATTTTGAGCAAGTGTTGCTGCTGGTAATATCATCAATGATATCAGGAACATTTTCCCAGCCACGATCCATTTGTATTCAACTGAAAAACGAAATGTGCGCCTACAACGTCACCTGTTGAAAATTGTCCGACATTTCTTTCTTATTTTTTCTAAACCTTTGCGTGGCAATTACTAAACCTTACACACAGTTTTTTTTATAACTTTTTTAATCATCACAGGCAGGAAGTTTAATCAAAATCGCTGTAGCAGTTTTGGTTCTGTTCTAAGGGTTTGTTTCACATTCACATCAGTAGCTGCGTTTTGTTATTTACGGGCTTGAGTCGTGGTCACGGTTGCCACTTGAAAATAAAGTTTGTGTCCAAAATTAAAAATAAAAATGACCTACTGTAGCTAAAAATGACCAAAATAATTTGAGTCCGAAATATTTGTACCTCTAAACACTGAAAACAATGAATTCATCGCATTTATTTTAACATAATTCTTCATATTACACAGTTGACATATTTTTTTTGTATGTATTAAGTCTAGTTTATATATCAATGCAAAGTAAAACTCAAACCGAAATGAAATATCAATAAATCTCGCGTCGAGAGGTGTTCAAAGAAAAATTAATTTAGTTTTATATTTGGTTTAGATAAGTTCGTTGAATTGTATTTACTTCATAACAAATTTCTTCCCCCTTTTCGCTTGAATAAATTCATTTAATTTTATTGTATTTTTCACGCCTGTGAAAAAAGCTATTTTTTTGTATGAAACCTTCGCTTCGCTTCGATCTATAAACTAGGCTTTAATAATAAACAAAAACAATACAAAACAGAAACCAACAAATTCACAAAGTAGGTACCTAATGAACTTAATTAATTTATTAGACTAACATAAATAAATAAAAGTAACGAATCATAAATAAAAAAAACATAAAAATAATAACTTTTCAGAGCATTTTAAAATGAGATCAAAGTAGAAGCTTAAGTGCCAGTTGTACAATCGTGGTTTAAATTTTGATCCGTGGTTCAAGAATTTTAACTCGCCGATTTCGGCGGGTTAACTGAGGTTCAACGATGGTTCAAGGTTCTAATATGCACTAAAAGCCAATTACATGCCTGAACCATCGTTGAACCACAGTTAATCCGCCGAAATTGGTGAGTTAAAATTCCTGAACCACGGATCAAATATTTCTACAACTGGCCCTAATAAAAACAAATATACATTATGTGCATAAAATCGATATTTAAAAAAAAAATGACCAAATGGACTAAAAAATGACCATGTGACCAAGTGAAAAAATAATGACCAAATTTGGTCACAAATGACCAAAGTGGCAACCGTGGTCGTGGTTATCTTTTAACACGTAGAACAAAAACAACACAATATCTATGTTTCTATCGGGGTTTCATTCAAAGACCCAAAAAATAGTTCTAATATGGCTGGTAGATGGCGTTGTGCCTTTTGTAAATGCAGCGCCGGATCTACGACTTTTCCGAACAGGGGCAAAAACCTGATTTGGCGCCCCTTCAGCATTTGAGGTAAATGATTTTAAAAAAAATTGAATGATAGGTACATGGTTGGATTTTTTAAAGCTGGGAGAAAACTTTTTATTTTTATGTACGTGTGACATAAATAATAAAATAAATAAAAGACCATAGAATTAGTATTCAGGGTGTTTTGGATAAAATGCGTCAAAATTTTAAGGCTCGTAGTTTGGGTGGAGAAAAGAAAAAAATCTTATGTGAGGTGGGATTATTTCCCTCTGTTAAGGCGGGAGGCAAAATTAAGAAAATTGTGAGGAAAACAATTTTTTTTCCAAACTTCGTAGTTCAGTAGTATTTCTGTTTTGAGCCTCTAAATTTTTAGTCAAGCAAATCGACCCAACAAATTTGGAAGATAAAATATCAAAAGCATCTGTTCAGTAAATCCAGAGTTAACTCAGCAAATTTGGTAATTTGGGTTAACATTTAATCTCCCACTGAAAAACTGGGTCTAAAGACCAGATACTTTTTTTTACTACTTGCTTTAAAGAAATAGGATAAAAAAAAGAAAAGTTTAATAATTTTTGAACTAAGGGTGGACAAACAAAAATTTTTGGTGGACAATCATAAGGAGCTGATACAAACGATTGCAATTAGTCCGGACCTCCTAGGTTCAAAATTGTGGGCAGTAGAGGCGGTTTTTAATTTTGGGGTACTTGCTATGAAAAAGAAAAGCTTGGACAAACGTGGACAAACGATGGGCAAACGAATGCGACATGTTTCGTCAAAACATTTTGAGGTCGGGGTTCTGGCGTCACACAGCTGAATTTTTGAGATACATGTGCATATTGGTAGACCCACGAATCTATGCATATACTATGTTTGAAAGATAAAAATTTATAAAGCAGTAAATGGAAAAAGCATACAATGTCTACAGAGTGTACTGCCATAGTAGGTATCTTTTCTACCCAATTGATTTCCAATTGATGGCCTTGATTTCCTCATGATGATTGAAATGCAAACGATATAAATACCTTTGGAGTGCATTTAGCCAAATAGCTTATAGAAGTCTTATTATTTCATTAATCTTCTTACCTTTCTCTTATACTATAGAATTATTACGTTTTTAAAACGTTTATGACGATAAGTGAAGCTATCCCCACCATATTCAGGTATATTCTCATAACAACACAACAAGTGCTTTTGAATACCTAATTATCTTTTGTTATAAAATTTCAACTTGGTGTTTGCTGAAGTGATTTTGTTAACTGCACTGAATCATTTATATCAATTTATTGGTCGAGTTTTACCAAAAATAAAAAACATCCAAACGGGGGACTTACCAGTTTACTATAATAAGTTTGTTTTTATCTGGAATTGTGAAATGTAATTTCAGGAACACTTCCTATTGTCAATTGGTATTATTACCAATGACTCATAAATCTATAGGTATATCAAATACTTATCATATTTTATAGCAAAGAAAATATAACTTACCCGTATTAATGATAGAAAGGTTTTAAATTTGTATAAAACCTTCGGACCGGGCAGTAAAATTCGCATTAGCAGAAGAATCATTGATAAAAGTATTAGGATCTTAAATTAAGTTTAAATACATTGTCAGTGTAAATAAAATATTTCGAAAATATTTCCAGACCATTATAAAGATGCCGTGTGAAGATTTTATTCAAGGTATAGTTAAAATTTTAATTTCTTTAAAATTCCTAAAACTACATAGATAGACTAAATTTAATAATACAAATTTTATTTTTCAATTAAAGATTGGAAGTGCAAAAGTGACAGATGTAGTGTTGACTGTGACTGTTCTAATGCTCCCAGGAGTTCATATGGGACAAGAGCACATACTATACAATCAGTAAAGTCCTCATCGTTTGCGGAAAAAAAGACTAAATAATAAATTCAAATTTGTTTATAAAGAGCATCTCAATAAGAATGCACTATATTTAAATTGAGTGCCTTTTTTTCATGCAAGTGGCAGCTCTGAAATTCTACACCTGTCACCTATTATTTTCCCGATTAATAAAAATGGTGTGCTACGCAAGAGAAAAACTCGTTATTATTGTGAATATTAACGGGGAAAGTTACGCTGATGAGACTTCACATTCAATAGGTGTTTTTCTTTTTTAGTTCACAGTTGGTTCAGAGCAGAGCACGGAGTAGTGAGTAGACCCTGAGCGAACGGAGTAAACTCTGAGAAGATTATGTTCAGAGCACTCCGATTTAATTGTGAAACACAACTGAGCACTGAAGTGTCATATCCAGCGATGCCAACTGAGGCTTTTTTATGCCTTTTAGGTACAGTAAAACCCGTCTAAGAGAAACTGCAAAATGTCACCTTCTTTCTCTCACTTAAGCGGGTTTTTCACTTAAACAAACCCCGCTTAAGTGAAAAAAAATTTCACTTAAGTGGAGAATTAATGCTAAAAACAATTGTATTTGTCATTTATTTATCTTTGAATTATGAAAATATTATTTTCTTTTTAATAAATGTCAAAATACGTAGGTATACTTCTTGAGCCATTTGAAATGTTGTTTTGGATTTTTGTTTGAGAGGACAAAGCAATTGGTTTATAAAATGTAAATATAAACGTTTGTGAAATACATAATGTCATTTTCGTGGTGAAAATGGTGAAGGTGAAAAATAAAGAAGAAACGAAAGCATTAAGCAAATTTTTCGTTCTGTGCGATTCAATTTTTTTTTCACTTAAGAGTTTTTTTTTCCATGAAAAATATAAAATTGAACTGAAAATATGTTTCAGGTATCCGGATTTTTCACTTAAGAGAGTTTTACTTAAGCGGAGTGTTTTAAATGACATTGGTTGAAAATACTCGGGAATGAAAAAAGTGTTTCAGATAAGCGGGTTTTTCTCTTAAGCGGGTATATCTTAAGCGGGTACTGTAATATTTCAACATCTGAGGCTATAAGGCATATTTTTTACCAAAAAGGCTTCTTTTTTTTTTTTTTCATTTTATTTTATTGAATTCAGATTCTTAATACATTTAAATATTTCTAACGATTTAAAAAATATTTCCGAATTTGGAGAAAAAATTATAAATTTTAAAAATGTTTATTTTCTTTGTTAGATTAAACATTTCTTGCCGTCAGTTGAAAAAATTTTCTCTTGTATTAATTTAAATAAAACAAGCTCAGGAAAAGACTGAAACACAAAAACGATTTTTAAAGATAAAAATTGCTATAATCTGCAAAAATATTTATTTTTTACTTTAAAAATGATGTATGATTTAAGGGGCGATCTCAATTTGAACTGTACTTAAATATATACATTTTTTATATTCATACATATCTATGTGATCAATTGAGTACATGGATTTTTTTTTTAATGAAGAATTGTTTTTGCTTATTTCAATCAAATTATATCCTTTTTTTCGTTGCTGTTGTTTATACATTTAATTTTTAATATTTAACGTTAACTTCAACAAAAAAAAAAAAATAGGTGAGGCTTTTTTTCATAGAAAAAGGCATGATTTTTTTTCAATTGAGGCATTATTTTTACCAAAGTGGTTGGCAACGCTGGTCATATCTGTCAAATTACATGAAAACTGTATGAAGTTGGCCGCGCTCAGTTTTTTACTACGTCTCGTCTGCTCGGTTATTTTATTCTGAGCTCATGGAGCATGCCATAGAGTACCTATATTATCTAGAGAACCGACTCGTACCCCTCTTGCCTAAAACACCCGCAAAATTTATTTGAGATGAGTAAGAGAAAATTCTCTTATTTTACTCTTTTTTTCCTATTCGTGAATCAGTGTGAATCGTGGATTCAAACATAAAATGGCGCCATTAGCTCAGTTATTTTTTTTATAGAGTCGCGTTTTCAACATAAACATACATGAATATTACTAGATTTGAATGCTAAAAGCAAAACAACACTAAACAAATTTGTTTCAGTCCATTAAAAAGTTATTTAAAGTAATTTTATTTAAATTTTGTTTTTAAATTTCAATTTTTGAATTTATCGTATTCCTATTTTAAATATCTCAGCGCAAGAAACCATCATAATTGAGCAAAAACGTGTATACTATTTGTTACAGCAGTGGTGGATGGGGTTCCATTTAAAATGCACGGGATCACTAATACATGCTCAACGAATAGTCGACAAAATGGTCCCATTCTCTCACTACAGCTTGTAGGGTGAAAGAGAACGAACACCTTAAGTCGGTTCTCTAGATAATATAGGTACTCTATGGAGCATGCTCTGAATGCACTCTAAACGAAAGAGAAACACAAATTCCAAGCTCTGAGCGATCTGAATTCAAAAATAAACACAAAATTTTTGTTTAACATTTCGGGCTCAGCTCTGAACTGTCTGAACTAGAAAAGAAAAATGCCCAATTCGCAACAGCAACGAGTTTATTATCTGCTTGATTATTGAATACCTATAATTTTCCATACTTTTTTTTTATTGAAGCATGTGATGGTGACGAACTAACTGAAAGTGGTTTACTTATCAATCCGTTTTCCGGCACACGCAATACTTTGTTATGAACGTCTGAATTTGCTAAAGGATGGATTTTTTAAAACCCTTACCTTGGCTTGAAAATAAAGTTCTATCACCCATGCTATAAGAATTTAACCATTCTCCCTCGAAAAATTCGTCTTAAAAGCTTATTTTATTCAAAAATTATGTTTTGAACACAAAGAAAATGCCAAAGTAATGAAGTTCAAAACTTTTTCCTTTTTTCCATTTTTGTAACAATTACACTGAAACTTATTAAGCTTGAACTACATACATCCATACCTTTTTCGGTTTCCATCACTTTCTATTGTTTAAAAGAGAGAAAATTTGGTAGCATAAGACCTTACTTAGTTGCACAATGTAATATTCTCTCTTTTTGTTGTTTATTTTTTTTTTTTGTTGAAGAAAATTTTAGCAAAATTAAGTTTTGAAACATTTTGCCTTCATGTACTTCAAACTTCTTCTATATACATACATATAATATCCTATGCGAAAAAGTTTTATCCGAAGTGTATGGAAACTTTCTTATTTCTCATGCATTTAATCGTCTTCGGCGGCAGAGATGTGTCAGAGTCTTAGAGTTTACAAAAAGAACTTTTGTATTATTCTCCATGGGGGAACAAGAAAATATAGCATGCATACATATAGATATGAAGTTCCTGGAAGAATAGATAGCATGTCAGGATATGTTGGTGCAAAATAATAATTAAAAGAAGTATGTTTCCTTTAAGAAAACTTTTTTTTTTAATTTTCTTGTTTTTTAGTTTTTATTTTAGAAAGTTTTCCTTGTCATAAAGTTGAAGCCATCAAGATGCAGAAATGCCTGTCAAAATAAATTTTTAAAATCTTAAAAGTTTTTCATAATTTTTCGAATTCTGAAGAAACTCAAGAGTTCACGGCACAATGGGTCTTTAACAAAGTGAAATATATCACAAATAAATCAGTGAGGGCAAAGTATAATTAAAAAGCAATGGTTAAATATAAAATTTGTTAGCTTCAAATATGCATTTGGAATAAAAATTTTGGTTAGTTTAATATAAAAAGAAAATAAACAAATCAAAACTAAAATTTGAAAGAGTTTAAAATTCAGACTGGGGTATGACAAGGCTGTATACTATCGCCATTACTTTTTTCGTGGTAAACGTAGTACCTAAAAACACGCAATAACCTGGCATTGGAAATGGTCAATGGAGGTGTAAAGTACTCTTTGTGAGTTTGTCAGTTATTTCTTGCAATTATGCATGCGAACAAATTGATACTTTACAAATGTACGAACTGGTATCGCCCGATAACCCCGCTGCGGGCGTGTATGCAGACGAACGTCCAGGGCAGTCACCCGAAATCGGCTTGTGATTAGGTTACAGTGCACACGAACCGTTACTCTTTCTCACTATCGTTACCGTAGATTTACATCCTTCATAGGAAGGAAGCTGCAAACATTCATTTAGTGAAAATATGAGATGGCAAAGTATAAATTTTAAAAGAGCACCTCAAAAGCTTAAAAAATGTAAATTTTCGAAACTCCTGCAAGACTATTCAAGCAAAACTACCAACTGACTAGACTTAAATAATTTTGAGGATATTCTAATACATTTTAAATGAAAATGCGTCAGGAAATGAGAGTTGATTTTATATAATTTGCCGCCATGGACGGTTTTTTTTATTCGCACCCATAAAATGTTTTTCTTTGTAGTAGTCTCCAGTCAAAAAAGTCAAGAAAGTCGAAAAACTTAAAAGTTAATTTTCTCGTTTTTGCTACGTTTTCGAGTTATAGCCCAGGAAAATTAGACTTTTACTTTGAAAATAGTCCGGCAAATCTGAAGTTTTTAGGAGAGCTTTATTTTTCTATCTTAAGCATTTTTTTTTTGCAAAAAGACCCCTAATTGGCAATTTTTTTTTTACAAATTTCTCCAAAGCTATCAGTTTTCTTGACAAAAATGTGAAGGCAAAATTTGCAGCTTACATTCACAAAGATTGCGTTCCTCCGAACTAACTCCAAAAAGAACTAACTCCCATTAGCCGGAATAAACTAACAACCACCAAATTTGTCAGTGATTCGACTCAGTTCAGAAATTTGGTAGTTTGTTTAGTTACATGCCGCCTCCACAGGCCAAGAACGATGGCAGGATTATGAACATATCTACAAAAAATGCAATGGAGGCACAAAAATCCATGTCCATGTCATGAACATGTCGACGAAAACAAATTTTTGAACAAGACATGAGCTCTGGTTCAAAGCTTGGCCATGAGATTTGACGTTCCATGTGTGTGAGAGAGGTAGAAGTAGTACTGAAAGGAATTTTTGTGTGATTTTCTTGCTCTGACTTATTAGTGGAATTTATCGACATAACTAACGAAATCACATAAAGTGCCCACTGCGAAAAAACAAGCTAATTGTTGATTGGATTGTTGTTTGGATCTTGGGCATCTGTATGTCCTGTGGATTCGGCGTGTTAGGACTTAGTTCATTTATGTGGCTGCATTGCTGCAATTGCAGTATTAAACAAAACTTAACCAAAAAAGCATAAATTAAAACTATGATTAAAACAAGTGTTTTTATTTTATTTTATTTCATTTTATTTTTCAGTAAATGCGTTCCTGTTTTACCTATTTCTCATAAAAGTTAAGTTATGTTGAGTTTAATGAATTGTTTTTTTTTTTTTTTTAATTGGTTATGTTGAATTTTTGTGAAGTTTTTTTTTTACATTGAAGACCGGTGTTATTTAAAAAAAAAATTATATTTAAAGTTTTGGGGTGGCCCCGGCGCAGTGGAAGTAGTGCTTGACTGCTAACTTGAATGTGTGGGTTCGAGCCCTAGTCTAGGCAGCATTCTGTTCTATATTCCCTCAACTGGACAGCCACCCCTGGGATTTAAATGAGATAATCAAAACCTTATTTCTCAATCAACTGTGCCAACAAAAATCTATCCTATCCTTCTATTCCTTCTAACATTGCCTAATTTATAAGGCAAACATATATATGTTTGTGTTTGTGTGTTTTGTTTTTAATTTGCCGCCTTCCAAAAAGAGCCTGGATTCAAATTCCTAAAGTCAAATAAATATATTTGCTGGCACAACAGCTCATGCAGAACTAGGTCTAGTGACTTCCAACTCTCAACCATCCCGTGTGCGTGTCTGCACGAATGGAGGGAACCCACAGTTTACTGCCAAATCGGAACGGCTTAGGTGAGCGGCACTTTTCTATGACAAGAGATACTCTTGGAGGATTTGTCACTTCCTCGCAAGGGGCAGCAGCCCTGAAAAACCTTTTTAGTTTTCAGGTGGTAGAGTATGGGAATCGAACCCAGACCTCTGACGTGACAGTCCAACGCAATAACCATTACGTCACAGGCTACTAAGTCTCTAAAGTCCCTCTATTAAAAATGGCACTGCACACGACCAGGGAAATGACTTTGAAGCTCACGTTGAACTACTTATTACATTTTCATTAAAGGTACATATTATTATTTGTCAAAAAAATTAACACAACTTTTCCGTGTTTAAGGTTTTATGTACGTATATTTTACTAGATTCACAAAATATGTGACATAAGGCGCAACGTGAAGTGACATGGGCTTAGATGAGAGCATATTTTCGGGCCAATCTGCCGATTTCTAATACGATTCGCTTTAAACCTTTGTAGTATTGTCAAGTCTATATCAGTTTTTTACAAAAATTAAATTTTGTTTTTTAAATTAAATTTATTTCTATATTTTTTTAAAGTATATAGTGCCTATCAAGTTATCAATTTCATAATCCTGATAAAAGCAATAAAGATAACAAAAAACACTGATTAATAGGTCGCGTTTCAAATATGTCGGTCTAACATCACTTTCCACCCTTGTCAGTCCTTGTTATAAAGCTTAGGAATAAAACTCAGTACTTTGACCTTGTCCCGTCTCTGGCACTTTCCATTCATTGTTTGATGCTTGACATTTTGTCATAAAAAAAGTATATATTTTTCTTCCTTCCTCCAGCACAGCCAAAATTTGCTACGTCATGACGTCATTTAACGATCAGCCATAGAACTGACCTACACTAACGCTTTCTGGCTCTGATATATGTACGTAACGTACGGCACAACCCCAAATGAGGAAGCAAAACCGACAGCAGTATAAAAAGCATAAACTTTTACGACTTTTCATGCAGGAATTGAGGAATCTCTGCTTCGTCATCAGACAACCTCAGAGCCCCGGACAAATTGTTTCAAACATTTCACCTATATCCTGGCGAGCATAATAATAAATGTCTGAATGTCAGGGTGACAGGCACACACAACACCCCCGCGCCCGCTTCAAAACATACCCCCACATAGATATAGACTGACAGACAAGCGAACGAGTGGTAGGTATATCTGAATGACAAAGCGTGTGGCGGTGACATAAATTTTATTTTTATTAACAAACTGTCGCTAATAACAATAAAAATGTCCGCCGGTTGTAACGGAGCGTATGAAAATTTTCAAGGACATCGATTTTTTCCCAAGTGTAGTTTTTTTTTTTGTTGCTCCCAGATTTTTTTTTTTTTTTTAAAGGACGAATGATGATTCGGCGAGATGCGGAGAATGAGTGTGCACAAAATTGTTTTTTTTTTTTTTACATTTTTTGAATCTGATGCCATAAATCCACCCCTGCAGAGGATGCCATAAAAATGAACGCTGTTGAGCACATAAAAAGGGGATTCCTTTGAGTGGGAAGGATATGGTTATATAGGTACATTGAACAATGGAGAGATATTAGATAGCTTGAAGGTGAAAAGTCCAATCATCGTAGTCCTTTTAGATAAAGATGGAGAGGCTGAGCTTTTATACAGTGGTGGTGAGCGCGCCTTGGATTAATGGCCTGCGTGTGATGTCAAATAATTTTTTTTGTATTATATTTCCACCCTAATCCTGTAGAATAGAACGAAGTTTGTATGGCAGAGTTTAAAACAAAATGCTTAGTTTGAAAAACGAAGAAAAGAGATGCAGCAATAGAGTGGTTTTTTTCTTTCGAATTGAGTGACATTTGAGCGATTGTTGGTTGGTTGTCGTCTAATACCGGAAGAAAGTAATGATGACTATGCGCGTTTAAAATAAATGAAAAATTTTGATATTGAATTGTGAACAAAATTTACACAAAAAAGTTATGTTTTCAATATTTATTAAAGTTGATAACAAATGAATTTTACTAATAATATTTAAAGCAGATTTTAAACAAAAATAATTTTTTATATATGTAGTTAAAACTAACCATAGGTACCTTCTCATTAAATAAAAAAAAACGTTGATGAAAATCTTATTTTTCTCGAAAACGACTGCTAAAATTTGGATGCTAAACCAACCTTATTGCGGCTTCGTGAAATAACTCCCCAATGAAATAACCCCCCAATCAAAAAATGAAATAACTCCCCAAAATGTTTTATTTTTTAAGTCCCCAAATTCAAAAATGAAATAAATTCCCAAAAGCACATTGTTATTTTTTAAATTTGGGGACTTAATAGTTGAATTTTGGGATTTATATAATGATGAAAAAACCTCTTAATTTAAAACTGAAATAAGTTCCCAAAAATCGATGAAATAAATTCCCAATTTTGGGGAGTTTTTTCATATGAAAAAACTTCCGATTTTCATACAAATATCGGAGATTTATTTCATTTTTGTTTTGGGGAGTTATTTCACGAAGCTCCTTATATGCATTAACTATTAGGTTAAATTAATAACTACCTACAAATTGAAAACAAAAAAAGTTTTAGATGATTTTTTACAGAAAAGCCTAGTACGCAGATCGCGCTAAAATTTATCTTCCATACAAATTTCCTCCAAAGATAAATTTTAGCGAGGATATTTAGCTAGGCAGTACGCAGTTCACACGCTAAATTCAAAAAGTCTCTACTTAATTTAGCGTGCGAAATAAAGCGCATTCTTTCACAGATAAATTTTGACATTTGTGCTCTTAGCAAACGATTGTAGAGATAAGAATTGTAGAGATAAAATTTAGTTTAGCTTGAACTGCATACCTGGCTAAATTGCTAACAAAGCCATATATGGTTTCGTATGCAGTAAGGAGTTAAGAATAAAATACTTTGCGAACACAAAAACAATATTATGCATGAAAGTAGATACCAAAAGGCAATATAAAGTTGCAAAAAGTGGAAAAGTGAGAAACAAAATCGTGCTATTGAGATTCCTGTGCGTGAAAAAGCGTACGTCTTGAATGTAGTTAAGCTTTTAGTCAAGTAAATGTAGACTGTAGTCAAGTCTTAAGGTTCTTTATTGGAACTTACAGCCTTATTTAATAGATTTCAATAATACTCGTTTCAACCTCAGAATAGCTACACCGAGTCAAAGCACTTACTCCATCTTTACGCCACGCCAAACAAATTATTATTTATAAAATTAAAAAAATCTGGTTATTATAAACGTAAACAAAACCCAGCTCATTTCCACAATTATTCATTTTAAGTAAATATTATTGGTTGTATTTTATCTAAATAAGTACCCAAATAAAAATAAATTTGGTGGCACAAGGGCTCATGAAGAACCAGGGCCTATAGTGACTTACAACTCTCAACCATTCCTGTATGCATGTCTGCAGGAATGAAAGGGACCTACAGTTTATTGCCGAATCCGAACGTGACCGGCACTTTTCTATGAAAGGAGATACTTTGGGAGGATTTGTCACTTTCTCGCAAAAGGGTAGTAGCCCTGAAAAAAACTTAAGGTGGAAGCGGCTGGTATTGAACCCAAATCTCTGGCATGATAGTCCAATGCACTAACTATTACGCCACGGGATACTACTGAATGGACAAGCTAATTAAAAGAAATCGGTCTGAAAACTGGGATAGTTCTCGAAAGGTATGCAAATAAATTATTTCGCTTACACTCCTTTTAGTAAATTTCACACGATGCCGATGTGATGTCAAAATTACATAGATACTAAAACGGCTTTACTCCGGCTTTTTTCCTCTATGTACCAGTTTTAGCTTACTCCGCCTCTATTTTTTTTATGAATAAGTTTTTCTTGATTAAAGGCGTTGTAAAGTCGGAGTAACCTTACTCCGTCATATTGTTTCGCCTGCAATTAATTTTGTTGGTAATAATAATGCCACAAATACCAGCGAAATTTGTATCCTCAGATTTTGACAGAAAAACTTTTTGCCGAGGAATCCTGTTCATATAACATAGATTGCTTTAGTCTCCGGCTCCAGATCTCATTTTACTAAACTCGTAATTTCGTAATAATAATATTGTTTTAATGAATAAACCCGAAGCACCCCTCACCCCCCTCCTGGATCCGCCACTGCCAAGAAGTCTCATATCAGGTCGGATTGATTTAAATCCTCTAAATATAACTGTTAACTGTTATTATTAATTTTGTCTGATAATGCTTTTACATAGTTATTTTCATTAATACTGATAATTTTACTAGGTCAAATCTCATCTCAACATAACCAAGCCCCTCAATTTCCAGCTCCGACAAAAATCTATTATCTAACCTTGATTTCGATATTAAACCTGATTTTCTAGACGCTTGAAAATTGAATAAGTACTCTACATACAACCATTTTTAACCACAACAATATGCCATCAATTTTCATGTCAAATGAGTCTGTTCACCCTCAAGTCTCGCCGTTGTCGTTGTATCTCGTCGAAATGTCATCTCATTCTGCCATTGCGCCCATAAAAAAACCCTTTCTTTCATGTCTTCGTCATGTAACTCGCAAAACTTTATTATATCTTTGATGTCACTTCGAATCAATTCCAATCAATTCCGAGTCCCTGAATTCCTGTATCGATTTTTTTTTTGTTTGTTGTTTATTCCGGGTGATACCCAAAGCGGAAATAAAACGATGTTCGAAAATAATGTTAAAAATAAAAGTGTGACGATGGAAAATAAAATGAGCAGAAAAACTGTTTTGTGCTGGATTGGTTTGCCTGTTGCCAACACATTTTGGCCGAATTGCATCAGGAGAAAGGATGTGCTTTAATATTGGCTCTATGTTTCAGAAACTGTGGTACTTTTTTTGAAGCAATAAAAAAAAAGTTCCCATTTTGTTTCTATGTTTACATTCGTTTTTGTCTGGCGCAGTGTTTCGTAATAGCTGTAATGTCTATACCCTTATGCGGTATTATAGGGAAAGGGGTGCGGCCTTTGTCTTATAAATTGCAGAAAAGATAAAATCCGACATTTATGATGACATTGGCATTGAATTTTAGATGAATTTAGTCCAATTTCTGAAAACAGACAGTATTTTCTTACACCACCGATAGAATTCCCTTGCAATGCTGTATTGCAGTAGTTTTTTGTTTCTAATAATTTTTTTTGCTATGATATAAGTGACAATAAAGGAATCTAGGTTAAAATCTAAACTTACGATGATGGAAGAGTCTAAAATAGTGGTTTTTGGAATTTGGTATAGAGCACTTTTATGGCATTCGGTATCGGTAGAGGAGAAATTCCAATTTTCGTTTTGGCTCGATTTTGGTTTTATCAAATTATATCGAAAACTGCTTAAACAATTTTGTCTACTCTCGTTTGATATAGTACTGAGCATAATCTGTCGGCTTAAATTAGTATGGAAATTAAAATCACCACTGACCCACTTGCGCATATATTGTGAGAGTTAGAGTTCACCATACTCAGCGAAAACCGAAACCAAAACGAATCACAAAAAAAGTACTTCTTCCCTTGAGTTCTACATTACCCACAACAAAGCTTTTTTCATTCCAAGTTTCTCCAATCGTGTTTACCTACAACAAACAAACAAAGCTTTTTTTTCATTTCAAGACACTTATTTTCATCAATTATATAAACACAATTTACAAACATATATTTTATTGCACTGAAAAAGACAAAATTAACGAAAAAAAATAAGATTTTATTTATGAGCTGTCCATTTCTCAATTTTTCATAAGAAAATATAAAAAAGAAAAAAACAAAAAACTATTTCTTCACTACTCCACTTGCAAAGAAGATCTAAAGAAAGGTGTGGGGAAAATGCCTGTAGATACAAAGAATTTTTATAGGTGTGCGTGAAACACTCAGTTTAGCAAAGATCCAAGAAAGACCGAAAAAGTTGGGTCAGTTAATTTGCTTGAAGGGCAGTCGTATTTGTCGAAGCAGCCCCTTTCCAGGAGGGGCAAGTGCCCCCTATTGTTTCCCTTGCGGGTGCCTATATGGAGTCAATTAAAGTTGCTTCAAACCACAAAATTTCTTTCAAAGAGTTTTCTTTCACAAACAACTGATCATCTAATTTTGATTATTGATTTATGAGTAAACGAGAGGGATATACAATTGATGCTGGTAAACAAGAAGAAAATAAGCGAGACATTTTAAAACTAGGAAGAGAGACAGTGATATTGGTATAAATGCTGTTGCTGTTTGCTTTTAATAAAAAGGTACAAAAATTTATGTCACAGGAACAAAAAATCTTGTACTAATAAAGACTAGATTCACAATTTAAGTTTTTAATGCTTGGTCAAACAGAACGTGGGCCAGCCGTGTTGTATGAACTCAAACGGATCGTGGATATCATTGGACGTTCTAGTTTTTGTCATAATTTCCTTGTGAAAAGAAGGGTTTCCCGGCTCCATATAATAATGGGAAGAACGTACATTCAAAAAATTTTTCAAAGTGAAAATGAAAAAAAAAAAAAATTGCTAGAAATGACTTATTAAAACTGCAACCTGAAACGGTTTTTTTAATATTTTTCCTTATATTCATTCATACACTAGTTTTCTTAGACACGCCTTTAAATGAGTAGCTTTGCTTGTAAAAATCTACAAATACCCGACTAGAGGAGTAAGTTTGATGCTCTCGATCATTCTCTAATGATCACTATGCCATCGCGATGTTTTGTGGGTGAGATGTTTTAGGGGCAAATATGTCACCAATCTCCCACATAACCATCGCGATGTATGGCATATTGAAAAGTCACAATCTAAATATGATCAGTTGGAATCAGTAGATTTATGCATGTGAAAACCTCCTTACTTTTTTAATAGAAAGTACTAGATTTTTCACTACTATGACCCAACCTCATATACGAAGGAAACAAGTGTACGACAAATTAATTGAGAGTGACAGTACTAGTTAATAAATGTCTTCCTGTTTTTTTTTTCATGGGAACTCTTCCCCTTTTTGGTAACGAATTTTCCGTAACCAAGTTTTAAATCATACCCCCGATAAAGAAGTTTCACTTAAAAAATTCTAAAAAAGCAAAAAGGCAAAACAGGCAAAATAAAATGTATATATTTGGAATCATGAGGGCGTCAATCGTATTTGATTCAAATCATAATTTTGATCAGACTTTGCAAAATAAAAAGGTATTTTCCACAGAATCCGTTTCCTGGTAAAAACTGTTTAATTTATGGTTAAAATACCCACCCAACAATCAGTATTCATCAGAATAACCGTTAGTTACAGTGGATAAACGTGGTGCGGTGTCACAAAAATAGAAATACTTTATTTAAACCTATTAATAATTCATGTGTATAAACTTAGCAGGTCAGTTTTTCCGTTGCAGATTAAAAAGTATGTAGTTATTAGTTGCTAATTAGTTACGCAAAAAAAAATTAATTTCTCTGTTGGTTTGTGAAAAAATGGGTGTCCTGCCAAATTGACGTCAACTTAGCAGGTTAATTTTCTTAAAAATAAAGATAAACGGTCCGGGAGTGGATATATATGGAGAACTACTTATGTAATTGCTAATTAGTTAGGCAAGACAAAAATTAATTTAGCTGTTGGTTTGCAAAAAATGGGTGTCCTGCTAAGTTGGCGTCAACTTAGCAGGTCAACTTTCTCAAAAATAGAGTCCGGGAGAGGATATATATTGAGAACTACTTAATTGCTAATTAGTTACACAAAACAAATAATTGATCTGTTCATTTGCGAGAAAATGGGTGTCCTTATATGACGACGTCATTCCTATTTATTCGAAAACGAATAAAGTGATTCAAATTTTGTTTGCGTAACTAATTAGCAATTAAGTAGTATTCAATATTTACATATCCACTTCTGGAATGTTTATCTATACTTTTGAGAAAGTTGACCTGCTAAGCTGACGTCAACTTAGCAGGACACCCATTTTCTCGCAAACCAACAGATCAATTAATATTTTTTTTGCGTAACTAATTAGCATTTACTACATATGTACTTTTTAATCTGCAAGTTGATGCCCATTAATACTTCTAAAATAACAAACTAAAATAACAAATTAAAAATAAATATTTTATGTTTATGTATGTAATATTTATGTAAATGCAAAACAATAGTTGGAAATTTGGACAAAATTCCAAACAATCGCTGACAAAATAACCTTAGCTTAAGTTTATCATAGCAGTTTTAATGGAAAGGCGAAACAAGTAAAAAATACACAACGAAATCTGAAGAGTAGAGTAATCGCGATGCGAAAATTCATTCAAAATAAATAAAAAAAATAAAAAAAAAAAAACAACTTTGAGAAGCAAACAAAAATAATTGTGAGGTAACTAACCCAAACAAGAAATATACACGACTAGATCGCACGAACTTGCTCTTGTAGTCAAAAACAGCTGCTTTGCAGACGTATGTTGGTATCTGGGCATGGTAATGTTGTGATATTTTTAAAGAAAAAATGTCAAAAAGTAATTAAAAAAAAATAAATTTTATGTTTGATTTTTTTTCTGTTTATTACCAAATTGCAAAATTATAACAAAATCGGTCGACCTATTAAGAAGCTACGCGTAAAGAACTCGAAAATAAGATAATTTTCTAAAAAAAAAAAAACATCAAAACATAATATTTCCATAATGCAAATATTTTTGGAAAAATTCAAAATCGTAGAGCCGCGTTTGAGAAAATTATAAAAAAAAATCAAAAACAAATATTTGTATGTAGATACCCAGTACCAACTTGTTTTGAGGGAGCTTATTTAAAAATTCGAATTTCCACTCCAAATTTGAAGCAAAAGCCTAACTGGCTGAACAGAATAGAATGACGGAACTGGAGCCGCAGACGGAACTGGAAGAGCTTTCAAAAATTGTCGTACGTTATTTTTTTTACATGTCCACAATGGAGTTGTACAGCTTTGAAAGAATTTTGAAGAAAAACAAAAGAATATTCTTGTGTACAAGCTCAGAATTCACTTTTTTTGTTTCCAATAATTTTCCTTTTAATAAATAATTTTTTTCGCGATACAAATAACCACAATATTTTTTTCCGACCCAAAAAGTTGTTTTTTTTCTTCATACAAATTGAAATGTCAAAAGTGCCGTACGTCAAAAGTTAAAAGTTGGTGAACTCTTCCGTCTGCGTCTGCAGCTCCGTATGCGTCTACGTTCCGTTGTGTTCGCAACATTGAATTTGCGTGTATTCAATATTTTGACAGCTATTCCAGCTCCTCCGGCTCCAGTTCCGTCTCCGTCAACATTCTGTTCAGCCAGTCAGGGCACATTTAGGCTCTAGCTTAAATTACAGTGGACGCACAAACTCACAAACTCACAGACCGAACGGACGGTATTACGAAAACCACCTTTTCGGACTTCTCCGCCATCGTAGTGTCAATTTTCATCATCAACCCGAAACTTTTTTTTTTATACGAAACCAATACTTGGCAATACTCAGATCAAGCATAAAGAAACAACAGTGAACAAGTATAAAAGACTAAACAATAAGACTCAACGTGGTAAGTTCCGAAAAATCTTTTTTTAGGTATTCATTCAAAATTACCATAAAGTTTCAAGATCTGTGTCAATTAGCCTCGCGATAGCCTTATGCCATGTGAAGCAATATTTTCTTTTCATCGACGGACGAGTGCATTGAACTGCTCGTAAATGAATAGCTCACAGCTGGTACCTTTGTGTTTTGAGATCTCACTTTTTATTATAATGTTATTTTTTCCATCAGTTGGATTGGAGCTTGGAGGATTAAATTTGTTGCTCCTTCTATTTATGTATGACTTCGTTGCGTGAGGGCAAAAGAGTTCTTTATACTTTTCCATTGAAACATTAAATATTTGTACGACAGCCGGTGATGGTTTGAAGGCTGGCTACAAAATTATCAAAAAAAGGTATTGAAAGGGGAAAGATCATTAACATTTTATTTTAACAACACCTATCTCTCTGTTGTCTTCCTAGGTGCGCGTTGATGATGCAGTTTTATTTTGAACGTTGACATGAGTGCTCGTATGTTAAGAACGCTCCGCGGAGCAGCATCAGATTGTCCAATTTCAAGCACTCGCCCGATTTTAACACAGGCGCAGGTACAAAATCTATGATTTACTTAAGATAAAATTGAATATTTTAAACAATGAGAATTTGTTTTTAATTTAAGGCGACAGTGGAAAAATTAGAATCTTTTGAATCAGAAGAATGGGATAATGCTCGACCATTCGATTGCATACCGGGACCATCAAAGTACACATTGTTGAAAGCTTTTATGCCTGGAGGTAAAATTTGTTGTTTTGTTATTGATGTTTCCACAACCATTATTGTGTGCATGTTTTCTTTTTGTGATTAAAAATACATAAATTCGGCCGTAATTATCATAAAGTAAAAACGGTTAGCAGTTCAGATTTCTTATTATGTTATTTTGTACAATAATTTAAAGCATCTTTTTGGTTTCATGATGGTATAAATACATATAAAATAGTAATTATAAAAGTAGAAAATAATTTTATAAAAATTCAGCTAACCAATTCAGTTTTGGTCAAATCTAATAAGTACTCAAGACCTTTTTTATTCTTCTTTAAATAAATAAAAATTGAAATTTTAGTTTTGTTTTTAAAACAAGCATAACCTTAAATTCGAAAAACAAACAGTTGAGTTTAACTTTTATTGTATTTATCATTTTTTAATTTGGCTCAGGTTTAGCGCTTAGGTCTATTTTCTATTTTTTAATTTTTAATTTTTTTTTCTCTTATGTACTCTCCATTTTATGGCTCTATCTGCTATCTAGCTTTGAAAGTAAAAAAGGGCTTTTCTTATTTATTAAAAAAAAAAAAAAACAACTTATGCGGTTTTCTATTGGTAAAATAAATCAACTTATTTTTGAGCCGGATCTGTCAAAAAGACAATTTCCCCTCTTTTTGCGTTTCATTGGGCAAAATAAACTGATTTATTTTTAATTTTGTTTACCCCTCCTTGTACTAATACCAACACAAATCCAGCTGTCAGTTTGCAAATGTTTTTCGTTGATATTTCGGTTGTGAAAATTATGTTAAAAAATGTGGAAAATAATTGCTAATAAATAAATGAAAGCAGTTTAAAATGAACCGGCAACTTTATCAAGTTCATATTTCTCTTCTAAAAGTAAATCGAGGGATAAAGATTTTTTTGAAATATTGACATATAGAAGCAATAATGTACAAATACAGTGACAAAAATAAATAAATTTGAAATTGTGTTCCATTCGCCACAAAATAAAACATTTTTTTCATTGCAATCTTTTGCGGTTTGGTAAATTCAGATTTCTGCCTAAAATTTGAGTTTTTTCGTGGCGAATGGAGTACGATTTCAGATTTAATTTTTTTTTTCATGGTATTAGTGTACATATATTCGTATCTGTGGACCTTATGTTGTCAAACTGGTATAGCCGTCAATTTTACTGGTGTATAGTAGTGTTAGTAAAAAGAGGGGTAGATCTGCCGCAAAATCCAGATCTGAGAAATTGATTTTTTTTTTTTTGGAGAAAAATTAATTTTTTTGCCCATTGAAAGCCGAAAATTGTCGAAATCGGTGTTTTGACAGATTTGGATCAAAAAAATTTGATTTTTTTTTTAAACATTGGAAAACCCCATTAATTACATTACTCCGAGCAACCAACACTTTTAAACGGCGATAACAAAACAATAAGAAATAACATCATAATATAGTTTTTAAAACTATAAAACACTATTTTACAAAATTCTGCATATAATGAAAAAAAAAGTTAAAGATTTTTTTAAATTCTTCAAAACTTTTTTTTTTATTATTCGCAGAATTTTGTTAAAAAGAATTTTGAAAAGCAGAATATTGAACAACAAAATTTGGAAAAACAGAATTTTGAAAAGCAGAATTTTGAAAAGCAGAATTTTGACCCGGCCAACCCTCGTAAAGTGCTTGACATAATACTAAGTGTTTATAAAAAAAACTTACTTTCATTATTTTCACTGAAAAGGCAAATTTTAACAGCTTGTACATGCTTATTAGGGTGTCCGTTATTTCCCAAACTCATTTTTAATTTGATCAAACATCCCCTGCATAAAAAGTTTATGCCCTACAGTAAATTTTTATGGACCAAAAAAAAAACTTGGCCAAGCTCACTAACCCGTGCCTCTAAAGCCATAATCTTCCCATACAAATTTTTACGGAATTTATGAAGTTTAAACGTATTTTTTTTCGTCCCCAACAACTGCAGATATTCTTAATTTTCTTGTTGATTTTTATTATAAAAAAATCTATAGAAAATATTCTCTAAATTATTTCTTTTTTTATGTAAGAGGCGCAGAGGTAAATGACAGAATTTGTTTGTAAATACATTTTGTGTAGGGCATACAATTTTAATTTAGGGGGTGTCTGATCAAGCATTTGCTGCGTACGCCCTTGATTGACAACGGTCCAGAACTTATTTAAAATAAAGTACTAATGTGACTTAACAACTTTTTTATTTTATTTAGTAAAAATTTATTGATGTTTATTCGTCTCTGCAAAGGAACTCCGGCTTGAGACTTTTTGTTTTGTTTGGAACATCTTGTACCGCTTTTGAAATCGATATTTCGTTTGAATAGTTAATTAAGATAAATTAAGTTGGACGACAGATCGTGGAGAACCTAGAGAGCCAAATAACTTACAACCATTCCTTTGTTTTCAATTAGTTCTGACTTCAAAGTTCAAACCTTGGCGCATAAGAACACTTTAAAATTTGTTCCGAACAAATATACAAGAAGTGAGTTAAAAAAAAAAAAACATAAAAAATAAAAAAACACGTATACGCCTCAGTGAACCAACTTTTTGAAATTTAAAATTAGATTTCATTTTTTTTTATTTTCAATATTGACTTTATTTTTTTGTAACCTTAACTGGCTTTAAAAAAAGGCCGTAAGCTTTGGTATATGTGAGTTTGAAGGCTTCCGTATGAGGATTTCCACAACGTTGCCTTCGTCGAAACAGAGCTCGCTATTTACAATTTATGTATATTATTTTTGTAATTTTTGGTCGTCGATGCTTCATATTTATGTAACTGTCCTGTATCTCCCACCAAGAAGGTTGGCCACACCCCGTAATTGTGGCAAACAAACAATATGGTGTATAATCTTCATTTGGAGACACATACAAAACTATTAAGTTCTATCAACTGGCTATGTACTAATTTACATAAAAATACTTTATTTATTTCTCCCTTAATTTCTCCCAGGGCGTTGTTATAAGAAACCGCTTCCTGAAGTCAACCGAATATATCGCAAAGACTATGGTGAAATATTCATGTTGCCCGGATTATTTGGCAAACGAAATGTTGTATTCTCTTTTGATCCCGAAGACTATCAGAAAGTGTTCCGCACCGAAGGAATTTGGCCAGTTCGAAGAGGACTTGACATAGTTCATTACTATAGGAAAATACTTCGGTCACATATTTTTAAACATGCCGCCGGCTTAGTGGCTGAGTAAGTTTAAAATCAAATGTTTGTGCTTTTTGAAAGTAATTTGAATTTTGTATTATATATGTAGGCAAGGAGAAAATTGGGCTCATTTTCGAAAAATCACCAATCCTGTTATGATGAACCCAAAAACAACAAAGTTTTATGTTCCACGGATGGATAATGTTATGAAAGAATTTATTGAAAGGTTTGTGAATTTGTAGAAAATATTAGTTCGACTCAATAGCTTAATTCGTGTACTGTCCAAAACAACGAATTTCTACCAATTTTCAGGGAAAATTACTTCAAAGTTCATATAAAAAAAAGAAAATGTGTAGAAATTTGTAATTTTGGACAGTACACGAACAAAGCTAATATTTTTTTTTTTTAGAATCAAGTCAATTCGAAATCCAACAACTTTTGAAGTGCCTGCTGATTTTGAAAAAGACCTAAATCACTGGGCAATGGAATCAGCTTGTTTGGTTGCTTTAGACACTGAACTTGGTTTAATAAATCATGCAGAGAGAAACCCTGAAGCCAAAGAAGTCATAGATGGGTCAAAGTATACCTTTGAACTTATGTATGAACTGGATTTTGAACCGTCACTTTGGAAAATCATTCCTACGCCAAAGTACAAGAAGATTATAGAAAATTTCGACAAAGTTACAGAACTCACTATCAAATACATAGATGCTGCAATAGAACGACTAAAAAGTGATACAAATCCAGCGAAGCCGGACTCAGAAAAGAGTGTTCTTGAGAGACTTATAAGTATCGATCGGGAAGTAGCCATTGTAATGGCCATGGATATACTTCTGGCTGGAGTCGATACAGTAAGAAGATGAATATAATTTTTTTTTTTTTGGTACAAAAATGTGCTATGAAAAAGTAATTATATATATTTTCAGACTTCTTCTGCATTGACTGGATGTTTAATAACTCTCTCTCAAAATCCCACTAAACAGAATATTCTGCGTTCGGAAATTTTTAAAATCCTTCCCGACAAGGATACTTCTTTAAATGTAGATAAAATGAAGAACTTGCCATACCTACGAGCCTGTATCAAAGAAGCTTTTCGATTGTTTCCCGTGTCAGTTGGACAATTCCGATCGACAGGACGTGATCTTGTTTTAAATGGCTATCGTATTCCAAAGGACACAGATATTGCCATGCCATCACAAATTCTAATGCGCGATGAGAAATTCTATCCTTCGCCAAATGATTTTATACCCGAAAGGTGGCTGAGAGATGCTGAGAAAACTGAATGTCTTATGGCAAAAACTGTTAATCCTTTTGTTTTTCTGCCATTTGGATTTGGTCCAAGGTCATGTATTGGAAAACGAATATCTGACTTGGAGCTGGAAACCGCACTTTGTCGATTGATTCGAAATTTTCATATTGAATTTGATTATTCAGATGAAATTTCATTTAAAACGACTATTCTTAATTCACCTAATTTTTCGCTAAGGTTTAAGTTTAAAGATGTAAGGGATTAAAAGTAAAACTAATAAAAATTGTTAAGGTTTTGTATAATTATGTTAGAATATCGCACTTTTGTAATATCTCAAAAAAATCAGGGGTTGATAAGTGTACAGAGGAATAACTTACTTACTTTAGATGGCGCTTATAGCCCAGGATAGACTACGGCCTCAACCAACAAGCCCCTCCAGCCAGCTCGGTCCCTAGCTAGCTGCCTCCAGTTACGCACTCCAAGTTGGTTGAGGTCGTTCTCCATTTGTGCACACCACCTAAGGTGGGGTCTTCCTTTACTGCGCTAACCGTCAGGGGTAGATTCGAAGACTCGTCGGGCTGGTGCGTCGGTGTCCATACGCTCCACGTGTCCCAGCCATCTCAGACGCTGTATTTTCAGCTTCTTGACCAGGTCGACGTCGCTGTTAAGCCCGTAAAGCTCGTTGTTAAATCTTCTCCTCCATACTCCATCGATACAGACTGGACCGAAAATCACCCGAAGAATCTTACTTTCAAAGCACCCAAGTAGATTCTCATCCGATGATATCAATTAAATATCATCTGCATAAGCAAGTAGTTGAACAGATTTTTGAAAAATTTTACCTCTGTTGTTGACTTGCGAGTTGCGTACAATTGCTTCAAGAACGATGTTAAACAGATTACATGATAACGCGTCGCCTTGCCTCAAACCTCTTTCTCGACATCAAAGGGTTCGGTGGTGTTCTTGCCGACTTTGACGGAGCAGCGAGATTTCTCCTGCACAAGCGGACGAGTTTGGCAGGGATGCCGAGATGCGACATGGCTCTGTATAACTCGTCTCTGTCTACACTACCATGTGTGACTTTGAAATCGATAAAGAGGTGGTGTGTATCGATTTGAAACTCCTGTTTTTTTTCTAAAATCTGTTGGAGTGTGAACATTTGATCGACGGTTGATTTTCCGGGCCTAAAACCACACTGATGGGGGCCGATCAGATCGTTGACGAACGGTTTTAAGCGATCACACAGTATAGGTGACAGGATTTTATATGCGACGTTGAGGAGGCTTATACCTCTGTAGTTGGAACAGGTCAAAGCATCTCCTTTCTTGTGGATGGGGCACACTATACCGAGGTTCCATTCATCGGGCATACTTTCCTCCGACCAAATTTTGGAGATAAGCTGGTGTATACTCCCTACCAAGTCATCTCCCCCAGCATATGGGGGCAGTAGCGGCATTTTTGATGGCATTTTTACAGTGGATTTAGTAAAATTTAGTAAAATTAAATTTCTATAAACTATAAAAAAAAAATCGAAATTTTTAAAAGTAAAAACCAGTATCGTATCATAGGAACTATTTTTCAAGATGTTTTTTTTAGAGATAGAAGTAAAATATAGTAGTAGCCGTGGCGTGATGGTTAGTGCGATGGACTGTCATGCCAGAGGTCTAAGGTTCGATCCCCAGCCTCGCCATCTATTTATTTAAAAGAAAAAAACGGCTACTGCCTCTTGCGAGGAATTGACAAATCCTCCAAGAGTATCTCCTGTCACAGAAAAGTGCCGCTCGTTAGCCGTTCGGATTCGGCAATAAACTGTAGGTCCCCTCCATTCCTGCAGACACGCACACAGGAATGGTTGAGAGTTGTAAGTCACTAGGCCCTAGTTCTTCATGAGCTGTTGTGCCATCAAATTTATTTATTTATTTTTAGAAGTAAAATATAAGCTTTGATCAAGACACCATGGTACGAACCAATGTGACTGTAAGATCATGATAGTCACTTAACCCGATTGGCCTAAGAAAATTTTATACATACATATTATGTCCATCAAATACGAGAGTTTTACGCAGTGGACAGAGGACTGAATCGACCAAACTGGATTGTCGTTTTTGTATTCAAATTCGATAGCCACATTTCTGTGTCCAAACATCTTTTTTGTCGCAAAATTAGTTACTCTATTTATATTTTGTAATCTTCCGCATATATCTATTTATTTTTTTCATAAAATACGAACATAATATGCACATAAAACAAAACTATATATTTGTTATTTAATGTTTAATGAAAATCTGAAGTTCGATTAATTTTGCAGTCATACCAAACCTGTCTCATTCATGCGAAAACCTAATTTTTTGCGAGCTTATATCAAAACACACGATGTTAATGAAATAATAAACAAACTTATTACAGACATAAACAAAAACAACATTGACCTTCCAATACAAACAATTTAAAAGTATAATATTTTGTTATCTTTTAAGAGAACTTGTAAACACAAAAAGCTATATAGCCCAGCCCAATGCACATGCCGATTTAAGCTATATCAATCGGCGACAGCACGCGCTGCCGGCAAATCTAACAAACGTGCTTCCCATTCCCATTTATTAATGATCTTTGCAAATAAAAAATATACAACACATGTGCATATCATATCTAAGACTTAAAAAGCTTTAATTAATTTATTTATCAAAAAAAAAAAAAAAACTAAAAATAAATAAAAACAAAACAAAAAGTTCAGTTGTTATTATTTTTCTTGTTATGTAGGCAGACAAAAGAGCTTTTACAAAAAATGTTCTATTATAAAAAAATATTTTACACATTTTAATGAATTCAAATTTATTTAATATAAATGAAAACAAAAATGAAAAATTAAACAATCTTAAAGTCCCAATATGGAAAACTTATGTAAGTGCACTGTCAAATTGGCCCTAAAGGCTCTTGCCCTCTACATTTATTTATTAAAAAAAACTATTTAATAATAACAGACCCTAGATTGGGAAAATTGAGTACGGACTGGTGAATTCCATCGTGTTTTGATTTAAAACTATAAGTTGCTTCAAAATACTTTAAAACAACAACAAATTCGAAATTCCCCACATTGAAACAACAACAGAAAAGACTCATGACTTCATGAATCCGGTTTTAATGTTTTCTTCGCGCCTCACGATACTCTTCACCCTGCACTTCTTTTACCCACAAACTGCCGTGGGGTAGGGAGAGTATACGATAACTCAGGCGGCGCAAAATTATAACGGATTTTTATAGAGAGGTTTAATACAATCATTTTTTACTATGGTAGGGTGGTGCCCCGTTTAGGAGGTAGGGGCAATTTAAAAAAAAAAATGACTTAAAATGAAAACAAATTATTAGAAAACAACGACAACACTTAGAATGAAGTAATATACCGGGTTTGAAAGCCAGAAATGTGTACTTAAATCCTATATTTAAATTAAATTTTTTAGGGCAATAGTTTTTTAAAAAATTCGCATGCGAACTCAAAATTTTGATAAAAAAAATAAAAAATAAGTTTAGACCAAATTTTTTTTATTAAAATTTTGAAATGAAGTCAATGCGTAAGGTAGGTGACCCAATTAAGGCCCACCTTATTTGTTTCTTCAAATAACTTCTAATTTTATGGAAAGAATATTGTGAACTGGCATAATATAAACCTCACTTAAAGCAACTATATAAAAACTTAAATTTTTTTGGTTAAAGTACAAATTAAAATATATTTTTTGAGCATTTTGAAAAACCTTACCTTGGGCCTTATTAGGAACACCTGGCCCTAATAAGGTCCAAAAATAATTTTTTTTTATTTTCTTGCTGACAAAAAAATGAATTTTACCCTAAAATAAATAGAACAACTAACAAACTTTGTATTGGTGTGTATTTAGATACAAATTAAAAACCGTAATTACTCAATTAAATTAAATAAAATTAAATTTGGTGGCACAAACGGCTCATGAAGAACCAGGGCCTAGCGACTTACAACTCTCAACCATTCCTGTGTGCGTGTCTGCAGGAATGGAGGGGACCTACAGTTTATTGCCGAATCCAAACGACTGGTGAGTGGCACTTTTCTATGACAAGAGATACTCTTGGAGGATTTGTCACTTCCTCGCTCCGAAAAAAACTTAAGGTGGAAGCGGCTGGTATTGAACTCCAGACCTCATGACAGTCCAACGCACTAACCATTACGCCACGGGCTACTACACTTACTCAATTAATTACTTGAAAAATAGACAATTTTTAAATGACTTCTTTTTATCAAAACCACAAATTTTCCCCTTCACTAATTTATTTATTTTCTCATATCCAACACAATTGAGTTAGCTGGAATGCTGGGCTATAGCATTTGGCCAGAGCACATATAAAAAAAATAAGTCCCGTTGCTTGTCGGTTATGCCATTTTTTGTGCATTTGGCCTTATTAGGCTCCGGGCCTTATTTGGTGCATCTACCTTATATCAATTTCTTATCAAAAACAAAAAAATCCGAATGGTTTTATGTCTTCAATTTTTGAGCAAAGTACTTAATGGTGTACAATTTCGAAAAAAAGAAATTATAATTTTTTTTCGAATTTTTTTTTTCATAATTTTGAGTTTGAAATTATTTTTTTTTAAAAAACTGGTACTTAAATATTTTATTTTAAACACAAACTTGAAGAATGAGTTCCTAGCTTTAAAGAAAGCTATAGCAGGATATTGTAGGTGTTGCCGTCGTTTTTAAATAAATTTTTTTTCTATTGTATGTATTTTTTTTTTTTAGAAATTTGCCTCTCCCTTCCAAAGGGTCAAAAAGCAATTTCAATTAATCTGAGCCTCAGATTTCTGCCAAAAATATATAGTTTTTATATGTTCTACACATTTTTATTAAAAAATTAAATATAACACTTCTCATTCCATCAAGTGGCCAACCACCGCTCTATTGAGCATCAGGGTTGCCACTTTACTGCAATTGCAGTAGATCTACTGCATTTTTTTCTCAAAATAAATCTACTGCCTTTAAATAAAATCTACTGCATTTTTGGTTTTACAAAAAATTGTCCTTAAACAAATACCCAAATATAATTTTTCAATTTTGTCACTGATTGCAATCATTCTAATTCTTCAGGAAATACTCACATCCTACTTAAATTATTAATATCTACAGCTTTCGACTATATCGGCTCTGTTTTGATGAAAATTGAAAGTTGGCGGAAATTTTGTTTTTGTTATTTTGCGTTTTTTAAATGTTGCAAATTGTGATACGTTTTTAATAAAATCTGCACAAAAGGTTAAAAATTGTTATTAAGTAAATGCATTTGTACTTTATATGCATTTTTTAGTAATGATGCACAGTGTTGGTAAAGGTCAAAGTCATCGAAGACTTAGTAGCGATAGGTAATTTAAAATTAAAAAATTAATACGACACCTTTTCTTTTTGTTCTGGAAACATTTTGTATGAAGCCTAGTACGCAGATCACGCTAAAATTTATCTTCCATACAAATTTCCTCCAAAAATAAATTTTAGCAGCTAGGCGGTATGCAGTTCACGCGCTAAATTCTAAAAGTCTCCATTCAATTTAGCGTGCGAAATAATGCTCAACGCATTTTTTCACAGATAAATTTTGACATTTGTGCTTTTAGAAAACGATTGTAGAGATAAGAATCGTAGAGATAAAATTTAGTTTAGCTTGAACTGCGTACCTGGCTTGAAAAGAACAATTTTTCCCCATCTACTAGGCTTTTAGACTGATTTTTAACAATAGGTATGTATTTTTAACAACACTTTTAGTTTTTGATGAAAAATATTTTAATTATTTTTTTTAATTAACTACATGTAATATTTTTTTTTTGTTAAATAATAAAACTACTGCATTTTTTTTGTGAATCTACTGCGGAAAGTTTGCCAAAAAGTGGCAACCCTGTTGAGCATATAAAAAGTTTTTATGTTATTTTTAAAAAAACCATTGCTCCATTTTAAAGCTGTTCCCTTGTATCTTGATAGTGGTCCCTTTCAAGGGGAATTTTTTCCCCTGATGCGTAAATGTTGCGGCTATCTTGAATTTCCCACAGAATAATCTTCCATGAATTAAATGAAGTGACTGTGAAGTTTTCCTGGAAAATATATTCCCGATAACAGTAAATTCTGTTTCCAGTTTGAGATACATACATGGACGACTGTCTAAAGTTTAAGACAACGTTTATAAATACGATTAATAGTGTCTTGAATTTCGCTTGAAAAAAGGATTAATTTCAAAAGTTGGAATTATTTCGTTAAATATTTTTCGTGTTCTCTATCAAATTTGTCTTGGGTTTGCAAAGTTGAGTTTACGAATTAAAAACATGCTCTATAGACCTATAAAGTACTATCGGAGGAAGTAAATAGTTAATTTGACAACTTAAGAGCTGCACTACGATGATGTGTGATGAAATGACTGATAATTTATTGAGTGTTGAGTTGGACAGCTATGGTCACTGGGACTGGTTAGTTTGAAAACGTAAATAAAAACAAAACTCTTAACAAGCACAATTCGCAACAAGTTCATTTAAACACTTCATTAAAAGCTTTTCTCTTATTTATACAAACTTTCTTCACACAATAGTTTTAGTTTTGAATTTAATTTTTAATTTTAGTTGTGTAAGAACTTTCCAAAGCAATGTTACAGCAAGTAAGTGTAATCCATCGTTCCTTGCGAGCATGTCAATGGAGTCAGCTGCATTCAATTGCGCAGCTAAATGTGAAGGTGAGAATTTTGTGCAATAAACATAAATAATTTTTTTTTTAAATAAATATTATTTATTTGTTACTTCAAAAGGGCTCAGAACAAATTCACGAAAAGGTACACTCCCAAGAATGGCTGAATGCAAAGCCAACTAGTGAAATACCCGGACCGTCCTTGTTCAATATGGTACGGGGATTCATGCCAGGGGGTCGGTAAACAATTAAACATATATGTTTTTATTTTTAGGATTATGTTTATTTTTTTTTTTTCAAATATTCATGTCGATTATGGAATCGGAAATAGTGGATGCGCAGGGATTCGCAGTATATTTTTCTCTTTTCTTTCCACGATGGAGAGAAAAGGGAACACTACACTGCTAATCCACTATATTGCTGATTCCATAACCAACATGATTAATCTTAAGGCTGTCTTCCTTTAAACAGGTGAATATTACAAGATGTCACTCAATGATTTTACATTGGCCGGCCGGCAAAAATACGGTGATATTTTTATGGTTCCAGCTATGTTCGGAAGGCCAAGTATGCTTATGTGTTTTAATCCAGATGATTTCCCGGTATTGCTGCATTCTGAAGGCATCTGGCCTTTACGTCAGGGACTTGAAACAATGAATTACCATAGAGCAGTTCACCGAAAGGATGACTACGAGGATGTCATTGGGCTTCTTGGATCGTAAGTTGTTAGAGAAAATACATAATAAAAAACTGTTATAAAAATCTTCTATAAATGTTCTAGCAACGGTGAAGCTTGGGGTAAAATACGTAGTTCAGTTAATCCAATTTTAATGAGGTCTCAAAATACCCGATTGTACCTTGGAAAGATACAAGAAGTCAATAGTGAGTTTATTGAGAGGTAAGGATTTCAACTTGGAAGTAGCATAAACTTTTTGAAACTCATTTTGACTTGTTTTAAGAATTCGTGAAATCCGAGATCCCACTACCATGGAGGTACCAGATACTTTCGAAAATGAAATCAATCGTCTAACGTTTGAGTCAGTTGCTATTATTGCCCTTGATCAACAAATTGGACTCATACGAAAGAATCGCGATAATAAAGATGCCCAGAAGCTCTTCGACAGTCTGCGTAATATTTTCGATTTAACTTTGGATCTTGATATAAATCCATCCATTTGGAGATTTATCGGAACGCCAAAATTTAAGCAAATAATGAAAAGCTATGATAATATACACGATATAATTATGAAATTAATTAATCAGGCATTGGAGAGAATAGAAAAAGAAGAGTCTTCATCGAACGAAGATAGAGAAAAAAGTGTTTTGGAGAAGCTTTTGAAGATTGATAAGAAAGTTGCTGTTGTTATGGCACTGGATCTTCTTATGGCTGGAGTCGATACAACATCGACAACATTAACTGGAAATCTTCTTTGTCTTGCCAAGAATTCTGACAAACAGTTGAAACTACGACAAGAAGTCTATTCTGTTCTTCCTCGAAAAGATTCTCTTCTTACAGTAGATAGTTTGAAGAATCTTCCATACCTGAGGGCATGTATTAAAGAAGGTTTACGAATGTACCCCATAGCATCGGGATTCCCTCGACCAGCAGGTGATAATATTGTTTTGAGCGGATATCAGGTGCCGAAAAATCAAGTTGTCTTATTGAACAGCAACTTGTTACTCATGGAAGATAAGCATGTTCCAAATGCAAAACAATACCTTCCCGAAAGATGGCTCGAAGTGAAAAATCAAGCAGAGAACCGATTAATCCATTTATATATATACCCTTCGGGTTTGGGGCTAGAAGTTGCGTGGGTAAGAGACTTGTTGAAATGGAATTAGAGACAACAATTGCACGGCTTGTAAGGAATTTCCATATTGAGTTTAATTATTCGACGGAGAATGCTTTTAAGAATCGTCTGATTAATTCACCAGCTATACCACTTAAATTTAAATTTAGTGAAATAGAAAACTAGAAGTTTGTGTTTTTTTTTTTTAATAAAATTTTAAAAATTGAGTATTCATGGTTTTAAGTGATTCAAGTTTCAATTGATATAATTCTATAAACGACGATACAATTTATTTTGTCATTTTCCCGGTATGAGTTTTATATTTAAGGTTTAAACCTCTCTTTTACTCAGGCCTATAGCCAGCATTTTGCTGTGCAGGGGGCTTGCTTCATAGCTTTACTCAAACTTGGCGTTTCATCCTGAATTTTCTGCACTATAAAAGACCATTAAAAGCTATTTTGAACAAGAGCTATTTTCAACAAGGCCATTTAAATTTGGCTAATTTTTTCACTAGCAAATATAGAATTTGTATTGAAAAGGCTCCTTAAAAAGGAATATAAAACCTACTACTTTTTGCAATTTCTAATATTTGTTTTTTTTTTTTTTTAATTAATGTAAGTAAATATTTATGCAACAAATTATTACCTTTTTAAATGTTTATATTTTTTTTGTTAACAGCAGAAGTAGACGCTTTAATTGTTTGAATTTGCAAACATCTTCGAAATTTCGTCTTATGTCATTAAGAGAAATAAGGATTTCCTTAGGTACATTAAAATCATTTAGGGAGGGTCTTCAGCCCCCAAAGCCTCCCCTATGGCTACGTGCCTGCTTTCACTTACAGTTATCAGTAAGTAGTGACTTTATTAAGAGATAAGGAACTGCACTAAGTAGGTTAAGTTCTTCTTCTCATTATTGTGAAATCAAAAAATAAATTTAGAAACAAATCGGTTAAACCGAAAGTAGTCCATTGAAATGTTACATTAACCTTGCAGTAAGGAATCAGTGTGAGTGTAAAAACGAGTTTTCGGGGTTGAACTCACCCCGATTTGGCCGCCATTTTGGAAAAAGGGGGCGTTAAAAGGTCTTCGTGATATCTTGAGAACCATACATCGCACAAACAAAATTTTACCACATTTGTGTAGCGAATTAAATTTTCTATAATTTATGTTAACACACTTTTCATCGTAAAATTGAAAACAAAAAAGTTATAACCAAAAAAAGAATAGAATAATACAATTTACAGTGCATATGCGCTGTAGATTTTATAAAGAGACGGTAGTCATCGACCAAATTATTGCGTCTTAGAAAGGTACGACAGCATCTAACTGATGGGCCCAACTGTCGTTCCTGGGCGAAACGCATTGGACTAAAGGTCGCAAAAAATCTTCCATTTGAATTTTATTCAATACAGTCCACTAAAACAACAAAAATATTTTTTTTTTATTTTTGTTAATTATCTTCTTCTTTTTTTTATTTATTTATTTTAAAATAAAAAAAACTGGTTCTGTGAGAAGTACCTACTGTTATAATAATGGTTAACTACAAAGTTGTTTTTGTAAATGATAGACCTTACTAATGTAAGTATTCAAAACAATTTTAATCAAAATGTTAGGATTTGTTTTCGAGAACATTTAAATTTTCTGTAACGGTTTTTTTTTACCATGTAAGGTACCGTTAATTTCGACTATAGGAAAAATTTGTGTTCAAAATATTCTAGATGATATCAAAAAACAGTTTGGTGAGGTACCAAGTTTCAATAATCAACGGCCTCGTTTTCGAAATATTTGTCTTCCAAAAAAATAAAAATGTTTTCGAAAATTTTGCATTTTTTACAAATTCTATATAAAAAATTATCAAAATCAGCTAATTTCTTTTCGAGAAAAACGAAAATAAATTAAAAATGGTTTTAATGGGAGGTACCATTTAAAACCATTTTTGGAGAATTTTATTACACCAAAAGGTAGGGATTGGGTATGAAATCTTGAATGCTAAAATCCTGAATATACCAAAAAATACCGAATGCCAAAATCCCGAATAGTTCAGTATCATTCGGGAATTCGAGATTCTTCCAAATAAAATTTATTGAATTTTTTAGTAAGATTTTTCAAAAATGTTAAAAAAAATTATTTGGCAAGTAAGTTACAGTCGAGGTCCCTGTAAAAATAACAACAACAACGGCGGCTGACAGCACAGAACCTTTGGGATGGTTCTATAAACAACCATCGATTTAATTATGCATGGGTTTCGCAGGCATCTCAGATTACAGCATCATTAATATTTTGTAGACTAAACAAGAACGATCATGCATCCGGAATTGATGCCGATTTACAGATATATATATGTGGAGCAGATCCCGTGAGAGGAGGTATCGATTTCAACAAAGTAGTCATCATTCTCGATTTCAACAAAGTAATCAGAAGACCTTTCAACAAGAAAGTCATCAGAAGACCTTTCAACAACATAATCACCAAAAATATAATATTATTGTAAACCTAAGTCTTTTACGAATAAAATCTTTTTAAAAAGTCTTTTTACTAATTCAAGACTTTAATTGGCGCAGTCGGTAGGATTGTTGTTCTATCGTCACAATATTGTGTAATCGTTCCGTGTTTATAAATATCAAACGTATATTGAAAAACTATATTACATGAACGATGTAAAAAGATAGTTGCAATCCAGTGATACGAACGCGATAATATAAAAAAAATTATTAACGAAAATAATAATTAAATTTTAAAACGCGATTGTAAACATTTTTTAAGTGTTATGAAATTAAACGCATATTAATTTTAATTTCATTTGAAAAATAAATAACAATAAAAAGTTAAAATCAGTGAAAAACATAGCAATTCAAAGATCCGTAAGGACAAATATTGCAAAATCTCGTAGAGAGAGTGTTTAATTGATTAATTAAAATTCATAAAAGACAAAAAAAAAGGTGAAAGAAAAATATTATGAAAAGAAATTATTGGTGACCATTGACAAAAGAAAAAAATTATTAATAAGAATTAAATAAAAGCATTTGGAAAGTGAAAGTAAATATTAAATATGGCTAATAATGAAGAACCAACTCTAAGTGCAGCAGAGGAGAAAGAGCAAGAATTTTTGCTAAGAGAACTCCAGCATATACCACCATTTAAAGGTGCAAAGGAGGACAACTTAGCCCTATTCATTTCATCGGTGGAATATCTTATGAATAAGATCCGAGGGCAACCGAACATCATTAAAGCAACTTTTGCAGTTCACCATAAAATACAAGGAGATGTAACAAGAGTGTTGAATGCACTACCACATCTAGCCCCATGGAGAGATGTCAAAACTAGTTTGGTGAGAAACTATAGTGTTAAGGAAAGCTATTTAAAATTAGCGCAAGAAGTAGGGTCAGTAGTAGAAAGAAATACAATTAAATTGTATGAAAAATTAGATAATCTATTGCAAAAAATACAAATAAAGGCACAACTTGAGCCTAATTTTATATACACTCAAAGTAATAATGAAATTTTAATACTAGAGGCTTTCAAAAATAATCTGACTTCTAGTCAAAAAGCAATAATTATTGCTAGTAAATGCTCTACTATGATGGAAGCATATGACTTGTTAGAGTCAAATTCTATGTTAAATAATAATGAATATGTTAAGAAGTCCATAGATACGAATAAGAATTTTGATGCATACCGTCCTAAACAGAATAATTTCGTACATAGGTACAATAATAACAACAAAAATCCCAATTATGTTCAAAAAAATAATAATAATTTGGGAATGAATTCTGCTCAAATAAGGACAAATAATAACCAAGTATTAGGTAACCAAGGACAGAATCCTTTTAAAGAATACAAATTTGGATTTCAACATAATAAAAATTATAATAATAATTACCAAGGTCAGAATAATAATTATCAAGGTCAAAATAATTATCGAAACCCCAATAATAGTAGACAGATGAGGCAAGAACCCATGGAAGTAAATCGTCTTGACGAACAAAAAAATACTATCGAAGAAATAAATTTTTATTCAAGAGGGCCAACGACACTTCCTGTCGTAGAGCTTAATGTTCAACAAGAGAATATTAGAGTCTTAGTAGATACAGGATCTACTATGACCCTCTTAGATAACAAGAAAATACAGTCCTGTAAAAGAATGAAATTAGAGAAAGATATTAAAGTGAACACAGTTAATTCACATATATATATAACAGAGCAAATAATAAAAAATTTACCTATAGAGTTTAAAGAAAAAGCTACTATGGAATGGAAACTTATGAATTTCGAAAATAAGAATTTCGATGCGATCTTAGGATCAAATTTTTTAAATGCGATAGGAGGTATAGTGAACATGAAGAACAAATATTTAGAAATAAATAACAATAGAATTCCATTTATTAACTTCAAAATCAAAGAAAAAGAATCAATCAACTTAAATGATCAATGTCCTTTTTCTTATGATGAAGTAAATATTTTAGAAGGTAACTCAACGGATATGGGTAAACTTCTACATAAAAATCTTAATGAAGAAGAAAAAGAAATTTTGAAAGAATTTTTAATAAAAAATAATGATTTATTTTATAAAGATGGGGAAATGTTAAGCTCCACAACGCAGACAGTGCATTCTATTAGAACAAAGTCTGAAAATCCGATTTTTACAAAAATCTATCGGTATCCTAAAGTCCATGAGACGGAAATAAATAAGCAAATAAATGAAATGCTTAGAAATAAAATTATTAGAAAAAGTATAAGTCCATATAACTCTCCGGTATGGATTGTTCCTAAGAAAATTGATAATGCCGAAATAAAAAAATGGCGCATGGTTATCGATTATAGGAAATTAAACGAGGAAACTATTGAATATAAATATCCAATACCTAATATTGACGATATTTTAGATAAACTGGGACGAGCTCAGTATTTCAGTACGTTGGATTTATATGAATTTTTACGTATGCCGTTTGGTTTGAAAAATGCCCCGGCTACTTTTCAAGCAATGATGAATGAAGTATTATCAGAATCTATAAATAAGATTTGTGTAGTCTATTTGGACGACATTTTAATATTTTCAACATCTTTAACGGAACATTTAATTAACTTGAAAATAATATTCAATCAATTAAGAAAATATAATTTAAAAATTCAAATAGACAAGTGCAATTTTCTAGTCAAGGAAACGAAATTCCTTGGACACACGATTACAAGCGAAGGTTTGAAACCCAATCAAGATAAAATTGAAGCTATTCAAAAGATTAAAATCCCAAAAACAGTAACAGAAATAAAATCATTTCTAGGATTATCGGGATATTACAGGAAGTTTATAAAAGATTATGCTTGTACGGCACAACCAATGACGAAATATTTAAAAAAGGGAACGAAAATAGATATTAAAGACTCTCAATACATTAAATCATTTGAAACTCTAAAGAAAAATATAATGAGCCCTCCGGTATTAGCATACCCCGATTTTAGTAAACAGTTTGAGCTCACAACCGATGCAAGTAATTATGCAATTGGGGCAGTGTTATCCCAAGAAAAACACCCAGTGACATTTATAAGCAGAACTTTAAATGATCACGAACGAAAATATTCAACTACGGAAAAAGAATTATTGGCTATAATATGGTCAGTTAAATATCTAAGACCATATTTATATGGAAGGAAGTTTCAATTAAAATCAGATCATCAGCCTTTGAAATGGTTGAAGACAAAAAGTCTCGGAAAAGACATTTCTGGAAGGTTACAGAGATGGATACTTTCTCTTGGAGAGTATGATTTCGATATAAATTACTTAAAAGGTTCACAAAATACAGTGGCCGACTACTTGAGCAGATTAAATTATATCATGAACTAGAGACCAGTCATTCTGGCATTGAGGAAAATTTTACAGGATTAAAAAGATACATCTATTTTCCGAAATTAAAAAATATAGTTACTAAAGTAGTAAATAACTGTTCCATTTGTCGATTGAATAAATATGACAGACATCCAGTTAAACCAAAGTTTAAATTAACTGAAACCCCTAGTGATGTTAATCAAAGAGTACATGCAGACTTATTTTTCCTGAATAAGCTAGCATTCCTTTCTACAATTGATAAATTTAGTAAGCGTGTCACATTCACTTCAATCCCTAATAAAAATATAGAAAGTATACATAGCATTAGTACAGTATATTTCACAACATGGGAAACCCCTTAAATTTGTAATGGATAATGAATTTGATCAAATTTCTATAAATGCTCTATTCAATGATTTTAATATAGAAAGACATTTTACGACACCTCATTCACACACAGGGAATAGCCCTATCGAAAGAGCACATAGCTCAATATTAGATAAAATTCGATGCCTAAAAAATGGACAACAATTGTCAGACTTAGAAAAAATTAATATAAGTTATAAAGCTGTATATTATTATAATAATGCTATTCAAAATATAAGTAAAAAGAAACCATTTGAAATCCAAGAAGGCAGAGTAGACAAAGAAAAATTATATAAGACTTTAACTGAACATAAGGAAAAGAAAATATCTCAATTAAATAAAAGTAGAGAAGATGTAGAAGAACCTGTAAAAGAAGATTATGTAGTTAATCCCGGAAGAAGGGATAAAATACTACCGAAATTTAAATATAAAACGACAAAAAGAGTTCACCCTGTAAACATTCAGAGAAAAAGGAAACAAACTAAACAAATTTCAAATGACGGCATGTCAGAACAGGAACAAAGAGTTAAGCCAGGAAAAAATATTGCATCTACAACAAGTTCAGTAACTCAAGATACTTCATCGTGTTCAGATTCTGAAAATATTCCAATCGCGATCTTAAAGAAACAAAAATAAATATGATTTTACCCATCGCCTTAGTGTTATTAGTAGTGACTTTAATAAAAAGTGAAATAACAGTAGAAAATATAAATATTAATGAAGGATATGCAAAAATAAGATTAGATAAAATCAAAATAGTTAAAGATTACAAACATATTCTACACAGAATAAATATTACTCAAATAAAAAATGTATTAACTGAGATAGAAAATAATATGAACAGTTTAACAAAAGTGGAATTTCCCGAGGAGATATTTGAAGAAATTAAATTAATTAAATCAGAAATTGAAAGTGTTATACAACATCGAGTTAAAAGAAGTTTGTTTAATTTAGGCGGAAGTGTTCTTAAGTTCTTATTTGGAACAATGGACGAGGAAGATAAGATAAATATTGAAAAAAGATTAGAAAATAGTGAAATAAACAATCATAATATTATAAATAACTTAAATAAACAAATAAAAATAAATGATTTTGGAATATCCAAAATCGCATAAAAAAGATTCAAAACGAATTACTTTATATATATATTCAAAGAATAATCGTGATGGAAATACGTGAAAAACTCTATAAAATTAAGGAAGTTATAGAGAAGATTCAAAATAACATCTTAGCCAGTAAAATAAATGTTATGGTTAATTCAGTTTTAACTAATTATGAAATTAACGAATATAATATAACCTTTGAAAAATTAAATAAAATAAAGTTATCTATTGCATCATACAATGAAGAAATAATTTTTATAATAAGTATTCCAGATAACATTGTAACTTTTACAAAATATTTTATAACAAGTATGCCTAATTCAAATAAAGAAGAATTGATAATCAGAAACGATTATATTATTCAATTAGAAGATAAAGAGGTTTTGTATGAAGAAAAAGAATATAAGAAATTAAAATTATATAAAAATTGTATACATTTAAGAAATTGTAAGAAACACATAAATAAAAAACATAATATTATACTTGAACTAAAAAGAGGTATATTATTAATAAAAAATGGTAATTTTAAATTAAATAATACTTGTAATGATAAAGATAAAATTGATATCACTGATAATGTATTAATAAATTTTGAAAATTGTGCATTAAATATTGATGAGACATTGTTTGAAAATAAAAATGAAATTGTAGAACAAGCTATTTATATGAATAATCCAATATTGTATAAAAACTTATCAGAAATATTTGAATATAAAGAAATTAAATTTGAAGATATCAAAAATATAGATAAAATTGAAGAAAGAATGTTAAACATTAAAAATCATACTAAGATTACCTATTCAATACATGCAATTATAATATTGTCAATCATTGTTATCATAATATTCTCAAATAAGAATAAGCTTATTAAAACTTGCTCCAGGAGTAGCAACAATTTAAAGGAGAGGGGAGTTACAGTCGAGGTCCCTGTAAAAATAACAACAACAACGGCGGCTGACAGCACAGAACCTTTGGGATGGTTCTATAAACAACCATCGATTTAATTATGCATGGGTTTCGCAGGCATCTCAGATTACAGCATCATTAATATTTTGTAGACTAAACAAGAACGATCATGCATCCGGAATTGATGCCGATTTACAGATATATATATGTGGAGCAGATCCCGTGAGAGGAGGTATCGATTTCAACAAAGTAGTCATCATTCTCGATTTCAACAAAGTAATCAGAAGACCTTTCAACAAGAAAGTCATCAGAAGACCTTTCAACAACATAATCACCAAAAATATAATATTATTGTAAACCTAAGTCTTTTACGAATAAAATCTTTTTAAAAAGTCTTTTTACTAATTCAAGACTTTAATTGGCGCAGTCGGTAGGATTGTTGTTCTATCGTCACAATATTGTGTAATCGTTCCGTGTTTATAAATATCAAACGTATATTGAAAAACTATATTACATGAACGATGTAAAAAGATAGTTGCAATCCAGTGATACGAACGCGATAATATAAAAAAAATTATTAACGAAAATAATAATTAAATTTTAAAACGCGATTGTAAACATTTTTTAAGTGTTATGAAATTAAACGCATATTAATTTTAATTTCATTTGAAAAATAAATAACAATAAAAAGTTAAAATCAGTGAAAAACATAGCAATTCAAAGATCCGTAAGGACAAATATTGCAAAATCTCGTAGAGAGAGTGTTTAATTGATTAATTAAAATTCATAAAAGACAAAAAAAAAGGTGAAAGAAAAATATTATGAAAAGAAATTATTGGTGACCATTGACAAAAGAAAAAAATTATTAATAAGAATTAAATAAAAGCATTTGGAAAGTGAAAGTAAATATTAAATATGGCTAATAATGAAGAACCAACTCTAAGTGCAGCAGAGGAGAAAGAGCAAGAATTTTTGCTAAGAGAACTCCAGCATATACCACCATTTAAAGGTGCAAAGGAGGACAACTTAGCCCTATTCATTTCATCGGTGGAATATCTTATGAATAAGATCCGAGGGCAACCGAACATCATTAAAGCAACTTTTGCAGTTCACCATAAAATACAAGGAGATGTAACAAGAGTGTTGAATGCACTACCACATCTAGCCCCATGGAGAGATGTCAAAACTAGTTTGGTGAGAAACTATAGTGTTAAGGAAAGCTATTTAAAATTAGCGCAAGAAGTAGGGTCAGTAGTAGAAAGAAATACAATTAAATTGTATGAAAAATTAGATAATCTATTGCAAAAAATACAAATAAAGGCACAACTTGAGCCTAATTTTATATACACTCAAAGTAATAATGAAATTTTAATACTAGAGGCTTTCAAAAATAATCTGACTTCTAGTCAAAAAGCAATAATTATTGCTAGTAAATGCTCTACTATGATGGAAGCATATGACTTGTTAGAGTCAAATTCTATGTTAAATAATAATGAATATGTTAAGAAGTCCATAGATACGAATAAGAATTTTGATGCATACCGTCCTAAACAGAATAATTTCGTACATAGGTACAATAATAACAACAAAAATCCCAATTATGTTCAAAAAAATAATAATAATTTGGGAATGAATTCTGCTCAAATAAGGACAAATAATAACCAAGTATTAGGTAACCAAGGACAGAATCCTTTTAAAGAATACAAATTTGGATTTCAACATAATAAAAATTATAATAATAATTACCAAGGTCAGAATAATAATTATCAAGGTCAAAATAATTATCGAAACCCCAATAATAGTAGACAGATGAGGCAAGAACCCATGGAAGTAAATCGTCTTGACGAACAAAAAAATACTATCGAAGAAATAAATTTTTATTCAAGAGGGCCAACGACACTTCCTGTCGTAGAGCTTAATGTTCAACAAGAGAATATTAGAGTCTTAGTAGATACAGGATCTACTATGACCCTCTTAGATAACAAGAAAATACAGTCCTGTAAAAGAATGAAATTAGAGAAAGATATTAAAGTGAACACAGTTAATTCACATATATATATAACAGAGCAAATAATAAAAAATTTACCTATAGAGTTTAAAGAAAAAGCTACTATGGAATGGAAACTTATGAATTTCGAAAATAAGAATTTCGATGCGATCTTAGGATCAAATTTTTTAAATGCGATAGGAGGTATAGTGAACATGAAGAACAAATATTTAGAAATAAATAACAATAGAATTCCATTTATTAACTTCAAAATCAAAGAAAAAGAATCAATCAACTTAAATGATCAATGTCCTTTTTCTTATGATGAAGTAAATATTTTAGAAGGTAACTCAACGGATATGGGTAAACTTCTACATAAAAATCTTAATGAAGAAGAAAAAGAAATTTTGAAAGAATTTTTAATAAAAAATAATGATTTATTTTATAAAGATGGGGAAATGTTAAGCTCCACAACGCAGACAGTGCATTCTATTAGAACAAAGTCTGAAAATCCGATTTTTACAAAAATCTATCGGTATCCTAAAGTCCATGAGACGGAAATAAATAAGCAAATAAATGAAATGCTTAGAAATAAAATTATTAGAAAAAGTATAAGTCCATATAACTCTCCGGTATGGATTGTTCCTAAGAAAATTGATAATGCCGAAATAAAAAAATGGCGCATGGTTATCGATTATAGGAAATTAAACGAGGAAACTATTGAATATAAATATCCAATACCTAATATTGACGATATTTTAGATAAACTGGGACGAGCTCAGTATTTCAGTACGTTGGATTTATATGAATTTTTACGTATGCCGTTTGGTTTGAAAAATGCCCCGGCTACTTTTCAAGTGTTAAATTAAATAATTATAGTATATTGTAAACTACTTTGCTTAAATTCACTCTTGAAATATGTATTTTGTTATAATCAAATCAAAGCTTATTTAATTTTCTCGTTTCTATGTAATTTATTAATAATATTTGTTCATTCAATAAATATCTTTTGTTCAGTAAACATCGAAGTATAAGTTTTTTTTACTTCTAATAGGTTATGGGCCCAGGCGTTTGGAATTGGAAAGTTCAAGAAAATTAATTGGAAAATTTTTCTCTCTTCGTTTTAAATACAATTATTTTCATTTAGTATGGCTGGATCGATGTTAAGCATTGAAAAGCTTGATGCAACCAATTACGCAAGCTGGAAAATTCAAATGAGAAGCATTCTGATTTTTCAAGAATTATGGCCGTACGTTTCTGGACAAAAGTTGAAGCCTGATGATGAAGATGAAGCTGCCAAATGGATAAGTCAGGACGAAAAGGCTCTTTCTCTGATTTTTCTGAGCATGAAATCGACGGAACTGATTCATGTGAAAAACTGCAAGACTTCAAGGGAGGCGTGGATTCGTTTGTGTGAAATTTTTCAACCCTCAGGACCTTCAAGCAAAATAAGTCTTTTCAAGAAACTCTTAATGTGCAAGATGACTGGAACCATGTTGATGTCAGATTATTTGAAGGAATATTACAGCATTTCGGAAAGGCTAAGGGAAATTCAAGTCGATATTCCAGAGGACCTTTTGGCAATCATATTGCTTTGTAGTTTGCCTGACCGTTTTGATAATTTTGTAGTTGCAATGGAAAGCAGAGATGAGATGCCATCCCTTTCGGTGCTTAAGGCAAAATTATTACAAGAAGATTCAAGAAAGCTTGAAAAGGAATCGGAAAATGGTGACAACCATGTTTTAGCAGCACAAACTAAACGAAATTTTAAATCATCAAAAGGTAAGAAAGGTGTTAAATGTTTTTCATGCGGAAAAATTGGTCATTTTTCATCGAAATGTCCTGAAAAGCGAGATGAACAAAACAAACAGAAATCGGCTTCTTCATTTGGACTTTTCAATGTCAAAGAGTCAAGAATTGTCAATCTTGGGGAATGGTGCCTTGACAGTGGTGCAACCTCACACATGTGTTCTGAAAAAGAAATGTTTTCAGAGTTAAAACAAGATGTTACTCAGAAGATCTATTTTGCTGATGAAAAATTTCTTATGGCAAGTGGCATAGGGAATGTTCATCTGGAACTCGAGACCGGTAGTATTGATTTACTTAATGTGATCTTTGTTCCAGAACTGAAAGGAAATTTTATATCGGTGACAAAGATTACTCGCAACCATCATTCATGTGAATTCGTTGGTACAAATGCGTTTATTAAGAACACCAACGGTAACGTTGTGATGAAAGCCATTCAGATCGGTGATGTTTATGTGGTGAAACCGAAAGTTTTTGTATCTGCGATGAAGTCAACGCAGGATTCTTTAATCAAGTGGCACACTCGTTTTGGTCATCTCAACATTTCGAGTTTGAAAGAGATGTATTGCCATGATAAGGTGATCGGAATTGACAAAATTAGTGCCAGAAATGATTTTGAATGCATTATCTGTGCTAAGGGGAAGATAACAACGAAACCGTTTCCAAAACAGGCGACAACAAGGAGTGTGAATATTTTGGATGTTATTCACAGTGACATCTGTGGACCTATGCAAGTGACTTCATCTGGAGGAGCTAGATACTTTGTCACTTTCATCGACGACAAGAGTAGAATGATTTTCGTTTATTTCATGAGAACTCGAGATGAAATCTTTGACATCTTCAAAAAATTCAAGCAGATGGTAGAGTGCCAAACCTCGAAGAAGATCAAAGTGTTGCGAAGTGACAATGGAAGTGAGTATCTAAGTGCTAAATTTTCATCATTGTTAGAAGCCCATGGCATCCAGAGACAATTGACAGTCCAGTATTCACCACAGCAAAATGGAGTCGCTGAGAGGGCGAATCGTACCCTTGTTGAAATGGCCAGATGTTTAATTCTGAACTCAAAACTTCCAGAGTATCTTTGGGGAGAAGCAATCAACACAGCTGCATACCTCAGGAATAGGTCCATTTCAAAAAGTCTACAAGATGTGACACCGTTCGAGAGCTGGTACGGAAGAAGACCCAACGTGTCGCATTTAAGAGTTTTTGGTTCTAAAGCTGTTGTTTTGAACAAAAGGCCAGGTAAATCAAAATTTCAACCAAAGGGCATAGAGATGATCATGGTAGGTTATTCTGAAGAGTCTAAGGCTTATAGGTTGTTTGATTCAAAGACAAGAAAGGTGGTTAAAGATCGTAATGTTGTTTTTTATGAAGACACTAACGTTTCTATTGAAGATAAGAGCGAAGATGACTTCATTATTTTCAACTTTGAAAAGAAATCCTGTGCTGCCGAACCTGATTCAAGAATAAGTCAAGCATCAGAATCAGAGAACATCCCAGACGTCCCTCAAGAATCAAGAAACCCCGAATCAAACCCTAGAATTGGTCCAGGGCGTCCAAAATTGATCAGGACTGGAAGACCCGGACGACCAAAGAAAGAGTATAACGTAATCGAAGCTTTAAACTCAATCCAAGAAGAAATTCCGACCAATGTCGCAGAAGCATTCAAGAGTCAAAACGTGGATGAATGGAAATCTGCAATGAAGAAAGAATTTGATGCGTTAATTTCAAATGGTACCTGGGAATTAGTTGACCTTCCTAAGAACTGTAAGGCCATTGGTAATAGATGGATCTTTAACGTCAAAAAGAAACCAGACGGGACAATCGAAAGGTATAAATGTAGACTAGTTGCTAAAGGTTGTTCACAGAAATACCAAGTAGATTATTTTGAAACCTTTTCGCCTGTAATAAGACATTCTAGTATTCGTTTAATTCTTGCACTTGCTGTTGAGTATAAACTTTTGCTCCACCACGTGGATGTTACCACTGCATACCTTCATGGTGTTTTGGAGGAGGAGGTTTATATGAAACAACCAGAAGGTTTCGAAGATGTCAGAAATTCAAACAAGGTCTGCAAGTTGAAGAAATCCATCTATGGTCTCAAACAATCTGGAAGAGAATGGAACAAAAGACTGAATGAAGTACTTCTCAGGATTGGATTCAAAAGATGTGTTTCTGACAGTTGCATTTATGTGAAAACCAAAGAAGATGAAATCAACATCATAGGTGTGTATGTAGATGACATCATTTTGGCATGCAGTTCTCATAAATCCATGGAATCAATTAAAGGACAAATTGATTCAGAGTTTGACATAGTTGACAAAGGACCATTGAAATATTACCTTGGCATTGAACTTGAAAGAGAAGAGGACAGAGGCTCCATAAGTATTTCTCAAGAAAAATATATCAGGGATTTTTTAAATGATTTGGACATGGAAACTACTCGAAAATGCTATACACCGTTAGATCCTGGTATGAAACTGAATAAGAGTACAGAAGTAAGCACCGAAAAAGTTGACCAAACACTCTATCAGTCACTTATTGGAAGTCTGATGTACTTGTCCACCGCTACCAGACCTGACATAACCCACTCGGTGAGTAAATTAGCTCAATTTAACTCAAATCCAAATAGAGACCACTTAAGTGCCCTTAAACACCTGATTCGATACATTTCAACCACAAGATCATACAAATTGAACTATAAGAAGACTTCAAAAGATCTTATAGCTTATGTTGACGCTGACTGGGCAAACAACACAGATGACAGGAAGTCATACACCGGATTTAATTTTATTCTTGCTGGAGGAGCAATTACTTGGCAGTCGAAAAAACAAACATCTATAGCATTAAGCAGCACTGAAGCAGAATATATTGCGATTTCACAATGCAGTAGAGAAGTGATCTACCTGAGAAGTTTAATCTCAGAACTTGGACTAGACGAACTAATTCGAGACTCAACAACGATTTTCAACGACAACTTAGGAGCGCAACAACTTGTTAAAAATCCAATTCATCATCCAAGAACGAAACATATAGACATTGCGTGTCACTTCGTTAGAGGCCTGTTTGAAGATGGAGTAATTAAAATTCAATACAAGAACACCGAAGACATGATAGCAGACATCTTAACGAAGAATTTAGGAAAGACAAAACATTTGAAATTTTCGAAAATGTTAGGTATTTCTTTTGTGCAGGTAAATAAGTAATGATTTGAGGGGAGGTGTTAAATTAAATAATTATAGTATATTGTAAACTACTTTGCTTAAATTCACTCTTGAAATATGTATTTTGTTATAATCAAATCAAAGCTTATTTAATTTTCTCGTTTCTATGTAATTTATTAATAATATTTGTTCATTCAATAAATATCTTTTGTTCAGTAAACATCGAAGTATAAGTTTTTTTTACTTCTAATATCAAGCAATGATGAATGAAGTATTATCAGAATCTATAAATAAGATTTGTGTAGTCTATTTGGACGACATTTTAATATTTTCAACATCTTTAACGGAACATTTAATTAACTTGAAAATAATATTCAATCAATTAAGAAAATATAATTTAAAAATTCAAATAGACAAGTGCAATTTTCTAGTCAAGGAAACGAAATTCCTTGGACACACGATTACAAGCGAAGGTTTGAAACCCAATCAAGATAAAATTGAAGCTATTCAAAAGATTAAAATCCCAAAAACAGTAACAGAAATAAAATCATTTCTAGGATTATCGGGATATTACAGGAAGTTTATAAAAGATTATGCTTGTACGGCACAACCAATGACGAAATATTTAAAAAAGGGAACGAAAATAGATATTAAAGACTCTCAATACATTAAATCATTTGAAACTCTAAAGAAAAATATAATGAGCCCTCCGGTATTAGCATACCCCGATTTTAGTAAACAGTTTGAGCTCACAACCGATGCAAGTAATTATGCAATTGGGGCAGTGTTATCCCAAGAAAAACACCCAGTGACATTTATAAGCAGAACTTTAAATGATCACGAACGAAAATATTCAACTACGGAAAAAGAATTATTGGCTATAATATGGTCAGTTAAATATCTAAGACCATATTTATATGGAAGGAAGTTTCAATTAAAATCAGATCATCAGCCTTTGAAATGGTTGAAGACAAAAAGTCTCGGAAAAGACATTTCTGGAAGGTTACAGAGATGGATACTTTCTCTTGGAGAGTATGATTTCGATATAAATTACTTAAAAGGTTCACAAAATACAGTGGCCGACTACTTGAGCAGATTAAATTATATCATGAACTAGAGACCAGTCATTCTGGCATTGAGGAAAATTTTACAGGATTAAAAAGATACATCTATTTTCCGAAATTAAAAAATATAGTTACTAAAGTAGTAAATAACTGTTCCATTTGTCGATTGAATAAATATGACAGACATCCAGTTAAACCAAAGTTTAAATTAACTGAAACCCCTAGTGATGTTAATCAAAGAGTACATGCAGACTTATTTTTCCTGAATAAGCTAGCATTCCTTTCTACAATTGATAAATTTAGTAAGCGTGTCACATTCACTTCAATCCCTAATAAAAATATAGAAAGTATACATAGCATTAGTACAGTATATTTCACAACATGGGAAACCCCTTAAATTTGTAATGGATAATGAATTTGATCAAATTTCTATAAATGCTCTATTCAATGATTTTAATATAGAAAGACATTTTACGACACCTCATTCACACACAGGGAATAGCCCTATCGAAAGAGCACATAGCTCAATATTAGATAAAATTCGATGCCTAAAAAATGGACAACAATTGTCAGACTTAGAAAAAATTAATATAAGTTATAAAGCTGTATATTATTATAATAATGCTATTCAAAATATAAGTAAAAAGAAACCATTTGAAATCCAAGAAGGCAGAGTAGACAAAGAAAAATTATATAAGACTTTAACTGAACATAAGGAAAAGAAAATATCTCAATTAAATAAAAGTAGAGAAGATGTAGAAGAACCTGTAAAAGAAGATTATGTAGTTAATCCCGGAAGAAGGGATAAAATACTACCGAAATTTAAATATAAAACGACAAAAAGAGTTCACCCTGTAAACATTCAGAGAAAAAGGAAACAAACTAAACAAATTTCAAATGACGGCATGTCAGAACAGGAACAAAGAGTTAAGCCAGGAAAAAATATTGCATCTACAACAAGTTCAGTAACTCAAGATACTTCATCGTGTTCAGATTCTGAAAATATTCCAATCGCGATCTTAAAGAAACAAAAATAAATATGATTTTACCCATCGCCTTAGTGTTATTAGTAGTGACTTTAATAAAAAGTGAAATAACAGTAGAAAATATAAATATTAATGAAGGATATGCAAAAATAAGATTAGATAAAATCAAAATAGTTAAAGATTACAAACATATTCTACACAGAATAAATATTACTCAAATAAAAAATGTATTAACTGAGATAGAAAATAATATGAACAGTTTAACAAAAGTGGAATTTCCCGAGGAGATATTTGAAGAAATTAAATTAATTAAATCAGAAATTGAAAGTGTTATACAACATCGAGTTAAAAGAAGTTTGTTTAATTTAGGCGGAAGTGTTCTTAAGTTCTTATTTGGAACAATGGACGAGGAAGATAAGATAAATATTGAAAAAAGATTAGAAAATAGTGAAATAAACAATCATAATATTATAAATAACTTAAATAAACAAATAAAAATAAATGATTTTGGAATATCCAAAATCGCATAAAAAAGATTCAAAACGAATTACTTTATATATATATTCAAAGAATAATCGTGATGGAAATACGTGAAAAACTCTATAAAATTAAGGAAGTTATAGAGAAGATTCAAAATAACATCTTAGCCAGTAAAATAAATGTTATGGTTAATTCAGTTTTAACTAATTATGAAATTAACGAATATAATATAACCTTTGAAAAATTAAATAAAATAAAGTTATCTATTGCATCATACAATGAAGAAATAATTTTTATAATAAGTATTCCAGATAACATTGTAACTTTTACAAAATATTTTATAACAAGTATGCCTAATTCAAATAAAGAAGAATTGATAATCAGAAACGATTATATTATTCAATTAGAAGATAAAGAGGTTTTGTATGAAGAAAAAGAATATAAGAAATTAAAATTATATAAAAATTGTATACATTTAAGAAATTGTAAGAAACACATAAATAAAAAACATAATATTATACTTGAACTAAAAAGAGGTATATTATTAATAAAAAATGGTAATTTTAAATTAAATAATACTTGTAATGATAAAGATAAAATTGATATCACTGATAATGTATTAATAAATTTTGAAAATTGTGCATTAAATATTGATGAGACATTGTTTGAAAATAAAAATGAAATTGTAGAACAAGCTATTTATATGAATAATCCAATATTGTATAAAAACTTATCAGAAATATTTGAATATAAAGAAATTAAATTTGAAGATATCAAAAATATAGATAAAATTGAAGAAAGAATGTTAAACATTAAAAATCATACTAAGATTACCTATTCAATACATGCAATTATAATATTGTCAATCATTGTTATCATAATATTCTCAAATAAGAATAAGCTTATTAAAACTTGCTCCAGGAGTAGCAACAATTTAAAGGAGAGGGGAGTTACAGTCGAGGTCCCTGTAAAAATAACAACAACAACGGCGGCTGACAGCACAGAACCTTTGGGATGGTTCTATAAACAACCATCGATTTAATTATGCATGGGTTTCGCAGGCATCTCAGATTACAGCATCATTAATATTTTGTAGACTAAACAAGAACGATCATGCATCCGGAATTGATGCCGATTTACAGATATATATATGTGGAGCAGATCCCGTGAGAGGAGGTATCGATTTCAACAAAGTAGTCATCATTCTCGATTTCAACAAAGTAATCAGAAGACCTTTCAACAAGAAAGTCATCAGAAGACCTTTCAACAACATAATCACCAAAAATATAATATTATTGTAAACCTAAGTCTTTTACGAATAAAATCTTTTTAAAAAGTCTTTTTACTAATTCAAGACTTTAATTAGTACTGTTATTTTTGGTCCTTAAATAAATGAAAAAACGGGTCGGTGGAATGTTCAAAAAATGCTTAATACCAATAAGTTAAAATAAACTCGACGCATGCATAGGCTAACGGACAGACAGAAAGACGGAAAGAATTGCGAGATTTAATTTTTTCGTCTTCCGTATCATCGTTATGTAGAGTTTGATCAAATTCTCGAGTTCAATTTTTTTCAAATCCAAATAAAAAAATTGGATCTATAAGAGATGCATCATATTTTAAAATTTATTTTTTACTTGTGATAAATACATAGGTATTAATAATACGATTGTATTGCAGCCGTCAATGCCACCAAAAAACCATATTCATGAAGATATATACCTATGCCAATAACTACGAAAATAAGGCAAATTCCTCGCAATCTTGATTAAATTATTAGATGAGTAGGTAATACAAAAAGTTAGATTTTTCCTCAATACTGAGGGACAAGATGCTCTGTACTAAATTTTAACCAAATCGGTAAGCCTATCAAAGTCTTTACGTACTAAATCAGAATGCCTATATGGGTAAGAATATACTGCAAAAAAAAAATACATCAAACACGTCATGTAAATGAATAATAAACAAAATTTAATTACAAGCATTTTTTATTTAATTTTATTATCAAAGGCTGGAGGAAGCATAGCATAGTAATGTAAATGTTCATAATAAATAATAATTTTTATATTTTTAGTGAATGAACTTGTATCTAACGATTAAAGCTTTCTTAGCACAGCGAAAGCAATTTTATTTAAAAGTGTGTAAAGCTTTTTTTTAATGAAAATGGAATGATGCTGATGCTGTCATACAAAGCTCCAATAAAGTGGATAAACAAAAAATTAAAAATGTGAATAATTTTTAGTATGCTGATGATCTTGGCACAAAAATGTTGTCCAAGTGTACATCTAACAAAATTAATTTCCGTCCAATTGTGATTCAATCTTTTAGACGAGATTTACAAATTCAAGTAAGTTTTCCATTGTCTTACTGTGTGTGATATATTTTAAGACTCTTTTTTAAATATCTTTAATATAAGACTAACACTACAGAGTGCCCACACAAAATTTCAACTGAAACTTTATCAACTACAATTGATTGGAAAAATGCACGTCCGTTTAAAGAAATTCCTGGACCAACAAAGTTTGAGCTTATTCGAGGCTTTCTGCCTGGAGGTAATATTATAATTTGGTTGATTATCATCAAAATTTGCTAATCTAAGAACATTCATTATTTAAGGTGCCTTCTACAAAAAACCCGTAACGGACTTTTTCTCTGGTCTGCGGAACAAGTATGGAGACTTTTTGATTATTCCTGGGGTCTTTGGCAAAAAACCTATCATAATGACCTTCGATCCCAACATATACCGCGAAGTGTTTCGAAACGAGGGTATTTGGCCGACCAGGAGAAATTTTGATTCAGCTTTTTACTATCGAAATGTCTACAAGAAGGAATACTTTCGTGGAAATGAGGGGCTAATAATGACGTAAGCTGCAAGTTCTTCTAACGTTATTAGAGTTTTGTTTTTCTAATTATTAATACTTTTTTTTTTGTTAGATCTGGTGAATCTTGGGGTAAATTTCGAACAGCTGTCAACCCGATTTTAATGCAACCCAGAAATGTCAAACAATATCTAACCAAAATGATACCAGTGAATAACGAGTTTTTACAGAGGTAAGTACAAACATTTCAACACAATTTCCAATTTAAAATAATCAATTTTCTTTTCAACAGAATTCGCGAAATCCGTGATCCAGATAATTTCGAAATGCCCGATAACTTTGTAGATGAAATAAATCGATTAACTTTCGAGTCTGTAGCCGTTATAGCTCTTGATCAAGAGCTTGGTTTGATTCGACGTAATCGTGATGCTCCAGAAGCTGAAGAGCTCTTCCGATGCTTGCGGGATTTCTTTGATTTGGCTTACGAATTAGATATTCAACCTTCGCTTTGGAAAATCATAAAAACTCCAAAATTCTACAAAATGATGAGAGTTTCTGAAACGATGTTTAACATTACAAAGAAATACATTGAAGATGCTTTAGAACGTTTTGAAACAAGTCCACACTCGTTGGAGGATGATAATAATTATCAAAAGAGTGTTGTCGAAAAATTGGCTGAAAAAGATAAGTCAATAGCAATTGTTATGGCAATGGATATGATGTTGGCAGGGGTTGATACGGTAAATTTTTGATAAAATGTATTTGTAAAATCAATTATAATTTTGGTTTTTTTTTATTTATTTCTAGACAACCACTACGTTAACAGGAATACTTCTTGGAATTGCCAAGAATCCAGAAAAACAAGAAAAACTACGTCAAGAAATCTATTCAATTTTGCCTGAAAAAGATTCGGTGCCGACGTTGGAGAGTATGAAGAATCTTCCCTATTTAAGGGCTTCCATCAAAGAAGGTATTCGATTATATCCCATTGGACCAGGAACAGTTCGTTCAATGCCTAAGAATATGGCTTTGAATGGATATCAGGTTCCAATGAATACTGACGTTGCCATGGCCAATAATATTATTTTAAAAGAGGCCAAATATTTCCCTAAACCTGAGGAATTTATTCCCGAACGTTGGCTAAGGACTGAAGAAGGAGATGCATTTAAGGCAGATGACGTAAATCCGTTTGTTTACCTACCATTTGGTTTTGGACCTAGAAGCTGTGCTGGAAAGAGAATTGTTGATTTGGAATTAGAACTGACGATTATGCGACTAGTTAGGAATTTCAATATTGAATTCAACTATTCAATTGAAAATGCTTTCAATACTCAATTTATTACTCGACCAGCAATTCCTCTTAAGTTTAAGTTTAGTGAAATGAGTAAATAGTTGCGGCAGCAATTAAAAATTAAATTTTGTTAATATTTCCTGTGCAACAGAACTGCATAAGGCATATCGTCCACTATAGACATCTTTAAAATTCTCCCGATCCTAATCCTATTACACTAGGTTATGCGAAAGAACCCACTAGGCAACATATTTTCCGGCAACTTTAAGTTTTTTAAAGTTGCTCACGGAACTTAATTGCCGGCAACACAAAGCAACTTTAACTTACTTACCCCAGCCCACTAGGCAACTTTCAAACAACTTTTTGGGAATTTTTCAAGATGGTGACCAAGTGGGAGGCTTTCACTCACGAAAACCGAGTTTTATACGCACACTGAAAGGGTTTTGTTACACTGATACTGGTCCACAATGCAAGGCAACGTAATATTTCATAATGCTCACCTCAAAAGCTGCTCACAAGCTGCCCACATGGCAACTCCGAGAAATAAGTTGACGGTGCTAATTGTAAGTGGCCTAGTGGGCAACAGGCCTAAGACACTTGTGAAAAAATGCTTTGTGTAAAAATTTGTAGATTTATGGAACAGACTGCTGGTTTTCATAACCACATTCAGCCACTAAAAAGAAAGTTTTTCTTCTGATTTACAAGTTTTTAATCTAATGTAATTGTTGATTACTGTTGCCAAAAGGCTTTCGTGCGATCTTTCTTATTTACATCAGAAATTCAGCTCTCTTCTACTCATTTTCTTTATGCAAATTCATATAGGGAAAGCTATCAAGGCAAGATTTCAAGTCTCTCTCAACGAACGAATCAATCTCAGCTACTTTCAAAGTCTTGTTTTTATTATTGAGATGGAGAAAAACAAAAAATAAGTAACAAACCGGTGCCAGTGTTGTGGTTGCGGTGATTCCCAATAAAATAAAATGAAAGTTTCATTCGACTTTATGACCATGGTTGTAAATTGTATTGAAATTGATGCTCAACCGAAACAAAATAAAGTATTGCAGTTGCATCCGTGTATGAACATCAGGTGCACAATAAGTTGATTAGCATCATCTTTAGTTTCAGGAGAAAACAATATAGGGAATTTCATTCAGTAAGGTCTGAAAAATTACATTTTTGAAAAATTTATAAATTATAATTTCAAAGATTTTAGGGTATCTAAATGAATTTTAGAAGCCACACATATTATAAAAATTACTTGAAGTACTTACTCGATTTTCTTCTTAGAATTAAAATTTTAAGATTTTTATTTTCAAATAAAAAAAAAAAATAAAAAAAAAAAAAATATAAAAAAAAAAATTGATATAATTTTCTTTGATAAATTTTGTAAACTCGTATATAAAACAATGTATGTATGTATATGTAGTGATCGACTAAATAAAGATGTACGATACTGACTGACTGTGAATTGCGACCGTCTTGTACATCTAACTGGCTGAACAGAATGATGACGGAGACGGAACTGGAGCCGGAGCTGGAATAGCTATCAAAATATTGAATACACGCAAATTCAATGTTGCGAACACAACGGAATGTAGCCACATACGCAGCTGCAGCCGTAGACGGAAGAGTTCACCAACTCTTAACTTTTCACGTACGACACTTTTGACGTTTCAATTTGTATGAATAAAAAAAACAACTTTTTGGGTCGGAAAAAAATATTGTGGTTATTTGTATCGCGAAAAAAATTATTTATTCAAAGGAAAATTATTGGAAACAAAAAATGTGAATTCTTTGCTTGTACACAAGAATATTCATTGTGGGCAGGTAAAAAAAATAACGTACGACACTTTTTGACAGCTCTTCCAGTTCCGTCTGCGGCTGCAATTCCAGCATTCTATTCTGTTCAGGCAGTAACGCTAATGTCATCATCGCATCGTTTATATAACTGAACTGTGTTATTTGGTTTATGTATATGAATAGCTCGAACTGTTTGATCTTCTGTTTGTAAATAGAAACCGTAGCTGCATCGCCTGATGTTAGAATTTCTATATTCTGTTTTTCTGTACTCCGTTTTCTGTTTCATGTGGTGGTCACTACATATAGTACATTACATATGTACTTGTATGTGTATTTTTGTAGACTATTTTTAAATATTAGATAATTATTTGATTTACTTAAATTTATTTAAATAAAATCTCGATCTATTTTATTTAAATAAATTTATTCAGAAAATAGTTTTATTAAAAAACAAAACCTTCATCCAATCCACAATCAGAGTCGTCCAACCGGTACAAACCGGTAACACATTCCACTTTATATCCGGCCGTTTCGGTGGAATATGATACCTATTATGTACTTATTCAATGGTACCTTTCTGTTACAACATCGATTCTAACTTTACTACAAATCCAAATTCAAATCTAACCTAAGATCCATCGAATTTTGAACAACAACAACAACAACAACAACAACAACAACAACTTAAAGGTGCTACCACCAATTGCTTACGAATTAATTTTTAGGTATTTTAATTCGTTTTATTTTTGTTTGGCTAGAGATATAGCTATTTCAAGGGATGCCAAGCCCTATCATCAGTCTCCTTTTATAGTGGCGCTGAGCTTTAATCCAATTTTATTTGAAAAACTTTCTACACATCATGCGGTATTAGAACCCGCGCATCAGATTTGCTCAGTCTTGGAAGCTGTGTGCACTACGCACTATGCTACTGCTGACCACAGACGTCACAGGCCGAGATGTGCTGTTTGTTTATCAAATGCATTTGGAGCATCAGCATTTTTATAAGCTCTTTTAAGTATGCTGTCTTGTTCCACCTCCATTTTTCTCCGTACCTTATTTGATAGACTACAATTCGTAGTACGTATGAAAGGGGGAGAGGTTGGAAGATCGGTAATAGGGGTGCAACTGCTCTGGTATCGTTTTAAAAGTGCAAAAGTGTAACATTTTCTTACACCACACCAACAACAAAATGTACTGAATTGTCTTCATAGTCTTCATACAGCTTCGTACAACACTTTTGCACTCCACGTCCACCATATTGCAACAGAAAAATAAAAAGTGTACAATTTGCAAACATATTATATTTGATAGCAAGCTAAATAAAAATAATGTCAATATTGTCTGCAGTGTTACAACGAAGTTGAAAAAGTGCGTTCACGATCTACTAAAAAATGCAATTTTACTAGACTTGCTGCACCAGATCGTGAATACCCATTATATACCTATTGTAAGTACATTGTAAAGTTTGATTTATTATTTTGATATAAAGGGCTATTCTAAAAGGCGCTTTTCTTTTTTAGTTCAGAGCAGTTCGGGCTCAGCTCAAACAAAAATTTTGTGATTCTTTTTGAGTTCAGAGCGCTCAGAGTGCGCTCAGAGCATGCTCCATGAGCTCAAAATAAAATAACTGAGCAGACGGAGTAAAAAACTGAGCGCGGCCAACTTCATACAGTTTCCATGTAATTTGACAAATATGACAATTAATTGCTCAGATGTGTTTCATAATTAAATCGGAGTGCTCTGAACATACTCTGCTCAGAGTTTACTCCGTTCGCTCAGAGTCTACTCAGTGCTCTGCTCTGAACAAACTCTGAACTAAAAAAGAAAAACGCCTTTTGTAAAATAGTTTTAAGACAACTGCGCTCAGAGCCCAATTTCACAAACGAGATTCAACTATTGATTAGTTCAATTGCGATTTAAACTTGGTTCAATGATTGGTTGTGGGATCTTTGCACCACATGTAGATACGTATATGGGCTATTTGAAAGAAAAAAGATTGCCATCGAAAAGGTCAGTAATTGGTCATAAAGCGTCAGCTATTTTTCGGAAATTAGTCAGGCTTAGATTTTTGATCCAGGGTTAAACTTTTTTTCAAGGTAGTAGTTGAAACGGTTATTAGTTGTTACTAAATGTATGCATGTATGGTGTTTATCTGCTCTCTACCACATGTCACACACCATTACATATTTATTAATAAGTTTTGTGTTATGTTTCGTTTATTATAATGGGGGCTTATGTTAAAGCGATGATGTTGTTATCGATTGCATTTTTGTGTCATTTTCTTTAGCTTTTCATGAGGATCAGAAATAGTCATTCGCTTATCTGTTTTCTGAAAGTGCGTCCATTTGGAGGCTCGTGTGACCATACTAATTTACGACAGTACCCCTTATACTGGTTTACAATCTGCGCGGCATGAGAGTCAAACATGCGACAAAGTTGGACGCGCGGACGAAACCAATAAGTGGACGCACGTGTGTCCATTCCTATAAGTTTTCTTGGTTCTCAGGACGTATTTCCAAATGGACGCGCAAAAAAAGACGCTCGTTTGATATTAGCCTAATAAATACTTAAAAGGTTTTTATACTGAATTAATCTCGAAATTAGAAAGTATAAAAGTTGTGTGGTTGAACTTTAAATATCGGTTCACAAAAGGTTGTGAACACAGCCACAAAAATAAAGAGTGGACATAAAAGTAGATAGAGCATTTAATTGGAACTAATGATTATTGATTACCATTACAACCGCACCTTAAATTTTATTAAACATAAATTGCTAGAAATTAACATAAAACATAGATTTTCAATGTGTATGGAGCTATTGCTCAACTTCGCTGAACTTAAACTTAAGTGGTATGGCTGGAACGTTTATCAATCGGTTTTTAAATGCATTCTCAATTGAATAATTAAATTCTATATAGAAATTTCTGACAAGTCTAGCCACCGTAGTTTCCAGTTCCATTTCGACTATTCTTTTTCCTACACAACTCCTAGGACCATGGCTGAGTGGCATGTACAAAAATGTATGCACAGGTGCATAGGGGGACTCTTCATTTCGAAGCCATCTCTCTGGAATAAACTCTTTGGCCTTAGGGCAATACTGATCGGTGTTCAAAAGCAAATTATGGTTTAAAACAATTTCTTGGCCTTTCGGCACTCTAAAGCCACTCATAACAATATCCTCCTTGTTTGTCCGTAATGTACCCGATCCTATTGGATACATTCGCATACCCTCTTTTATTGAAGCTCTAAGATAGGGCAGATTTTTCATATTTTCAATTGTTAGAAGTGAATTTTTATGGGGAAGAATTGTACGAATTTCCTGGCGCAGTTTTTCTTGCTTATCAGGATTCTTAGCAATACAAAGCAAAATTCCAGCCAAAGTACTACTTGTTGTATCTACACCCGCCATCAGAAGATCCGAGGCCATGACTTTGGCTACTTTTCGATCTATTTTCAGAAGTTTCTCCAAAACACTCTCTTCTTCATTATCCTTTCTTTTAGGTGTCTTATCATTTTCAATTTTTTCAATTGCTTCGTTTACATATTTAGCGCTGATTTCTGTAAGTGTGTCATAATTTTTCATCATCTGATGGAATTTTTTCGTTTTGAAATATTTCCATACTGGTGGGCCCATGTCCAGAACGAGTGCTAATTCAAAAAAGCTCCGAAGAGTCTCGAATATCAATTTGGCTTCATCGTCTTGTCGATTCTTACGAATGAGACCGAGTTGTCGATTTAATGCAATCACAGCGACTGATTCGAAAGTTAGGCGATTGATTTCATCTTCGAAAGTTTCTGGCATTTCCAATGTCTTCGGATCACGAATCTCTCGAATTCTGAAAATATTTATACAATCAGGTCTATTTTTACAACAAAACTTTGAGAATTTACCTTTCAAGAAATTCGTCGCTGACTTCCAGCATTTTGTTAAGATAGAGTTTTGCATTTTTTGGCTGCATCAAAATTGGATTAACCGTACCTCGAAAGTTTGCCCAAGTTTCTCCGTTCCTTAAAAAAAAAAGCTTTAAATTTTACGATCATCAATTTGATAGGAATTTCTTAACTTACGATGCCACAAGTCCAATTACGTCTCCGAACACATCTTTTCTATGAACTGTCCTATAGTAGTTCATTGTTTCAAGCCCCCTACGATAAGGCCAAACACCTTCCGAACGTAGCACAGTAAGAACATCATCCGGATTAAATGATATCAATAAATTTGGTCTTCCGAGAAATCCTGGCATCACATACAGATCACCGTACACCGCTCGGCTTTTAGGAAGTAATTCACTAACAGGTTTTTGGTAAAACATTCCTTAGCACAAAAGAAGATGTTTTGGTCAAAAAATTATATTAAAAGTAGTTATGCTTGAAACTCTCACCGCCTGGCAAAAAACTTCGAATTAATTGAAATCTAGTTGGACCCGGAATAGTTTCGAACGGTTTCGCTTGCTCCCATTCCACATTTTTGGTCGTATTTTCATTAGAAACCTATGATATGGCATTATTATCTTCCTTTCGGAACTTCATAGATAAAAAAGTTTTTTTTTAAACCTTTTCTACAGTACGGGTAATCGAATGCAGTTGCCGGAATTGGGACGGTTGAAAATTGTTTTTCAAAACAAAAACTTGTCGATACATTGCTTAACTAAGTTATGAATAGACTAACACAAAAAAAAAACAACAGAAGAAAAATAATCTATGTAAAGCTTCATATATTAGCTATAAAGCTCTTTTTTTGTGAAATAATCTATTAGCTGATTATTTTGTATTTGTAGAATTTTTGCAAGACCACAACAAATAAAAATCGCATTTTATTTGTAAACAAACTAAAAATTTACTCTTATAAAATTAATCTACTTTTTTCATATAATAAATATAAAAAAGTGTGAGAGCTTAAAGTTCTATGCATAGTGCAAGTTAATAAATTTTGCAAACTTTTAATAAATGATAAATTTTTAATATACATAATGAAATACAATAACATTAAAAGCACGCACTTGACCTTGTTGTTCAAGGCTTACAGCTATAGGTTGGAAAATATGATTTTCGTCAGAAAAGATCTATCATCGTTCGTCGCGTGTGACATAGGTCTAATCGGTGGATTTGCTTTAAATTTGGTATAAGAGCCTAAGTCAATTTTACACATAAAATTTAAAAAAATATGTTTTAGCTCTATTGGATTGGAAAATGATAACGATTTTTTTATTTAAATTTTCTCGAAAAGAATTCTGACAATTTTTATTAAAATGTTCAACTTGAACCCTTATACTCCACTTTTTCCTCAGCGTAAACTTTCAAATAAGCTCTTATATGTTGAACTTAAATACATTTAAGTTTCTTTTTAGCAAATGGGCATAAGTAGATTAAAAAATAAATTAAATATGTAAAGGATATGGAAAATATTTACGGTGCAACGCACCACAAGTTGTGCAAAACATTTTGTTTTTTAAAAACTGAAAATGGCGGTGCTGGTTAGGTTAGGTTAGGTTAGAGTGGCCGTCTAGATGTTGTTGACTCACTTAGACCCTAAGGGTCCATTTTGGTACCACTAAGGAAAGTTACTCATGGGAGAGTATGAAATTAATCAAACCCTTTTGTACTTTTAATGAAGTTTGAGAGACATTTTGTGTCGATCGTTGCCAGTTCACTGGTATTATCAAAGAAGGGGCTACCTAGGTAGGTGTTCCTTCTATTGGAGAGTGCCGGACATGTACATAGAAGATGTTGGATTGATTCCTCTTCTTCCTCGTCCATGCAGCTTCTGCAGAAGTCATTAGTGTAGACCCCTAGCCTCTTAGCATATCTACCTATGAGGCAGTGTCCTGTTATGACTGCAATTGTGGAGCTTAAACTGTCTGAGAAGATACGTATATCCTTACAAGATATAACGTTTTCTTTGAGCCAGGATAATGCCTCTTTTATCGCCATTACTTCTGCTTGGAACACACTACATTGATTGGGAAGTCTATATGATAGACTGAGATTCAGTTGTTTCGAATAGATGCCACTTCCAACGTCGTCGTCGGTCTTTGAACCGTCTGTATAGAAGTGTATCGTGTTTTCTTCTGGAGGTCCTCCTTCTTCCCAAAAGGATCTTGAGGGGATAGAAATATGGAAGTTATTATCGAATACAATTTTTGGGGTGGTATAGTCTAAGCGATCTGGGATAGATCTGAAATTGTCTAAAATAGTAGTATGGCCAGTGTTGTTACTGATCCATTGAGAGGTGGCTCTAAGCCTCACGCATGAGTTGGCTGCCACCATTTTGGAGAAGATGTCAAGAGGTGTTAGGTTTAGAAGTACTTCTAAAGCTGCTGTTGGTGTTGAGCGAAGTGCTCCCGTGATGCACATACCTGCTGACCGCTGGACTTTAATGAGTTTATTTAAATTTACCATCTTGTCCAGTGCGGTCCACCATACGACAACTCCATATGTGAGTATCGGTCTGATTACCGAGGTATATAGCCAGTGGGTTATTTTTGAGGAAAAGCCCCACTTTGAGCATATGGCCTTTTTACAAGTAAAGAGTGCTACAGTAGCCTTCTTTACTCTTTCATCAATATTTGCCTTCCAATTTAGTTTTTTGTCTAAAGTAAGGCCTAAATATTTGGCTTGGTCGGAGAAGTTTAGGGGTATTCCTTTAATTGTGGGTGGGCTAATTTGAGGAATTTTGTACCTTCGCGTAAAGAGTACTAGTTCCGTTTTATGTGGGTTGACGTCTAAGCCACATTGCTTTGCCCAATTGGTGAGCCTGTTTAAGGCATTTTGTAGGAGTTCCGAAAGAACTTGTGGGTGTTTCCCAGATACAGATATCGCAACGTCGTCAGCATAGGCAATCACTTTGAAACCCTCTGCTTCTAATGATGTTAAGAGGTCGTTTACCACCATGTTCCATAAAAGAGGTGAAAGGACCCCACCTTGGGGGGTTCCTCGATTCACCAATCTGGTGGTGGTAAAGCTCCTCATGTTGGAAATTATTGTCCTGCTGTTAAGCATGAGACTAATTAGATCAATGAGTGATTTCTCTATTTTTAGCTTGTTCATTGCTGTTGTAATCGCCTGGTAGCTGACGTTATTGAATGCTCCTTCGATATCTAGGAAAGCCACTAGGTTGTATTCTTTATGGCGGTGCTGACTTCACGCAGAAAAAATGGGAATACTCTTAAAACCATATGCTTTGCTTGGTACGTTGCACATGAGTATTGACCTGAGATTTCGCCGGTAAGTGTTGATAGATATTGTACTTAGCAGAGAAGGGCAGTCAAGATGACCTGTTACTATATCGTAAGTAAATAGTAGATACATATGTACATCAGCAGTTCTACGAGGCTTTTCAAAGGAACTGAATGTTGATCAGCAGTAAACGATCACCATGTGGGTGTAGTCGATAGGAATTGGCTACTTTGTTGTAAAGAACAGGAATTAGCAGCTGATGAAAAACATGTACAGATTTTCATATCGTCTGTAGTATTGACAAACCACAGTCGATAATATGAGCAATATCGTTTATTAATAAAGTTAATAGAAAGGGACCTAGATGGCTGCCTTGCGGTACTCCAGAAGGTGAATTCAAAGGAAGGATAAACGATGATCTAAAACGTACGAAATATTTTCGATTGGTCAATTATGAATTCAACCAAAAGATAAAGAGTGGAGGAAAACCCACTGTTCTTAGTTTAAATATAATGGCTCAAAATTTTAAACAGCCTGATGTTAAGGTATTAGCATGATACTACTTAACAATTTTCTAACTTTAAAACTCATTACTAAAATAGTCTTAGTTTTAAATATTTTCTAACTAGTATAATAATAAATCTATTTTTCTAGCTGAACACGCCTAAAACAGTGACAGTTCAACCCATTTTTGCAATTGTAGTTGCCAAAGTGACACTTGGATTTAGTATGATACTAGAAAGATAAAATAGGCATTTGTCGATTTTAACTTTAGTAAAATGTTAAAAAAATAGTACGCTAGTATGCTAACTCGTTTAAAATTTGGAAAAGCCTGTTTTTAACCTAGCATCATACTAAAAATGCTTTAACATCATACTAAATCGTCTAAAATTTTGCGCCAATGAGTTTATGAGAAAATAAAAATCATTTGAAAAACTATAATAATATTCAAAAGGAAAAACAAAAATCTACTAAAAATTTTGGTAGAATATTACCCATGTGGCAACTGATATGAATTATATAGCAGCCTATACTGCGCGTGTGTTATCACACAAAACCTTCTCAATTAAAGGTAGAACTGAAATTGTTGGAGCGCAGCGTACGCAGCCGTAATGCCGTATACGAAACCCCACGAATACAAGCATTTCAATAGACGCACACATAATTGAGTTTGGTTACGTATCGCTCATTTTTGCTTTCGGAGGGAAAGAGCGCTTCTCGAGCGCACCTTACGGAAAATAATTGACAACTAGCTGTAATTGGTGTAGTAAACTACCCATGCATTATGGTTCACGTGCGCATTTGACGTTTCGGAAAGAAATTTTTCGTTTGGTTATGGCATTAGTTTCCGACAGCAGCGTCCACCTATTATAGTTATACCTTAGTTCTAGTTTAATTCTTGACCAGCGTCAATTCTTCATACAATCTCCCTCCTTAAAATAAACGAATTGTTGGCTTATCAATGAACAACAACAAGCTTGAGTGTGGCTAGTGAAAATGCTAGTTGATTCAAATGCAGTATTGTCAAACAATAAAACCTAAACTGGAGCGCAGTGCGTAGTGCACATGGCCCGGAGATGCTTGGTCTATGGTTCGAGCCTTAGTGACGGCGGAGTCTGATAATGATTGACCGTGAAATAGTTATAACTCTAGCCTATAAAACTTAGCGATAACTTACTCAACTTGTTGTTGTTTCATTCAAATCTTTAATGATATGAATAAATACTTTTCAATATTCATTTGTCTTTTGTGAAAATCTGTTTTCACTTCTTGTAACAACTTACCTTAAAGTGCTCTTAAGCCTTTGTTATCGTTATCATTAGAATAATATTTGAATACAAGTGGCCTGCAATTTTATTACTTTGTTTGTTTTTTTTATCAGTATATCTATAAGAATATCTGGAATATCAAAACAACAATAATAATTGGATACGTCCGTTCGTGTTAGCCGTGGCATGATGGTTAGTGGGCAGGACTGTCATGCCGGATGTCTGGGTTCGATTCCCAGGCTCGAAATCCCAGCCACGTCCACCTATTGCGAGGAAGTCACGAATCCTCGTTCGGATTCAGCACAATAGGTCCCATTCATTCCTGCCAATAACGCGCACACTGGAATGGTTAAGAGTTGTAAGTCACTAGGGCCTGGTTCCTTACGAGCTGTCGCAATACCAAATTTAATTTATTTTTTGCCCGTTCATGAGAATAAATGCTTGAAGCTTGAAATATTTCAGAAACATTTTTGAATTCTAAAACGTATGTTTGTGTTTTCATTTGCGTAGTTTTACAAAGTTTTTTGAAAAGCCAAAAACTGATTATATTAAATAGTTACCCACATAACATTATCTTTTAAATCAAAAATCGACAAAGTTCAACTTTGGTATGGAGAGCTTTATATTTATCAGCCCAATTCTAAATATTCCACGGGAAAATAACTCCCCAGAAGACGTGAACTCCAGGAAGTAGAATACTCCTATTCTGAATTTCCCGAGAGAATATGTTTCCCTTCGAAAGCGCGAATGAGAATTCTGAATGTTCGAAACAGCTGTTTTGCAGTATTTGACATATAACCCAAGTTATAGAAAACAAATAATTTATCAATAATTTATAAATAAAATACAAAGGCAACAAAATTTTAAACATTGCAATAAGACTTCTGCATAAAGAGGAATTCGAGGAATGCCGATATCGACATCAAAGAGTTATTAATGGATTAGATCCATTGCTTTCCTATTCGGAAAAGTGTCCAGCCCAAATGTTGTTGCATCAACACCTTCTACGGACTCTTTCATCCCAACCAAATTGTATATCGCCTGTTCGTATTGAGAAAACTTTTGTTTTAAATAAGTTACTTTTTTCTATTCGGTTATTGTTTTGCTTGGTGGGCCACACGAATTTAATTCACTCTCAGCTGTTTGCCAAAACAGCGAGACACCTTCCTTAGCTGAGGGCTTAGGCTATTTTTGGAACCCACGCGCAATATCCCGGTGAGCTTCCGTCAAATTTAAAAGCATTTGCAATTGGCACTTGCTTGTAGTTTTTGACATCAAAAATAATTGAAATTTTAATTTATTTTAGTTGCAAAAAGAAAAAAAACTTAAATTTTAGTGACCAACTCCCCAGCAAATGTGTCGGGAAAAAACTAGCGTCAAATGAATATTAAATTTTCCCTTTTTTACATTTGGAATGCATACTTTTTCCCCAAAGTATTTTTTCCCATATTCGAAGATTGTTTGGAATAGGAGAAAAGGAAAAAGAAAAGAATTTCCCGGGAATCTTTCGTTTAGAATAAGGGGCTAGGAAAAAGAGAAAAATTTTCCCCGAGAATTTTCATTTAGAATTTAGTTAGCTTTAAAGACGAAAAAAAAAATAAATTACTTACCTGTTTTTAGATAGATAACTTTACCAATAGATACTATTTAATTTAAATTTAATTATCAATTATTTTATTAATTATAAATTTTATTTTAGGTATAAACTACATTATTTTATCACAGCAAAACTTAATTTTCAATTTCACTCATTTTGAACTTGAGCGGTATGGCTGGAACATTAATCAGCTGATTCTTGAAAGCATTTTCAACTGAATAGTTGAATTCAATATTAAAATTTCTCACCAATCTTGACACCGTGATTTCTAATTCCAATTCAACAAGACGTCTTCCTACACAACTTCTAGCCCCATGTCCAAATGGAACATACATAAACGGATCAATAGTTCCATGGTCAGCTTTTTCTTCACGCAACCATCTTTCTGGAAGGAACTCCTTCGCACGAGGAATATATTCCTCTTCCATGAGCAACAAATTATTGGCAAGTAAAATATCCTGATTCTTTTCGACTTGATAGCCACTCAAAATGATTTCTTCTTCATTTGTACGCATTAGACCCAATGAAATAGGATAGATGCGCATTCCTTCTTTGATGCAGGCCCTAAGATAAGGTAAATTTTTCATGCTATCAAGAGTAAGAAGTGAGTCTTTTTGTGGAAGAATTGTACGGAGTTCTTCACGTAGTTTTTCTTGTTTCTCCGGATTCTTGGCTATGCATAGAAGAATTCCCGTTAAAGTAGTACTGGTTGTATCGACTCCAGCCATCAAGAGATCCAAAGCCATTACTACAGCTATTTTCTTGTCGATCTTGAGGAGTTTCTCTAACACGCTCTTTTCTTCGTCAGAATTACCACTCGAAGTCTCGTTCTCAATCCTCACAAGAGCTTGATTTATATACTTCATAATGATATCGTACATTTCGTCATAGGTATTCATCATTTTATGAAATGATGGGGTCTTTACTACTTTCCAAATAGAAGGATTGATATCCAAACGGAGCACAAGTTCAAAAAAGCTGCGAAGAACCTTAAAAAGCCTTTTGGAAACTTCATTGTCGCGATCTTTACGAATAAGTCCTATTTGTTGATTAAGTGCTACAACAGCTATTGACTCAAAAGTAAGACGATTAATTTCATCTTCAAAGGTTTCAGGCATTTCCAATGTTTTAGGATCTCGAATTTCCCTAATTCTATAATGAAGAACAATTTTTCAGTCATATTCCTTGAACTTACATATAATGTCTCGAGAAATTAACGAAATTTACCTTTGTAAAAATTCATTGTTGACTTCTAGCATTTTGTTGAGATACAGCCTAGCATTTCGAGGCTGCATCAGAACTGGGTTAACAACTGTTCTTATTTTACTCCAAGCTTCATCGTTTCTGAAAAAAAAATATGCATACGAAAGAATGAAACTTAAATTAAGAAATGTATGTGTTTCAAACTTACGTTCCTAGAAGACCTACTACATCATCGAATTCGTCTTTTCTGTGGACTTTTCGGTGGTAAGATAAAGTCTCCAGAAGACGACGTCTTGGCCAAACACCTTCGGAACGAATTGCAGTTCGAAAATCATCTGGCTTGTAAGACATCAAAATGTCTTTCTTTCCGAATACTCCTGGCACCCTTACAAGATCACCATACATTTGCCGACTTAACAAAGCAAAGTCATTAAATGACGTTTTATGGAAAACTCCTGATGACAGAAAAAGAAAAACAAAGGAAAATTTGAAAATTTAGCCAGTTTACGTTTCAGAGATCTCACTGAGCAGGCTCCATCAGCTCCACTGAGCAGGAGGAGAAACCTGAACAAAATTTCTCCGCTAAAAGTCAAAAACAATTTCCATCTCTTTTTTTATTAATTAATCAACTGTGTAAAAAAATAATTGAAAAAATATCAGTCTCAGCTTTTTGACATCAAAAGTGAGGAATCTCACTGAGGAATTACGTTCACATTTCTGAAATTGCTGAGGTCCCTGAGATCTCAGAGAGCTGGAGAAACCTGAACTGGCTAATTATCTTTTGAATTTTTGAATCTTACCGCCTGGTAAGAATCCTCGAATCAATTCAAACTTAGTTGGACCTGGAATTTCACTATACGGCTTTGCTTTTGACCACTCCTGTGACTGGGTTGCATCATTAATGGTTTCTGCGCCCTTCGTTATATTTAAATATTTATTTTATAAAATGCAAGTACATAGGTATTTAAAAAAATTAACCTCTTTACCTTGATATTTAACTGCGCAATTGCTCGGCTGGCTTGGCTGGTTACCAATGACCGCTGAAATATAGTTGCTTGCCGATACATTGCTGATCAAAGTTATTCTTTTACTAAACTACGTTAGTGCAGAATAGTCTTCGTGGGGGCTTATTAAATTTTATATTTTTATTAAAAGCTTTTTAAGCGAGTGTGGCATCATAATAGTTATAGCTTTTTTAATAATGTTCATTTGAACCAGCGTTGCCAGCGCTGACAACAGAAATTGCCATTTTTGACCACTAGGTGCCATTAACGGAAATAGTTTTAAAAAGACGTTTTGTAGATGATTTCATAAGCTTTTGCCATTTAAGTGAAAAAGTGCCACAAGAGCACGATCGTGCCACATCGGCAACGCTAATTTGAACTGGAATTAACTTGAAAAAAGCTCATTTTGGGAGAAAGTGTCTCTTTAGATAAAGAATTTTATATTTATTAATAGTCTTGCCTACTTACTGACTCATGGAGCACTGAAGCATGGAGCGACAATATGACAAAAAGTCGATTTTTCGTTTTTTTTCGATTCATTTTTGTTTTAAATATTGAACGCAAACTATTTACAAAACAAACTCTTTTTTTTTTTTTAATAATTGAAATTGAGAAAACATGCTCCGGGATTTTACAGCACCTCATCTCACAAACTGTCATAACTGCTTTTTTGGCATCTTAGAAAAACGCACATTTTAGCCTGAGTTCTTCTTTAAATCATTCAATCGATAATAATCCTGAATTTTACAAAACAATAAGAAAATTAACTTTTAACAAGATGGAGCACATATTTTTTTGTAAAATTTGAAAAAAAAAAAATCTCTTACATAGGTCAGTTTGTGAGAATACTCTGAAAAAAGTATGCCATCTGCAAGAACAGAAATTGGTCAAAAGAAAGTCAACTATTTTCAGCCAAAGAAAGTTTCTGAAAATAGTTGAACAATTTCTGACCTTTAACTGGTGGAATACTTTTTTTGCTTTATTGGTAATTCATACCTATAGTTAAGAACTCGAATTTGAAAGAAAACTTAGTGAAGTGTGCAATTTAACACACGAAACAATAAATTTTTTGCACCCCACTTTTTGTACAGCCATCAATTGGTTTGTTTACAAAACAAAATGTATTTTAACTTTTTAAGATAAGGTGATTATGATAAGCTAAATTTTTGATGAGCTTTTCAATTGATTTTTTTTTTGTTAGAGGATATCTTTCTTGCAATCTTTTCGAGTACCCGGTTTATGTATGTATACATAGCATTTTAGCGAAAATATAAAAAGATCCAGTTTTAGACACTTGATGCGATGGCTATCAAACTTTATCTCATGCCGATGCCTGTTAGTCTTTTAAGTAGTGTTAACCGACGAGTCAACATTAAATAAAATGAACGACTGGATCGCACGAACTTGCTCTTGTAGTAAAACTTTCATAGAATTTTAAAAATGGAGTATAATAAATTGAAGAATCGAAATTTGAATATGGAAAAAAAGCATGAAAAGCATTCTTTAAATCGTTGAAACAAGTACTTAAAATATTTTAATCTCAGAATGAAGGACGCCATCTCATCAATTCTTAAAAAAAATTTAAAAATCATTGGAGCGGTTTTCCGAAAAGTAATTTTTTTTATATAAAATTTCTTGAAATTTTTAAGAAAAAAAATATAATATAATAATATACAGCTCAAACCATAATTTCAAAAAAAATCATCAACCCGTTTTCGAAAAAATGATTTTTCAAAAAAAAAATTTTAACTTTTTTTTTTTAAAATCCAAAAAATATTTTTTTGAAAATATTTGTGTGCAATATTATTCATACTTGATAGGACCTCCTCAGTAAACATTTTGATCAAAATCGGTTAAGCGATAAACAATAAAGTCGAAAGTAAAAAAAAAAAACGGTTCTATGGCAGGTACCGTTAATAACCGTTAATAAAATTTTTTAGAGCCGAGTTGTATTTTGTTTACGAATCCAAAACTTGCCCTATATAGTCTAAGAGTCGGTAGCAAATTTTGGCAGTGGAGGTATAACCGAAACTAATGTGCATGTATGGGTATGTTTACGCATTATTATATCAAATTCAGCCGTCTGGCAGGTATTTTTTTCAGCCGGGGGTGGGCGTTTGAAAATGATATTTTTTCCGTTTTGGATGTCGGAGGTATAACCACTTGAATTTATATACAAACAATAAAGGATTGTACACTGATTATATATAAAGTCTATCCAATATTAATTGGCAGTACATGTCTTATGGGAGAGCTTTTTCAAAATCAGTAGCGCGCCATATTTTTGCACCATACTAAATTGAAAGAACTCCTTCATAAAAAGTGTTTGCCCGCCCGTAAATTTCCGATTACATCTGACATAGACCCAACGTCCTCTCGAGCGCACATCTGAGTGCGCACTGAAATGCTTTTCAACTTCAACCCCTATTATATTAATGTGCATTCAGGGTTACCCATGTCCATTTGGTAACTCGTTCAGTTTTTTTTTCCTTGGATTTCTGTAGAGGTGCTTTTGATTTTAGAGCTTAAAAAAAAGTTTTTAGTGATGAGAGTTACCGTAGAGTGTTTTCATCTTTTGCATTTCTTTTAATGTGTGGAAAATACGTTAAAATGCAGTTACAAAATTTTAAGTTGTTTTCTTTTAAGATGAACACTATTTGCGTAGATTTTCGTAGCGCGCGGTCAGTAAATGTGAAATAAATTATTTTTATGTAAATTGTATGTTTAAAAGGTGTATATTTTATTTTAAGTTTTGTACAATTTGTGTTTTTTTTTTTAAGAATCGTTGGTAGATTTTTTTTAAAAATGTGTGTGCAATAAATTTTAATGCAAGTTATAACTATCTACAAAGGTAAAAAAAGAATAAAAATTTAACCAAAGTGTGTATTAAAAATAATATTTTAATTGTCGGATGATTCTTTTGGGTCTTCGTCAGTACCAGACTTCTTTTTCTTTAATAATTTTATGATTGAAATAGCACGGATGTAGGTGTTGTGCGTCGGCCACCATTTAAAAAAAAGTGTTGTAACCAATATCTTGAAATAGGAAATTTAATTATCTTTCTTTTCTTCACAGTACATTATTTTATAGGACTTATTTTTTCAGAGTGGAGACACCTTAAAGTACACTACTGGGGATATACCCTTACAAAAACGCACCTATTATCTTACCTCATGGTGGTGTGGAAAAAGATAAATCATTTTTGTTTGTTTTTCAAAATCGTAATTGTGCAATTTTACCTACTAGGTGGTAACGCTGGTCAATTTCAAATAAACTTGAAATGATTTATTATGCAAACTACGGCATCGCGATAAGAGCTTTTACATGCGATAGACTTATGCAGTACGCTGCAACCAAACTGAGATGCAAACGTCCTATCTTCCCTGTACTGACAAGAATAATTGGATAAACTATAGTTAGGTCCCAGATGATTTACTTTCAGCTTTCCCCTTGCCAGACGCCCCCAAAAGAGGGTGAAAAATCAACTTTGGAAGTTTAAGACATAACCACATAAGTGATACATAAAAACATCAGAATAGTTCTCCTGATTACAAATATGTAGGTCCCAGACGTTTTGGTTTCAGCCATCGCGCCGCCAGACGGCTCCAAAGATTTCAGAAAATTAACTTCTGTCCTTTGAGGTATAACTAAATAAACGATATACCAAAAATTCAGAAAAAATCGCTTGATTTTAAAAATGTAGGTCTGTTGCTGAGATATTGATGATCAAAGTCAAAACATAAACAAGTTATCTGACCAATATCTTAATTTTTATTGATTGAAGAAAACTTTTTAAAGAAAATGGCATTCTTAAAAAACATAAAGAAAATGTTTGTCTCAAAAATAAAAGACCTATTAGTAAAGCATACAATCATTTAAAGTTTATTATCTGACGTTGATACACTTATTTTGTCGAAACCCTTCTGTGTTACATTCTACTTATCAAAAAGCTTTCTAATTTTCAAATCAGAAAAATGATAAACATCCGGAGAGATCGTTTGAAGAAAATATTTTCCACACTCTCCAGTGTTAGTATTCACGTATAACTGTAAACACAAGAAAACTTTTATTGCGATGCTCAATTCATCCATCAGATCAAAATTCATCAAGCTGTCCTTATCATCGCGTACCGCAGCAGCATCTAGCACTAGTTCAAAGGTCAGATAAATAATTGAAATAAATTAATTTATTTATTTAATTTTTTTTTTTTTTTTTATTTTTTTTTTTTATAAAGCTAGACTTTTTGGACTCAGCAGATTGGACTAAGGCACGAACTTATAAAGAAATTCCAGGGCCAACAAAATATGAACTTTTTCGAGGATTTCTACCAGGGGGTCAATATCATAAGAAATCATTTACAGAATATATTTTAAAAGCTCGAAAGCAGTACGGGGATGTATTTCGAATACCGGGAACTTTAGGAAAGGTTGACGTTGTAATGGTCTTCAATGTCGATGATATACAAAAAGTTTTTCGAACAGAGGGCATTTGGCCTGAAAGACCAGGAATGGATTCAATGACATATTACCGAAAGAAATATCGAGCTGAGCTGTATGATCAAGCCGAAGGACTTATAGCTTCGTACATTACCGTGTTTTTTTTTGTATTCTCTATTCTATGTATACTTAAAACATTTTCAGAAAGGGAAAAGCATGGTCAACGTTTCGAACAGCAGTGAATCCAGTTTTAATGCAACCTCGTAATGCAAAGAGCTATGTTATTCCAATGCAAGAAGTCAACTCGGAGTTTCTTCAAAGGTAAATAAAAAATTCATTTAAATTCCAAGACCTTTTTAAACATATATATTGTAAGCAATATTGGAAATCTTGTAGTACAATCTTATATTTATCATGAATCCCATAGAATCCGCGAGATACGTGACCCGAAAACTAATGAAATGCCAGACAACTTTATAGATGAAATCAATCGGCTTACCTTTGAATCAGTTGCAGTAGTTGCATTGGATAAAGAGCTTGGATTAATTCGAAAGAATAGAGACAGAGCTGACGCTAAGGATCTTTTCTCAAGTTTAACTCTATTTCTCCAATATGTGTATGAGTTGGATTTCCAACCGTCATTGTGGAAATATGTTTGGACACCGACTTTTGTTCGTTACAAAAAAGCTCTGGATACAATTTTTGAGACAATAATTGGTTATGTCGAAGAGTCGCTTCAGCAAATGGAAAAGAGAAACCAAGAGAATCTATCAGAAGAAAGAGAATTGAGTGTATTGGAGAAACTTATTAAAATCGATAAGGCGATTGCTATTGTAATGGCAACGGATATGCTTATGGCTGGAGTTGATACTGTAAGTTTTTGTAAAATATTTGGTTTCGTTTCTGTTTTACAATGCGACGTGGAAACGAGACGTCAGCGTGACGGGGTATTTTCGTAGTTGTCCTCTCTTAAAACCAGGTTTCGAATAATGAAAACATATACCTACCTGCTATAAAGCGTTATTCGTTTTCTTATTGAATTAATTATTCAAAAAAATTTAAAAAAAATGACGCGAAAAAAAGTTTTATAGTGCACTATTTTACTGTTAGAAATCAGCGTGAGTGAGAGGACAACTACGAAGGGAAATCGCATCACGCTGACGTCTCATGCTCTCGTTGTATTGTGAAACATGCTTTACTTTAGTTAGTTTATATATTTTGGAATTTTTTATGTTTATTACAGACATCCACCGTTATAACTGGTATCCTGCTTGAAGTTGCTACGAATCCAGAAAAGCAGAAAAAACTACGAGAGGAAGTCCTACAAGTTCTACCACAGAAAGATTCTACATTCACTGTGGAATCTTTGAAACATTTGCCCTATCTGAGGGCATGCATTAAAGAAGGCATTCGAATGCATCCTATTGGAGCTGGAATTACTCGTTCTGCTGGTGATGATATTGCTTTGGGTGGATATCAAATTCCCAAGGGAACTCGAATACTTTTAAACATAAATTTATCGCTCAGGGATAAGAATCTCTTTCCAAGACCGGATGAATTCATTCCAGAACGCTGGATACGTGATGGACCTTTAGAAACAATTGTCAAACCTTTTTCATATCTTCCATTTGGTTTTGGGCCACGAATGTGTGTTGGCAGGAGAATTGTTGATCTTGAATTGGAAACAACAGTGGCACGTTTGGTAAGGAATTTTTACATGGAATTCAACTATCCGACAGAAAATGCTTTTAAGAGTCATTTTATCAACTCGCCTGCTATTCCGCTGAAATTTAAATTTACTGAAGTTGAAAATTAAAAAAAAGAAATAAAGTTATTATATATTCTGTTAGTAATATAAATAAAGTGAAATGAGGATGTTTATCTCATAAACAAGTGGTTTGTCCCCCATCCTCTGTATAACATGTAAAATGCTGAAATCCAAGTGCATTTAAGTGTACTAGGAAACAAAATTTAACATTTTCTTTGAATTTTTAATTTTTGGGCGATAAATACTTCTACAACGTCATATCGACCAAAATTTTAAGTGATCGAGTTTTGTACGTAATTTGATTTTACCTATTAAAAACTCTCAACAGCTCTGCTTAAGCAAATTAAGGCACAATTGAAGTCATCAGTTCCTGATGCTAGGACGAAACTAGAGAAGTGCGAACAGCTATAGCAATATAAAAAAAAAAAAAAAACAATTTTGGTTGTAGGAATCCATATTTATTGTTTTCTCTTTTAATTTGTTATTTTTCCACCAAAAAATCAAATAAAAATAACACAGGCCTGCTTTTCAGACCAATATCGCAAAATCAGCTACTTTAGTATAGCTAAAACCACAAAAGCAATGATAATAAACTAATAAATAATAGACAATAAAATCACCTTTAAATAAAAAAAAATAAAAAATTGAATTTCAATTAAATAAGTTTTTAAGTTTTCTCCGCATTTTGAACTTTTTTACAGTTTTGGGTTATTATGTAATATTTTAGTCCATGTTGTGTATTGTTTTAGAATTTAATTAAGTGGTCGCTATAGTGTGATCCCTTCACAATAATAATTATAAGAATTGAAAAGAAAAAAAAAAATACATTGCTTCGAAAAAAAAAATTAAAAGAAATAATTATGTGCGTGAAGTTAGCACCGCCATTTTTGATTTTCCTAAAAAAAATGGTTGAGCTGCGATGTGCCGTATTTTTTTTAAAAACATCGTACTAAGCATATGGTTTTTAGAGGCTACCCATTTTTTAAGCGTGAAGTTAGCACCGCAATTTTCGATTTTCAAAAAAAAAAAAAAAAATATTGTGCTGTATTATGCTCAACTTGTGCTGCGATGTTCCGTAGATATTTTTTTCAAATTTCCAAATTCGAAAATTTTACGAATTAAATTTTTTTTAAATAAGGTTTTTCTAAAAACTTAAAGTTGTGCTGTTTTGTGCTCAAAAGATGATACTAAACCTTAGCGTGAAGTTAGCACGGCCATTTACGATTTTCAAAAAAAATAAAGGTTGTGATTTAAAAAAATCCAAAATTTCTTTTTTTTGAAAAATTTTATATGCGCAGTATGATTTTAACTTTTGAGAAGCTTTTGTATAAGAAATTTTATTTAAATCGGTTACACACATAATGAGATAGTTCAAAATAAAGAAAATTGTTCTATGAGAGGTGAGAGGTACTGTAATAATGGCTAACTATTAATTTTGTTTTTGGTAGATCATAGACCATTATTAAGTGTACCCGCACACGCCCGCGCCGCCCGCGCTGCACCCGATTGTGCCGACCGCGCCGAGTCGCCTTTCCTATCACCATTATGTCAAAAGTTCGATCAAAATTTCGAGTTAATTTTTTTTACGAATCCAAAACCTGCCATATATCGCAAGTAAAAATAAAAGGCTACAAGAATTATATTTTTGTATGTTCTAGTTTTAACTGTGATCTAGTTAAATATACGCAAATACCATTTTTTTGTTTTTGTTTTGAAACAACTTAGGTTCGTTTTGATGCACTTCATGTAAGCGTCCTGTAACTTCTATACAATTTTTAAAATAAAATTTTAAACCAATTTAGTACATATGAGAGAAATAACTTGCAACCCATATATAACTAAACATATAAATAACCTATAACATATAAATAACCATGATTTTTCATTTACAAATTTCACCAACAGTGACCCTGTTTTATCTGAAGTAAAAAAATGGATATTGAGACCTTAAAGGAAAATGTTAACAATTTATTGGAGGATTTCGAGAAAAGTATACAAACATTTTCCGAAAAAAAGGAAAATCTAGAACGGATGCGGATTTTCGAAAAAATGTACATCTCAAGCTTAGATGATGAAGATGAAGAAGATGATGGTATGTACCTAGATACGATGTATTTTAAAAAAAATTCACTATTATTATCTATTATTTTTATTATTATTTAAGAAGATATTTCTTATTTAACAGGCCCAAGAGCTAAATACAGAAAGCTTGATAGTTTATCAAGAGATAATTTGTTAGAAATATCTCAAGCCAAAGCCACCAACCTGGGGGATTTGTGTACATCGTCTAAACAAACTTTAATGTCAACGGCATCAGCATCAGGCTCAAATGAAACAACACTCAGTTCTTCGAGCCCCATAGGTCTACAGTTTTTAACAATAAATAAAATAAAATTACTCACTTTATTTTATATTTAACAGGAGCAGAACATCAAATTTGAAATCAACAAAATAATTTACCAAGAGATGAATTGTTAGAAATATCTGAAACCGCCAACCCGGAAGATTTGTTATCAGCTTTAGAATATTTAGTTTTATCGGGTTCAGATTCAATTGAAATAAGATAGTGCGTTCTTCGCCCTCAATAGGTGTTCAAGTTTTTATATTAAATAAGAGTACCTAATTATTCACATATATCTTATTCAACAGAAATAGAAATTTCAAACGATGTACCAATAGAAGATATTTTGTTCGAAGCTGCTGAAGCCTTTATCTACGAAACGGCAGATCTTTCTACTTCTTAAACAACACAACATCATTTGCAATTTGCACACTGCAAATGCTGAATGAACACTTATGTATTTGAAAAACAGGTGGCTACCCACAGATTGTATACAAAAAGTAGAGGTAAATACCCATTTCTACTTATACATAACATGTACTACTAGGCTTGTGAATAAAACATTTAATAAGGAACATAAGGGTTTTATTATTTTTGTGTTGCGAAAAAAGGATACAAATATTTGTTTTTTTTAAAAAATCGTTTTAACTACTGTTTAAACAAAAAATTGAATATTAAGACTTTTAAAGCTTATCTCTCAGCTTGATACACTTTTTAAGCTTAATAGATGTTATACTCTACTCTGTCCAACAAAGATTGTCAAATTGTCAAGGCCTTATGGGAAAGCTACCCAATCCCAAAGGCACTCCACGTAATTTCTTTTTACATCCCTAACGGCCTATCTCGCCCATAACCGTAGGTAAGGCACAATGGGTAACCAGTTACGATCTTTTGTTCTGTTTATTAAAAGTATTCATACAAAATTAGAGTTACCATTGCTAAGATTACCCACATCGAACACTCCTTTTCCTATATTTTGTGTGCAAGAGTTTGCAGAACTAATGCTTTTTTTTAAAGCTTTAAGGATCGAAAAAAGTATTTATTAGACATGCTATGGTATGTAACATGTATTACATTGCAACCAAACTAAGAACATCCTTATCTTCCCTGTACTGACAATCTTTGTTAGACAGAGTATAGAAAAAACTTGTTTCGGTTTTTGAATTTTTATTGTTTTAGCATAACAGTTTTTTATTTATTTATTTTATTTTATCTTTATTTAGGGCAAAGTTGTAGCCCTATACAAAGGAGAATGGGCATGATTGTATGAGTTGCCTCCCATTATTGTAACACTTTATGACCTATACCATTATGAAAGGTCTCAATAAGTAGGAGAGGACGGGGTACAGAGGACTTTGTATGCCCCAACGATGGGGACAGAGGACTAAAAGCACATCTTATGCATTTTTAATTTTAAGAATAAAGGTACTACAGTTGCAATAGCAATTATATACCTATTTTATGTATGAGTTGATAAAGTTTAAGTCTTATTTATTTGTTCAATTTATTTTAATCAATCTGCAAACGTTAAGTTGTTCTCTATGCCCCGTCGTCCCCTATTACTATTTTTTGTATGGGCATTACTCTTGTATTGCATGTAGGAAAAGTGTTAAAGTCCAATAACTGTTGGCCAGCACTCAAACGTTTTACGTACAAAGTACCTACACAAGTTCCGTCCTAAGGGGCCAATTATAGCTATCATTGAAATTCATCATTGAATATTTTACTGATGTATTTTAAGACGTTTAGGATGCAAAATCTATGATTATTTTGATGCTAAAATAAAGATTATGACTGAATTAATACATCTGGCCAATTTAATTTCGGTCCAACCTTTCTCATGAAATGTCTTTTATTTTTTTAATGATCATTGATAAGGTAGTGCAATCATTAAAAAAATTAAAGTCAATTTAAGTGGAAGGTTGGACCTAATCGAATTTTTTTTTTCTCAATAAATATTATCTAAGTCGTCAGCTTCACATTGGTATCAAAATAATAATGATGAATTTAATGATAGCTATAACTGGCCCCTAAGTCAGTGAACTTTTGATAATTGCACCACTGTACATCTTGTTGAGTGCATATCTATTTTCAGGGTTTCAAAAGAAAGTTATATTTGATGGACTTGAATAAAAAGAATGGATTCACTGAATTTATTCTCTTGAATCAAAAATTTTGCAATACATTTTTTCCCATTCATTATGACAGCAAATGATTGAATGCAATATGTTGGAAATTCGTGCATTCTTTTCCATTCAAATCAATAAAGATTGGAAAAGTCTCAAAGCAAAGTTTATCAATGTGATCTTTTATTTAAATTCAATGAATAGTTTTTAAAGACTGCTTTCTTTTACAACCCTTTCTAGTTTTATTAATAATGCACCAATATACTGAGAAACGCAGTACCTAGACTCAAAGTCGAAAATGTGAAACTTTTTTTTTCGCATATAAAATTTTAAATATAATGTTGCACTGAGTTTTTCAACATTATTTTAAGAATCTCCGATATTTTATTGACAAAAGGTCTGATGAAAAATAAAATATTTGCTGAACCAACAAATTTTATCTCCCAAAGTTATTTTCATGTTAAATAACGAACGATTTATTTATTGTTTTTGTGTTTTCTTTTTTCTTTGTATATAATAAAAATATTTACCTTTTTTTAATTTTTTTTAAAAAGATTTTTGCTTTGTTTTGTATAGGTATCCTCTTTTCCATCAGCATAGATCTGGTCACCCTAGGCAAGACAGACGGCAGTAGTAGCATGCCGCCTACATCACAGAAATTACACAGAAGCATAATCAAATTTAGCAGGCAGTACCAGGACTGCCACTTTGTTCCAAAAAATAAATCTACTACTTTAAAATAAATCTCAATTTTGGCTTTGCAAAAAAATTGTCCTTCAACAAATAACCTAACAATAAGTTTTCAATTGATTGCAATCATTTTGATTCTTCATGAAACTGCAATCCACCTCTAACTTATGAATACTTGCATCGGCACTGTTTTGATGAATATTGAAGACCGACAGAGATTTTGTTATGTGTTGATTTGCGTTTTTTATTGTTGGGAAACTTGATAAGATATACAAATTCTGCACAAAAAAATTTAAATTCTTAATAAGAAATATTTGTATTAATTCTTAAGAGTAGTGATGCACAGAAAAGCTATTTTGGGAGCAGTGTGTTGACTAAGTTGGTAACACCGTAACGGAAGTCAAGAAAGACTAACTTAGCGATATCGAATTTAAAATTTAAAAATATTTAATATTAATAGAGTGCCTTTCTTTTTGAAATAATTAAATGACTTATATTTCTTATAATAGGTATGTGTTTTTTAACTTAGTTTGATGAAAAATGTATGTTTTATTTATTTTTATTTTCCGATTTAATTTATTATTTATTTAATTTATCTTTAATATTTCTGTGATTTTAATTTTTAATCCTCTTTGTTTTTAAGTTCAATCTAAGGCATTTTTTTGTGAAAATTTTTTGAAAAGTGGCATCACTGGGCAATATATATGTAGCCAGCTTGCTTGTCAGTACTCGTCTGTGTGGCTTTGGGAATAGGGATGGCTCCAGTGTTGTCCCCCTAACAGGTTGAAAATGAAGTGTAGCGGAATTTAAATGTAGTAAAATATACTTTGCTTTGAAACGCGCAAAAACACAACCTACCAAACTCTCGATTTTTTCGGATCGACAATACATATTATTTGTATAATGTGTTTCACATTCTTTTCACATTCTCTCTTTGTTACTCAAGCTAGTCATGATGTAGTCGCGCTGCATCATTGGAGACGTTCTTTGCTACATGAATGAGCGATTTTAGTGACAACTTGTACTACAGCGATTCATTTTGCTGCAACTGCATTTCATTGTGTCCAACATCGTTTTTTTCATCCAATTCCCTTGAATTGCAAAAAAACACAGCTATTGAGAAATTAAAAAAAATATATTTTTCAGAATGGAAAGTAAAAATTATCCAAATCGTCTTTCTAAATTAGAATTTTATTTTTTGAAATTGCAGTGTTTTTGGAATATTTTACGATTGTACAATTGTAGCAGGGGGGCCACGCTGGATGGCACACATCTTTTAATCAGATCAGTTGAGTAGTGTACTCGTCACGACGTGCCACTTCTTTGTTTTTACAAAATGAATTTGCCCGTAGCATTCTTTTCTGGATCGCTCGAATCACCCGCTTTCAATTTAAACGACTCGATAAGATTCTAAACAACACAAAGAATGCGAAACGGGCAGAATTATTGTTGACGGTACGGGTCCACTCTATGCTCTGTTTGACCAGCCTTTATTTATTTTGTGCATTCGAACATCTAAAGCAGGGCTGCCAATGTACTTCATTAGTAATGCAGCTAATTTTTTTGTATGCATCTGCTAGGTACCTACGTAGCGAGTTATTTGTACTTTGTTTGACTCATTTTTCTATAAAGATCTAGATTTCATTTAATATGTGTTGTATTGATTCATTTTTGCAAATCGAAATAGTCACTTGCTTGAACTGAATGCACACATTGCAAAAATCTACTAAAATTTGCCTTCAGTTTAAGTTTATGTTTAAGGTTATGCCGGGTTATGGGTGGTATGCATAAAATTGCAGTACTTACTTAAGGTATAAAGTTTAAGTAAATACTAAAATTTAAGTAACAGCTCCAATTTTCAGTATTTACTTCGTTTCATATGCATAAAGAATAGTTTCTATTTGATTGCAAATACTTTAAGTAAATACTGAATTCATTCAAGTAAATACTTAAAATTCATCGAAAAACATAGTAAAGACTTTTTTTTTTAATTTTGTTACAATAATTACATATGTGCTTGAATTTTATTGTAAACATCCATCGCCTTATGAAGTATGCTGTTCAAAGAGTGAAGAAGATAAAAATTGCACTAAATTATTTGGAGGGGTATCAGCATTTTTCCGCAAAGAAATAATTGCCCAGCCCAATAATTTTGTGCAAAAAAGTTACATTTGAGCTTTATTCGTGCTTTTATTTGTTGTTTCTTTCGTTAAAATATTACTTTCTGTGCTTTGTGTGCGTTTACGTTTTGTTTTTGCAATCGGTGACACTTTCATTGGCTATTATTTAGCTGTGGTTTCGTAAGCATTTTACTGTAGTGTGACCAATAAAAAATTTCGCTTCGCATTAGCAGCGTACTAGGCTTCAACTGTTCCTCATAAATTGATGTTAATTTTATCCAATTTGATGTCTTAACTTTTATGAGTTTTGCAACACAGTTAATTGTTCGACAGACAGTACTCTGGTGCATGCCTTTACCAACACCAGTTCGAAATCCACCGCTCGATTTAAACTTGATCTGTCTCTTAGTATTGCACCTTAAAAAACTACCAAAACAAGCAAAAGTAGATGCTATGGAATTTTCAAGTTGGTCCATAGCAAGTTGAAAAATTTGCAGTATTTACTGCAGAAAAAAATTATGTACTAGTTTTTATACATTCCAAAAAAGAATTTACTACAAAAATTCATCCAAATAAAGTTTATACTTTTATCTTAAGTATATAACGCTTCCATATGTTTCACTACACTTTCTGGGATCAGCATTGACAGCCCTGATCCAAAGTTTCGGTTTTCAAGTCTATCTTTATGCTTTACTATAAATACATTTAATCTACTTAGTTTTTTTTTGTTCACAGTTTCAAAAAACAACATTACGAGCTATGCATTTATGATGATATCATCTGTGGGAAATATTATCAGAAGCTTTTATGCAAGATTCAGCACATTCTCAGTGTTGCCATACAAATATTTTATTCAGTTAAAATAAAATAATGTACCTAAATGTTTCTTAATTCAATAAATACAGTTATCATTGTTTTACAAAGTGTGTTACAAAATGCTGTCAATTTAATGACATTGTTCTGTGACGTCAATGATCAATGTTAGAAAATGACAGCCTTTGCACTTTTCGTGATCGTCAGTCGTCTCGACACCTAAATTTTTTATAAGATCTGTGGGCTGGCCATAGTTATCTCAATTTAATTCGTCTTTCATAAAGTATCCTAACATTTTTAAATTCAGACAATTTCGAAAGAAGATTACTTTAGTTATTTGGTGTTAACATTTTGTATGTATGTAGGTAATGTATATTTTTCAACAACTTCGTCTAAAAGAAGTTGAAAGTTTCAGAGCATCGATCTTATAACCTATCATAAATAACTAATTTTTGGGGATCTGATCTGACCTCTGAGACGATGTCAAGTATGAAAGACACCAAAAAGTGTCTAATTTTTTTTAAATTTTTTTTTGTAAAAGAAGACCAATTAAATAACCATTTTGACCACCCATAAATATCGAAAAAATCGATTTTTAAAAATGCGGGGGCCAAAAATAAATTTTTTCAAATTTGAATGATCGTTATGATAGGTCTCTAGTTGGACATTATTGACCACTCTTTAACTTTTTTTGACCACCCCTGAAAATATTTTTTTTTTTTAATTTTTGAAAAAAAAACGATATTTTTTTTTGTTTAAATTTTTTCTCTTTTTTCTTATTTCAAAAATTTAAAGATACAAATTAAAAAAAAAAAACAAAATGAGCTTAAATGTCCTGAATTGTGGTAATATTTTTTAGGAAGAACAAATATTTAAGTGTTTATCGTGCAGACAAAGTCTGTCGTGCAGATATTTGTATTTTAAGACTATAGCTCCGTTGTGGGAAATCTACACTTATGGCAACTCTGCACATTATATAATACTAAGAGAAGCCCATGTTCTTTATCCGTTGAAAGAAAGGTTTCGCGGAGAACAGTCGTATTTTGTCGGTTCGCTTGTTGTGAATTTTCTGAATACATTTTCTGAATACATTTTCTGTTAAATTTTTCAAGGAAATCATCGATAGATATTTAATTACGGTATAAGATTCTAAAAAATAAGCCCATCTTTATTTAAAATTTCTACCTATCATTATATACCTATGTACCTACTGGTAAGTAATAACAGTTTTGCCGGAATGTTCTCAGTACTGTGTACCTAATTACATGTTTAGGAAAAATTTGTAATACCTTGAACATTCCAATAACTTGAACAAATAATTTTTGCCTTTACGCATTCTACAACTTGAACAAACAATTTTTAAGACTCGATACCTTGAATTTTTGCCTTAAATACTATAAAAGTTGAACATATAAAATATTTGCAGACTCTGTAACTTGAACAAAGTTTAATATTGGAATATTTGAAAGGTATTATATTGTTAAAAAGTGGAAACGATTTTTAAAAGGGGAATTTATTTTGATTTTATTTATAAGGTTTTATTCGGAACCGAAGTCAATTTCATTTGAATAGGTGCGTATTTAGGACAAAATTTTAAGAAAATGTGAAAAAAGGGTTTAAAGAAACAAAACAAAAAGCTGCAATTGTTGAAAAGAAAACTCAGGGTTAGGTACATCTTACTCAAATCAAATGCATTTGGAAGGGAAAATATGCAATTTTCAAATTCAAAAAAAAAAAAAAAACACCTTTACACAAATTGCAGTTCTCCGGAATTTCCGAGAATCTTCTTTCAGGAACGTGCTGCACAAAGCTTAGCAATATAAAATAATATTTTTTTCCTAGGTCTTCTTAAAAATGTATCATCTCAAATTATTAGGTTCGTTCCATTCCTTTGAAACTCTGTGATTTTCTGTGCATTTCTGTGAATTTCTGTCCAAAGTTCTGTCAAAATTCATAAGAAAAAAAATAAAATTGTACTGAAATGCACAGAAAATCACAGAGTTTCAAAGTAAAGCAACACTAGATTTTAAATATTATTATTTAGGTAGTAATAAATTATTTAAAAACAAGAAAACACAATTTTTTATCTTGGTCCAGTAACTTGAACAACCCTATACCTTGAACACCCCTCGTTTCGTATGTGTTCAAGTTAACGAGCGTCTACTGTATTTTTTAGATAATAAAAGCAAACAATTCCCATATTTTTCTGTTATATGTACAGTACATATACTGTATATATCTTCCGCTCTTTCTTTTATTCACAAAAATGCAGTGTTAGCTCTCAAAAGTTTTGTGTCGTTTTTCTCCCGAACCGACGATGATACCGAGTATGTTAGGGTAAAGCCAGACTTTTTTTTTTTTAATTTTTTTTTTCTTGAATCTTTTTATTGAAGAAGACTCGTGTCGGGTGCTAAGGCATAAAAAAAAGTGTAAACGAAAATTCAACTCGATCGAAAATATCTTGAGGTTTCAAAACGCTTTTGAAACTTTTTATGTGTGTCATTAAAATAATGTAGTTGTTTTGAGGTCTCAGGGGTTTTACGAACGCCGAGACGGAGATACAATTTATTTGATTCAATGTATTTACATACATACATTATTCCCAAAAGAGAAAATGAAAAAGTCGCCTGAAAAACATTAATTTTAATAATTTATTTTACATGAACTGGTATCTATATAATATTTGCAATATCAATGTACGTTCGTTAATCAAGAAGAATATAAATTCTGAACAGAATTATGTACTAATTTGCTTTATTTTGCCGGTAAAAAATGTAAACAAAAGTGTATTGTTGTTGTTGTTTTCCAAAATGGATGAACGTCGCCAGTTGAAATGAAATCATGTGCGTAGTCAGGGAAGGGGTTTTAAAGGGGCAAAATCAATTGTTAATGATGAACTAAAATAATATTTTAACATTATTTTATTTTTTTTTAATATGCGTGTGTATAGGTGTTTGCACATATTAATTTTAGAAACTTATGGCTATATTATTCATATTGGATTTAAATTGTATTTGAGTGAATTTTAAATCCAACTGGATTTATTGAATCCAAAAAATTTTATTCATGTCCATATTATGCATTCTAATCAATTTTTTAATTTTTTTTTTATTTTCCACTTTTTCTTACTTTTAAACTATAATTTATTTATTCCTATATCCTATTATATGAATAATTTTTTTGGAGCACACAAATCAAATACTTAAAACATGTAACGAATATAAATTAAGTTTTAATCCGGATATGTAAGTTCTTAAACTGTCCTCCCGGAGAGCAGTTTAAATTTAATTGGATTTATTGAATCTGGGATGTAAAAATTGGATGTAACTGCGGAATTAACAAGTGAATAATATGCACTTGGATTTAATTTTTGGATTTAAATGAATTAACATCTGGATTTAAGATTAAATCTGAATTAAACGAATGCATAAAATGGCCGTTAGAAACGGAAGCATGCTTAGAAATGCTTGTGTGCGAAAAAATTGTTTTTGATCAGACTCCAGCCACTTTTTACTATTGAAAAGTAAAAAAAAAACATTGGTAAAAAATAATTTTTTTCAGGTAAATTTCAATAAAAGTATACAAAATAAAACGCAATTAAGCGGGGAAGGTAGTTCAGCGAAAGGTACTTATTAGATGAATTTTATATGAAAAAATCCTCAAAATTTTGGTTCAAAAATTTAAAGGTACTTATGCTGGTTAGGCACATATGCGATGTGCACTTATCCGGGTTTTGCTGTATTTGCCAATAATTTTTTTATTATTATTATTATCGTACTATTCACACTAGAATCAGTGCTGCCACATGAAAACGAAAAAATCCATAGAATAGTATAAATAACACCACTAAAAATGTTAAGATATTGGTTTTATTTTGCATTATTGTTCTTAGTTTTATGATAGTTAAAATAATAAAAAAGTAGACAAAAAATTAATGCATACAAAAAATACATAGATTATGGTGATGATACAAAATTTTTGCAGATATTGTTCCGACATGGTTGTTTTTGGTTGCAAATAATGCTCAATCCAAATTTTAATCTTGTAATGATGATCTGATAATACAAATCGACTTCAAGTTTGGTCTTTCTCAAGCAAATTTTATTGTATAAGACTCATGATTTTTTTTCGAAATTTAATTAGTGTGAATGCGAAGGCAAAAATTCGATGTCTATTTCAAAAAGAGAAATGACTCTTACTCTTGAGGCACTGTGTATTGAAGGTTTTTGCTTGGTGTGTGCTACGATTTCAAAAAGAAAAAGAGGCTGGGTTTGACCCACACTAATAACTTCGCATTGGTTCCCTTTGAAACTCCACACCCGATATTATCCAATTAAAAAACTTCGAAAAACGTATCAGTTGTGCAATCAAGGGAAGGCTGTTTGCTCTAAATAATATGCGACACGAGAAATTTCAAGCAGTTTCTTTTGCAGTTTTTTTTGGCCTAGAAAAAAAAACCGTTGATTGAATGTTTTTTGCAAACTCTACGGATTATACTTTAATTCTTTGTGTATTAAATAAAATTAACCCGAAGTTAATATCTTCGTTTGTTCTCAAGATACTCGATATTTTTTAACAATTTTTAATGTTTTTTTTTTAATTAAAAAATAAAAAAAAAAACTGCGGGTTGATTTTTGTTTAGGTATTACCAATTTTTAACTAAGTCATCATACATAGAATGAAACCAGGCCGAAGTCGAAGTAGTTTTTAAACCGAAAATCCCTACGTGTTGGGATTTTTCCCTACTACACCACCACCACCGACTAGAATGTCAGTTTATAAGACTTAACCATTTTTTATTCCATCAATTTCATTGAATTTGTGAACAACAACTTAAAGACGCTACCACCATTAAAATGAGACTGGATGAACGGGCTTGGCTTGGCACCCCTTGAAATAGCTACATATGTATATCTCCAGCCAAAACAAAAATAAAACGAATTAAAAATACCCACAAAATTAATTCGTAAGCAATTGGTGGTAGCGCCTTTAAGTTGTTGTTGTTCATAAATTCAATAATTTTGTCTTTACAACACTCTCAAACAAAAATAGTAATCAGTTTCGATACATTTTACGATTGATTTACAAACTCACATGTTTTTTTGTTCAATTGCAATTACAATGAATGAATACTCGTTTATCCTATTTTTTTTTGATATTATAAATGCGATAGTTTGTTTGTCTGTCTGTTTGTTCCTCTTTATCTCCGAAAATACTTAATTGATTCCATTGAGAATTATTAGAGCGAGAGCTTCTAACATGAGAATGGACATAAAGGCTGCTTTTGTTTACAAAATCTATAAAACTTTACCAAAAATAATCAAAACATAAAAGAAATGTGCTAAATTGTTTTAAATGTCAGATATTCAAATATAAAAATATCAAAAAAACAAATACAAAATTTAAAAAAATGACGTTAAAATTATAAATTAAAATTATAATATTTTACGGATTGTTTTTTTTTTTTTTTTTTTTTTAATTTGATTTAAAAAGTTGATATTTTTATTATATCGTTTTTTTCTCGGGCATATAACCGAGTATTAGTTAGCAACTTAATAGACTAGGAGCCCAGAGCAGTTTTTGGGTGTGAAGTATAGCAAAAATTCAATGATGCAATTAAATAGGTCTTTTACTTTCTATTTGCAAATATGCAAGTCTTGCAAGCTGTGGTTGGGGCGTTGCTGCATTAAAAATGCATTTCTTTCTGAAAGCCCAGATAAAAGGTTTACCATTAAAAAAAATTATATTTAATAAAAGAGTTGAATACCATGGACATGAATATAGGGGTCAAGACCTCTTAGATGGTCCTTATGTGTGCAAGGCGCACTATATAAAAATGAATTTTTAAATGCGTTTTGCATACAGAAGGCCCCACTACGAAGTCTTGGACCCTCATATTCATGTCTATGGTATTCAGATCTTTTATTAAATATTTCAGAAAAAAGTGCATTTTCAATGCAGCACTATTTCCAAACGCCCCAAGTACGGCTTGCAAGACTTGCATATTTGCAAATAAAAAGTAAACACCTATCTTATTGTATCGTTGAATTTTTGCTATACTTCACACCCAAAAATTGCTGTGGGCTCTCGGTCTATAATAAATAATACACAGGTATTGCTCTTCAAAAAATTATTAATAAAATAAAAATATTTTTCTTACAATTACAATCATAAAGTTATTTAAACATGCGAAGCAGGCGAGCACGAGCCTGCTAGCATAAAATAATTAGATAAGTAAGTAAGAAAAATAGAGTTTTTCTCTTATGGGGAATGCACTGAACTTCAAATCGAAAAATATTTTATCTCCTTCTTGGAGTTCACGATCTGAAATGCAGGCGGCGTGGAAAGCAAGTACCTATGTATTGGTTTCGTGTTAAAACAAAAAGAATCGCGAAAAATCCCATACAAAAATGACACAAAGAAATCACAAATGAAACATTTCGTTCTGAGGTACGCCGCGCCGGCAGTCCGATGAGCGAAATTGATAATTGTAGTTGCAGCCGATTATTTAGAGAGATCTCTAGCATGGAGAAGTCAGTCGGCGGATTTTTGATTTTCGGGAAATAATAAATGTGAGCCGATGAATTTCTATTTGCTCATATTTATCAAAAAAAAGTATTTGCTTACTGCCATATTTTTTTTTGAAATTATAAACAACAATAAAAAAAAAAAACAACACAAACATATATTTGCTAGTAAGACCTAGGGTCTTATAAATTAGGCAATGTTAGAAGGAATAGAAGGATAGGATAGATTTTTGTTAGCACAGTGGACTGAGAAATAAGGTTTTGATTATCTCATTAAACCCCAGGGGTGGCGTTCAGTTGAGGGAATATAGAAAAGAAAGCTGCCTAGACTGGGACTCGAACCCACACATCCAGGTTATCAGCCAAGCACTACTTCCACTGCGCCAGGGCCACCCCCACAATGAAAAAAGACAATATGTATTCAAGCTATGTAAACAAGTTATCGAACCAATACATTTAATTGGCTTAAAAATATTTTCATAAGAAAATGAAACTTCAAAAAAAAAAAAAAATTAATTTTTGGCTTGTGCTGTTTTTTCCTTAAAAAAAATATTTTCTAACATTTTTCAACACAAAAAACATACATTTCAGTACATTAATTATCACAAATATACCGCTCTTAAAAAAAAAAACAAAAAAATTGAAAAAAATAGTTTTCCTTTAATTTTTTTAACTTGTGAATTTCGGGAGAACAATGAGACAATCGGTATTTTTTTTCCATACAAGGTTCTACTGCAGTATTTCTTTTGTATGGTCTTAAATTTTAATATTTTTTACGAGCAAAAATCTAAAACAAAATGTTACTGTTGATTCTTTTTCTACTTGAGTTGCTTAAGCCCCAATATAACGAACACCCCAATAAATTTAAGGACTACACCTATTATAATTTTTTAAATTTATAATATTAATCTTGTTATATAAAATGTTTCCTCCATTATTCAAGGTCTTAATTACATGTGAAATATCTAAAATTGAATTTGGCCGCACTGACTGACAGTAGTCATGTCAGTTACTATTCCATACAAAAATGTGTGGCCCGAACAGAACTTTTTCTCACTCCACCCTTTTATTTATACCAAGCCTGTTTTCACTAAATGTATTAATTTTAAAGTTTTTTTTTTTTTCAAGGTTAATAAAAAAATCGGTGTACCTATCTGATGAACTTCCAACGAAAATTGTGAAAATAATTGTATACTTTCTAAGACACTATTCAATACAACCCACTGGTCTTTTTGGTACATTTTTTTCGGTGCTAAGAGACGAAACGGCACAAACCACAACCCAAAACTCAGCATCCAATAAAGGTTTGTATCAGATTTAGCAACTGCATCAAAGTGATGGTTTCTTAATAAGAATTCCTTCGTTCTTTCTTAGGAAGCGCTCTTCGTCTAGAGAGGGAGTCCAGACGAAGTCAAGGATCGTAATAAGTGCTAAAAACCGAATAACAAGACAACGAAAAATTTCAATTTTATCCAAAATTCTGAAGATCTCTACATCATTTCTCCTACAATAACTGTTGCTGCACAAGCGAGGCATGCTGTGAAGGATTTATAATTCATCAGTTATCATAATACAATACTTGCTATCTCTATTTTCTGTATCATTTTTATTTAAACAATACTATATTCTTTTTTCTTCTTTCTCTATCTCCACTTTTTGTAATTTGTGTTCGTTCGTTTTGTTCTTATTCTAAGCAATGGATTGTGTTCCTTTTGACCGTGTTGCAGCTGTCAGGTCAACGCGAGCTAGGATCAAAAGATTGTCGAATAGTCGTAATGGGTTCAAGGTATGTTATTTAAATGCACGTAGCCTTACTGGTGATAAACTAAACGACTTAGAACATATATTTAAGGATTCTAATGTTGATGTTATTTGTGTTTCTGAGACTTGGTTCAATAGAAATAGAGGCATACCTGCTTCTATGTTAAATATAATGAACTATTCCATCATACGAAATGATAGGAACACAGATACCCAGGGCGGTGGTATAGCAATATATTATAGGTCGGATCTTAACTGCGAAATTGTTATGAAGTCGAAAGGTGTAAATACGGAGTATTTGATTGTTAAAGTAGGGTATGGTTCAAGCGAGTGCTTAGTGGCTTGTGCATATGTTCCTAATAAAAGGTGCTCTCCATTTGCTTTATTTAGGAAACTATCAGATTTGGCTGCATCATATGAACATATTCTTGTATTTGGAGACTTTAATAGGGATTTATTAAGAATCAACACACGGCGGGCTAGAGAAATGCATTATTTTGCCTATTCCTCGGATCTTACCATATACAACACTTCGCAGCCAACACGATTTGCCGAAAATTCCTATCCTAGCCTTCTTGATCTTTTAATTGTACGTAATCCTTCCTCGGTTATTCTTTTTAATCAGATTCCCTTTGAATACAATTCTGACCATGATTTGCTTTTTTGTACTTATGATTTACCTACAAGTTTCTTTAATCCTTTTTACCCTGACTTTTTTGATTTTTAAAGTTCTTGGATGTAAAATATGTAGCTTTTAATAAAAGCTCAGGAAAAAATTGAGCTATTTTGAATTATAAATTCAATTAACTCAAGTTTTTTTTACTTTGCATTCATATAATATCAAGGAATCTTTCTGAAATCTCTCTGGAAAAGAATTTGAATAAAATCCGAACTTTAGACTTCAATAAAAACCTAAATGTAGACTTTAAGTCAATCAGTATGCTTATCAAATCTTAAATAAAAACAAGTAGAAACTTCTTCTCCACCTGTCTCCAAACAGTTTACTTTAAAAATTTTTATCATGGACCAAGGGCTAGTCATTTTAGATATTGCACGGCAAAGGCGATATCATTTTTTGGTGAAACAGTTATCTAATTGTATTATAGATTCCTTAATAAAGCAACGGGCCAAATTTTCAAACGCAGATTTTGCAACTTTTTAATTAGATAGGATAGCACAAAATAAGTAAATATGTATAAGTGATTCATAATTTATACATCTGCCCAAAGTTTTTATATTTACGCAAAATAAATGAAGCTATACTGAACTTAAGTTTCCTTAAAATACCTAATTAATTATCCTGCAGCCCTAATATAAGTAGGTACCAGTGGCGTGGCGTGTATAATTTCAAATGGGAAGTCGGAGAAAATTAAGTCATCCGCAAACATAAACTGGCAATTCATGTTAATTTTTTATATTTCAAGCCATTAATTTTTAAGTTTACAATGAGCTTAACGAATAATAAACTGAATTTTTAAAACAGAAACCTACCGCTACAAGTCCTGTGAAATATAAACTTGACAGCAACGCGTCGAGATAGTTACGTACATACAAAATTCACCAAAAACAGAAGTCGAAGAAAATCGTGTTATTTTTTTTTACAAAAAAAAAACATTTTCTAAACAGAGAGGAGTCAAAGAAAAAGAAGAAATACACACAAATTATGTTTTTTTTCATATGAATTCATATTGCTCGTTATTTGATAAACATTGTTAAAAGGTATATAATTTTAAAGAGTAACTCGGTAGGAATCGCGTTATATGGACGCCACGCCACTGGTAGGTACCCCAGAATTTTGTTTTCCACTCCAGATCGGTATCGCTATTTGAAATCATCATACATTATCTATATAATATGCTCGTGCAAATAAATTATGGAATTTCTGGGTCCTTGCCAGTAAATTTAAGAATAATCTCGAACACAAATTGTTTTAAAACTGCATTTCTTTTGCTCATTCCTAAAACTGTAATCTCATACTTTTGATTTTTTGTTTTCCTGTTATAATTAATTATATAATTTAGTTTTTAAGTTTAAACTTTCCTTAATAATTGAATGTTCTTACTTAATGCTAAAAAAATTAAAAAATATATTATATTAATAATCTTACCTAATGAAAATAGCTTTTATAATTTTTGCTTGAAATTTGGTATTTTAATTTTGATATTAAAAATTAATTGACTTTGTAAATTTGTAGTAAATAGTAAAGTTGTTTGTTTCTTATAAGCTTTGAAATTAAATCAGTTAAAGCTACTAAAAATTTAAAAAAGGCGTTGAATTTTTTGATGTGTGATCCTTGTCGTTGACCAGGATCGAACCCATAGAAAGCAAATAACAATCAATTCTATTTATTCAATTTTATCGGTTTTTTAAATTTTTAATAAATAACATTCATAACATGGCACATAATATCATTTACTTTACAAAAATGATCTTAGGTAAATAGAAAATAATATAGTACAGTAGGTGACGGATATAAGAAATAAAAAAAATCCAAGGAATTCCTTTCTCATATCCGTGTTTTCTTATATAAAAAATTGTATATAAGAAAGAAAAATTCTTATACAATAAATAAAATGTATATAAGAAAAAAAATTTCTTATATAAATATAAATGCCTATAAGAAATGTCAAATGTATGGGCTTTTTCTTTCTCGCCGATCTTCAATCTGTCACTTCTTTGGCAATTTGATAAGGGTGGGTTCAGAAATTTTGTGAAAGCTACACAGCGGATCATTTAAAAGCTTACACGGGAAAATTTCTTATAAAAGTTTAATTTTCTCAGTGTGTTTCTTTATTTATTCCGGATAAGGAACAGAATGGATGGAATAGACGAAATGTTTATCCAGAATATCCAGAATGGAATGAATAAAGAAACAAAACTAGAACAAAAAGAATGGCAATCCAGTTGTTCGGTGAAATGTCAAAACAATTGCAGAAATAAATGTTTTTATTTTGTATATTTATGTATTCTCAAATTCAAAAGTCTAGTAAATTTTACATTAAATGCATAAAATTTATACTCTGGTACATTTATTCGGGTTATTATGCTGTTTTTAAATAATTAACACCAATGTGAATCTGCCATAATTAAGTTTCAGAACGTCAATTATACTGAACGCGCCGAGTATTCTTTTTCTATTCTTTTTATTCCACACTTCACATGGAATAAAAAGAATGCATTCCAAACGTTCCGGAATGAATAGAGAAACAACAAAATAGTTTATCCGGAATGTTCCGTGGAATAAAGAAACGCAAAACTGGTATTCCGAATATTCTGGACATACAGGAATGAATAAATAAACACACTCTCTATGTAGCGAATTAGATTTTGTATTAGAATAAGTTTCTTATAACAGTGTTTTTCTTATAAACGTTTTTCTAATACGAGGTTTTTTTAACACGTATCTTTATGGGAATGTGCATGGTGTTTTGAAATGTCTGTCGTATAAGCGTGTTTTTCTTACATGAGACTTTCTTATATCCGTCATCTACTGTATTACAAATATTGGGATAACTTCCTCGCCCCTAGCAAAATGGTAGGTACACTGTACGCGACAACAGACTCGTATGAGTAGCGCTTTAAGGAAGGTTATCCAATAAAATAATCGGTTGAGTTCCGTGCCCGATTCTAGCAAAAGACAGGAGTAAAATCGATTTAGGCTAGACCACAATACACTCAAAAGAAGTAGATCACAGAACGAATCAGGCTCAATGGTACCTTTTCGCTTTTAGCAGCAAACTATAACAAATATCAGTGCTCTGTCTGCGACAACAAGCACGTTTCTAGTACTATATGAAGAAGGGTAGCCGTAGAAATAATCGTTTGGGCTTCCGTTTCCGTACTAAAAGAACAATCGGTTAAGGCTATACCGCGTCTGAAATATACACTCAGAAGAAGTGTATTGCAGGATAAATCAAGGGGAGAGGGGAAGAAAACGGCAAGACCAGGGCTGCCGTTTTGAAAATTTGCATGGGAGTATTTTAGAGGATTAGAGGGGAGTATTTCGTGTTTGTGGGGAGTAGGCAAAAGAAAATATACACCATTAATATTAGCAGTATAAATTTTATTAAAATATTTTTTTAATTTATACTGCAATTCATATATTTATGTATACAGTATACACAAACAGTCTTATTAATAAACCCATTCTAAAGTATGTTTAACTTTAGACAGCTGTCCAACTCCAAAATCGTATTAATACACATTTCCATCGGTTGTCCAACTTAGTCACCGAAATTGGTTGACTTTTGCAGACCACGTCTCTCTTAAACTCTCAACAAGCCCGCCACAAGCATCATCTGTAGAGGACCAATGGAAACACTGCCAAAATGCCATCAAAAGTGCCGCTACTGATGTGCTGGGTTTCACTAGGCCACCACAACGAAACCCCTGGTTCGATGAAGAATGCAGACTGGCACATGAAGCAAAGAACGAGGCCTACCAAGCAATGCTGCAGACTAGAACCAGAGCTGCTGAGAGAGCAGCCCGGGAGCTCTACGGGCAAAAGCGAAGGGAGGAACGCCGACTTCTCAGGAGGAAAAAGAGAGAGCATGCGAAGCGGGCGGTCAAATCTATTGAGGACTGTAGCGGCAGGGGGGATGTTCGAAAGTTCTACCGAAAGGTGAGGCAAACTACCCAGGGTTACAAGGCCAGAACGGAAGCCTGCCGAGACGAGAGTGGGAATATGGTGGTAGACACACAGTCGGTGCTGAGGATCTGGAAACAACACTTTTCTAGACTGCTAAACAGCGAAGATGGCCAAAATTCCGCTGTAAGACAGAACACTCCATTCAACCTGGACGATGATGGTCAAAATTTCCGTCCACCCGACCCAAATGAAGTGCGGTTAGCGATAGCCAAGCTTAAAACGTACAAGGCTGCTGGTGCGAATGGCCTGCCAGCCGAGCTATTCAAAGCAGGGGGAGATGACTTGGTAGGGAGTATACACCAGCTTATCTCCAAAATTTGGTCGGAGGAAAGTATGAATGGAACCTCGGTATAGTGTGCCCCATCCACAAGAAAGGAGATGCTCTGACCTGTTCCAACTACAGAGGTATAAGTCTCCTCAACGTCGCATACAAAATCTTGTCATCTGTACTGTGTGATCGCTTAAAACCGTTTGTCAACGATCTGATCGGCCCCTATCAGTGTGGTTTTAGGCCCGGCAAATCAACCGTCGATCAAATGTTCACACTCCGACAGATTTTGGAAAAAACCCAGGAGTTTCAAATCGATACACACCACCTCTTTATCGATTTTAAAGTCGCATATGATAGCGTAGACAGAGACGAGCTATTCAGAGCCATGGCGCATCTCGGCATCCCTGCCAAACTCGTCCGCTTGTGCAGGATGACGATGGAGAAATCTCGCTGCTCCGTCAAAGTCGGCAAGAACACCACCGAACCCTTTGATGTCGAGAAAGGTTTGAGGCAAGGCGACGCGTTATCATGCAACCTGTTTAACATCGTTCTTGAAGCAATTGTACGCAACTCGCAAGTCAACAACAGAGGTACAATTTTTCAAAAGTCTGTTCAACTACTTGCTTATGCAGATGATATTTAATTGATATCATCGGATGAGAATCTACTTGGGTGCTTTGAAAGGAAGATTCTTCGGGTGATTTTCGGTCCAGTCTGTATCGATGGAGTATGGAGGAGAAGATTTAATAACGAGCTTTACGGGCTTTACAGCGACGTCGACCTGGTCAAGAAGCTGAAAGTTCAGCGGCTGAGATGGCTGGGACACGTGGAGCGTATGGACACCAACGCACCAGCCCGACGAGTCTTCGAATCTACCCCTGACGGTCTGCGCAGCAGAGGAAGACCCCACCTTAGGTGGCGCACACAAGTGGAAAACGACCTCAACCAACTTGGAGTGCGTAACTGGAGGCAGCTAGCTAGGGACCGAGCTGGCTGGAGGGGCTTGTTGGTTGAGGCCGTAGTCCATCCTGGGCTGTGAGCGCCATCTAAAGTAAAGTAAAGTAAGTAAGTAAGTTGGACAACCGACGGAAATGTGTATTAATACGATTTCGGAGTTGGACAGCTGTCTAAAGTTAGACATACTTTGGAATGGGTTTATTAATAAGACTGTGAGTTTCCTCGAGTAGTAGCCGTGGCGTGATGGTTAGTGCGATGGACTGTCATGCCGGAGGTCTATGGTTCGATCCCCAGCCTCGCCACCTATTTATTTAAAAGAAAAACGGCTACTGCCTCTTGCGAGGAATTGACAAATCCTCCAAGAGTATCTCCTGTCACAGAAAAGTGCCGCTCGTTAGCCGTTCGGATTCGGCAATAAACTGTAGGTCCCCTCCATTCCTGCAGACACGCACACAGGAATGGTTGAGAGTTGTAAGTCACTAGGCCCTAGTTCTTCATGAGCTGTTGTGCCATTAAATTTATTTATTTTTGTGAGTTTCCAAGGGCGTTTTTAGTTGTGAACACAATTTCCTAGAACTCTTCCAAATTAAAATTTCTGTTAAACGAATCATTGTTGTTTAACAGCTCTTCATCCAGTTCTTTAGCACAACCGTTAATGTTTAATGCTTTTAACACTTCATCATCGAAACATATTCTCGAGCTTTTCGAAACCTATTTTCGAAGGGAGTACAATTGTAGTGAGGGGAGTACAGTGAATGCCAGGGGAGTACGAATACTCCCGCAGTACTCACTTCGGCAGCTTTGGGCAGAACGCAGGAGTTTAAAGGTTTTGCAACCCAAAAATTAAGTGAGTCTTCTATTGGTACACTTCGTAGTTCTCACCCAGCAGGGTGCTTGCTAACAATAATTAATTCAATTTCAATAGTGCGGTAGATATTCTTTCTTTTGCATGGAATTTCCACTTTTTGTCAGGCGAAAGGAAGTGTGAAGTGAGAAAACGCAAACGAAATATAACAATGGTCAACAAAACACAGAGGCCGATTTCACAGAAATATCATCATATACATTGAAGTAGGCCCCATGGACCCTGTTTAGATTGAAAAGATTTGGGACGGTATCACGGCAGTTTGTGGGAAAGAAAAGTGCGGGGTGAAGTGGTCGTGGGGCGCGAATGTCTAAAAACCAGACTAATGAGTCTCATTTATTTTTGTTTCAATGTGCAAAATTTTGGTATTGTTGTTGTATCAATGTATTTTGAGGCGCCTATCACCAGTCCGGACTCAATTTTCACAATTTAATCAGGGTCATAGACGACTCAGTGTTAATTTTGAATTTTTAAAAAAAGCATGCAAGAACTTAGAAAAGACACAATATATTTTTTTCTTTTAATTTAAAATTCGCATTCACTCATCTAAAGAAAGTATTATATCATCATTAGCGTTGCCAGACGTCCCGGTTCGCCCAGGACGTCCCGGATTCCGCACATAAATTTAACTGTCCTGGCGGGGCAGCTTTTTTCCCGGGTTTAAACCAGAATTCATTGCAAAAACATGTTTACATTCTTACGTTTCTCAAAAGAATAACTGCGCTGTGATATAGATTTAACTTTAAGAAGAATGCCATTCTGGCAAATTGACATCTGTCACTTCAAATTGGAAGAATTATTAACATTCGTTTGGTTCCCAAAACTGCCAATTTCTTCCAATTTTAGTACAAAATTAATATAAAAAACTAAATTGGACATGTTTAAAAACTAGCAGTCGTATTTATTGACTAGACAGACAGTAGAAATATGTCGTGGAAATATGAAATACTTATGTCGAATACCATACAACCAAAAAATCGAGTCTGTTTAGCAAAAACTCACTTTTTCTAGACAGGACAAAGTAAATTTTTCGTTTTTATAGCAAGATCTACGGGAACTTGCACAAACGCTAGAGAGATTTGACTTTTCAAAAGTATTCGTCGTTTGTTTAAAGTCCATTCATCCCTGCTTGTTGCCGAATTAAAAATGCTTACTTTATAACTTTGACGGCTGTCAAAAGTTACTTCTTTCTTTTTATTTTATGGTGAGGAAGATAAGATTTGTTTCGCAGTGCGAATTAAGTAAGGCTATGTATGAATTGGATTTAAATCGAGCTGAATTTTGTCCGAAGTTTAATCTTTGACTCTTATGAGTTGTACACGGGAACTTCAAAATTAAATCTCGGATAAAATTTTAAATCGAAATTTTATTCGAATCGCACCATGAAACATTTTCCGTAGTCAAATGGAACAGTAAGAAATTTTCTCAAAACTGGCATCTGGTTTTTATTGTTTGGCTGATAATTGATGGGATCATTGAATTTTAAACACGAAAATATTACTTAACAACATAAAATTTTGAAAAAAAAAATAGTTTGACCATAATTTTTTTTCATTATTTTTTCAATATTTTGAGTTTGAAAATTAATTTTGAAAAAAAATGTTTTTTCTAGTAACTCAAATCAAAAATAAAATAAAAGAATGGATTTCTGGCTTAAAAAAAAAAAGTATAACATGACATTGTAAATGTAAAGCGTTGTTTTTTCAATAATTTTTTTTATATTTCAAGTCAATTTTTTAGAAAATTGCTCCTCCCTTACGATGTTTTTCTTGTCTTAACCCAACCTACTGGCTCCAGCTCTTTGGTGCACCTTATACCGAGCACCCTGTATATGACAGTCATGAACTATTTTAAATTAAAAAAAATTATATTTAATATTTTACGTCAAATAAATTGTATGTGATGTATATTCCTCTTACGCTGAATAGGCTCAGTAGTTCAGTCGTTGCCGTGCGGTGTATAGAGGATAAATGGCTCAGAGTTTGGAGTAGATATTCCGGTTAAGGGTTCGATGTGCAGGATAAATTAACCATTTAGCTGTAACTAGCTTTTAAATGGATTGGGTTTAAAATAAACGGTATGTGGTAGAATTCTGTATTAAAAATACTGTATGCCAAGATATTGTATGTCAAAATTCTGTAATGTGCAAAATTCTGTATGAGCAAAATATTGCAAATCAAATTCTGTATAGCAAAATTCTGGTTAGAGTCAAAATACTGTATTTCAAAATTTTGTAAAAACAGATTATTCTTTATTATAGGTTTTAATGACGTCATAACGTTTCAAAATGAATACATCGGTTGTAAATTCGAATAAAGGCAAAACAAAGTCATTAAACGTTGCATACCTACCTAAAACGATTCGCCAAAAATTAAATTAATATTGATTTTGAAATTTTTGTAAAACTTTTTTTTTATCTTTAGAAAAAATTTGAATTTTTTTTCTTATTATTTATTTACTTTCTAGCTTACATAATTATAGATTTTTTCGTGTACTGTCCAAAACTACGAATTATAACTAATTTTCAGCGAAAATACTTCAAAGTTCATATATAAAAAAAAATAAATTGTGTAGAAATTCGTAGTTTTGATATATGTAGGTACATTTGTTGTTTTACCAAGCGACAACATTCAATGCTGTGTCAAATGCTGAAAAAAAAACGCCTATAACAAGGAATGCACAAAAACTTTTCATTTCAAGTGACCAGCTTACTGCCTGAACAGAATAGAATACTGATGGAGCTGGAAACAGAGCTGCAAAAGATGTCAAATAGTGTCGTCTATAAACGTTCTATTTACTGAGCGCCCACAATGCAGCTGTACAGCTGTGAAATTATTTTGAAGAAAACCAAAACAATATTCTTGTGTACAAGCTCGGAATTCAAATTTTTTATTCCCAATATTTTTCCTTTTAATTAATAATTTTTTTCGCGACACAAATAACCACAATATTTTTTTCCGAAGCAAAAAGTTGTTTTTTTTTTTCATCATACAATTTGAAACGTCAATAGTGCTGCAAGTGAAAAGTTAAAAGTTGGCGAACTCTTTCCTCTGCGGCTGCAGCACCGTATGCGTCTACGTTGCGTTGTATTCGCAACATTGAATTTGTGTGAATTCAATATTTTGACAGCTATGTATTTCAGCTGCGGCTCCAGTATTCTTTTCAGGCAGTTAATTCATAAAAATGCCAAACCGCGCTCTGTTTGACCAGGCCTTTTTTTTTGGATATGAATATCCAAAGTTGTGGTTTTCAAGTTTATCTTTATGCTATAAATAAATTTAATCTATTGAGTTTTTTTTTCACATTTCTAAAGAAAAAACCCTTCAGCTATGTATGTATATGGGAAATAAGTATTATCAGAAGTTATCCAACATATTATTAGAGTTGCCACACAAATATTTTAAGAAATCTGCAATAAGTGTATACTGTTCTCTTTTATATTTAACCAATTATGGTTGACAGAAAAGATAAGAATGTACTACGAATTGCTGCGGATGTATTTCGAGATGCATAATGGACATGAATAGCTGTTTTTTATTATATATTTTGACCTTTGACCAAGCGTTATGTTCGATTTTAGATGAGTTGTATAAAAATGAATTTAAACTGAAATTAGTTTTAAAACTTTATAAGTGTAACAATGTATTTGGCTCTATCAGTATTATAAAATAAAAATATCACAAATTGTGTTCCTAAGTGCAATAAAGCCACAATAAATTGCTGTTTTGTTCTAAATTTTCTTGGAAAAAAAATATCGATGTCGATATTTTTGTCGACATTTGTTCAAGTGGATATTTTAAAATTTCGACAGTTTTTTAGTCGGTCAAAAATATTTCCGTATTTTAACTTTCAAAGAGGTCCTTAATAATCGATAATTAGACCAGTCGACATTCTTTCTGTCGATCATTTATACGTATCTCTTAGATTTTGTGTATTAATAAAAATTCTCAATAACTTCGTTAACAAAAGTTCTTCAAAGTCTCAGAGCTCAATGCCATCCTACCTCACGGGCTAGTTATAGCGATCAGGAAAACGCATCAGGAAAAATTTTCTTTTTGGTAATTTAATGTTTTATTATACGATTTGAAATATAAAAATGATACAAATCGATGATAAATCAATTGAAACTGGACCCTAAGGGGCTAGTTATAGCAAACAGGAAAATTTACGTCAGTAGATGAGCCTACCACCAAATTTTTCGTTTTAAAATACTTGCGAAAAACTTTTTCGTTTACAATCAGCAGTAACAAGTGTAGTAGTAGATCTACAGGAAAAATAGAAATTGGGACTCAAATCATTGGAACGATTTGTTCCATTTTGTTTGAAATAGTAAACAGCTGGCACGAAAAAATAATTCGCACCAGGAAAATAATTAGAGGCTCTCCCAAACCAACGCGATTAATCGCCGCGACAATAGAAAGCAATAACAACAACACGTGGTTGTCAAACAAAACAAAACAACACGTTGTTGTTATTGTTTTCTATTGTCGCGGCGATTAATTGCGTTGGGTTGGGAGAGCCTTAAATATGTACCTACCTATATAAACATTTTTAAGCAAAAATATTTATGAAGTGGAAAGTTTTATTTTAATTTCCCAAAAAATTCATTTATTCATTTGTCATGGACCAGTGTAGGTGGTATTTGTGTTGCAAAACGAATAAAATTTTTGCAAATTTTACATTAAAATTTGTTCTTGGGGATCTCAGGCGATCACAATTGGGACAATATTTCTTAAGAAGACCAAATATTTAGGTATTTATCGTGCAAACAAAGTCTGTCGTGCAGATATTAGGATTTTAAGTCTAGCTCAGTTGTGGGAAATGTGCACTTATGGCAACTCTGCACATTATAATAGTTTACTAAAAGAAGCCGATATTCTTTATCCGTTGAAACAAAGGTTTCGCGGAGTACAGTCGTATTTATTCGAATCGCTTGTTGTGAATTTTCTGAACACATTTTCTGTTAAATTTTCCAAGGAAAACATCAATTGATATTTAATTACGGTACACGATTCTAAAAAAATAAGCCCATTTTCTTTTAAAATCACTTTCTACTTATCCACCATATACTAAATGGTAAGTAATAATAGAAATGTCTTCAATACTGTGTAATATCCTTAAAAAAAATTTTGTAATTTTTTTTTTTTAATAAAAGAAAAAAAAGAATAGTATATTAGAGTGGAGCGAGACTTTCTTTTTAATTTTGTCTATAATCTTTGCATTGAAGATTGGTGCTACAAGACATCAAAAAAGTGCAAACGAAAATTTAGCTCGATTAAAAATATCTGGAGGTTTCACAACGCTATTGAAACTGTATGTGTGTGTCCATAAAAAAATGTAGAATATTAGTTTTAAGCGGCCCATATACACAACACAAGTGTGTGCACCGGTGTCATAACACCAGTGTGGCCTTCCGCCATACACGCAACACATTTAGCAACACCGACACAAAAAATCAAAAGATTTTGATTTTATTGACACCGTGTTCGACACCGAAATCGGTATAGACACTTGCCGATACACACACCACATTTGAGTACACCGACACCAGTGTCGACACAAGTGTTGTGTGTATGGGCCGCTTTAGTTCCTCTGCAGGTGATTACTTGCTCTATAGGACAAGTATGTATTGGTTTCTTTGGGGGTTGTTATCAAAATGGACAATACGATGATGGAGAATTCCGAAAAAATGTGTTTCGACATACCATCTTTCGGTCTGTGGAGTTTGTCGTCCACTGTAATTTGAGCTAGAGCCCAAACGGGTAATTTGATACAGAGCATTTTAATGTGATACTCTAGAGCGAAAATTCGAATTTTTGATTTATGTAGCTCTCGTAGATACCTACACTATAACAAAATGATGGTTGTAAAAAACTGCAGTTCAGATTTTTGCCATAAAATTCGCATAGCAGAAATAGTGTTTAGATGTTTTTTTTTTGAGAAAAACATCTTATTTTCGAGTTATTCTCGTAAATTATCTGAATGGGTTCACCAATTTTGTTATGATTTCAGACTCTAGTGCTTCTAAGTATTTCAAGCAATATTGAATTCAAAATTTTTTAAAAGAATTAAAAACAAAAAATCAAGCACCGCAGCCTACCAGCAAAAAATATCACGAGGATGGAGTTCAGAAAATAAGAAAAACCATATAAGTCAAGTCGTATCGTAAAAACCAAACATTAGAATAAAATTAGAAAAGTCAATAAGCATTATCCAATTATTTCTAGCCTGATTTTCTTCTCCGGTAGTTTACTATATCGGTCTAAAGTTTTCAGACTAACATACAAAGATCCATTTGTGATAGTATTTCATTAGGTGTCTAATTTAGTAACTTGTGCTGTAATTTAAAATGAAATATTAAAAAAGAGGTTAGTAATGATCAAATATAAAATAATATAAAAATAAATATATAAAAAAATCAAATTTCGTGAATAGTTAAATTATATACATACGCATTTCTACGTGTTCTAGTCAACGGTTTTATAAAGATTTAACCTTTATCTATTCAGATCCATAACGAAATTTTGCAACTAAGTCTTCTCACTTTAAACGGAGCTTACATCAAATAAGTTATTTTCTGATTTTGTTATTGACTTTCTGATTTTGTTCGCCATAATAACAAAATACCCTTGAAATCCGATAAACACAAATACTTTTAAATAAAATATAATCAATTTTGCCGCTTATTCGCTTTTTATTTAATTTTTAAGCATTTAGAAAACAAAAACTATAGGTACCTACAACATATAAAAATTAGTATCCATACATACCTACATTATATATTTTTCTTAAAAATTAAAAAAAACAATCTTTATAACAGTACCTTCCACAGAACCGTTCTCTAATTTCTGTAATTTTTTTCCGAAATTTTTTTTAAAATTTTTGTATGTACATATTTATGTATATTTATATATCTTTAAAAAAAATTGATGGCACAAAACGCTCATGAATAACCACGGCCTAGTTACTCACAACCCTCAACCATTCCTGTGTGCGTATATGCAGGAATGGAGGGACCAACAGTTTATTGCAGAATCCGAAAAGCTAAGGTGAGCGGCACTTTTCTATGACAGGAGTTACTCTTGGAGGCTTTGTCAATTCCTCGCAAGAGGCAGTATCCCTGAAAAACCCTTTCGTGCTTAAGTGGCAGGATAGCCATAGTGAGACTGATAAATTGCTATTTATATATACTTATGTAAAATATCAGTTGGGTTACCATCTATTAATTTTAATTTTAATTTTTTTCGCACAAAAAGAGAACAAAATAATACGAAAATAGAAAAGGTAGCAAGCGAAAATACTTTTCCTTCTAAAGTTTAATAAAAAAAATTCAAATGATTTTATGTATTGTTATTATTTCATTTCATTAATTAAAAAGGAATTATTAAATATAAGAAATGAAATTGAATAAGCCAAACGAAACTTAAAAAACGATGATTTTTTCTTTTTTAAATCCAAAATTTGTTTTTTTGAAAATTTTGATATGAAGTATGATTCTTTTGAGAAGCTTTTGTATACAAAATTTAATTTAAATTGGTTACGCGTATAATGAGAGAGTCCAAAATAAAAAAAATGGTTCTGTGAGAGATACTGTTAATAATGGCCAACCGTAAATTTTGTTTTTAGGTGATCATAGACCATACTAATATTAGTATTAAGAACAATTTTAATCAAAATCGTAGGAGTCGTGTTCAAGAAAATTTATATTTTCTGTAGTGGTTTTTTAATATTTATATAGAAGGTACCGTTAATTTTGACTATAAGAAAAATTTTTGTTCAAAATATTTAAGATAATGTTAAAAAAATGGTTTTCCAAACAAAAATTTTGAGATTTTTTTAAAAATCAATAAAAAAAAGTTTTTTTGAAAAATTTGGTATAATACTACTAAAATATTTCAAAAGATTCTCCATAATCAAAATCAGCCTATTCCTTTTCGAAAAAACCAAAATAAAAAAAAAAAATTTTCAATGGGAGAATGGTGTCAATTTTTTGGAAATTTAACTTTCACAAAAAAGTAGCATATATGTTACTATAAAACTGTAAAAATCCGAAATAATGAAATTCTTGAATTTACCAGTAAATCCAAGAGCACCCAGCATTACGGCGTATAAATAGTGAGGTATGTATGGGGAGGCATGTTGCCCCCTGAAACCCCCCTTCTTGGCACACTATAGGATTTAGGTAGGTAGGCAGCATGCATTACGCCGTAATGCTGGGTGCTCTAGGATTTACCGGTAAATTCTAGAATTGCATTCTTTTGGCTTCTTAGAGTAACATATACAATATACATATACGTGGAGACAAGTCGGTTTTAAAGTTGTCCGAAACCTCTTTTACTGTAAAGGGAGCTTTTGGGAATGTTAGATAATTACATTTGGTCCACTTCACAAAAGCGACATAAGGCCAAATATGTAAATTTGGTCTTACGTCGCTTTTGTAAAGTGACATAAGGCCAAAGACCCAAATTCGGCCTCATGTCACTTGGCCTTATGTCACGGCACCTTAAAGTCTAAAGTGATTGCCTATGCCGACGACGTTGCAATATCAGTATCTGGGAAACACCCACAAGTTCTTTCGGAACTCTTACAAAATGCCTTAAACAGGCTCACCAATTGGGCAAAGCATTGTGGATTGGACGTCAACCCACATCAAATGGAACTAGTACTCTTTACGAGAAGGTAAAAAATTCCTAAAATTAACCCGCCCACAATTAAAAGTATACCCCTAAGATTTTCCGACCAAGCCAAATATTTAGGCCTTATTTTAGACAAAAAACTAAATTGGAAGGCTAATATTAATGAAAGAGTAAAGAAGGCTACTGTAGCACTCTTTACTTGTAAAAAGGCCATTGGCTCAAAATGGGGCTTTTCCCCAAAAATAACCCACTGACTATATACCTCGGTAATCAGACCGATACTCACATATGGAGTTGTCGTATGGTGGACCGCACTGGACAAGATGGTAAATTTAAATAAACTCATTAAAGTCCAGCGGTCAACAGGTATGTGAATCACGGGAGCACTTCGCTCAACACCAACAGCAGCTTTAGAAATACTTCTAAACCTAACACCTCTTGACATCTTCTTCAAAATGGTTGCAGCCAACTCATGCGTTAGGCTTAGAGCCACCTCTCAATGGATCAGTAACAACACTGGTCATATAGTCGCTTAGACTATACCACCCCAAAAATGGTATTCGAAAATAACTTCCACATTTCCATCCCCTCAAGATCCTTATCCTGGCTTAAAGAAAACGTTATATATCTTGTAAGGATATACGTATCTTTTCAGACAGCCAAGCCGCTCTCAAATCTCTCGCGTCTGTCTCCAAAAACTCTATCACAGTCCACGACTGTCGATCATCTCTGAATAAGATGACAGAACAGTTTAACATTCACCTCATTTGGGTGCCGGGCCACAGTGACATTCCGGGAAATTGCAAAGCTGATGAGCTCGCCAAAAACGGAACACTTCTGCCCACTTTTAGACAGAGACACAACATAGGAACACCACTTGCTACATGCAAACACCTCTTCAAACAATATGCTCTAGAATCAACAAATGCTAGATGGTTACAGGGTACCACCTGCCTAGGCTTGATTTCCATGAGCAGACAAAGTAAGTTCCACAATTGGAGTCATAACAGGACACTGCCTCATAGGTAGACATGCTAAGAGGCTGGGGGTGAGTAACTTTCTTTAGTGGTACCACAATGGACCTTTGGGGTCTAAGTGAGTCAACAACATCTAGACGGCCACTCTAACCTAACCTAACCTAACCTACATATATAGTATGAAATGTGTCAAATGGAATCGGGCTTTGAGTGACAGTAATCATGTTACTGACTATTCCATACAAAAATTTGGGGCCCAACACACCTTTTTCCACTCTAGCTTTCTATTCATGCCAAGCCTGTTTTAACTACATATAATGTATTAAGTTTTTTTTTCTTTTTTTTCAAGATAAAAAAAAACGGTGTTCCTAGGTATCTGATGAACTTCCTGACAAGAACTTGTGACAATATTTTTCAAATTTAGGCAACACTGTTCATACAACCGCCTGGATTTTTTGGTAATTTTTTTTCGGCGGAAAGAGACTAAGCGGCAGAAACCACAATTCAAAACTCAGCAACAAAGGTTTGTATCAGATATAGAAATTGCATTAAAGTTATGGTTTCTTAATAAGAACTCCCTCGTTTTTTAAGGTCTAGAGAGGAAAAATTCACTGTCCTCTCTTCAGTGGTTGAGTCGAAGAATCGTATGAAATGCTATAAAAACCGGATAACAGATATTGAATTTTTTTTTTACTTTATCGAAAGCTCTGAAGATCTTCACATCATTGCTGCTAGCTGCTGCTGCTCCTGTGAGGCATGCGGTGATAGATTACTAGTTCAATTTAATCATCATAATATATAAATATCTTATATGTATTTGTTTTCTCTCATGTGCATCAGTTTTATTTAAACAATTTTATTGATTTGCTGCTTTTTTCTCCCTTTATTTTGTTTTTTCTTCTCTATTTGCATTTTTTGTATTTTGCTCTAATTTATTCTTAACAATGAGTTCTGTTTCTTATTACTGTGCAGATCCCTCCATGAAAACTGAGATCAAACGATTTTCGGAACAAAGTAATGGTTTCAAGGTTTGTTATTTAAATGCACGTAGCCTTCCGAAAAAATTGAAAGATTTAAACCTTATATTTAAGGATTCTAGCGTTGATGTTATTTGTGTTTCTGAGACTTGGTTCAAAAAAAATACACCTGCTTCTAAGGTGAATATATCCAATTATTCCGTTATTCGAAATGATAGAAAAAAAGGCAAACAGGGCGGTGGTGTAGCAATATATTATAGGTCAACTCTTAACTGCGAAATGTTTGCTAAGTCGACTGGTGTAAATACGGAGTATTTGATTGTTGAAGTAACATATGGTTCTAGGAAATGCTTAGTTGCTTGCGCATATGTTCCTAATAAAAGTTGTTCTCCATTTGCTTTATTTAGGAAGCTATCATCACAATTGGCTGACTCATATGAACATGTTCTTGTATTTGGAGACTTTAATAGGGATTTATTAAGAAATACGTCACGACGGGCTAGAGAAATGCATGATTTTGCCCATTCCTCGGATCTTACCATATATAACACTGATTACCCAACGCGATTCAGCAATAAACAATTCGAGTATTCTAGCCTTCTTGACCTTTTGATAGTACGTCATACTTCCTTGGTTACTGATTTTAAACAGCTCCATTTTGGTGGATGTTCTGACCATCATTTGATTTGTTGCTCTTATAATATCTAAGCTCAATAGTTTCACTCATTCTTTTATTCAATATTTTTTTAATTAACTATCAAGTTTTTTGGATTCAAAATAGTTTTCAATAGGATCTCTATGCTCTACAAAAATTCGAGTTATTGAGCTATTTTGTGTCAATAATTTAACAACTTCAACTAAATAATAGTCATTCTAGGTCTTCTGCTTGGCTGATGTCAATTACATTCATCTGTCACATCAAGGACTCTTTCTGTAGTCTCTGGAAAGGACTTAAAGAAAAAGTTAATTATTACATCAGAAAGTCAACTTTTCCCATTTCTTCTTTAGACTTCAAGCCAATTAGTATGATGTTACGCTTATCATAAAACCTAAAGAAGCTTACAAACAAGATGAGAAAGTTCTTCACGTGTCTCCAAACAGTTATCATTAATTATTTAGTGCTAGCCATTAAAAGCCATCTAAGACGAAAGCAATATCATTATTTTTTTTTTTTTTTTGAAACTGTTAAGGTTAACTGTTGTATAAAGATTCCTTATAATGCCACGATGCCCAAATTTATAAACGAAATTTTTGATGAGTAAAATAGATACAACAGATACAAATTATATATGTATAAGTAAAGGCCGTATTATGGCTAGCGAAGAATAAGAAGGAGAAATTTCCCTTAAATAATCGGCCTGATCGAGGTAACCGTCGGAGCGGAACTCTCTCCGATTTCATACGAATCGGAGACATTTTGCTTGTCGGAGAACTACCTCGAAGCAAAATGTCTCCGATTCGTAGGAAATCGAAGAGAATTCCGCTCCGACGGTTACCTCGATAGGGCCGAATATAATTTGCAGTGTATATACGCTGCTCCTTTTATTAGAGTCCGTAGCCATCGACCAAAATATTGCGTCATAGAAGGACACGGTAGCATCTAACTGATGAGCCCAACTGTCATGCCTGGGCTAAATGCATTGGAACATAATAGGTCACAAAAAAAGTGTAAATTGAATTTCATTTAATACAGTCCACGCCTTAATATACATAGCTATCCTAGAACTTTTTGTCCACTTCAGATCCGAATCGCTATTTGAACTCATCATGATGCATTTTCTTTATAATATGTTAATGGAAAAATTAAATGAACCACCAATTTCGAGAAGGGAATAAATCCATTTGACCTAATTTTTCACAAGACGAAGAAAACTTAATATCTTCTTTATTTTTCATTTCCTAGATGTTTGACCAATAGATGATTTAAAGAGCACTAGGATTTGAGCTTGGATTTATTTCCTTTTTGATATTTGAAAATTTAAGTTTTAAAATTAATTTTTCAAAAAGTTTTTCTCAAAAAATTTGAATCAAAACATAATCTGGCTTAAAAAAAGTAAAGCATGACATTTTGAGTGTTGCAGTTGTTTTTTTAATGATTTTTATCTATTTTAAGTCCATTTTTTCTAGAACATTGCCCCTCCCGCCTAAACAGGGGAAATAGACCCCCTCCTGTACGATTTTTTGCTTGCCTTAACTCCACCTACACGCTCTAGCTTTTTGTCACACCTAAGGTGAATCACCCAGGATTTGTTTCTTTCTTAAGGCTTATGCTTTAAAAAATAAAGTATATCTCGATAGTCCCTTACAGAAGACATTCGCATCAAAAACAAAAAGTCATTTTTGAAAATTATGTCGTTTATTACCTTCTTGAAATTTGTGGTTCAATTATGGAACTCTTGGGTCCTTGCCAGTAAATTTAAAAAAATCTCGAACACAAATTGTTTTAGAAGTGCACAAATCTTCTGCTTATTCCTAAAACTGCAATCTAATACTTTTGTTATAATCAATTATCAATTATATCAAATAATTTAGTTTTTAAGTTTAAACTTTCCTTAATAACTCAAAATTTAAAATATATATATATTATGCCTATTATTAATTTAACATAATTATATTAACATTTAAACATATTTTTGTTTGTGTTTGTGTATTCTTATTTTCGATATTAAAAATTATTTGAATTGAGTCGAGTAAATAAAATTTTGCACAAGTCTTTGTTTTTTTGTTTCTTAAGCTTTGAAACTGAAATGGTTGCAACTCAAAAAATGTATGAAAGTCGTTGAAATTAATAAAAAGAAGTACAGGAAGGGGTGTATATTACATGTACAGTGTAGGTAAGTGAGTAAGGCAGCAATATTAAAAAAAAAAATAAAATAAAAACAAAGTAATATACAACTGTCATATTACCGATCTATAGGAAAGTGTCTTAAGATTTTAAATCGAGAAAATAGTGAACAAATTTTTTTAAACTGAAATAAAAGCAAATAGCAATAGTTTATAAAAAAAATAAAAAAAAACATTCGGTTCTGTGTCAAATGCTGAACAAACGCTTGTGACAAGGAGTGCAAAAATCTTTTCATTTCAAAGTTACGTTATGTCTCTTATTCCACAGTCATGTGAAGTGATGTTTCTTAGCTGAATATATCGACCCCTTCCCGCCAAATTATCGTAAGCGACATTTTCATATTGTCACATAAAGTTAATTATTTTATTTTTTCCTGTGCACCAAAAGCATCCGGACCTTATTTCATCTGTCAATAACAGTATTGTTAACAATGTTCAATGCTGAAATTTGGCCTAATTGATTTTGTTGCTGAACAATATATAAACAAAATTTCGCTTACGATACTTTTTATTTTTGTCGCTTACAATAATTTGGCGGAAAGGGCTCGATATTATTCTAGAATACTTTTGAATTCGAACAATTTTTTTTTTAAGATGGAAACATTTGTTTTGCTTTATTATCTATTGTATACTGATTAATTGAACTGATAAAAAAAAAATAAAAATAAATTTGATGGCACAACAGCTCATGAAGAACTAGGGCCTAGTGACTTACAACTCTCAACCATTCCTGTGTGCGTGTCTGTAGGAATGGAGGGGACCTACAGTTTATTGCCGAATCCGAACGGCTAACGAGCGGTACTTCTCTGTGACAGGAGATACTCTTGGAGGATTTGTCAATTCCTCGCAAGAGGCAGTAGCCGTTTTTTTCTTTTTAAAAAAAAAAAAAAATTGAACTGATATTATTATTAAAAAAAACTTCGTTTTGATTTGTTTATAAATCAAAACGATCTGTGTTGACGACATTATTAGGGGCTTCGTTTGTTTCGAATGGCGCAGGATTGTGTTCAGCAGACGCGGTAGCTACTTTGGAAATACTAGGCAAAAGAGCAAACTTACCTGTCGTGCACGTGGGGCAAGTCGAGTTTTGATTTTGTAATGAGCTATCAACTCCGGCGCAAATATAGTGGCACCACGAGTCGCAGTTGTCGCATTGGACCATATCTCCAAAAGAGTCCGGTTGTTCGCATGAGCAGCAATTGAATTCTTCCTGTAGAATAGGTGTACTGCGCGTCTTGTTGGACTTGGAGGTAGCATATGCTGAATAAAACTCGGTGTGTTTGAAAGTTCGGAACTCCGGTTACAAAAATTAGTTCTTTATTAAATCTTTCTTACAACTAACTCTAACAACTCATTATAGTAAGTTTTACGGTAATTTTAATAACTTACTTAAAAATACATAAAAGAGTATTTCATATACGGTAGAAAGTGGTATTGGCTCCCTTGGCTGACCGAAGTCCAGTCTGGGTACAGAAATTGGGATTGACTACCTTGGCTGACCTAAGTCAATTCTGGGTACAGAATTTGGGATTGACTCCCTTGGCTGACCTAATTCAAGTCTGGTCTGGGTACGGAATTTTGGGATTGACTCCATTGGCTGACCGAAGTCAGGCCCGGGTACGAAAGGTCGGATTATTCACTGGACCGACCAACTTTTAGTTGCTCGGAGCATCAACAGAGAGCATCAAAAGTTGCTTGCCATCGCTCACTAGGCAATTTCCGAGCAACTTTTTGGGGTTGAGTATATTCAATATTCAATTGAAGTTGAAGCAACAACAAGTTGCTGAGGCAAACAACAAAAAGTTGCCTAGTGAGCGATGGGCCTAAGACATATTCTGATTTAATGGGTAATTCTTAGGCCAGGCGCGCACATGCAACTAAACAGTTTGGTTTCGATTTTGAGTACTATAGAATTATATGAGAGTCCGCGCTTATAAACCGGCGCGCACTCCCATATAATCCCATTGTGCTCAAAATCGAAACCAAACTGTTTAGTTGCATGTGCGCGCCTGACCTTACGGTCCCTTATGAACTCTGCGGTGGCAACTGAGTGTGAGCTTTAATAATGCAAACAAAATTATTGCACTGACTTCTTATAGGCTTCTGTTGTCACGATGTAGTGCACGGTTGGAAAAAGGCTTACTATTGTACTGAATTTTGTACTATTTAATTTTCCCAGTACGTAAGTACCACTTTTCAACTTTCAGTAACTATTTCAATTATTGGCTAAAGACCAATACTGAAATTTTCATCAACTGAGCTCAACACACCACTCAATAGCTTTTTTGGTTTAAGTCTGATGAAATTCATTCTGTTTCGTGCAAAAAAATCGTGATTTTCATATAAATTTCAATTAAGTTCAAAAATTTACCTTTCGAATGTAGATATTTGATGCGGTAGGAAATTGCCTCAGTTTTGCATAGCTGGGTATACATTACAAATATTTTTTCGCAACTAAAAAATTAAGGAAAATAATCAATTTTTTTTAAACTTTTTTTTTTTAAACAAGCTGTAAATTGTGTGTAGATCGAAGATATTTTTTCATATTTTGCGTAGATATTTACGGCGAGTAGATAATTTATTATCGATTTTAATTAATGCGAACTACTTATATAGGGTGTCCTAGATCGTGCACTATGTTTTGGGTGATCATTCCAAGAAAACAAAATTGTGTAGGGGAAACATTCGTACTTCCCCTTCAGGCAATTTCTGAAAAATTAAAAAAAAAAAAAATGATGTGCTATATAGGTATACTTTTTTTGAAATCTAATATTCCACGTTGTTTAATGAATAGTTTTTCAGAAATTATATTTCAAAGTTAAAATTTCTGAAAAAAAAAAAAAAATATAAAATGTGAACGGCAAAATTTTTGCGTAAACTTAACAAAATAAAACCACCAATATAGTTTATTTTTAATTTCTTAAAAACTTAAGTAGAGAGGTATGATAGAATTTTTCCGCCGCACAATTTTTTTTTAAATGATCCCATCCCAGGAATAATCCCTCAAAACATGGTCCACGAATTAGGGGACACCTTGTATACTCGTAAATAAACAAAAGTACATATTTGTCCGAAAAAATGTCAGCGCTTTTTAAAATTTGGTTTTCACTTCATTCATAATTCTAAATATGAAAAAAATATATATAAATAAAATGAAAAATAGATTTTTTTGAAAATTTGACACCAAAAATTGAATAAAAATATTAAAATTTACTTTCGAAGAAAGTTTGTAAAAAATTATCTCCGCGAAAAAAACAAGTTAATCAAATATTTCCCAAACATGTGTATTATAATTCCAAAATTCAACAACATGCCTATTATGATTACGATTTATCTCAAAATATATTAAACCTTAGGTTTTTAAGAATTTTTAAAAATATATCGATTACAAAAAAAATGCTTCTTCTCGTTCAAAAAAATAGTGAACAGTATTTGATCTCTAAATCAATATGGTTGCAAGGGGTCGATGGCAGAATGCTCGAACCAAATCTTCCTCTAAGGTGCCAGTTATAGTTTTCATTGAAACTCATCATTAAAAATTTTAAATTTAAGTTTTGAGGTACTTAAAAAACAATATCAGCGATTATTTTATTATGAAGTTAACGACTCAATTAACATTATTATTGCCAAAACAAAATTTCATTTGAGCTTAACTTTCTACATAAATTTACTTTCATTATTTTAATGATTGCACTAGGTACCTTATCAATGATGATTGGAACAATAAAATTCATTTCATGAGAAAGGTTGGGCAAAAATTATATTTTTTGGTGACCAGATATGTTAATTAAGTCATAAGCTTTATTTTGGCATCAAATTAATCATAGATTTTGGAACCTCATCATCAAAAGTTTCAATGATGAGTTTCCATGATAGCTATAACTGACGCGTAACGATGGCAACATCTTTTATTATTAAATTCCTGGTAGAATTCACGATTGGAAAAATTTCTGTACTATTTGGTCATTTTCAGTACTATTTTTTTCAGCGTTCAGTACTATCGACCAAAGTCGATTTCCATCACTGATGTAGTGTTCGTAGGTTGTTGTTGTATCATCATGAGATGCAAATCGGTGATGCGTTTCTACTACTATGTATTTTATGGTATTTTACCATAGTTGACAGATGGGAGTTGTGTTGCGCCATACAGTATGTGATGAATTCTCGGATTGGTGCGGTATAGTCGTCGGACGGGCGTATTCTCCTCACAGTTGTCGGATAGGCGCATTGAAAATAATGTAACTTCATTACAATGTTAACAGTAGATACCTGCCTATAAAAGTGATCAATGCGATGTACACTGTTTGATTGTTTTAATCAAATCAAATGAGAAAACAGATTTTTTTTAACAGAAATTGGTAGATGTTTTTATTCCAACTTAAAAAATTAATTAATGAATAGGCAGACAGTCTATCTGCATGCGCGTAGTTAGAGGGGGACAAGGGAGACAAGGGGGGGCAATGCCCCTTAACTTGTGTACTTGTTCACAGTAACACCTGAGGGAATTTTTCCTTGACAAAAAAAAAGTATCTATACCTACTTATTGACAAACAAATACCAAACCCACAATAAACTAACTGTCCACGCTATAAAAATCGAAAATTCTTAATTTTTGTTTATTTGCTTACCCAAACTACCAACTTTACTTCGAAGCTACAAATGTAAAAGTTCATTTAAATAAAAAAAAATAATTGGTACTTTCGGGAATTCAACGAACATTAAATTTATCTTTTCGCCCTGACATCTCAGAGAAGTTCATGAAGAGTAAAGACAAACAGTAACAAAATATTATATGCAGTAGAGTATCTAGTTTAGGAAAAGTTTGGGCACTGTTGACTTTGAAACCGGATTCAAAGTTTAATTGAAGAAAATTTAATTGGATTGTAAAGATATCTACTACATGTTTAGTTTACTTAAAACAATTACGGCCATATTGTTCACTTGCTTCCAAGCTGGTTTTACGGCAAAACTAGTTCTATAGGGGTTTGGAGTTTTAAGATATGGTTTGGATATTAAGATATGTATGAGTATTTTGGTTTAGAAGTCGAAGCATGTTTAAATAATAAAAAATTGTGAAAAACTTAAAACTCAAAATCCCCATACAACTAGTTTTGCCGTAAAACTAGCTTTCAAGCAAGTCGTATGGCCGTTAAAAAATTATCAACATCGACAAATTTATTGGGTGAGCGTAAACAGTCTATGTCTTAAGACCATACAAGTTCGAATGGGGATTTTTCTTTAAAATTGAAATTAAGCAGAAATATATGAAGTTTTATACGATTTCCATGATTGCGCACATTACCCCAAACGAAGGTTTTTTCTATTTTTGCTAAAATTTAAACAAATAAATTATAAAAAGAATGCAATTTTTATTGAATTATTATCCTATATAATGTTTGCATCAAATTTAAACTAAAATTGTATATTTAAGGAAATTTGTGGCATATTTCTTTAAATATACAACACGGTTTTAAAATAACGAAAAATTATAAGAAAAGTAAAGTTTTTTTAATTGTCTCTCATCAGCATAATTAATAAAATATCTGCTTAACTACAATTGATATCAAGGGTTGAAAACCTCCTTGATTATGCATTTCCACAAATTTGAACTTCACCCTTCTCCCCTTTTTGTTTAGTTGAAGGTATTTGCTTTTTTATGCAATAAATAATGTTTTATGTTTTTTTACGATCTATAGAGAAATAGATCTAAAATATTCGAACGATTAATTAAAAAAAATTGGGTGAATAACCAATTTGTTGACTTAAGTTCGATAGTAAATTACGTAAAAACAAGTTAGCTTCAACATCGCATAAACGTGGTACCTACTTATATAAAGTGAACACAAGCAAACAGAAGATAATGTTGAAAATCCAACAAAAATTTGGTTACGTTTGCAAAAACACCCCGTACCCCGTAGGTACAGCCATAATTTCGAACTTTTGGTCCGCTGGCTGGTTGCCCCCCCCTTGGGAAAATCTCTAATTACGCCAAAGTCTATCTGATACAGATAGACGACCGAATAGTAGGTACCCAAAGAACAGGTATAGTTTGTTTCGATTTTTTTATATTATTTCGTTCTAGACGTTTTGTATTTCGTTGTTTGAATGTTTTTCAAATTACTTACTTGTTTTATATTTGTTAAAAAAAAAAAAAAAAAACATGAAGTCTTTTATTATTATTTAGTTTTTCGATTATTTTGGTTTTTGTTCATTTTGATTTCGATTACTTCGCCATCAATTATTTCCTTTTTATTTTGTTTATCTAAAGGGACCAAAGGGCATTCAAATTCGCGAGAATTTAAATGCCCAAATTATGGCGAAGACATTATTGAAGGAGTTGAATGTTTTGAATTCTAGCTAAATTTTTGACAAAACTTTTTTGAAAAACTAAAACAAACCATTATCCACGTAACCTACAGCTACATACTATATACTGTAATAAAAATAATAAGAATTCATAAGGAAAATTAATTTTACTAAACAAAATAATATTTTTATTTAATAAAAATTTATTATCTTTGTTGAACGCATCTGATGGAATCAGAGATGCCAGCTTTAATTACTGTTAATTTACCTCCCGTTTATATTTGAATTTTGCAAAAGCTTTGGACATTTTCGTTGGGAGTACAATTGAAGTGAGGGCAGTAGGTACAGGAGTACACCGAATGTCAGGGGACTACGAATACTCCCTTTGTGCTCACTTCGGCAGCCCTGATCGTATAGGGTGAAATGATTGAAAACTAAAATAAAACAAAAACAAAGTAAAAATTTACAGATTTCACTCATAGAGTAACCATGGGGACATTGAAAATGACACCTGACTAATCTTTCAATTTAAATTAATTAAAACGTAATTAGCTGTTTCAGACATATTATGTACTTAATGTCACTTTCCATTTGGCAAAAAATAAATCTTGTTAATTTTCTTTAACTAACCCATTACTTTCCTGTTCAACCAAAAAAATCGTTTTTTTAAGATGATATCAAAACTCATATATATGTATGTACCTATTAGTGCAAACACAAATATGCCCTAATAACAGTTTTAAGCGCTTATAATTATGCCCTTAAAAATCAATTAAATACATATATGCCCTTAAAAAATTATTATATTATGCTCAAAACAAAATGATTATATGCCTTAAAAATATTGCTTAATAAATAGGCTAAAATAAATTTTGGTACCATTTTCTCAAAAAGTATTTGACCGATTTCGATAAATTTTATATGGTTGGAAAGCCACAATTGCGGAAATGTGCAGAATCTACTTGAGACACGCATTTACATCATTTTTGTTTTTTAACTGTCGAACACTGCATATTTAAAAAAAAAAATGTTTTTTTCCTTCAATATTTTAAAACAAATTTAAAGTTTTTCTACTTCCTAGAGTGTTTCAGTTTTTGTTGGCCGAGTTTCGGCCACGGGACAATACTAGTATGCTTAATTTTGCTTGTAAAAATATATTCTAAGTAGGTTTGCATACCTTTGTATGTTTAAAAACTGCACTTAAATGAACGACATAAATCTAAAAATAGGTAGTGTACAAGCAAGATTGTCGAACAAATTTTGCTTTGGCTAAAAGCCATTAAAACCTATTTGAAATAGGTACAAGTACATGCATGTTTTTTAAAATGGTGAATCGTTTAAATTCATTCACATGGATTTATTTAAGACACAAGTTTGCTCTCGTGGCTAACAAAAATTTTGGTACCTTTCAACGAAAGAAATTTTAAAAAGTCAGAATTACTGGGAACATGATTTTTTTTATTTTGGGTCAATATTTTCTAAATTTTCAAAAGCAATCTATACATATTGTTTAGGCCGTGTGCGAATTGAGTTAAAATCGCGTTAAATTTTATCCGAAGATTAATTTTTGACGATAGTGGGGTGAATCTGTATACGTAGAAACTTCAAAATTTTATTTCGAATTAAATTTAATCGAAATTTTAATTCAATTCACACACGGCCTTAAACATTTAGAAGCACTAGATTACAAAATTGAAATAAAATCGTTCGAGTCGATTTAACCAACTCAAAAAAAGGTTAATTTTCTCAAAAAAAAAAAAAAACTCCAACCCAAATTTCCGTAATGCGAATTTTTTCGACATAACCTGAAGTTAGGTTTTAATTTTTTGGTTATGCTATAATGCTGGTATAATGCTGCCCTTTAGACCTTTATTATTTATTGAATAAACATTAGAAGATACTGAACAAATTATAAAAATGCTGATGCTCAAATGCATTTGATAAACAAACAGCACATCTCGACCAGTGACGTCAGTGGTCATAAGTGGTGGAATGCGTAGTGCATACGACTTCGAAGACTGGGTAATGTGTTCAAACCTCATGGTGTTCATGTAGAAAGTTTTTCACAATAAAATTGGATTAAAGCTCAGCATCACTAAAAGTAGACTGATGATAGGACTTGGCACCCCCTGAAATAGCTATATCTCCAGCCAAACAAAAATAAAACAAATTAAAATACCTAAAATAAATTTCTAAACAATTGGTGGTAGCGCCTTTAAGTTGTTGTTGTTTGTTTTTCAAAAATTCAATGAAATTGACGCAATAAAGAATGGTCAAGTCTAATAAACTGACATTCTAGTATGAATAATACAATAAATAATAATAATAACAACTGAACAAACTATGTTTTTTTTATGAAAAATATACCTAAAAAAAATTGGCATGCCAAAATATGCACGTAAATCGTAAATATAAAAAAATATGCATTTACTTATAAAACGTATTTCTAATCTAGTCTCGTCTTAATAGTGTTACTAAAAAAAATATGCTGTAGCATATTTTTGGTTGTCCTACATATGCAGACCTACATAAATAGATTTCAAGCAAGCTTAACTCCGGCTTTCACACTCAACTGCATCACTGGCCTTTCTTATAGGACCGAATTGTATTCTGTATCGAATAAAAATAAATACCTATCATTTTCAATTTCAAAAAATCACAACCTACCTACCTCCATAATTATGTTCATGCATAGCATTTACATATATACCTACACTACATACAAATACACTTTTGTTGTTTTTTTTTTTCTTTTTGAATATTCTTCATTGAATATTCTTCCACTGAAGCTTGTCTGTCGACGACGACTTTTCTTCGTTTTTTCCCCGTATACCTATTGCCTACGCCTGCTGTAATTCATCGCTTGTGTTCGTTTGTTTATTTTCATCATTCTAGTAATTTTTTAGTAACACCAACCAAAAATTTAATAGTTGTACCCCTATACGCTGGAGTTCATTTTTCATATTCTAGGTTCATGTGTTCATTTCAATCATTTCGGTCATTTCTTTAGTAACACCAACCAAAAATTTCGTTGTGATGCCCCTATACGCTGGAGTTCATTTCTGATTTATTGAATTTATTTCATTTAATCATTTTAGTAACACCACAACTCTGTCAAAACGATACTATAAACATTTTCAATGTTAAAATCAAAGAAACTGAATATGAAGAAATGAATCCTTCGTATGTTTCACCCTCCAAAACCCATTTGTTTACATTGTTGTATTTGTAATTTAATTTTGTGTCGATGAATAGATGTGAAATCCAACAACAATATAGCAGGGTGGTGTGAAGATAAGTACTGTGAATGTGTAAGTTGTGAAGATAAATACTGTGAATGTATGAGTTTTATACCCGCCATTTTTACACATACCTTCTCATTTCTTATCTGATAGAGCTTGTGGGCAAACTCAAATGACAGCCGAGGATTCATTTCTTCATATTCAGTTTCTTTGGTTAAAATAATCTAAGTAAACAGAAATAATAATAAGAAAAGGGAAACAACGAAATGCGATGTAAACAAAACAAAACAATAGGCACCCCAAAGAACCTATCTCGAGTTCGATTTTGTTTTATTGAATTTGTTATTCATTCTCGTTTTTCTTACTTGGTTATGGCAACTTAAACCTAAGTAGGTGTCACTTTGTTAATTTATCTGCCTTATCGATAATATAACCTGTGTACCTACTCCTGTATAGGTGAAAACATTTGTGTGTATTTTATTTACCTAAAAAGCTTACCTCCCCTAACAAAGATAACAATTAAAAAGTACAAAGTCAATTCGTCATCTTCACTTAACTTATCACGTTGAAAACGATACGTTTTGTTTTGTAAACAAACAATTTGAACTGCCGGGAAAAAGTGGAGTGCAAAAAAAATAATTGTTTGGTTGCGTGAAATTGCGCACTTCACTAAGGTTTTTTTTTGTGATTGCGAAATTCTTATAAAATAGACCTACATTCTGCGATCATTTAATCAGTGGAAATTTTGTGGTTAGAAGTTACAGACGCATTATCCAAAAAACCATAAAAAATAATAAGAATGCCCTGTAAGGATTGTTGTAAAGGTAAACAATAAATAAGTGAAATGATTAAAAGTGCTTTAACTTAAAAAATTTATTTTCTTTAAAGATTGCAAGTGCACCAGCGCAAAATGTGGCGAATCTTGTAATTGTTCTGAAGCCTGTAAATGTGCTTGCAAAACTGCTGGAACCGAAGGAAAATGCTGCAAGTGAAAGACAATAGCCGAGAAGGGAATTGACTAAAATTCAATTAAAATTAAGAAAATAATTCAATAAAAATGAGTTTTCTTTAAACTTTGTTATTATTCTACTTAATTTTTATACGGAATCCACAATAACTGGAAAGTACCCACTTCAATGAATTTTTAACAAAAAATGGGATGGTGGATTTAACTAAATTGTAATCTAATAAAATATTGCTGATGCAATTTTTTGAATTGAAGAGTTAATAGATTGCTGTTTACTTACTTACTTACTTACTTTACTTACTTTAGATGGCGCTCACAGCCCAGGATGGACTACGGCATCAACCAACAAGCCCCTCCAGCCAGCTCGGTCCCTAGCTAGCTGCCTCCAGTTACGCACTCCAAGTTGGTTGAGGTCGTTTTCCACTTGTGTGCGCCACCTAAGGTGGGGTCTTCCTCTGCTGCGCAGACCGTCAGGGGTAGATTCGAAGACTCGTCGGGCTGGTGCGTTGGTGTCCATACGCTCCACGTGTCCCAGCCATCTCAGCCGCTGAATTTTCAGCTTCTTGACCAGGTCGACGTCGCTGTAAAGCCCGTAAAGCTCGTTATTAAATCTTCTCCTCCATACTCCATCGATACAGACTGGACCGAAGATCACCCGAAGAATCTTCCTTTCAAAGCACCCAAGCAGATTCTCATCCGTTTTTGACAGGGTCTATGCCTCTGCCCCATATAGCAGGACCGGGATGATTAGGGTCTTATATAAGGTCTCCTTGGTTCTCTGAGAGAGGGCTTTATTACTTAGATGCCTTCTTAGCCCGAAGAAACAGCGATTGGCAAGAGTAATTCTTCGTTTGATCTCTGCGCTGATGTCATTTTGCGATGTTACAGTGGAGCCCAGGTAGACAAAGTCCTTGAGGACTTCGAAGTTGTATCTATCCATCGTGACGTTTTGCCCGAGCCGACGATGTTGAGATTCCTTTCTCGATGATAGCATATACTTCGTCTTGTCCTCATTAACAGCCAAACCCATTTACGCCGCCTCCGATTCAATACTTGCAAACGCGCCGGTAACAGCTCGCTTCGTTCTTCCAATGATGTCAATATCATCTGCATAAGCAAGTAGTTGAACAGACTTTTGAAAAATTGTACCTCTGTTGTTGACTTGCGAGTTGCGTACAATTGCTTCAAGAACGATGTTAAACAGGTTGCATGATAACGCGTCGCCTTGCCTCAAACCTTTCTCGACATCAAAGGGTTCGGTGGTGTTCTTGCCGACTTTGACGGAGCAGCGAGATTTCTCCATCGTCATCCTGCACAAGCGGACGAGTTTGGCAGGGATGCCGAGATGCGCCATGGCTCTGAATAGCTCGTCTCTGTCTACGCTATCATATGCGACTTTAAAATCGATAAAGAGGTGGTGTGTATCGATTTGAAACTCCTGGGTTTTTTCCAAAATCTGTCGGAGTGTGAACATTTGATCGACGGTTGATTTGCCGGGCCTAAAACCACACTGATAGGGGCCGATCAGATCGTTGACAAACGGTTTTAAGCGATCACACAGTATAGATGACAAGATTTTGTATGCGACGTTGAGGAGACTTATACCTCTGTAGTTGGAACAGGTCAGAGCATCTTCTTTCTTGTGGATGGGGCACACTATACCGAGGTTCCATTCATCGGGCATACTTTCCTCCGACCAAATTTTGGAGATAAGCTGGTGTATACTCCCTACCAAGTCATCTCCCCCTGCTTTGAATAGCTCGGCTGGCAGGCCATCCGCACCAGCAGCCTTGTACGTTTTAAGCTTGGCTATCGCTAACCGCACTTCATTTGGGTCGGGTGGACGGAAATTTTGACCATCATCGTCCAGGTTGAATGGAGTGTTCTGTCTTACAGCGGAATTTTGGCCATCTTCGCCGTTTAGCAGTCTAGAAAAGTGTTGTTTCCAGATCCTCAGCACCGACTGTGTGTCTACCACCATATTCCCACTCTCGTCTCGGCAGGCTTCCGTTCTGGCCTTGTAACCCTGGGTAGTTTGCCTCACCCTTCGGTAGAACTTTCGAACATCCCCCCTGCCGCTACAGTCCTCAATAGACTCGACCGCCCGCTTCGCATGCTCTCTCTTTTTCCTCCTGAGAAGTCGGCGTTCCTCCCTTCGCTTTTGCCCGTAGAGCTCCCGGGCTGCTCTCTCAGCAGCTCTGGTTCTAGTCTGCAGCATTGCTTGGTAGGCCTCGTTCTTTGCTTCATGTGTCAGTCTGCATTCTTCATCGAACCAGGGGTTTCGTTGTGGTGGCCTAGTGAAACCCAGCACATCAGTAGCGGCACTTTTGATGGCATTTTGGCAGTGTTTCCATTGGTCCTCTACAGATGATGCTTGTGGCGGGCTTGTTGAGAGTTTAAGAGAGACGTGGTCTGCAAAAGTCCTGGCTATCTCTTGCGATTTTAGCTTCGCGACGTTAAATCGTTTTACAGCATCCGCTCGTCGTTGTGGCGCCATAGATATCCGCATACGTACTTGCGCTACCACCAGGTAGTGATCCGAGTCTATGTTGGCACCTCGGAACGTTCGGACATCCAGGATACTGGAAGCATGTCTGGCGTCTATCGCAACATGATCAATCTGGTTGACGGTTCGTTGATCCGGAGACCGCCAGGTCCCTTTGTGAATATTGAGGTGTGGGAATAGAGTGCTTGCTATGATGGCATTTCGCCCCGCCGCGAAATCGATGAGCCTGAGTCCGTTACCGGAAGTGTTGTCGTGCAGGCTGTGTCCTCCGACTATCGAACCAAAGATGCCCTCCTTTCCAATCTTGGCGTTGAAGTCGCCAAGAATAATCTTGACGTCGTACTTGGGGCACCTATCATACGTATCCTCGAGGAGATCGTAGAATTCTTCTTTGGTTGAGTCATCCTTTTCTTCTGTTGGGGCATGGGCACAGATCAACGTGATGTTTTTGAACTTTGCTTTGATGCGGATTGTGACCAGGCGCTCGCTTACATTTCTGAAGCCCAAGACTTCTTGCCTAAGTCTTCCCCTTACCACAAAACCACAACCAAAGAGCCGCTGACCTTGCTCCTTGCAGCACTCGCCGAAGTAGATGTCACACGTTTTCATCCTTCGGATGCCCTCTCCATCCCATCGCACTTCCTGGATGGCTGTTACATCAGCCCTTAGCCTATCCAGGTTCTCCACTAGTTGTTCGGCTGCACGTGGCCTGTTTAGGGTCCGTACATTCCACGTGCAGATCCGAAATTCATTGTCCTTGTTTCGTTTGCTGGGGTCGTCAACATTAAAATCATCCATATCCGAGGCTTGTTGTTGTTTCGGAACCGATAATTTTTTACGTGGTAGGGAAGTCACCCCGACGCACAACCCCCTAGCCTGGAGGACCAGATCCTTATTATAACTCCAAGGACGGGGAGCCGGATAAACCGCTCCTTATAGGCCTGAGCTACGAATACGTCGTAGTAGCCCATATAAGGTGTTCACTAAGTAGTTCAAACTGACTAGAACTGTAGACGCCACCGTTGGTTCCATCTGGGGAATTCCTCCGCTGCCGCCTGAAAAAAAGGAGAAGTGCCTTAGTGGAAACACTCCTCCCCCCCTCTCTCGTCTGCTGCCACCTTAAACCGTCCACAGGGATTGGATCCCCATCTTCAGTCAAAGGTACTAGGCACCCGATGTTCACCACGGGGAGGTGAGAGTAGGAGTTGATAGACAGAGGTTGAATGTGGACGCTTGTGTCCTCTTGAATGCACCGCGTTGTCTACCCTTTGAACATTGCTGTTTAGTATTCAAAAAATTGATGTCTTCTTCTTTTTTAGAGAATCGGAACAATTTTCTATTAATAAACGGTTTAACAGCTAAACGGGAGAATTGAAGCTTTACAAAATGTCATTCAAAATAAAACATTTTGTAGTAAAACAAACGCAAAGTGTAGGCTGTAGTGATTTCACATCGCAGCTTTAAAATCAAAATATAATTTAAGTTTGCTATCCACGTGCAGAATCTATCCTCAACAGCGAAGAAGTTGTGTCCACTATCGTTGTACTTGAGGTGACCGGCCCGATACAGCTGCATCCGAAAGGCGCACAACAACAGCACACTTTCAGTTTCAAATTTAATATTTCTCTTTCGATTCGCCTGGGTGTCCAAACGATACGACACGAGATACGTCATGAAAAGCTTGATTCAATCAATGTTTCTTAAGTGCTCCGCACCGATATAATGCTGTGACATTTTTTTTTGTTTTTTTTTTCAATATAACACAAAAATCAGGAACGTTTTCACGTTTGTCGAATGTAATTTTGCCGGCAGCATAAACGTCAAACGCCACTTTCGTTTAAATCGTTTCATTCGTTCTGTTTTATCGATCAAATTCGATCAATTTTATCGATCGTAAACATTTAAACACGTTTATTCGCTATTTTTTTATTTAAGAACCAAAATATTCACTAGAAATAATTTATATATGGCCTAAATAAAAAATTTAAATAAAAATAAAATATTATCGACTTTTTTGTTTTCTATTACTTACTTTTCAGACTTCTGAAACGGGGCTTGGAGGAGATAAGTATAAAGTATTGAATGTTAAAATATGGATGCGTGTGGTGAGATCCTCAATTACTGGAACAATAGAATGCTATCTAGTACAAGCGCCGAATTTTTTTTACTGAAGAACATAAAATTTAGCGGTTTTTAGAAAATTGAAAGAAATACCAATTTTAGGGGCCTAATAACTTTATAACCATGACAGATATGAAAAATTTGGTCATAATCAATTTTGTAGAGAGTTTTATAAGCTATTTGTTTGTATCAGATTATTTTTTGATAGGACAAATAGTTTCTGAATTAAACACGAAAAACCGAAAAAAACGACATGTTACACATTCCTGCCACTAGAGCTCGCCCCGGATTCATTGCGACTTTTTACACTTTATCATTAGGCCTCTCTTAATAAGTGTACCAAGTTTCAAAACTGTTGGATTTTTTTTTTCAGGTAAAAACCTTATATTAACTGGACTATAAAATTTTTCTGACTAAAGCCAGTACACTATAAAGTTTGTGCACGTTTTTCTCAAAAACTATTGATTGTACGAACAAAAGTGTCACAATATTTTTAATGTAAAATTGAATAAGCTACAATTTTTGCCTTCACATTTTTTTTTAAACACTGATAGTTTTTGAGAAATCAGCAAAGACTGAAATTCAACCCCTTTTACCTCCATACAAATTTTACTCCCGTTCCAATAATAGAGTACTTTTAATTTTTAATTTTTGTATTTTTGTTTTAATTTAAATATTTTATTTCTAACAATACTTTTTTGCGGACTAAAGGCCTTCAAAAGCTAAAATCTATTTTGAAACATTAATAAGAATTATTAATTTTAATTTTTTAACGCCTTTAATAATAATTGCTTTTAATAAATGTATTGCATATCATTTTTGAAGTAGTAGCCGTGGCGTGATGGTTAGTGCGATGGACTGTCATGCCGGAGGTCTAAGGTTCGATCCCCAGCCTCGCCACCTATTTATTTAAAAAGAAAAAACGGCTACTGCCTCTTGCGAGGAATTGACAAATCCTCCAAGAGTATCTCCTGTCACAGAAAAGTGCCGCTCGTTAGCCGTTCGGATTCGGCAATAAACTGTAGGTCCCCTCCATTCCTGCAGACACGCACACAGGAATGGTTGAGAGTTGTAAGTCACTAGGCCCTAGTTCTTCATGAGCTGTTGTGCCATCAAATTTATTTATTTTTATTTATATCATTTTTGAAACCACTCAGGCTGACGGCATATTTTTCCAAGTCTTTATTTATTCAAAATATAAACTTAATCATTGTAAAATGTAAAATAATTATATTTAGTTGAATAAAAATCTAATCTAATCTAATCTAATCTAAATCTAAAATTACAAGATTCTACGGTGACGAGAAGTGCTCCATAATTTTGATGATCTGTCAGTCAATGAGTCAGTGAGTCAGTCCGTTACGGTTTTTGCGATTTTTGACGTCCTATATCTCAGGAACTACTAATGATAGGTAGTTGAAATTTAGTGAGGTGCCTGCGCTCGCTTAGCTTAACGAATATGGCAAGTTTGATGTTTTTCACTTTATTGGTTCCGAAGTTAGAGAGGGGTTGAAAAGCGCTTAAGCTTGTTCCTGTAAAAGGGGGAAGTGCCGAGAACTTGACTGGGCACTGCCGTGCCCTTTGATCTATACTAATGCATTACTTTAAGAATACAAAACTTAATAGTGCTTATGAATTCTGAAATAAAAAAAAGACGGGATTGAAAAAACAAATTTGCTGATAAATTAAATCTGAGCGAAATATATATCAAGTCTCTTTAATATAAGAAAAAAAATAAAAATCTCGTATACAGGGTGATTCACATACGGTGTAACAAAAGGCGAGAGCGTGTAAGTTGAGTTAAAACAAGGAAAAAATCGTATGAGAGGGGTGGTATATTTTCGCCATTTAGGCAGGAGAATTTTCTAAAAAAAAATCGACTTGAAATAGAAAACATCATAAAAAACAACGGCAACAGCTACGATGTCATACTGTACTTTTTTTAAAAACAGAAATTTCTTCTTTTATTTTGTTTTTAATTCACATTTGAAAAATTCATTTTCAAACTCGAAATTTTAAACAAATTTTGAAAAAAAAAAATTGTGTTCAAACTAATTTTGCTAAAAATTTTACGTTTATGAGTATTTTTTTAAATTGTTTTTAACGTTCGATACTTCTATCAATTTGTAGACAAAGATTTAAAACCAGGTGCCTGAATTTCTTTTAGTTTTTGAGAAAAATAACAAAAGTAAGTTTTTCTTCAATTCGACTTCCATCTGTTATTTTGTTGCTAATTATTCGTTATTTTCAATTTTCTCAAAAACTGAAAAAAAATTAAGGCATCCGATTTTAAGTGTTTGACTAGAAACAAAAATACTACTCAATAACGTAAAACTTTTAACAAAATTAGTTTGAACGCAATTTTTGTCAATATTTTTTCGAATTTTGAATTTGAAATTAATTTTTCAAAACACATATCTCTTAAATAATTTGAATTAAAAATAACATAAAAAAATGATTTGTTGTTTTTAAAAAAAGTATAGCATGACAGCGTAGGTGTTGCCGTTCTTTTTTAATTATTTTTTTTTTATGCCAAGTCGATTTTTTCAGTAAATTTGACCTCCCGCTTTAACGGTGGGCAAACGACACCCCCAAAACGATTTTTTAATTGTCTTGACTCAACCTATACGCTCTAGCTTTTTGTCACACCGGTTGCGAATCACCCTGTAAATATACCTGCTCGTATCTATGTTTGAAAAAAAAAAACACTCGACATATTCGAATTGTTCGTCCGAATTAATCATTTTTGGTTTATTTTCTGAGAAAAAAGTCAAAGGTTGACCTTTTCTATTTAATTTTTCGCAAAAAACTTAACCATTGAGAGATATTTAAAAAAATAAAAAATTAATCTTTAACCGTAACCGAAGTCTTTTTGAATTAATGTGGTAACTATCAGAGAGAAGCCATTATTGAAAATCAAGGTCAACAGTTATTTCTCTGATCTCTGATGTAAACAAAAAAAGCTCACCTTAACAAAGATAACAATTAAACAGTACAAAGTGAATTCGTCATCTTCAGAAAGAAAAATAAATAAAAATATTGTTTGTTTTTTTTTTGTAAACAATTTGAGTAGCCGGCAAGCCCGCCAGTCGGTGGAGTGCAAAAATATAATAAATTGTTTTTAGGGTTAAATTGCGCACTTCACTAAGGTTTTTTTGTGATTGTGAAGTTCTTATAAAATAGCCCTACATTCTGCGATCATTTCATCAGTGGAAATTTTGTGGTTAGAAGTTACAGACGCATTTTCCAAAAAACATTAAAAATAATAAAAATGCCCTGCAAGGATTGTTGTAAAGGTAAACAATAAATAAGTGAAATGATTAAAAGTGCTTTAACTTAAAAAATTTATTTTCTTTAAAGATTGCAAGTGCACCAGCGCAAAATGTGGCGAATCTTGTAACTGTTCTGAAGCCTGTAAATGTGCTTGCAAAACTGCCGGAACCGAAGGAAAATGTTGCAAGTGAAAGACAATAGCATAACCTGAATCTTAAGGAAATTGTTTACTTTGTATATTAATTTGTATCAGTTAAAGAAAGAAACAAATAAAGAAAAGTAACTTTTGATTTTTAATTATTTATTATGTTATTGTGATAGTCGGTGGTGTATAGCGACTAAAACTAATTGAACCAGTGCCCTATTTCATAAACATTGACAATTGCTACATGTGACAGGTGACCATTTTGTAATTTACAACTTGACAATTGTCAAAATCCATTCCATAGACAATTTGACAATTTCTTAAAATTGTCGAGAAATACCAGACAATTGTCAACTTTTCGGTTCATACAAAAATTGTCATGACAATGAATTCTTTAGAATTTTTCTACAATTGTCAGGAATTTTCTGACAAATTTGTGGTTACAAATTCTCTTTCGTAATTTCTTCTGCTAACTTCAGACTTACATATTTTAGCGGAAATTTAATAACTCTGAAAATTATGTGAGTTACAAATTATTTCTTTGCGCAAAAACTCGGCATTTAATTAGCTACAAATTTAGATATCACAATTTTTTGATTCCGCCAAAAAGTGTCCGCCAGTGTAAGGGACGTAATATAAAATATGTATCTGCTCCATGCAAGAATTAGATGCAAGAAAATATTGAAACAAATAGAAGTAGAAGAAGAAGAAAACAAGTATTACAAAAAAAAATCGTGATCGAACCCAATGTTGATAAACAAAAACAAGGACTTTTGAACATTAACGATGAAAATACATCGAGAAGATTCTTTGTAGACGTAGACGTAATAGCTCCGATAACTGGACTTTATGTGGGAAATACATATACATAAGAAGATAAATAAAATGCACGACTGGGTCCCACGCACTTGCTCTTGTAGTAAAAGCTTCTTCGAATTGTTAAGATTGAGTGTAATATAAAACACATAATGAATAATTATATGTATATGTATTTATACATTTAATAAATTGAAGAATAGAAATTTTAATATGGAAAAAAAAGCATGAAACACGTTCTTTAAATTGATAAAACAAGTACTTAAAATGTTTTACCTACTCAGAATGAAGAACACCATCTCAATTCCTGAAAAAATGTGAATTTATGCAGAAAAAATTTTACAAATCGTTGGAGCGGTTTTCTTAAAAAATAATTTTGTATACATACATATATGAAATTTCTTGAATTTTTTTTAGAAAAAAACTAGGTACCTATGCCATTTTTAAGAATATAATAATATACAACCAAACCAAAATTTCAAAAAAAAAATCATCAACCCGTTTTCAAAAAATGGTTCTTCAAAAAAAAAAAAAAAATTTAACTTTTTTTCAAAAATCCAAAAAATATTTTTTTTTTAAATATATTATGTATGTTGTATTATTCTAACTAGGATCTCCTAACAAAAATTTTGATTAAAATCGGTTGGGCGGTTAACGAGAAAGTCGAAAAAAAACGGTTCTGTGGCAGATACTGTTAATAATGGTTTTTGGTAAAAAAAATTTTCATCAAAATGTAGACTATAGGTACCACTACTAGTACACATAAAACATATAAAAAAATTGTTACAGCCGTTTTTTTTAGATAAATAGATAACTTTCTTTTAAATGGCCCTATGGCAAGTACCGTTATATTTTAAGCTAAAAAAATCTCGATTTCCCTTCTAAGAAATCACCCAAAAATCTTATTCTCCAAGTTTGAAGAAAATCGCTTCAGTGGTTTAGGCTTTAGGCTGAAATACAGACAGACAGATGGAATTGCGGGACCCACTTTTTTCGTGTTCTCTATCATTGTAATATTATGTTTGACTGTTATCCCGAGTTCGATTTTTTTACGAATCAAAAACTTGACCTTTAGTACATTTATGTATATCGCAAGTAAAAATGATACGATGAAAAAAAGTTTTTGCTAGTGCAAGTAGTTTTTTTTTAAATACCTAAAAGTCCTCTCAATAATATTAATTTTAAGTACTAAACAACCAAAAATGTGAATCGAACTAGCGTGACGTCCAGCGTTGCCATAATGTGACCGATCGGGCAATTTGGCCCTCTGTTTTTCATTTTGGCCCTTGGCCCCGGGCCACCAAGAAATGGCCCGCACTTCGAAATTTATTTCAATTTTAATTTTTTTTTTTAATTTTTATTGTATTTTATTCCATTTTCGTTTTATATTTATTTACTGCTTTGATATAAATTACAATGTGGCTGTAAAACGAACAGACATTTTGACCAAGATCCAGATGTACAACAACCGTGGTTTAGATTTGACTTCAAACTTTAAAGTTTAAACCCACCGATTTCAATGCATTATCTGAGGTTCAATACGGTTCAAGCATGGTAGTGCCTGTTGTACAAACGGGGTTAAATATTTAACCCGTCGTTCAGGAAATTTAATTCGCCAATTTCGGTGGATGAACTGATGGTCAGCGATGGTTCAATGTTCAAGTACGTGATATTAGCTAAGCTCATGCCTGAACCAGCGCTAAACGTCAGTTAATCCGCCGAACTAAAAATCTTGAACCACGAGTTAAATATTGAACCACGTTTGTACAACTAGCCCTTGTTGGCTTTACCAGTTCATCCGCTAAAATCAGTGGGTTAAAATTGCTGAGCAAAGGTTTAAATGTTTTAACAATACAAACATTTTTACAGTCGATATCTCCGAAAAAAATTTCAGCTCTTAAGTGAGATTTTTTGTCCCCCTTAAAAAAATCTTTGAGCGCTCAGATGTTGCTCTCTAAACTAGATAACAGATTTTCTATAAAAAAATAATTAATTTCTACAAATTTTCAGCGAAAATAATTGAAAGTTCATATAAAAATATAAATTATGTACAAATTCGTAGTTTTGGGCAGTATACACGAACAAAGCTAATGTAAACGTTGTTTGCCAAACTATTAGCGACCTACCTACCTACATATTTAAAAAAAAAATTCTCTGACAGATTGGCCCACACTTTAAGGAAATGGCCCTCAAAGTGGCCCTCAATAATTTTTTCTTTGTGGCAACGCTAGTGACGTCCACGTTTTTCTTATTAGTGCACTAGCGAAAATTAGTGTGATCTAAACTAGCGGTAGCAAGCACGCTTGCTTACTAGCGTTGGACGTAACCCCAGCCATGCCTCATAAAATGTTTGTTCGTGAATAAAGTATAATCGAGTATCAATCATTACCGAGTGGAGAATTGTCAGAAGCAGCTCAAAAATTTAAAAATAAAGATTATATATAAGAGGTGTAGGACTGTAGGTATCGAAATACATATAAGGTTTCAGAACGAAGATTATACACCATATTGTTTGTTTGTTTGTAATAGCCGTGGCGTGATTGTTAGTGCGATGGACTGTCATGCCGGAGGTCTAAGGTTCGATCCCCAGCCCCGCCACCTATTTATTTAAAAGAAAAAACGGATACTGCCTCTTGCGAGGATTTGACAAATCCTCCAAGAGTGTCTCCTGTCACAGAAAAGTGCCGCTCGTAAGCCGTTCGGATTCGTCAACAAACTGTAGGTCCCCTCCATTTCTGCAGACACGCACACAGGAATGGTTGAGAGTTGTAAGTCACTGGGCCCTAGTTCTTCATGAGCTGTTGTGCCATCAAATTTTTTTTTTTTTTTTCAGAACAAAGACACATTCCAGATGCTTGCAACCACCTCATCCGACCTATATTGATTTCTTCATTCAGACATGTTCCAAATGAAAAGGACATAAGAATAACCATACTATATGCATAGAGTTAAAAGTTATCCCGAATTTAGTTTCCCGAATCTAGGTTGTATTTATTTTTGTTTCGGTAACTTTCTTTAAATTCTTTTAAACTTGAAGTTTATTAACCGAACAACGATATTCCTCTAGTTTTCTGAAAAAAAAAAAACTCAGTTAAAAAATTAATTGATAAAAAGTCGCGCTGCAATACAAGATTCTGAAACACCCTGTGTATCTATACATACCTACCTATCAATCTTTTACAAAAGTCATGAAATTGATTGCTGTAAAGTTCTTCTCTATTTAAAAAAATTCAAAATATCTCTTCCGAAAATGAAAATGAAATTTTCAAACCTCATAATGGCAGAAAATTATTTTTTTCAATACATTGCACATTAATAAAATATTATTACTGGTTTTATTGTATTTTTGAATAAAGCTCTAAAAAAAAACATCTTTTAGGTATATTCAATCGACATGACTTGTATGTATGTTAAAAAATTTCCAAAGGCTATCTAATTAACCAATATCGCTATCTTATCGTGAAAATGCGCCTCTTGTCTGCCACTCGAAAGATTTGTTACTATTTGCTACTACGTAAAAAAGCTCAAGATAATAAAAATAAAATTTTAAGATAGGTCGGAGCCAAAGTCAAATATATCATCGATAAATACAAAGCTACAACTTATCTATAAAAAAAAAGTTGAAACACAATTTGTTTTGTATACAAATACCAGCACAGGGGCGGACTGGGAGTCAAAGCGTCTACCGGGACTTTTAGGAAAAGGGCCCCAAAATACATAATTACTCTCAAAATGGTTAAAAATAAAAGTTGATATTAATATAAATAGCAAAAAAAGTTTTACAGGGCTTAGTTATTTGACATTAATTTTACGACTTTAAGAGGATGTGACTTTCAGTTTAGTAAAAACAAAATTACACTAGTCAAAAAAACTAATGGACAATTTTATTTTTCAATTTTTATTAGTGTTTTTGGAAGAGCTGTATATTTGCGAAAAGTGGTCGTATTGAGATGAAACAAAAACTATTCGAAATATTCATATACAATACATATAAGTTTTCAATTAGTAGAAATAATTTTATATCGCTATATCGAATATGGGGAAGGCATTGAAAGATATGCATTGAAATAAAATAAATGTTTGATATGTAGGTAAGTATAGTTTGAGATGACTAAGTTGTCTTTTTAATTTATTTTTTTAAAGATAGGCAGGAAAATAGTAATTTCAACAAAAAACTAGGAAAATTGGTACCTACAAATTGCATACCTACTGGTTGAAGGTTTTTCTTTTTTTTTTTTATTATCCATACAAAATACGTCATTTAAGAATTTAAAAGCCTGTTAAATATTTATGAAATATTAATAAAAGTAATAATTATTTGTGAATTCACTTCATAAAGAATTTGAATTGATTAAAAAAGAAAATGTAGCGATTGAAGCAATTCGTAGTGATAATTTTCGACATAGAAATTGGCATATATATGTAGTTTAGGAGCTACTAGTATATTTATTTACTTTAAGGGGCCAAAAGAGGGTTACATAATATAGGTATTGACTAAAATGTACACAAACAGAATTCTGTGGGCATCGAAAATTCCTTAAGATCTACATTGACTAAAAGGGGCACAAATATAATTCTGTGGGCCTAGAAAGATCTATAGGGGGCTCACATACAAATTTCTGTGGGCTTCTAAAGATCCATAGGGGCCTAAATTGACTATAAGCGGGCCACAAACATAATTCTGTGGGCCTCGAAAAATCCATAGGGGGCCAACGAACAGAATCTGGTGGGCCTCAAAAGATCCTTAGGGGCCTATATTGACTAAAAGGGCCACAGATATAATTCTTTGGGCCTCGAAAGATCCAGAGGGGGCCTACAAACATAATTCAGTGGGTCTTGAAAGATCCATAGGGGGCCCACAAACATAATTCTGAGGGCATTGCAAAATACATAGGGGGCCACAAAAGATTTATATTGACTAAAGGGGCCTGCAACCGAGTTGTGGCACCATACCCTAGTGGGTCTCGAATTATTGATCAAGAATTCATAAAAAAGTTCTCTCGTGAGTGAGTTTTATGAAAAAAGTTTTCTTTTGAAAAATGGAATTTCAAGTGCTTTTAAGAAATTTTTTCTTGCCCGTTAGGCCCTCCGGTAGGCCCTCCGGGAAAAATCCAGAGTGTCCGGTGGGCCAGTCCGCCCCTGTACCAGCAATTAGTAAAGTGCAAAAAGTATAACCTTTTGCTAGGTGTGAAACTGCACACTTCACTAATGTTTTTTTTTATCGTGCAATGCTTTGCTTATAAAAGACACAAGCTGAGATAATTTTTTCATCAGTGGAAATATTGTACTTATAAGTTCTCAACGTTAAGTTCTGAAAAAAAAAAAATAAAAATATTGAAAATGCCCTGCAAGGATTGTTGTAAAGGTAATAATAATGGGATTACAAAATCCATTGTTCTGTTACTAGATAATTTTTTCTTTTGCAGATTGCAAATGTACCAGTGCTAGATGTGGTGAATCTTGTGGTTGCTCTGAGGCCTGCAAATGTGCGTGCAAAAGTGGAACCGAAGGCAAGTGCTGCAAGTGAAAAGGATATTTTTGACAAAAAAATAATTATATTTAAGTGAAATAAAAAGTGTTTGAGTTGTTTTATTAATTAATTTGTTTTAAAATAGAAGCATAATAACAAGCTGAGTTCTTAAGTAAAGATGATCTTCATTATATTGAAATACTAAAGGGTCATATAGCTTTTGTTCCGAATGTAAATTTTAATAAAATACAATACAGCCGTGGCGTGATGGTTAGTGCGATGGACTTTCATGCCGGAGGTCTAAGGTTCGATCCCCAGCCTCGCCACCTATTTATTTAAAAGAAAAAACGGCTACTACCTCTTGCGAGGAATTGACAAATCCTCCAAGGGTATCTCCTGTCACAGAAAAGTGCCGCTCGTTAGCCGTTCGGATTCGGCAATAAACTGTAGGTCCCCTCCATTCCTGCAGACACGCACACAGGAATGGTTGAGAGTTGTAAGTCACTAGGCCCTAGTTCTTCATGAGCTGTTGTGCCATCAAATTTATTTTTTTATTTACAATACATTAATGGTTAAGATTTGGCTGTGGACAGTTAGCGGCCCTACGAACTAACTCCCAAAAGAACTAACTTCCGATGAACTAACTCCCACCAAAATTGAGAGTTGGTTCATTATGAACTGGCTCCCATTAATTTTTGGAGTGCTTTCCGCGTCCGTGCGCCTCCCGCGAGATAAAAATTTGCTATGTGAAATTTGCAAGAAGATGATTTTGCGAAACAATATCATAGCGATATACGCCAAACAAAATCTGCCAAAAAATTAAATGAGAAACGACTAAATTGTAAAAGAAGAAATGGCGAAATGATCATTGCGAATTGAAGAATGAAGAATGTAACCATGTTCCCCTAGAAGAATATAATATTTATAGTGCGTATGCGTTGTTGATTTTATTAAGAGTCGGTAGTCAGCGACCAAAAAATTGCGTCTTAGAAAGGTACGACAGCATCTAACTGATGCGCCCAACTGTCATGCCTGGGCGAAACGCATTGGACTAAAGGTCGCAAAAAATCTTCCATTCGAATTTAATTCAATACAGTCCACTTAATCAATAACAAAAATAATTTTCTTTTGTTTTGTTAATTCTCTTCTTCCAAATGAAGAACAGCCAAACATAATCCGCCACATGACCCCTACCCATTTTTCGAATATCCCATAAATGAGGTGGTAAAAATCTATACGACCTTGTTATGACCTTGAATAAAAATTTTAGAATTCAGTAAAAAAAAATCCCCATCAGCTGACCAATTTCTGACCTTTTAGATGAAATATTTTTTTTTTTGCGAATAATCACATATATGAGATGTGCCGCCATACCGTCCGTTGGTCTGTGAGATCGCTGGGAAAAAGTCAATTTTTGTGTATCAAAGACTAATTTTCTTGGTAAAAAAAATGCAACAGATACCTAAGACTTTGTTTATTATGTTTCGATTAATGTAACGGCTGTAACAATTGGGATAAAATTAATTTGTCTTTTTATATGATTTTAAATATCATTACTCACTAGACATTATTTGAGGAAGAGTTGCCAATGTAAAATTTTGCGTTAGTGTTAAAAATATTTGTTTTTGGACGTTTTTGCAAGAATGGTTGCTGTCCTAAATTGCCCCCTTTCCCCTAATTGAGTGAGTTTCCGTTTTCTATGAATTACTTGCCCAAAGATCAACACCGCCTTCTAGTAAAAAGACTGAAATATGATTCAAAGCAATATAGTTTATGTAAGTAGGTGCGAATTGTTGGATTTAAAAACTTGACCTTAGATTAATATTTTTGGTTGAATGAAAATTACTTTTGAGAATAAAAACTTTTATTTTAGATTTTTATAGTCATTTTAAACTCATATGCTGAGGAAACTGTTCTGGGAGCCCCGATGGAAGTGCTAAAACAGTCATTGCAGAATTCCATGAAACACATATCGATCCCACCACCAATCAAACCATAATGTAGTCATGGCTGAAAAATTACCTAATTGGTTTTTAATTACAATTGCTTAAATGCAAGACAAGTAGTTAATTATCTCTAAATAATCAATATTACGATAATTATAAAAAAAACTTTCGTAAGACAAATCTGTCATTCTAAAAAAAATAAGAATTCAACAGTTTAATGTCTTGCATTTAATTGCACTCTGATGTTATCTTCTATAAGTACAAAATAAATAAACAAATCTATTATCATCAATCACGATTACAAGCTAGGCGTATACGTTTTTACATTTTTATTTTTAAAAACGAATATAGAAAAGCTATAATGTTGTGTGTTAATATTTCATTTTTTTTATAACTGTTTCATTAATAAATTTTATTTATGAGAAAAACGTTGAGACACCCACTCTATTTTGCACTTTTTATTATCAGTTGCTTTTGAGAGATATTGACTTAAAAGCTTACCTACATTCAAGACTTTTTGCAAAACGTGAAAAGTGGAAAACAAAATCATGAGTTGTGAACAATAAATAGTATAAAATTTGTATATGTATGTAATCTGTCAAATCAGATTGATTTAACAGATCAAACACAATTTTTTCGCACACTCGTGTCTGTATGGCAAGTTTTTGTTTTTCACTTTTTGACACTTTTTTTGAATGTTAAATAAATCACACTTTTGCAATTATTTTCATACATCTCAAAATACTGTGCGTTGGACGCTACACATTTTTTTTATATACAACCCAATTCTAAATATTCCCCGGGAAAAAACTCCCCGGGAGACGCATTCTTTCGGGTGTAAAATACTCCGATTCCGAATTTCCGGGTTGAATTTTTTTACCCTTGATAGTGGGAATGAAAGTTCTGAATGATACAAACAGCTTTTTTTCAGTATTTGCCACATAAATCAAACTGTAGAAGAAAAATAATTTATTCCCGGGGAAACATTTCCCCGGGAATTTTCATTTAGAATTGGGCTAATAATATTTTTGAAATTTTAAAATGTTTTATAGATTGAACTACTTGAAATCACCAGAATGCAAAAATGGGCCAATCGGTGAATCCGAGGCTTTTTTCGAGGCTAAGCACGTCATAGAGTCTAAGGTATTCCCGAAGAAAGCAAGAAAAACTCGGGCTAAGAAAGTAGAACGCCAACCTTCACCAGTTTGATAAATCAAAATGTACGAGTATTTTTTTTTCATTAAAGGAGATGGAAAAATTCTTTCAAAACTTAGGCTAAAAAAGATGACCCACACTGATAAGTTCCCTTTGAAACTCGACACCCAATGTTATTTTTTATAAGAAAATTACCAATTATAGCAGAAAAGCCTAGAAAAAAAACCGTTAATCAATTGTTTTATAATCCTTATCAATAACTAATAATGGTATTGTGTGTAGATTAAAATTACCCCGGAGTTGATAGCATTGGTTGTTCTCGAGATATTCGAGCCGAAAACCATTTTTTTTATTAATTTTTAACAGTTTTTTGCAGTTCTTTTGGCCTAAAAAAAAAACCGTTTATTGAATTTTTTACAAACTCTACCGATTATCAACTTTAACTTTTTGTATTAAATAAAATTAACCCGAAGTTAATATATTCGTGTGTTCTCAAGATATTCGATATTTTTTTAACAATTTTTAATGTTTTTTTTTTTTTTTTTAATTTAAAAAAAAAATTTTTTGGTTGATTTTTTTTTTAAGAATTTTTCACTACCTCATTATTATTAGAATGAAACCAGGCCGAAGTCGATAGCATTATTTGTTCTAAAGATATTTGAGAAACAAGCAATTTTACAACTTTTTTTTTTAAATTACTGTAATAAAAAAACCGCTAATTGAATATTTTTGGAAGCGTTTTCTGCATATAATGACCTTATTATCTGTAATTTAAAATCTATTTGAAGTCGATATCTCTATGAGTTCTCGAGATATCATGAACGAAATAAAGCTTCCGAACGTACTCTCTCTAAAAACAATGTAATCCGACTTCAGAGACCTCGAAACGTCGAGAAATGTCAAAATTTTCAATTTCACAAATCGGGCCTATTACAAGGTCGCATATAAATCATGTGTCGCTATCGCAAAGCTTTTAAAGTGAGCTACAGTGTATTAGGGACTTAACGGTAGGAATCTGTTTTCTATCCGAAGCTATAATGCGAGGGAAAATTACTTTGGAGCAAGATCTTTCTCACAAGGAGCAATCAGGGAAAATAAAGATACACGAATGTTCCTTCCAAGTAAAGCAACGTGACGCGACCAAAAAATGCTGTGAAGGTAAACTAAGATCAGCTGGAACCTTATTTCTCAGTGTTCCCAAGTTTAAAAAATCGAATTATATATATTTTTTTTTTGTCTTAAATATATAAATTATAACATTAAATGATATTTTTGTTTTTTTTTTTTTGGCACATAGGGACAGTCGAAAATAAGTCCGGTGCAGATCCTTAGGATTTTTTTTCGAAATGTTGTAGCAGGAAAACTGTAGCTGATGACTGGCCTCAGAAGCTGCTTGAAGATGAGGAGTTTCGTTGGTTGACTAAGTCCAGTCTTTCTTTTCATCGAAGGGTGCTGCCGATGGAACGCTAAGTTGGCTTTCCTCAGCGCAGCTCTCGAGTGGGGATTAAATTTCAGCAAGTCGTTGAAGTTTACTCTTATATGTACTTAGCGTTGTTCTTGGCCGTTACATAAAGTTGATCCGTCAGGGAGTTCTAACTTCAGATTTCTGCAGTTTGCTGCTGATCTTCCTCTGCCGGTCTCCTGGAGTCTCATGAAGCACACAAGTTCAGACTTGGATGGATCGATCTTGATACCCCATTTCTTGTACTGTTAACACATTCTGGGGTGTGGGTTTCGAGTTTCGACCTTGTTGACAGCAATAAGATATTCAGGCTTTCGTACGAACAGACGCACGACTGTCATGATCTTTTGAAAAAGAAAACTATCCCTAAAGCTCTCAAGGACATCCTTTTTTTCTTTACATATTTAGAGACATGCCTTCGGGGTGGGGATTAAGAGTTTATTTCTTAATGAGCCAACTTCTTATCATACAAATTTACACACATTCTACTTCTAATTGACACAATAAAATCATTCATATTTTTGTAGTGATAAGAAATAGCTGATATTTTAATATTATAAAAAAGCAATAAAGATTTTAATGCGACTTCTTGTACAAGGCGTTGAATCAAATGTCTTGATAAAGTCTCACCCTATACGTATATTTTTATTGCACACGTGTTTCGATCATTAAATGAAAATTGAAAAATCGTAAATAAAAAACAAAGTCATAACTTTAAACTGATTTCAGTTGTGTATTCGTTCGCATACCGCACAGTTGTTGAAAAATTCAAAAAGAAATGTTTTGTTCAAAAACCGCTAGCATTGTTATTCGGCATAAGTCTCAATTATTTTGCGTTTTAAGGACGCTCGCCACACAAGCTGATTTAAAGGTTAGTGGGCAAACTTAAACCGTTTATGGTTAGTGATTTATAGAAATAGATCTTCATGGTATGTTGTTGTGAAAATGTCACCTACATTATCTACTATGTACAGTATAGGGTGTCCGTTATTTCCCAAACTTTTTTTTTTGGATCGGCCACCGTATAAATCGAAAGTGTATGCCTTACGAAAAATTTATTGACACAAAAAAATCATGGCGTGACGGGACGACGAGAAACGCTTTATTGTGAATAATCTGGTATATTTTCATTGCTTGAAGTTGGTTTGACAGCTACGACGAGTTCTCGTCACGTTCACGTCTCGTTTCCTCGTCGTATTGTGAAACAGGCTTCACTATATTTTTTTTGAGAAAATTGAAAATAACTTAAAATACTTTACTACTTTTTAAGTGATAATAAGATCTTTGAAGCAACTTAAGTAACGCGTATTGAAATCAAATCAAAGGCAAACATATCTAAGGTATTTTTGATGAACGCACTAACATTTCGCGGTTTTTTGGATTTTTGATTATAATGCGGGTGGCGCTCGAGTTCGAAAACTTTGGTTTTTCATGAGGCCAATATCATAAACGACTCAGCAAAAAATCAGAACTACCGCAAGCTCTGATTTTCAGTAAAACCCGCTTAAGAGAAACTTCAAAATGTCACAGTCTTTCTTTCACTTAAGCGGGGTTTCACTTAAACGAACCCCACTTTAGTGGACAAAAAAATTCACTTAAGCGGAGTCCGGATAAGTGAAGAAAAAAAATTCACTTAAGTGGATCAAAAAATTCTATTAAGCGAAGAATTAATGCTTAAAACATTTGTATTTATCTTTTAATAAAAAAAAAAAAAATATATATGTATACCTCTTGAGCAATTTAAAATGTTGTTTTGGATTTTTGTTTGAGAGGACAAAGCAATTTGTTTATAAAATGTAAATGTTAACGTTTTGTGAAATAATCAGAAATTCAAATGTTATTTTCGTGATTTTTTTTTTTTAATTTGGTGGCACAAACGGCTCATGAAGAACCAGGGCCTAGCGACTTACAACTCTCAACTCCTGTGTCTGCAGGAATAGAGAGGACCTACAGTTTATTGCCGAATCCGAACGGCTAAGGTGAGCGGCACTTTTCTATGACAAGAGATACTCTTGGAGGATTTGTCACTTCCTCGCAATAGGTAGTAGCTCCGAAAAAAACTTAAGGTGGAAGCGGCTGGTATTGAGCCTCAGACCTCTGGCATGACAGTCCAATGCACTAACCATTACGCCACGGGCTACTACTGAAAATGGTGAAGGTGAAAAATAAAGAAGAAATGAAAGCATTCAGCAAATTTTTCGTTCTGTGCGATTCAATTTTTTTTTTCACTTAAGAGTTTTTTTTTTTTTTTCAATAAAAAATATAAAATTAAACTAAAAATATGTTTCAGGTATCCGGGTTTTTCACTTAAGCGATAGTTTCATTTAAGCGGAGTGTTTTAAAGGTATTTGGCCGAAAAATACTCGGGGATGAAAAAAGTGTTTCAGATAAACGGGTTTTTCTCTTAAGTGGGTTTCTCTTAAGCGGGTTTTACTGTATAAAGTTACTAAACTATATGCTGGACTATATACGTACGATGACTATTATTATTTTTTTTTAATTTTCGTGAAAACAGCTTTAACAATTTTTATTGATTGCAATGAAACTGATTTAGAAGCTCCTTCGAAATAATTCATATAACAGAAATATGATTATTAGGGACTAGACTTATTTTGTTAAAATTTTTACATTTAGTAGGTAGGAAATTTATGAATACGATTTTCCTTAGTATTTTGTTTTCTGGGGATTCAAATTGTGGTTCCTAACCAGAGTGTGGTGGATTACTGGCAAACGAACCACAGCCCTTAAACTGAAGCAATAGGTCCTTGTGATGAAGGGTTAATCCGCCACCATCGGTTTTTGAAATTCCTGGCTAATTCCTAAAGTCTCCACTGAACTAACCTGTCACCTCTTAGTTCATTTCAAATTAGCTAGGAAGAGGTAAAGTTCACTGATTTATTTATTTCATCCAGCTGCACACCAATAGTGTTCACTGGACAAATTTAAAATAGACACAATTTTAGTATTTTTGAGAATTTCAAATTTACCGAAATAAGTTGGACTAAAAATTCTCATATAGTCAAGTATTTCAGTCTTGAGTTTTACTTATTCAGGTTATTCTGCACTTTAAAATTGGGCCTTAGTCTTCTACATTCCCCAGTTAAGTGCCACTTACTTATATTGTGCAACTGGGCCTTAGTTCTTATTTTTATAACTAATTTTTGTTCTTTTATATTTTTTTTGCAGATTACAACTGAAGAAACTCCACCTTCAGCTCATGAATTAGAATGGCTTAATGCACGACCTTACAAGGAAATCCCAAGACTATCAAAATTCAATTTCATTCGTTCCTATTTGCCAGGAGGTATAGCTCACATCTTAAACTACTTTATCATTAACAATCAACTTCCATCCTTTAATTTTATTAGGAAGATTTCAAAATACATCGGGAACAGAAACTGCATTGATATTGAAAAAAGAACTTGGTGAGCTATTTGTGATGCCCGGTATTTTCGGAAGGTCTGACATCTTGATGGTTCTAAATCCAGATCATATTGAAAAGATGTATCGTACTGAAGGAATTTGGCCCGTTCGTGATGGTTTCGAAACAGTAGCATATTTTCGGAATGTACTTAAAAAGGACTTTTTTGGAGAAACTTCTGGTCTTATTGTAGCGTGAGTATGATTTGACAATAATTTTAATACTCTTTGGTATTATACAGATTCCATTAATTTTTTTTTCTTATAGACAAGGAGAAAGCTGGGGAAAGCAAAGAAGTACTGTCAATCCCGTAATTATGCAACCACGAAGCGTTAAACTCTACATAAATTCTTTGATTGATGTTAATGATGAATTTGTACAAAGGTACTCCCTCGAATAGCCTTAAAAAAACTTAAAAAATAGTATTCGACTTTTAATCAAATAGAATCCATGACGTAAGAGATCCAATTACCTACGAAGTCCCACATAACTTTGAAGAAGACTTAAACAGACTGACATTTGAGTCGATAACGTCGATTGCTCTAAATCAAAACTTCGGACTGATACGTCGCCAAAAAGAGAACCCTGAGGCTCTGCGGCTGTTTAAAAATGTTCGGGACTTCTTCATTTATATTTTTGAACTTGAGATGAAACCATCGATGTGGAAGACAATCAGTACACCGATGTTTAGGAAAATGATGAGATGTCAAGAAGAGATTTTAGAGATTACAAGTAAATTTATAACGAATGCGATTATTGATTTAGAAAGTAAAAAGTCGAATGGAATATTGCCCAGGAATCAGGAACCTAGTGTTCTGGAGAAGTTGTTGAAGATTGACAAGAAGTTTGCTATTGTAATGGCCATGGATATGTTACTTGCAGGAGTCGATGTGGTATGCAAAAATTGTAGTTATGGTTCTTTGTGGCTTTTAAAATACTTCTTTTTTTGCAGACTAGTACAGTGTTAGCTGGATTGCTTCTGACACTTGCCAAGAACTCAGCAAAACAAGAAATTCTAAGAGAAGAAGTCCTGAAAGTTCTGCCTAGCAAAGATTCCCCATTATCTGTGGAATCAATGAAGAATATGCCCTATCTTCGAGCTTGCATCAAGGAATCCATGCGATTCTATCCGGTTGCTTCGGGTAGTTTTAGAAGTGCTGGAAATGACATCGTCTTGGGTGGCTATCAAATCCCCAAAGGGACCAATGCTATTCTCAATAGTTTCCTTATGCTTTTGGATGAAAATTACTATTCCCGGCCGAACGAGTTTATACCAGAGCGTTGGTTGCGTAAAAACAGTGGCAATGAGATTATTGAAGATAATAGCCATCCATTCAGTTTCTTGCCGTTTGGATTTGGGCCGAGAATATGTGTTGGCAAACGATTAGTCGATATTGAATTGGAAGTTTGTATTACTAAACTTATTCGGAATTTTAATATTGAATATAATTATTCTACGGAAAATGCTTTTAAGCAATATTTTGTTAATATACCCGCTATACCACTTAAATTTAAGTTTACTGATGTGATTATGTAAGTTTAATTGTTTTTAGTTTATTGAAATAAAATAAAAAAATAACAGAAATGCATTATTTGCTTAGAAAAATATGAGTTAAAAAAGCGCGTTTTGATTTCCTGGTTCTGATTTCCTCAAATTTAGTCGAGGAAAAATAGAATTTTATAAGGAAACTATTAGTTAGAGGGTAAAATTTGGCATGGATATTTGGTATTGGTAATGGGATTCTCTACGATGACCGCTTCTTCAATTACAAGACGTCAAAGGTCATAAAAATGGATTTTTTTTGTATATATGTTGTTTCTCAAAAACAGTTGATTTAAGGGAAAAATGTTGTTGGGAAATCGTGTAGCTGATGAAATTTCGTAACATTAACCATCGAAAAGTTACGACAATTTGAAAAGTCAAAAAATTATGTGGTCAAAGGTCACGCAAAGACCAGAACAAAACTTTTATTAAAAAAAAAAAAAAACATATATATGGCAGTAAGACCTAGGGTCTTATAAATTAGGCAATGTTAGAAGGAATAGAAGGATAGGATAGATTTTTGTTGGCACGGTGGACTGAGAAATAAGGTTGTGATTATCTCATTAAATCCCAGGGGTGGCGTTCAGTTGAGGGAATATAGAAAAGAATGCTGCCTAGACTGATGCTCGAACCCACACATCCAGGTTAGCAGTCAAGCACTACTTCCACTGCGCCGGGGACACCCCCGGCTTTAATAAACTGTTTTTGAGGTATGTATTTACAAAAACAAAACTATTATCATGACCTGTGACCCCTTTTAACTTATCGAGCGGTCATCGGATCGGTAAGGAATTCTCTCAGTTTGTAAAAAGTCCCACTATCTATGCCAAAGTTCAGCCTCTAACTAATTTGTTCCTTTCTTTGGCATTATTTCGTCTATTCTTACAGTACTGATTCTAATCGATAGCATACTAGCAATTGATAAATCTAACAAGAATGCTGTAAAACTGATTATGTATGATTGGTACGGTGACCGTCATTTTTTCAGAGGCACAATCACTGAGATCTCAGAGTTTTGAGCCATCTTAAAAAACTAAACTAATTACTAATCGGTGGCTTTTGGAACAGAGGACTCTCGTACTAGATTTTACCCAACTTACAATTTTAATTCTGTAAGGATCTATCGAAGTTATTTCCAATCCAGAAAAATTGCTTCTATTGTATAAGGCCCAAGGAAGATTTAACTGCCCCGACCTTAGAAGCTAAAGGCTTTTAAATAGTAAAAAACACCAATATGCCATTTTATATAAAAACATAATATTGGTACGCTTTTTCGCACATAGTCACAATAAGCACCCGTTTTTGATTTTCACTCTTAAAATGTATAAATTTCTAATAAGGCTGAAATATAGCCTTGAAATGCAAAAGATCAAACTCGTGCAATTCAGTTGTGGATTATTTCTTATTGAAAACAGGAAAAATAAAATTTTGTTTCAAACGTCGCCGTCGCTAGCGCTCCTCTGTGAAAAACTTAACTTTCTAATCAAGTCTCTATATATTTTAATATTAATTTTTTTTTTAATCTCGCATTTAATTCGAAAATACTTTATAATTACAAAATTAAAAAGCTTATATTTTGTGCATAAAATACTCTTACATACTTTATTAAATTGCGTGCCAGTGATGATGTTATCCATTCCAATTAAATAAATCCTCCCCAGTATCTTATAGAATTATATTAGCACTGTTTTCATTTTTCACCGCTCCTTAAGTCGTTATCCTCCTGAATAAATTGAATTCCCGTTTTCGATGCCATTAACACTGCATAGGTTAACATATTATCGCGAGCGTTGATATTCGCTCATTTAATTTACTTTCACTGAGCGCATATAGCTTGTAAAATGTATCGAATCCTCCGCAGATTTCATAGAATTTTTGTTTGCTGCTTTCCTGGGGCTTTTCATCAAAAAAAGCAGGGTTGTTTGTTTCTGTTAGTTTTTATATATTACGGTCCCTTGTGCGACATTGATTTTTTTTCTTTATCTCGTACTCTGCATTTTATTTTCTCTCCACTTGCTGTATTGCTCTTGCTGGTTTTAACAGCGTCCTTCTTCTATGGTGGCGTCCTGTTTCTTGTGTTTCGGGAGCAATTTCCTCTGACAGCCATTAATCATGTGCTGTCACTTAAATGTATGCATGAGTGCTAAGGGTGAGGGATGTTATTTTTTCCCTCTTGCTATTTTGTATTTTCATTTTCAGTTTAAATTTTTTTTTTTTTTTTGAAAATTTAATGATTGAAACAAAAATAAGAAAATAAATAAATACAACGAGATGGAAAATTAGGAAATGGTCCACAGAGTATAAGTTCTGGGTGTTCATATTGTTGTATTTTAAAATAGATTTTTTTTTAATACTTATAGCATATTTGTTTTATTTTTCTGGAAAATGGCTGAAAGATGTTAAAATATTTCGGTTGTAATTCTCACTGCAAATGCAAGTGCATAAAATATTACAAGAAATATTTGAATAATGACAAACTTTCTTTAGAACTAAATAATCACAGTTTCGCGTTCAGTTTATCCATCCAGGGTTATCAATTGTATAAAATTGTTTCCCGGGGAATTATTTTATTTTCGCTGTGATTCGAGGATGCGTTTCTTGAAGGTTTTTTATGTTATTTTTTTTTAAATATTAGAACTTCATTGTATCTATTAATTTAAAACATTTGTTTGACTTTTAATGTTGTATTTATTTTTTTTTTTAATTTTTTGTTTCATAATGCATACTTATTTAAAATCGGAATTCTTTAAATATTAAATTTAAATACAAAATATTTAAATTCCCAAAGGACTTTTTGAGACGGTAACACTGAGTAGTAGTCCGTGGTGTAATGGTTAGTGCGTTGGACAGTAACGCCAGAGTTCTGGGTTCGATTCCCAGCCTCTGCCACCTAAAAATGTTTGTCAGGGCTACTGCCTCTTGCAAAGAAGTGACAATACCTCCAAGAGTATCTCCTGTCATAAAAAAGTGCCGCTTACCTTAGTTATTCGAATTCGGCACGTCATTGACTTTTGAATTTTCTATGTTTTTTGAGGAAAACTATTTCTAAGAACACTTTTCCGTTTTTTTTTTGGCTGGCGTTATAATAATGGCGCGCGTCTACCTGTTGCAAACAAAATTTAAAATAAATTTGCTCTCTCCAAATTTAATAACCTTCTTTCTTCCAGCCAGAATACCCCATTCACTGGATTTGTCACTGACACGGAATCATACCACCATTATGTCCTTCGAGTGTTAACAGTTTCCCTAATCACCACCGTTAGTGTAGTTGTGTAGATATTTGGTCGCATATCAACTCCTGACTTTAAAACTCTTAACTGAGATCATTCTGTAAATTTATATCCATAAAAAAGGATCCATATTGATGCTATAAAATAATTATATCACAAACAAAAGAGCTGACCTAAGAACTTTATTAAAAAAAATGAGCAGTGAAAAAAATTTGATAATGATTAGCCACTGAAATTATATTTTTAATATAAATAAATATAAGTTATTGTTAACGGTTTTTGGAAAGGCTGGAAATTACGAAAACTTTTAAAGGCAAAACAATATGCGTGTGTGCGCACTTTATTCATTATCAAAACGATTTTTTTTAAATAAAGAGTTTTGAAAAGCAGAATATTGAGATAGAGAATTTTACTCATATAGAATTTTTACCACACAGAATTTTAAAATGCTGAATTTTCTTCATACAGAATTTTGTGTAACCAGACTTTTGAATTACAGTATTTGAAAATACAGTTTTTTTAAATCAGTATTTTAACCCTACAACATTTCGACCCGAACCCGAGATATTTCTTATATTATACAGTCCCAATCAGTAAAATAAAATTATGCAAAAATTGCAAAAACTTCAAAAAAAAATTCCGAAAAAACCAAATTTTTGAACTTTTGTTGAAATGATTGTTTTTGTGTCCCAAGCATTTCTTAAAAAAAAAAAACTTGAACTGTAGCAGGCTTGAAGTTTTGAGTGGAAGATAAAAGAAGTTAAAATTATTTTTTTTTATAAATACCAATCCTGAAAACTATTTTAGCCATATTATTGATTTACTTTCAAAACTAGTTAGGTATATGGGGGTTTCGAAATGATATAAGATCTGTTGACATAAAAATAATCATAGATTTTGCACCCTAAACGTCTACAAATGGATCATTAAAATTTTCAAAGATAAATTACAATGATAGCTATAACTGGCGCCTTAGACCAAATAAAACAATTAAATCATTCAAACATTCAAACATATTAAAAAAAATTAAAATTGATGTTTTGTAGTTTTTATTCAAGAAATAATGTTTGGCTTTTAGTTAATCTAGAATTTTAATATGTTTAACTGTCGATGCATAACGTTGCATTATACTTTTTTTATTTTAAAAACATTATCAGTAGTTAAGTTAGCATATTTTCCTTACCACATAAATCATTACAATGAATTGCTTTCACGTTGAACTATAGAATCTAGAAATAACCAAAGCTTTTCTGGGAGTTAAAAAGGTTCTATGATAATTAAATGAAAATATGTACAGGTGAACATTATTCTAAATAATTTTTTAGTATTCTTATTTCAAAATTCTGTAAATTTAAAATGAAGTGCGCATTTATCTGCCACTGCAGGGTGATTCACCTAAGGTGTAACACAGTTAGAGTGTGTAGGTTGGGTCGAGATAAGAAAAGAGTCTAATTTTCTAAAAAAAAAAATGACTTAAAACAAAAACAAAACTATTGAAAAAACAAAGGTTACACTTACAATGCCATGATATACCTTCTTGTAAAGCCAAAAAATCTATGTTCTTTTATTTTATTTTTAAATAAATCTGTTTTAAGGAATAGTTTTTGAAATATAAATTTTCAAACTCAAAATTTTGAAAAAAAAAAAATGAAAACAAAAATTTCAAACTGATTTTTTTCAAAATTGTACGTAATTTAATTATGTACTGATTTTGTTTCAAAATTCAATGCTCTTATTAGTTTTTAGTCAAAAACAGAGAACCTTTAAACTTTTGAGAAAATTAAAAATAATGGGAGGTTCAATTTTCTAAAAGAATTGACTTAAAACAAAAAAAAAATTATTAAAGGCATGTTATACCTTTTTGTAAAGCCAGAAATATTTGATTTTGTTTTGTTCAAACTAATTTTGTTCAAATTTTAGGTTATTATGTAATATTTTTGTTTTTAATATTCAATGCTCCTATTTCTAGTCAAACACTAAAAACTGGATGCCTAAAATGTGTTTAAGTTTTAGAGAAAATTAAAAATAACAAAATCTACTTCACTACTTAATTAGTAGAAATAGGATCTTTGGAGCAACAAAATAACGGATGGAAGTCGAATTTAAGGAAAGCTTACTTTTGTTATTTTCAATTTTCTCAAAAAACTAGAAAACATTTTAACATCTGGTGTTTAGTTTTTGACGATAAATTTATTGGAGCATTGAATTTTTTTTTTCTTTATTAAGTCAATTCGTATAGAAAATTGCCCTTCTTGTTACTTTTAATTTTCTCAAAAACTAAAAGACATTTTAGCATCCGGTTTCCTGTTTTTAACTAAAAACTAATAAGAGCATTGCTAAAAACTAAATTACAACATAACTAAGTAAAATTTTGTAAAAACTCAGTTTAAATTTTTGTTTTAATTTTTTTTTTTTAATTTTGAGGTTGAAAATTAATATTTCAAAAACTATTTTTTAACATATTTAAAAATAAAATAAAAGAACAGATTTTTGGCTTTACAAAAAAGGTATATATCATGGCCGTTGTTTTTTAATAATTGTTTTTCTGTTTTAAGCTAATTTTTTAAAAAAATTGCCCCTCCTGGTGAAACGGGGGAAATAGACCCGCCCATACGATTTTGTTCTTATCTATACCCAACCTACACGCTCTAGCTTTTTGTCACACCTTAGGTTAATTTACCCTGTATATCAAACTAATAAAATAAAAATTGTGAAAAACAGAATTTTTGATTTTCAGCATACACAGAATACAGAATTTCGAAATACATAATTTAGGAATACAGAATTTTGGATACCGAATTTTTGTCACATATAAAATTACTAGCCGATAAAACCCGGCGTTGCCCGGGTCTTCTTTAGTAAAACCTTATGACAACCAAATATCGACCAAAAAGATGATTTAAAATCAGCACTCGAAAAATGTTCAGCTTAAAGAGCCCTACACACCATCCATGTTACTTGTCAGGTAACATTGACGTTTTTTTTGTCAGGTAACGTTGACAATTATTTTCCTAAAATTATGCGTGTGGGTTGTGTGGGCTTGCATTTGAATAAAAATGTAATGAACCTAATTATGTACCTACCTACCTGCCTGCCTATAGTGTAATTTTAAGACAACTTTGAAAATCAGACTATTTGTATGTTATGTTATACCTACCTCCCATTACCCCCTAAGGAGCGAACGACCGTGAATTTTGTTAGTAACCACTTGATAAAGAAATTAATAATTTATCAATGAAATGTTAAATTTTTTCTTCTTCTCTACCATATACCTACCATATTCAAAGCATTTTTTCCCAGCAAGGGTTATTGCCGTCTATAAAGAATAATTCCGTGCCAAAAAACCGGAATACATTTCTTACCACCCCACGCATCACTTATCAACATCAAAAAAATTTTACCACTAAATAAAGTAGGTACCTACCTATTAAAATAAAAATACATATGTAGGTAGGTATTACCTAAAAAAAAAAATTTTGAGCCGATTCTGGAAACCAGATCCCTCCTTGCGCACGTTCTTGTCTTCTTGTGTTTCCACATTACATTTAATCTTCATTTAAAATCTCGAACCTTGAAAATCCGATCATTAGAACTCAAGGTGTAAATTTTGCTGATTTGAACGTAATAAGCACCCCCACATCACCTTTGCTTACCTATGCCTTTGACTGTGTAGTTACTCAACAAAAAGAATTAGAAAAACAAATGTATTAGTGATTCAAGTGCCCCCTTACACCTTATTGTGCACGCTCTTGCAACTAAATAAGTTCGTTTCCATTCACCGTCACCAACCACCAACCGCCAAACCAACAAAAATTTCAGTCTTACCTTAAAATCCAACAATTAGAACTCACGTTGTAAATTTAGTCGATTTTCATGTAATAAACATCCCCCTATCCTATTTACGTGCGCCCTTGATTGTGTAATTATTCAGAAATTGAATTATTTTTTTTTTAATTTTTTGACGATGAAGAATAATTCGCTGCCACAAGAAACCTGCATACATATTTTTACCACCCCACCATCACATCACTTATCCTCATGAAAAAATTTGTACCTAACCTAAATAAAGTATATTAAAAAACCAACCACCCACCGCCAAACCAACCAATTTCAGTCTTACCTTAAAATCCAACAATTAGAACTCAAGTTGTGAATTACCTAAGCCGATTTAGCACCCCCCATCCTATTTACGTGCGCCCTTGATTGTTTAATTTACTCAGAAAAAAAAATTAAAAATAATTTTTATTAGGGGTGCATTAAATGCCCATTACCCCTCCTTGTGCACGCCCTTGCCTATAGTTCGTTTCCATTTACCATATCCAGCAAACACCCACCACCAAACCAAACAATTTCAGTAGTAAACATTTATTTTTGCTGCAAATATTATACCTACCTCTCACATACCACTATTTCTTACTAAAGAGAAAATCCCTACCGTTGATGTTTTTTTTTTTTTTTTATTTGAACTTTTCCCTATTACACAAAAACATCAACACAATTCGTCGCCGGTGAAAAAAAAACTCACTTCTCGCTCCCACCTACCAAGGCACATTTACTGCACATGGCTTGAATCGTTTTTTTTTTTTTTTCGATGAAGATTTTTTACTACCCACTACTTAGTTTTCACCAAAAATGTTCCCTAAAAATAAAAAAAGAAAAAACAAAAATACTACCCTACCTAAAAAAAAAAAACAACTCTTTTTTGAGCCGATTCCAGGAATCAGCCCACCAAGACCAAAAATATGGAATTTGACGATTTATCGTCAAATCCACATGCCACAAAAGGCAATTTTCCATGGCAAAACAACTCCTCCTTATAAATAATTGAGCTTGAAGTAAATGTGAGTTGAAAATCTATAAAGCAGAATTTTTCAAGGAAAATACCTACATGCTTGATTTTAGAAAATTTCCATACGATTTTTTTTGTGGTAAGTTTTTAATTTGTTTATTATTCGGTATTTAACAAAAATTTTCTTTTCTGCTGTATCCTATAGCATACCAGATAAGTGAAATTTGTATTATATCTATTTTTTAAAAGAGTTTTTTTGTTTGTTTGTGAGTTTAGTGCATACATTCAGCACTACTGACAACCAAAAAAAGTTACTCTTTTATATAATAGTATAGATTACACTTACCTTTCATTGATTTTTTTGCAAGATGCAGAGGTGGTGAGAGAAGTATTTGGTTAAGTTGGCATAGACTTCGCCATAACAACATTATTTACTTCTACTTTTTTCATAAAATCAATAATTGCTAGCACATATAGGTATGATAAATAACAATATTTCAAGATGATACAAATTAATGATATAATTAAAAGTGAGAGTGAAATACTTAAGCCGGAGCCACACATATCTCGTGTAGTGTGTTGTGGAGTGTTGTGTCGCTATCGCTCCTATGTATTTCATATGCTTAGAAACATATTTGTGTCGTGTGGTGTGCTGCTGTGTTGTGGCGAAATCGCTTCTGTTCCGATTGCGCCATACCACGATGTGGAGTATGTGAAATGAAACAAATACCCATATGTCTAAAATGACATTTGACTGTTTGTTAGAAAGAGAAAAGTATATATTTAGAAAAATAACTCATGTGGACGGAAACTTACTTACATATTTTAAATAAGAACGCAAAAATGGCGGATTAAAAGATTTTGTCGGCAAAAATATTTGTTAAAAACAACTCACCTGTCAAAAATGAAAAATCAAGACATATCCATCTGTACCTACTTTTATTTTCCACCTTATTCAACATCACAACACACAAGTGTGTACATTAAGCGACACGACACACCACTCCACAACACACTACACGAGATATGTGTGGTTCCGGCTTTACTCCTGCATCATCTTTATGACTTTTTCATAAATTGTTTTGCCATTATTAACGCCCTCGATGTTTTCACTTGTGAATAAACTTCATTTTTGAATTTTCAACTGAGAATTATATTATGATTGCTGCTTTACTTTGTACGCCCAATCATAGAAGTATGCAATAAAAAATCTATATTTTTTACGATATATGTATTTAAAAAACAAATACTCTCCTAAAAGTATACAATTCTTTTAAAAAATAAAAATTATAAAAAATGAATTGATCGTAAATACAACAGATACTCTCAAATTGTAAGAAATCTTCGAATAAGTTCTAATAATGTGATGCATGAGTCTAGGCGATTGTTGATATAAACTTGTCATGACTTTTAGACTTTTAGTTATAACCCGTAGTAATAAAGTGTGAAATTTTTTTTTATTCTTTTCAAATTGATTCCCGACCGATTTTGCTCATTTCCCTTACAGCTTGCCGTTCTTTCCTAAAACATTAAAGAAGCTTAAATAGAAAGAATTGTTAGGAAGGACCAACAAGATATAATACTTGGAATTTACTTTGCATTTAAAAATAAAATCCAAAATTGTCACCATCTAAATGAAATAATGTGTTTAGAATGCGTTTAGGCAATAAATTCCATCATTTCTTATTTGTGTAAAAGAAGAGAATATTTTTTTTCTCTCATCATCTCATCACTTACATAAATCTCTCTAAATTCCCTCTATCTCCGATGGTAGTGTAATCAAATTTGAAAATGTATACAATCGGTACGTGTCAGTATATTCGATTTATCATATATAGCACTTTGCCTTGCATAAAATCGTATTAAAATCCCTAAAATGCACATTTGTCAAATTCTGAACCTCAGTTAAACATTAAACCATTTGACAATTTTACATGACACTTAACTCACCAGAGACTTGCACAAAACCTTACCACCTCCTTCGTTATTTCATTCTGCTTATACTTACATACAATATATCCATATAGTCTAGGATTTAATTCCTATTTAAACCTTAAACTCCAACGACACATAGAAATTTGTCAGTTCACCAATAAATCTATCGATAATCACTTCCGAATGAAAACCAGAGCATTTTGAACGGGCCAAATGAAGTCAATTCTCTTATGAGCCAAATTCGCTGAGCTATTACATATTGAAGAGGCTGAGAAGAAGAAGAAACATTACATCAGCAAATGTAGATCCACCCACAAAACAAGGACATTTTCTTTTGATATCTCTTTAACCCATACCGAGAACAACTGTCATAGTCATAAGAACAAGGACTTGATATGAATGTGAGACTGAAAGTCTTTGTCTTTGTTTATAATCGTGGTTGCCACTTCTTATATTTTGTGTAATATAACTGTTAAATGAATAAGAACTTACAAAGATATTTGTTGTTAAGTAACTCAATCATTAGAATGTTTAAAAACACAGTCCTCATCTTAATATAATCGATGTTCGTATCGTAGTAAAATTCTTCGGATTGGTTTTCAAATATCCGACTTCTGACGAAACTAGAATTCCTAATCAGCCTGTAAGATCAACAAAAGTATCGTGAAAAATCAAAATGAAACCTTTAAAGCGTACCAATCCTGCTTCATCAAAATAAATATATGAATAAATTAATTTGTTATAGGTACTATTAAACTGATTAAACTTGCCTGATGTGTATAATTAACATGACTCAACGTCATAATTAAAACAAACAGTAGCCGTATTAAGTTTGCGTAAAAGCAAGGATGTATTAAAATGATCATCTGTAATTTCAACACTCTTTAGTTCACTTGAAACCTTGCCATAAAATAAACTGATTGCCATGTTTTAATTGAATTTAGTTGTGAAACAGTTTGGGCCTTACCCCTTATCTACTAACATTGACCTGGAACTTTTATTTTATTAACTAAATGAATGTGCCTACCGATTTTTGAACTACAGATATGGCTAGGAATGACTCGACGCACTTGCGATTTCAATCGCGCGACTATTTAGTGGCAATAAATAGAACAAATGAGTTTCAATGTGAGCGACCGCACATGCGACCGAGAAATCGCGATGCTTAAAAGACTGAAATTGCTTTCATTTTTCGGGCAACGCGATTGTCGCAAATAAAAATGAAACAAATGCAATTACATGTTTGTGACCGCACACCAGAAGCATAGCTAGCCCTTTGGGGCCATGTATAAAAAACTTTTTGGGGCCCCTCTCTTGCCTGACTTTTTTAATTAACTAAAACACATGCGTCGATATATAAGATAAGTTTAATATAAAATTGTAACCATCAAGATATGTACACTTTAAATTGGTACATACAAACATGCATCATAATGTACCTGTGTATCTTATTAAACTTAAAAAAATTGTCTCTGGACTAAAACTCCTTCTTGACTTTTTTCTGCAAATTTATTGATTAATTCTTTTATAGCTGAACAAGATTTCAATTTTTCAAGTTTTTCGGCTTCTATGGAATTGATAAATCCGATAACCGTTCCTGCCTCATAGAAGTTGAAAAAGCTTCTTTCAGCGGTTGCTGTTGTAACCGAAAGCATCAAAAAAAGAATGCATGCAGTGATAACTTCAAGAAAACTAGATAGAAGCAAGACTATTAAATTCATAGTCACCAATAATTTAGCAAATTCTTTTATGGAAGAATTTTCTGAATTTCGGATTTTAAACAGTTTTTCAAAGCAATTAGTTGCTCGCAAAAATCATTTTAGAAGTATTTTTTTTATATTTTTCAACCAGTCTTCCTGCTCATTTTTTACTTGCGATATAGGTACTATAGGGCAAGTTATGGATTCGTGCAAAAAATCGAACTCGAGATAATAATCAAACTTGACATTACGATGATAAGGAAGACGAAAAAAGTGGGTCTCGCAATTCTGTCCGTCTGTCTGTCTGTGGACTCGCCTACAGCCTAAACCCATTGGCCGATTTTAATTAAACTTGCTATAAAGTGTTTTCGAGACATTACCCCGACAAGTTTTTTTCCTTTTATTTTTAGGACCAAAATAAAGGGTACCTGCCATATAATTTTTTTTAGCATTTTTGGAAAATCTTATTTTTCTAAAAATGGCTCGACAGATTTTTCTAAAAAAAAATCAATAAATTTTATTGGTTATATGCTACCTTTTTGTAAAAATTAAATTTCCAAAAAATGGTTTTAAATGGTACCTCCCATAGAACCATTTTTTTATTTTCGTTTTTCTAGAAAAGGAATAGACTGATTTTGAAATTTTTTTTTATGGAGTATCTTCTGAAAAATTTTAATAGTTTTGTTTACCAAAATTTAAAATTTTTTTTTTTTGAAAACGGAATATTTCGAAAACGACTTGGTTGATTTTTATGAAACTTGGTAACAAGGGGTTTTTAACATTATCTAAAATATTTTGGATAAAAATTTTTCTTATAGTCAAAATTAACGGTACCTTTCATATAAATGTTAAAAAACCGTTAAAGGAAATATAAATTTTCTCGAAAACGATTCCTACGATTTTGATTAAAATTATTCTAAAAACAAAATTTACAGTTAACCATTATTAACAGTACCTCTCATAGAACCATTTTCTTTATTCTGAACTATCATTATGTATGTGTAACCGATTTAAATTAAATTTTTTTTACAAAAGCTCCTCAAAAGTGTAAATCATACTGCTTATCAAAATTTTCAAAAAAAATAAATTTTGGATTTAAAAAAAAAAATTCAATTTTTTTTTTGAAAATTCGATATTTCAAAAACGGGTAGATAATTTTTTTCGAAATTTAATTTTTGATTCAACATAAATAAATACTAAAATATTGTGTACCAATTTTTGTTCTTAAAAATTTTTACAAAAATTTATATATAAAAAATTAATTTAAAAAATAACCGCTCCTTTTCTGCAAAACTAAGATTAGTTGAATAAATCAGATAGTGTACTTGTTTTAGCTTTCAAAACAATTTAAGAAGACTTTTTTAATAAATTTATTTCGACTTATGTTGATTTTTAATAATTTTTCAATTTAAGCTCTATGAATTAGGTATAATATTAGTTTAAACTTGAGGCTCCCTTAAAAATTTATTTACTTTTAATACGCTCAATCTTTGAAATTCGAAGAAGCTTTTACTACAAGAGCAAGTTTGTGCGAACCAGTCGTGCGTTTTATTTTATTATGTCGTTTGAAAACGATAACAATTTATCTGGAACATATACTACTCAGATTATAAAGGATTTGAAATCTTTACTTAGTTTAAGTAATCAAAATATCTAAGCAGCAATAATACACGGATTGAGGTTAAAATTCTGCCTGGGTCAAAATTCTGCTTTCAAAATTCTAATTTTAAAAATTCTGCTTTTCAAAATTCTGCTTTCAAAATTCTGCTTTTCAAAATTCTGTTTTACAAAATTCTGCAATTAATAAAAAATCTTCAAAAATTTTAAAAAGCTCGCGCTATTTGCATAATTTTGTTAAATATTGTTGGTTTGAAATTTGAGTTATGTATTAAAATTTTAAAAATAAACATTATTAACGGCCATATTATTCACTCAATACATCTAGAATAAAACTTAAATCTGGATGTAAATCATACAAATTCAATATAAATTCACCTGGATTTAAGTTTAAATCTGGATGTATCGAGTGAATAATATGGCGGTAAGTGTATTTATAAACGTTTTCTTACTTACAGCCGTCCAAGTTACAAATGCAAAATTTTAATTGTTGCTAAAGTTTTCTAATTTCTGATTTTTTTTTTTGTTGTTAACTTCAAAATTTTACGTTTGCATAAATATTGGTAATAAATGTTTCTTTGGAAAAGCAAAATGAGCAGAATTTTATTCTAGTAAATATTTATTATCGTTGTAGCCCGTGGCGTAATGGTAAGTGCGTTGGACTGTCATGCCAGAGGTCTCGGGTTCAATACCAGCCACTTCCACCTTAAGTTTTTTTCGGAGCTACTAACTCTTGCGAGGAAGTGACAAATCATCCAAGGGTATCTCTTGCCATAGAAAAGTGCCGCTCACCTTAGCCGTTCGGATTCGGCAATAAACTGTAGGTCCCCTTCATTCCTGCAGACACGCACACAGGAATTGTTGTGAATTGTAAGTCGCTAGGCCCTGGTTCTCCATGAGCCGTTTGTGCCACTAAATTAATTTATTTATTTTAAATATTTATTATCAGTATGTATTTTGAAAAGCAGAATTTTGAAAAAACAGAATTTTGTAAAACCGAATCGAAAAATAAACAGAATTAAAAAAAAAAATTACTGCAGCGTACCTATAAAATACTAGCCGATAAAACCCGGCGTTGCCCGGGTCTTCTTTAGTAAAACCTTTGACAACCAAATATCGACCAAAAAGATGATTTAAAATCAGCACTCGAAAAATGTTCAGCTTAAAGAGCGCTACACACCATCCATGTTACTTGTCAGGTAGCATTGACGTTTTTTTTGTCAGGTAACATTGAAAATAAGCCTCCACACGTATCAATGAACATTGACAATTATTTTCCTAAAATTATGTGTGTGGGTTGTGTGGGCTTGCATTTGAATAAAAATGTAATGCACCTAATTATGAACCTACCTGCCTGCCTATAGTGTAATTTTAAGACAACTTTGAAAATCAGACTATTTGTATGTTATGTTATACCTACCTCCCATTACCCTCTAAGGAACGAACGACCGTGAATTTTGTTAGTAACCACTTGACAAAGAAATTAATAATTTATCAATGAAAAGATAAATTTTTTCTTCTTCTCTACCATATACCTATCATATTCTTAAAACGAAGCATTTTTTCCCAGCAAGGGTTATTGCCGTCTATGAAGAATAATTCCGTGCCAAAAAACCGGAATACATTTTTTACCACCCCACCAACCACTTATCAACATCAAAAAAATTTTACCACTTGTACTACCTAAATAAAGTAGGTACCTACCTATTAAAATAAAAATACATATTTAGGTAGGTAGGTATTACCTAAAAAAAAAAATTTTGAGCCGATTCTGGAAACCAGATCCCTCCTTGCGCACGTTTTTGTCTTCTTGTGTTCCCACATTACATTTAATCTTCGTTTAAAATCTCGAACCTTGAAAATCCGATGATTAGAACTCAAGGTGTAAATTTTGCTGATTTGAATGTAATAAGCACCCCCACATCACCTTTGCTTACCTACGCCCTTGACTGTGTAGTTACTCAACAAAATGAATTAGAAAAACAAAAGTATTAGTGATTCAAGTGTCCCCTTACCCCTCCTTGCGCACACATTGGCCTCTAAATAGGTTCGTTTCCATTTAACTTCACCAATACCCACCGCCAAACCAACTAATTTCTGTCTTACCTTAAAATCCAACAATTAGAACTCACGTTGTAAATTTAGTCGATTTTCATGTAATAAGCATCCCCCTATCCTATTTACGTGCGTCCTTGATTGTGTAATTACTCAGAAAAAAAAATGAAAATAATTTGTATAAGGGGTGCAAATGCCCCCTTACCCCTCCTTGTTCACGCCTTTGCCTCTAAATAAGTTCGATTCTATTCACCATCACCAACCACCCACCGCTAATAAACCAACATTTTTTTTCTGCTGCAAATACCTATTATACCTACCTACTCATACCTATACCTACTCCAATCATTTCTTACTACACTATAGAGAATACCTACCGACTGTTTATGTTTTGTTTTGTTTTACCATACCTTCCTATACACAAAAATATCACCACGATTCGTCGACGGCGAAACGCGAAAACAGTCAACTCTACTCACTATCTCGCTCCCACCTACCAAGGCACATTGCACATGGTTTGATTTGTTTTTTTTTTATTTCTTGACGATGAAGAATAATTCACTGCCAAAAAACCTGCATACATATTTTTACCACCCCACCATCACTTATTCTCATGAAAAAATTTGTACCTAACCTAAATAAAGTATTAAAAAACCAACCACCCACCGCCAAACCAACCAATTTCAGTCTTACCTTAAAATCCAAAAATTGAACTCAAGTTGTGAATTAACTAAGCCAACTACATGTAATATAAGCATCCCCCATCCTATTTACGTGCGCTCTTGAGATCGTTTAATTTACTCAGAAAAAAAAATTAAAAATAATTTTTATTAGGGGTGCATTAAATGCCCATTACCCCTCCTTGTGCACGCCCTTGCCTATAGTTCGTTTCCATTTACCATATCCAGCAAACACTCACCACCAAACCAAACAATTTCAGTAGTAAACATTTATTTTTGCTGCAAATATTATACCTACCTCTCACATACCACTATTTCTGACTAAAGAGAAAATCCCTACCGTTGATGTTTTTTTTTTTTTTTTATTTGAACTTTTCCCTATTACACAAAAACATCAACACAATTCGTCGCCGGTGAAAACAAAACTCACTTCTCGCTCCCACCTACCAAGGCACATTATACTGCACATGGCTTGAATCGTTTTTTTTTTTTTCGATGAAGATTTTTTACTACCCACCACTTAATTTTCACCAAAAATGTTCCCTAAAAATAAAAAAAGAAAAAAAACAAAAATACTACCCTACCTAAAAAAAAAAAACTCTTTTTTTGAGCCGATTCCAGGAATCAGCCCACCAAAAATATGGAATTTGACGATTTATCGTCAAATCCACATGCCACAAAAGGCAATTTTCCATGGCAAAACAACTCCTCCTTATAAATAATTGAGCTTGAAGTAAATGTGAGTTGAAAATCTATAAAGCAGTATTTTGCAAGGAAAATACCTACATGCTTGATTTTAGAAAATTTCCATACGATTTTTTTTGTGGTAAGTTTTTAATTTGTTTATTATTCGGTATTTAACAAAAATTTTCTTTTCTGCTGTATCCTATAGCATACCAGATAAGTGAAATTTGTATTATATCTATTTTTTAAAAGAGTTTTTTTGTTTGTTTGTGAGTTTAGTGCATACATTCAGCCAGACTGACAACCAAAAAAAGTTACTCTTTTATATAATAGTATTGATTTAAGAAATTTTATAGAAAGCCGAAACTTAACACCATGCACAGCCCTTTTGTTTAAGAATTTAAGTACAGATAACCATCATCGTTGTCAAATCCAATTTAGCGAAAATGCAACGCTACCTCCCAGCCTATTACCATCCTTATACATTTTGTAATCGATTGTCTCTCATTCTTGTGATAAGACTTCATTTTCAAAATAATTTTTTGTACGTTTTAATTTGTTTTCTCAATCAAAACGATAGGTCTAAGTACCATTCAGCGTCTACAACTGAGTGGCAACCGTGATATATAAAATACAGAACAGACAATCGGCCTTCGCCTTTAGGCTAAATGACTTTTCATGTCACGTGTCAAAGGAGGTGTAACCTCATGTGTATTGTGTGTCCGAAAATTCACCCGAATCCCGCCCAGACAACATGCACCTTCTCCTGGTTTCAGCATGATCCTTGAGCTCAGTAGGAAAGCTATGATAATGGGGAGTTCCACTAAACGCAAAGGCAATAGCAGCACCAAGCGGGTGGTGGACGAATGGATAATACTAGAGTAATGTTGACGATGACATAACAGAACGTTGACGATGTCGATGACTTTCCAACTATGCTACATGGACGACTAGGATGATGACGCTTCTACCACTCCTTGCTTATCAAAATGAGAAGACAGAATGAAATTCGCTGCTTTGCCAGCAGCGCCACCGTGCGTCGTCCTCGTCGTTGTCGATGCCGCCACCATCATCGCCATCGAGCGAGAGGATATAAATTCGTTGTCATTAATTTGTTGTTAAATTGGATAGGTAAGCATTTATTTTGAGCAAATTGCTGGTTGCATGACTTTTGCTGGCATTGGGACTTTTTTTGTTGGTTGTAGTTGTTTTACTCACTCGTTTATAGCTTTGTTATGAATCGGAGTTAACTGTATAGGTTTATAAGCTACAGGCGACATCGTCGTTGGTTGGCGGCATGGTCCGCTTTCTGGTGGGGGCGGGCTGGTAGCTGGTTGTATAATGAGTCCGATTGCCAAATCAATTTGTTATATTCGTGCCATACTGAGATTTTTGTTCTTTTTTGGCACAAAGTATCTTATGTGCGTATAGCTTCAGGCAATATACATATGTACATGTAAAATATGAAATATGCTTTACTGTAATTTCACAAGATGCATTAGTGGGAGATATCGGCTATTGGTTTGGTGGATGTGGATCTTTCTTAAAAAAAAGGAAGTTTTAAAATTAAATGAAACTAGGAAAATAAATATCAAGTTCGCAAAGTTGTTCGTTGATTATAGATCGGGCGGTGGCAATACTAAATTCCCAGCCATCGATATAAAGAAAATTTGACTTATGTAGCGTTAGACCTTCACTAGGTGATATAGAAAAGCTTGGTGGTACACCTCATATCCTGGTCAGATCGGCTGGCCGACCAAAAAAAAAAGTGCATTTTTAGGGGCGTAACCCATCGATATAAAGAAAATTTTACCTATGTATGTAGCTATATACAATCATTAGGGGAGAGACAAACTCCTGGTCGTCCACCTAATATCCCCCTAAAAATTCTTTCTTTCTTTCTTTTTTGGTCGACCAGCTGGTCTGGCCAGGATATAAGGTGGACGACCAAGCTTTTCTATATGTCACTTTGAACTGTTTTCTTTAAAACCGAAACTATATTGAATAAATTCGGCATGTCGCCACGTACATGTATATTATTACTGTAAAAAGCCGAAATAATGAAATTCTAGAATTTACCGGTAAATTCTAGAGCACTCAGCATTACGGCGTATAAATAGAGAAGGTGCCGTGACTTAAGGCCAAGTGACATAAGGCCCAATTTGGGTGTTTGGCCTTATGTCACTTTTCAATAGCGACATAAGGCCAAATTTTAAGAGTTGGCCTTATGTCACTTTTGAAAAGTGACGTAAGGTCAATTGGGCCTTATGTCACTTTGAACTGTTTTCTTTAAAACCGAAACTATATTGAATAAATTCGGCCTGTCGCCACGTATATGTATATATTACTGTAAAAAGCCGAAATAATGAAATTCTAGAATTTACCGGTAAATTCTAGAGCACTCAGCTTTACGTCGTATAAATAGAGAGGTATGTTTGGGGGGGCATGCTGCCCCCCTGCAACCCCCCTGCTCAGCCCACTATAGGATTTGGGGTAGGTGCGAGGTTGGGGTGTATGCAAAGTTTCTTTTGCAGAATTTACCGGTAAATCCTACCTCACTGTTTATACATAGGATAAATTCAAAGTTTCTTTAAATTCAGATTCTTAAAATACAAAAAAAAACTTTGCATACACCCAACCTCGCACCTACCCCAATTCCTATAGTGGGCCAAGCAGGGGGGTTGCAGGGGGGCAGCATGCCCCCCCATACATACCTCTCTATTTATACGCCGTAAAGCTGAGTGCTCTAGAATTTACCGGTAAATTCTAGAATTTCATTATTTCGGCTTTTTACAGTAATATATACATATACGTGGCGACAGGCCGAATTTATTCAATATAGTTTCCTTTTGACAGATGTCCGAAACCTTTTTTACTGTAGGGGTAGCTTTTGGGAATGTTATATAATTATATTTGGCCTTATGTCTCAAAGAAAATTGGCCTTATGTCACTTTACAAAAGCGACATAAAGCCAAATATGTAAATTTGGTCTTATGTCGCTTTTGTAAAGTGACATAATGCTGAGTGCTCTAGAATTTACCGGTAAATTCTAGAATTTCATTATTTCGGCTTTTTACAGTAATAATGTACGTGGCGACATGCCGAATTTATTCAATGTAGTTTCCTTTTGAAAGATGTCCGAAACCTCTTTTACTGTAAGGGGAGCTTTTGGGAATGTTATATAATTATTTTTGGCCTTATGTCTCAAAGAAAATTGGCCTTATGTCACTTTACAAAAGCGACATAAGGCCAAATATGTAAATTTGGTCTTATGTCGCTTTTGTAAAGTGACATAAGGCCAAACACCCAAATTTGGCCTTATGTCACTTGGCCTTAAGTCACGGCACCGAAAATCGTTTAGAAACTGTAATTAGAGCTAGGGCGGGGCAATACAAGACATACTAAAAATATAAATTAGCCTTAATTTTGTTCTAAAAGTTTGATTTCCTTACATGCTTCAACTATGACGATTACCTCTTGAAACCCGGAAGTGATTGTTATGTTTTTAACCTTGATTTAAAGCTTTTGGTTCCAGGTTTTTAACGATACCACAAACATTCATGCATGTTAATTACATTGAGAGCAATTATTGTGTTAACATGAAGCAAGTAGGTGATTCCATATTTGGCTCGAAAATGTATAGGTCTAGCAGACCTGTGCTCCCGTTGCTTTGTAAAGTTTTAAGAATTATTGTTTTGAAAGCCTTTGATATTTTTTTTTAAATTTTAAATAGGGTCACATTCGACAGACAAACAGAATCATCTTCTTTCCCGTTTTCTTTATTATTTTAATAATGCGTTATATGCTTACCTCAATTTCTATTTTTTATAGCCGAGGATAAACGTACAAAAAAATGCAATCTACCGCAAAGTTTTCTGCGAAATTCGTCAGTTGAGTTGCCAGATTGGTCTCTTGATTTGCCAGATTCGTTTGTTAATTGATTTGCCAGATTCGTTCGTTGATTTGTTTGTCCACCAGCTGATTTCCAGCAACATCACTATAAAGCTTAGATCACCTACCTCATGCTAGCAATAAGGGGAATACTAAAAGGGTAAAATTAAAAAAAAATTTACAAGAACGAACGAAAGTAACCCAGATACTCAAGCAATTTACAATAATAATAATTTAATATTTTAATATATAAAACTACATTAAGATTTTAAATTTATACAAATAAATTACTTTAAATCTAAAATTCATACTCTTTGGGTAGAACCCCGATGTTCCGGCGAGCTATGCCTCAGTCTTTAGTAAAAATACATCACTATTAAGGTAAAATTCAAACCTATTACTGTTATGTCATATTAGTATACATAATATATTACAGAGTTGTAAAAACTGCAGTCTTTTCGGTACTGCAGTTAATTGACTAAAAAGACTAATTTAATTAAGTCTTTTAACTAACAAAAATACTTCAACTAAAATCGAGCAGTCAGCAGTCAGTACTAATATTCCAACTGTGCAGTTAAAAAAAAAGTTAATTAACTTTAAGTTAATTAACTGCAGTACTTTTTAACTGCTTTTAGTCTTTTTATTCAGTAAAAAGTCTTTGTACGCCGATGATTTTACTTTTAGTCAGCAAGTCTTTTAACTACAGTCAATTAACTGTAAGTGTTTTAGCTTTTTTGAGTCTTTTAACTAAAAGACTGCAGACTTGTACTTATAAAAGAATAGGATGGAATAAAAAGAAAAGAAATTTAAAAGAAAAAAAAAGTTAAAGGTTTTAATCAGTTCTTTGCAAGCTAAAGTTAATTTTGGCTATAAGAACATTTTGTTTTAAATATTTTAAATAATGTTAAGAAACCGTTAGATGCTAAGTTTAATAAAAAAAAAAACAGATTAGGTCATCATTGAGTTTAAAAACAATAAAAATGTATCACAAACAAAAGTTTTGAAAATATTGAATACACAATTATGCACATTTTTATAAAGAAGTAAATTCCCCTACAAAAAAATACATGCCAATATTTTGTGAGACTTGTGGTTCTCAAAATAATATCGCTAAAAATTTTGTACACCCTTTTTTCTGAAATGGTGGCCACATAAGGGGTATTCACTCAAACGAACCCCGCTTAAGTGAAAAAAAAAATTCATTTAAACGTTGTAGTGAAAAAAATTTCACTTAAGCGGATCTAAAAATTCTATTAAGCGGAGAATTAATGCTAAAAACAATATTGTATTTATTTTTGAATTATGAAAATGTAATTTTCTTTTTAATAAAAAATGTTAAAATACGTAGGCATACCTCTTGAGCCATTTAAATTGTTGTTTTGTATATTGTTTGAGAGCACAAAGCAATTTTTTTATAAAATGTAAATGTAAACGTTTGTGAAATATGTAATCAGTAATTCAAATGTCATTTTGGTGGTGAAAATGGTGAAGGTGAAAAATAACGAAAGGATTCAGCAAATTTTTCGTTCCGTGCGATTCAATTTTTTTTGTTCACTTAAGAGAGTTTTTTTTTTTAATGAAAAATATAAAATTGAAATGAAAATATGTTTCAGATATCTGGGTTTTTCACTTAAGCGAGTTTAGCTTAAGCGGAATGTTTTAAAGGTAATTGGTCGAAATATACTCGGGGATGTAAAAAGTGTTTCAGATAAACGGGTTTTTCTCTTAAGCGGGTTTCTCTTAAGTGGGTTTTACTGTATTTCAACTCGAAAACTTGATTTTATAATCACACTGATTTCTCTTACGCATCAATAAAAAAAAAAAAATATATGTGTCCTGTACTGAAATGCAAAGTTCTGCCAAAATTTTGTTATATTTCAATTAAATAAAAAGCAATAACGTATGACGCAGTTTCGAATAAAGTTCTGGAGCTCTGCACGTAACTATTATAATAACTTCTAACGAATATGATTTCAGATTTCTGACAAGACTCTGGATAAGTCCTTAGTTAAACAGGGAGTATAGAAGAACCATGTTAATTTAGAAATAAATAAATACATTTTGTGACACAACGGCTCACGGAGAACCAGGGCCTAGTGACGTAGAACTCTCAACCATTCCTGTGTGATGCGTATCAGCAGGAATGTAAGGGACCTACAGTTTATTGCCAAATCCGAACGGCTAATGATGTGAGTGGTACTTTTCTATGACAAGAAATACTCTTGGAGGATTTGTCACTTCCTCGCAATTGGTAGTAGCTCTGAAAAAAACTTAAGGTGGAAGCGGCTGGTATTGAAACCAGACCTCTGGCATGACAGTCCAATGCACTAACCATTACGTCACGGGCTACTATACACCACGTTAATTTAGATATTGGAAATACTTTGGATATTTCTTGGTTTATGTGTATATTTATACAAACCTTGGGAGGAATGAGTCGCCGAAATCAATTTTAGTTCAAGGTAAAATCTACAAGAGTTCATTTGAAAACCAATATTTCATATTAACACTACCTACTTGTTGTACCGCAGTCACAGTTCCCCTAAGTCCTGGCACAACATTTCCCTTGAGTCACTTGAAAGGATAAATTCCACCATAATATCAACAAACGTCTAAAGAACCGCTGGTAGAGTGTATTAACTTTTGTGACCGCATATATCGCCGATTCTCAACCTCTCAATTCTCAAAAGTGCTCGTCTTTGGCTCTTGAATCTAAAGAGTCTTCCTGATAAAACCTTCTTTCTATATCAGTCATCGTCTATCCATCTTCAAAATGTTATTCTTGGTCTTGGTCTATGCTACAGTTGAATTGAGTGAAATAAAAACCGCACTTCAGGGGGCCATTTTCAGGATATATCATCGCTCATCTAACACAAAAAAAAATCTACATCTGGGTTGTTCTTTGAGAGCAAAAGATATAATACTGACTCAATTCACGAGGGGGCGTTCGTACGTATATAGGGTATTGTTAATCCTCTTATGTGTCCTTTTTTCTGCCATTGCACATACAGACGTAAGATAATCTTACTGTTAAAAGTGCTACTCAACTGGCATATTTTTTCCACAAACACGGAAATAACTGACACTGTCAGACAACAAACACACATCCTTGAACAGGACACTTGACAAAAAAGTGACACTCTTTTACCTACCTATTCGCTGTGCTGAGATAACTTATTGAAATTCAAGCATCAATATTTTGTCACACAAATAAGAGCACTTCCTTTTTCGCCGATACCCCTTCTACCCGATGTCATACAATTTTGTTTTTAGCTTCTGCAGTTTTCCTGAAATTCCAGTAGATACAGGAGAACTTTCATTTACATTGCATGAGAATTTATCTCATTCCGACTCGGGTAGAATAAGAAAGAAGCACCAAACTAAGTAGAATTCTAGGACTGGTTTCTCTTCTCTCGTGTCTGTCCTTCATCTTGTGCTCCATTTGTATTGCATTATTAAAGCTCAGTTAGATGTCAATTTTCATGTGTAGCAGGTATAAAGTGTGTTCTTTCCTATAAATATGGTAGTGTGCACCTATTGCAAGGATCTTCCAGGTAGATAAATGGATACAAATGTACTTATGCATGCATAAATGCACAGACAGCATTCAAAGAAGTGTCTGAAAAGTGTCATCTAGTTGCTTCTAAAATAGAGCTTTTGTAAGAAGATGGCACTCTTCTACATGTTATATAGGAGTGATTCAGTGAAAATTTGTATCTACTGTTCGAAATTGTTTATTTATTCATTGAAACAAATAAATTCACACTATCAAACGTGTTTAATTTGATGCTTTATTTGAAGATGTCACAAAGCGATGAAGAAGTCAAAAAATGTAGGTGCAATTGAATTGCTATTTTTGGGGAGGTATTGGATGAAAAGCATTTAATATTTACCTATTCTTTAGTGAAATAGGATCGAATTTAACCTTCCGATAACAACAGGGGTGCTCTACCACCCCAGCCATTTTTATTCTGACTGTAATTTCAATTTTGCTTTATTCCCCTTTCTGCCGTTCTATGTTTTTGTCATTTAATATCTGAGGTGTCAGTTGCTGATTAGTAGTCCCCGCGATAGGTTATATTTTTTTGAGTAGGAGGGTAAAAGGTATGCATTGCCCATGTTGTGTTCCATGTATGTGAAAATTAAAGGAATAAAGGGGGTTGTAAGACACCCTATGGAGTCCAATGAAGGTGATCTCCCTCCGAAACAGCTAAAGTAATCGCGATGTGCAATTTATCCAAGGAAACTAGACCGCAAAATCAGTATTGCGTGTCTTAAATGCCAATTTCCTGTATGCCCTTAACACAGGAAAGAGATTTCTTTAAATTGTATTTAAGTTTAATTTTTTTTTGTAATTTTTTATGAATGAATTTTTTTGTCGGCTTTTGATAAAGTATGTAAATGGTTATGTTTGAATAAAAATTTTATATTGTCCTTGAAAGTATTTTTTTTTTTTTTCAAATTTATTCCTGCCTGGGGTTTTCTGCCACCCCTGTTGTCGTATATTTTAAATGTGTTGTTATCGGAAGGTTAAGGAGTCATTATTTAGGATTTTTGTATGCAAATTTTTAATATAAATTTAAAAATGTATCCAGCATATCCTGGTTCATATTGATTTTAGTTTAATTATACATACTAAGTGTATAATTAATACCCTTATCAATATTATTTGACAATGTAAATTTTAGAATATCTAATAAAAAATAATTTGAAAGGATATACCATGAAGCTTAAACTACAGAAAACATTTCTGTGTTTTTGGAATCATTAAATTTTACCCTGATTTTGAATTTCTATTGGACAATGCTGTCGAGATCAGAATTTTATAAGTTTTTCATATATTTTTGTTCCGAAGAACCAAAAGATGTAAATCTAGAATCAAATATGAAAAATTGAGATTACTGTCATCTGAAAAGCAATTTATGAGGCTAAAAGTTTCTGACTACCCGTGCCGTGATGGTTAGTGCGATGGACTGTCACGCCGAAGGACTACGTTCGGTCCCCAGCCTTTCCACCTCATAATTTTTAAAAATAAAACGGCTACTGCCTCTTGCGAGGAATTGACAAAACCTCCAAGAGTATCTCTTGTCATTGAAAAGTGACAAGAAAGAATGTTTTATTTGTTGGGAGAAGTAGTTTGAGAATAAAACATAGTTTATGGGGCGATTATGACCGCCATCTTTTTGTAACATGGTAGCAATTCAATTGATACTAACTTCACGATTTGCCGTCGACTGCCGCATTGCTGCAGTTCAAGTGCGTTATACTACGTTTTCATTAGAGCAAATGAGGTAATTTCGTTCAAAATTTCCAAATTCAATTCGAAATCATCTCATTTCCCATACAAATTCAAGAGAAATAATTTCCAATGTCTTATTGGCTTTCAGAAAGTAAAGCTCTGAGTAGACCAATCGAAAATGAGATAAGATTAAAATACGCAAATGCTCTGGTGTGTGTGGTTACCTTTACAATAACAACTATACGAACGCATCCCTTTTTCAGAAAGTTCACCACAATGCAAAAAAAAAAAAACAACTGTCATGTTAAATTGTCAAGCATGAACCAAATCGTGTTCGCTTTTAATGTAAAATTATTAATTTTTAATTATTTTTGCATCCCTCTAAAATAAGAATAGCAAAATTTCGATAATTTGTTCATGCATGCATTTTCGTAAATCATAATCCGTGTGGGATGGCTATCGTTTTCTTGCGTATCGTTGGCTTTGCCCTTTGTAATACGGGATCTGTACCTCTTCACGATTTATAAATCTGAATGAAACGATTACTTGGGACAAATAATTTATGTATTTTGTATTTCTTGTAGTCCTCACCTTTTAGTCCAAGTTGTCCTCCTCCGGCTGACTATGTACAATGTGTCTAGCTTCGCACTCATTGTGTTGAGTATTTGGAGACTGTCGGGTTCGAGAAATCGCGGAGGTGATGACACCGATCCCATGTACCGGGTGTCTAGCAAACCAGACTGTTTTGACTACTGTACCGGTTGCTGCGACTAAAGTTGCGTGAGTTTTGTGGCCGATTGTTTAGGCGGCTTCCATCTCCATTTTATAAGTTCAATTTGCCCTTTGGCGGACGTCACCAACTTTACTATTTTTATCGTCGTGTTAGTTACAGGCTGCGTTGTTGCGCAACTGTTCACGCTTCACAGAGTTGCGCATTTTTTCAGCCTTTTGAAACCGCGGTGGAGGGTAGTAGGTGTTGCGATAGCTAAAGTTGTGATTTCCTCCGTTGTGACCGTTTCCGCGTATTATTTCTTTTGTTACGACTTCGAGAATATAAAAAAAAACTTATTTGATTGGCCAAAAGTCCAATTGTCGTAAGAAAATTCAATCAATGTTGAATACCTAAAACTAAAAATTTACTTTGCAATGCGAATGCAGAAACAACAACACTTTTTTTGATTGAAAGCGCTTTATACATAATAAATGTATATTGTAAACATTTTTTTGATAGTTTTTTTTTTATATTACCTAGTTAAAAATCTTAATTTTTTTTGCGGAATTCGTGAAAAAATGAGAAATTAAATTTTCACCACAGTATTAGGAAAAAAAAATTCGAACTGTCAAAACAAATAAACCCACCCTGCTATATTGTTGTTGGATTTCACATCTATTCATGGATACAAGATTAAATTACAAATACAACAATGTTAACAAATGGGTTTTGGAGGGTGAAACGTACGAAGGATTCATATCTTGGTATTCAGTTTCTTTGCTTGGCATGTCTGCAATGTTTGTGGTGAGATTTGTAGGTACTTTCTCCAAAATGATGTCAGGACAACTGTTTATAACTCGAGCATGATCTTCTTTTCTTATTATTAGAATTTGTTTAAAACCAATACAGTAAAACCCGCTAATAGAAACCCGTTTAAGAGAAAAACCCGTTTATCTGAAAAACTTTTTTCATCCCCGAGTATTTTTCGACCAACTACTATTAAAACACTCCGCTTAAGCGAAACTCGCTTAAGTGAAAACCCCGGATACCTGAAAAATATTTTCCGTTCAATTTTATATTTTTCATTAAAAAAAACTCTCTTAATTGAAAAAAAAAAAATAGAATCGCACAGAACGAAAAATTTGCTGAATCCTTTCGTTATTTTTCACCTTCACTATTTTCACCACAAAAATGAAATGAAATTAATTTGAATTTATGATTATTTCACAAATTGGCACTCAAATTTCGAGGGCTGGACGTACTAGTATTCATAAAACACCAATAATTTGGCTAATACCGCACTTTGGATTTCATTATTCACAGAACGATAGTAGAGAAATTGCATAAGTTGAGCGTTAGTCGTTGTTGCCGTCTGTATGCATACAGTTAAAGTTCAAAAGATTGTATTATAATCTATCTTCTATAAATATAAAAATTAATCCTTTTTTGTGCTCGTAAGCGCATAGTTTGGCTAAAAACCATTAGATTTGGTTGGGGATTTCTTGTTAGATTTATATTGAACCAGTTTAACACACAAAAATTCAGAAAATCTTGAAATTTCAAACTTTCTGAATTAGTTTCTTGTTCGTACGCGCATAACTCAGCTGAACATCATCTAAACTGGATGCCAATTTTTTTGTTGGATTCGTATTGAACCAGATAACGCACTACGGAGATAAAAATTGGAAAATTAGGCCGGAAAAGTCGGAATGTTATTTTAAAAATCTATTTTATTATTTCATATTTTCATTGATTGTTTTATTTCGAATAGACTTTCACAACAAGGCCAATAGTGCGCAAATTATTACTGTTTTTTTTTTTTTAATTTTAACACGACTAAAGTATTTCGAATTGAATATTTTTTTTTTTATCCGATTTACATGGGTATCTTTTTCTTAGATTCATATTGAAACAGGTAAATATACTACGGAGTCGGAAGTTGGAAAAATTCCTGGAAATGTAAGTTAATCGTTAACTGTACTTTCTGAATTTTGTTTTTGTTGGTACGTGCATAATTCGGGTCAAAATCAACCGATTTTCATAGGAAGGGACATTAGTTAATCTTTTTAACAAAGTATATTTTATTTATTTCGGGTAGTTCTTCATATAGGTAGCGGTATTTGTGGTACTAAGAGAAGCTTAACATAAGTATGTATAAAAATTGTGCCACGAATTTGACCTCTTCGCCAATGATTAAAAGACGAAGGAAGAAAAATATTTGTGCTGAAGGAAGTAAGATTTTAGAGGGATGAATTTCGCAATTGCTTTAAATTTTTTTTAAAACAACAAACTCTGACTTAACTCACATAAAGACTTATTTTGGCTTAAGAGTGGTTTGTTAATCAAAACATGTATATCTAATTATATAAAATGAAATGTATAGCTGTGATACACAGGTTTTTAAAATCTAACGAATATGCTGATAAAAAAGTACGTATTCGCCACATTGACTCCGATAATGCTTATTTTGTATTATTTATTTTTAAGGGTCTGTAATGTTATACATAGGTACAAAAACAGGCAAAGATTAATAAAGAAGGTTTTTTCAACTCTCTCTCTCTTCTTATATCCGGAAAAAAAAATGGTAATATAAAAATTTATCAGTGTGTTACCCGTTTGGCTAAATTTGTTTAAGGGTCATAACATTTGGTTGTTCCCTTCTTCACCTGATGGTAAATCCTCTTGAAGTAGGTAGGTACACATTTTTTTACTATCCCAACGTCTGTTGGGTCAGCTAGACCAGGCCTAGGATTTATATGTCAATACATATTTTTTGTTGGTTAACGTTGAAGCAAACGAATAAAATAGTTTTACGAATCAGGAAATTTCAATAAAAATGGCATTCAATTGTTAGAATATATTTTTGCATATTTTAATATAAATGCATATTTTTGATATTTTTTTAAAAAATGCATATTTTTCGTGTATATTTTCAAAATATTAAACAAATTAAAAAAAATTATTTTGACGAAAGTGCATACAAATATATGTATTAAAAATTTAAATTAAAACTTAGGTACATAGAAGAGTTTCTGTCAGACCTAGTTCCCTTTCACATGAGGTAAATGAGTTTCTAGTTCTTGTGTGAGAAGAGGGCACGAAGTGGGTGAAAAATCTCCTCGTTGGATGATTTGAGGAGATTTTTTTACAGTCCGTAAGTTGCGTTTAACTAAGATACTCTTAAAAGAAACAAAGAATATATCTTACTATTTCGTTTTTTTGAATAAAATTTATAAGAGATTTTAAAGATATTAAAATAAAATGTCAAAAAATCTCTCGCAACTTATTTTCTTGTGTTAAAGGTCACATGGATAGACCAAGTTTTCTTTTTTGATAATTTAAAAAAAAAAATATGGTATATGCTAACAAGGTCTATAAAAGGAATTTGGAAAATTATAGTTCATATATAACAACTTAAATCAGATTTTAAATATATTTTTTTCATTTTATTTTTAACTCAAAATAATAAACTTTATTTATTTTAATAATTAATTTTGTTTTTTACTTTTTAAGAAAAGAATGATTTATTTTTTAATTTTCATGTATTTCACCTTTTCTTAAAAAATATTTTAAAGCATATTTTCATTTTTTTAAAGCGAATATTTTCTCATTTTATATGCATATATTAAGCGCATATTTTGTGTTTTGTAGCACATAAAAATCCGAGCCCTGGTTATGACTTTTGTCGATTTTAATTTTTCTTAAACTTGCTGGAAAAATAATTTGTAAATATTATGTGGGTAATATACCCACTCGAAAAAACTCTAGCGGGTAGTTCTACCCACACTACCCATATTATCTGCCGCGTATTGTGGTAGAGGCTGGGAATCGGTCCCATACCTCTGGCGTGACAGCCCAATGCACTAACCATAGCGCTACGGGTTACTACTACTGATTAAAAAACTGATAAAATTTTAGGAGATCCGAGTTTTTTTTAGCAAAATAATATTGGGTGTCTAATGGAAAGTCATTAGTGTTTCACATCAAACCTTGTTTTTTTTTATTTTAAATCAATAACACTTACTTAATATATTTTTAACACAAGAGCAATAAGACTAAGACTTGAAATAAACCATCTTCCCTCCATTTAACCCATATATGGCTAATTTAACTCAGTTTAATCTCGCAGTTATGTCTATCACCTAACACAAAAGTTCTCTACACAAATATAAAATACAAAAAAAAACAAAGAAAAATACGTAATAAAAAATAATAAAGGCTCACTCACACATTACACAGAGATGACAATCCATAAAACTCAACGTTGCTGCACAATTTCTCTAACAGGTTGCGGAACACACGAATTAATTCGCGAACGAATATAAATGATATCCCAAGGTGGAAAATAACCCATCGTGCGATGGTATCTTTGATCCTTAAATGTGCTACCGCACGCAATAAAAAGAATCCTCCAACTCTGCCGTGCAATCTACACATTCAGGATACGAGCTGATGGGTTCCTGTTTTGTGTGTACTAATACAGCAGCAGCAGCGCCTCCCCCGTGCGTCGTATAGTACTGGCTTGGCGCGTCACATTCAATTTCATTGTTGTCATAACAATAACATAAAATTAAAATAACATAAAAAGGAAATTGCTTGCGAAAACATCATCGCAGCAGAAGCAGAACTCACCTCTTTGTGTGGCTCGGGTCTGGCTAGAAATGATGGGAGAAACCCCATCCTTCCTGACACGTTTGCCTGTTTTTTTTTGGCCTAGCCGGGATCTGATGAGCGAACCCCATCCCTACATCTCTCTCAACACCGGAACAATCACTATGAGAATAACGGTTATATGCTTGTTGTTTTGAGCTTCTTTTTGTTATTCTGAAATATTTTTTAAACGAAAGACAAAAAAGTGAAAAAGAAAACATTTTACGACACGTTGCCGATGTTTGTCGCCCCCAAATTCAAATACGAATCCAAATTCTAGCTGCCATTGTGCTTAAACGCGAAGTGGTAGATATACGAGCGGATAAGCTCGTCTAATAACCACCCCTTAGCTCTCTAGCATCATTTTCAAGGCAAAGAACAAAACTAATTTTATAGTACCTATAACTATGTATGTGTTGTTGGCTTATTTTTTGAAAACAAAAACAAAATCGTTTTAGAAGGATCCGTACTGTCATCGCAGGATATAGACATGCTGTCTGCCATTTTTGCGTCTCCACTCCATATAAGATGGCGCAGTTGTGATGATGGGCATGGGGATGGGTTGATGGTTGTTGGTATATCTTTAAATGGCTCTCTGACGGCTTTATTGGCCATTGAGATCGCCTATCTGGAATGTAAAACGACCCCATCAAGAGATTTGCTTTGGAATTGATATTATGCTGCGAAAGAGAGTATGTATACAATTTGGTGGCGGGCGCGAAGCCTTCCAAATAATGAATGCCAAGAAGTTTGTATTATGAATGTATATGTATGCTAGTGCGTGAGACTTTGATGACATTATACATTGAATGTTGTGCTTAAGTGGTCGTTTTGAAACAATTATGTCACTGATGGTGCCTTTATCTTGAAATGTGACCTCCAAAAGATGTCCAACATAGACGTCAGATTAGTGAAAATGTGCGGGTTCAACTAACTAAACTAAGGAGCAAAACTAGGGTCGTTTGTTTGAAATAAATGAATATTATGCATTATGAATTATTTTATACTACACCTTGGCGTAGAGGTTAGTGCCTTGGACTGCGAAGCAGGTGGTCTGAGGATCGAACTTTATTCTTCTCAACACAATAGCGTTCTTCCGGAATCTCATTATTGCTCCCTATTCAGGATTTTTATGACCACGTCTAAAGCCGAAAACAGATGTGCAGCTTTTTCCCCATGCAGAGAAATTTGAAATAGAGATATCGTGCAGCAAAGACTGCATGCAGGGCCTGGAATATGTCAGCCCTCATAAGAACCTGTCTAAATTTATTTTCGCTGCATTGGAAAAAGTTGCACATCTGTTTTCGGCTTAAGGCTTTGAGATCTTAGCACCATGTGTATCAACTTAGCAGTTCACTTTTTCCGTTGCAGATTAAAAAGTATATCAAAGGGCACGATAGTGCCCAGCCAAGTTCTCGGCACTACCTTTTTACAGGAACAAACTCAAGCTCTTTTCGACCCCCCTCTAATTTCGGAACCAATAATGTCAGAAACTTCAAACTCGCCATATTTGCTAAGCTAGGCAAGCACAGGCGCCTCACCAAATTTCAACTTTCTAGCATTAGTGGTTCCTGAGATATAGGACGTCAAAAATCGCGAAAACCGTAACTGACTGACTCACTAATTCACTGACTCACTGACTGACAGATCATCAAAATTATGGAGCACTTCTAGACATCGTAGGATCTTGTAATTTCGACCATCGGTAGGCCTTGTAGTGTATACAAAGGAAAAACTCCAAAATTTGGGATTTTCCATATAGGGGGCGTGGTATCCGCCCACTTTCACAGAATTGCTATCAATTGTTGTAGAATGATAAAATTTGGTAGAGCGGAAGGCCTCACAATTTGTACAGAGGAAAAAAATTAAAATTTAAAATTTATCATTCAAGGGGCGTGGCATCCACCCACTTTTCTGAAAATAGGTATCAATTGCATGGAGCACTTCCCGACACCGTAGAATCTTGTTATTTCGCACAACGGTAGGCCTTCTGCTTTACAGAGAAAAAAATCGAAAATCTTGGATTTTCCATATAGGGGGCGTGGTATCCACCCACTTCCTCAAATTGTTTTCTGATTGTTGCAGAATGATGAAATTTTGTATAGAGGTAGAGCTTGCAATGTGTGTAAGGAAAACAGAAATTAGATTTCAGATTTTTCATTTAGGGGCGTGGCATCCACCCAATTTCTTAGAACTACATATGTCTGATTGTTATAGGATGATGAAATCCGGTAGAACGATAGGGCTTCCAATGCAAGCTAAGAAAAAATGAGATCTAAAAGTACGCCAAGTTCTAAATTTATGAAGGGTTTATTATCAAATATTTTAAGTAGAGTAATATCGTAATAACTCCAAATTATAAGAGAAATTTCTTATTTAATGATAACTGACTAAAATTTAGTATGTTTACCTGGCAAGTTTTCTTTTTTTCCATCTGATTACTCAGCATTCAAAATGTTTTGAAAACCTGCCAAGTACGATATTACTCTACTTAAAGTATTTGATAATAAACCCTTCAAAAACTTGGCGTACTTTTAGATCTCATTACTTTTCACGGCTGAATTGTTACATAAAGGTTTTTTTTGTATACATGGAGAAATTGGCTCTTTTTTAACATTTATGTTTTTGGTGTGATAGTATAATTAGTTGCTACTTAATTGCTACGCAAAAAAAAAATAATTGCTCTGTTGGTTTATGAAAAAATGGGTGTCCTGCTAATTTGACGTCAACTTCGCAGGTAAACTTTCTCAAAACTATAGATAAACGATCCGGGAGTGGATATATGTATATTGAAAAGTACTTAATTGCTAATTAGTTTCGCAAAAAAAAAAAATATATTGTTATTTTGGCTTGCGAGAAAATGAGTTTCCTGTTGAGTTGACGTCAACATAGCAGGTCAACTTTCCCAAAAATAGAGATAAACAGTCCGGGAGTGGATATAAACTGAAAACTACTTAATTGCTAATAAAATACGCAAACAAAAAAATTAATCGCTGTTTTGGTTTTGGAGAAAATGGGTGCCCTGCTTGGCGTCAACTTAGCAGGTCAACTTCTCAAAATCAAAGATAAATCGATCCGGTTTTGAATATATGTTCAAAACTACCTAATTGCTAATAAGTTACGCAAAAAAAAAAGAATGAATTGCTCTGTTGGTTGAAAATGGGTATCCTGCTAAGTTGACGTCAACTTAGCAGGTCAAATTTCTCAAAACTATAGATAAACGGACCGGGAGTGGATATATATTGAAAACTACTTAATTTCTAATAAGTTACGCAAAAAAAAATTTAATCGCTGTTTTGGTTTGCGAGAAAATGGGTGACCGCTGAGTTGACGCCATCTTAGTAGGTCAGCTTTCTTAGAAAATTTTTAATCCAGGGTTAAAGTAGTTTTTTAAGATCATCAGCTTGATAATTGAAAGAAAAAAGTCTATTAAGCTAAAAATAAATAAATAAATAAATTTGTTGGCATAACGTCTCATGAAGAACCAGGGCCTAGTGATTTACAACTCTCAACCATTCCTGTGTGCGTGTCTGCAGGAATGGAGGGGACCTACAGTTTATTGCCGAATCCGAACGACTGGTGAGCGGCAATTTTCTATGACAGGAGATACTCTTGGAAGATTTGTCACTTCCTCGCAAGAGGTAATAGCCCTGAAAAAAACTTAAGGTGGAAGCGGCTGGTGGTATTGAACTCAGACCTCTGGCATGACAGTCCAACGCATTACGCCACGGGCTACAACTATCTATAAAGTTATCTTGTCAAATAAAGAAATATGTCAACCCACCAAATTTCTGTCATCCCCTAATTAATTTTACAAACAGATTTTTATTAAAGTGTCAAAACACCAAAAGATTATTTTCAAGATCTCCTTTTCCATAAGAACACAAGTGATAGAACAAAAATCATAATATGTATCCCCTGATGCCTAAAAACGGCTCGCAGTAGGTATGTCCCGCTGAGGCATATAAACCAAATCCAAAATCCCAGCAACTCTATTTTTCCTCATAATAAATCTTAATAAATTAATATTATAAGAAAAATTAATAAGAGCGGCGAAAGTATTAAGTCCCTGAATCTTCTGTTAACTGCTAAGTTAAGATTAATGACTCTAATAAATCCTAGAAGGGATAGTTTTTCATGTTCCTACCTTACCAACCTACCTACGTATTTCTTGGGTAAAAATAAAAGCAGGTTTGAGCTTATAACATACAACAGAGATAAACAAAATCAGGAAGAACAACAGACATTGCTTTGATTAAATTTAATTTTTGGCTTTAGCTCGCTACCCTTAGATGAGCCATAGAGAGTATACAATAGAAAGGATACCACACGGTGTGTGGCAGTATTATACGCAAGACAATGCAACCCTTAAAGTAGCTCATGTTCATAGAAAGCCCGTTATAGAGGGTGGAAAAATAATAATATTCTCCAATCTAATTACGACTTAATCAGGTACATGCGGACTGTGATTAAGAACAACGAAATAAAAGGCCAGCAGCAGCCAAAAAGGTTTCTCGTTTCAGTAGCAACAACAACGAACGTAAAATAAGGGTTTATCCTTGATTATGGGGTGTAGATTGCTTTACTGTCGCAAAATTGCACATCACCCATTGTCTCGCATTGTTGTTGTTGCGTGTACTTAATCTGGTGTGGATGAGGTAATACCAACACATTGCTATACACATAGGTATACAGCACCCAATACCCGAACCATCGTTTTATGATATGCAACGCATTTCAGGTCCAATTTTTTGTGTGTCGCGTTACTGGCCTCTGTCTTGGGCTTTATTTCAAATGGAAATTGCGAAATGAGGCAAAGGACAATAATTCAATGAAATGCGTTACATGTCAATGCGTTAATCATATAATCCCATTAAAACACTGGTATAGAGGGTAAAGTGGTTCTTCCCTTCTGATAGCTATGCGGCAATGGTTATACACATTAGAGATAAGAGGGCTATTGTGGTGGCAGATGGAGGAAGCTTTTATTTCGGAAGAATGAACAAAGCTGGATAATTTTGATCAAGTTTGAATAAATCTGATATTTGGATGAAAATAAATGTTTTTCTTTTGTTTAAATATATAAACTGTGGTGAGGGTCCTAAAAAAGATTGCCTTTTTCTGTTTTTCGAATATAAACATATCAATTTGTCGACGAAGGGTTAATGACAACATGGTAATCTCAGCAGAGATACAATAAGAGAACAAAACATAGTATTCAGGAAGATTGTCCGTAAAAGTGATAGTTTTATATCAACTTTAATATCTTATTTCATTTATTCCAATACGAAAAATATGAACTCACTCGTACCCAATGTGAGCAGTCTCATAGTACTTAGAAGGTTGGGATTGTTCGTGCGTGTTTGTACGTATTCGCGCGAGTTAAATTCGTACAATAACGCATCCAATGTGCGGCCGGCCTATCTCCTTCCATTCCTGCAGACACGTAAACAGGAATGGTTGAGAGTTTTAAGTCACTAGTAGGCCCTGGTTCTTCATGAGCCGATGTGCCACCAAATTTATTTTATATTTATATGCAGTTCAGTATAGGTCGTTATTAATTTTAAATTAATTTGTAGGTAGTTTGTTGTTTCATCAAACCTTCAATATTCATTTAAAGGAGTGCAAAGCTTTTATTAACCCTCTTCAAAAAAATACTGATGTGATAAATTTAAAAAAATATGACGATTTAACTTTGTCGCCCTTGAACCGCCACCACAACAAATTGAACTAAAAAGCTCTACTCCTATAGGTTCACCTCAGGATAGAGATATGTCAATTCAATATCATTATTTGGGAAATGCTTCTTTTATTCACACCCATGTCACTGGGACAGGTTCTTTATAATGTAAGTAGTCTAAAGAAAATAGGTTAAAGTTTTAATGTATTGAGGAATCTTCTGATGCACATTTTTTTAACAGTATACTTTTCAACCTCATGCCATATTTCAATCAAAATTGAAAGTGCCCTCTTTAATATTTTTGTGATATGACTTTTTGCTCGCCATAAGAGCGCGCAGTCCCAGCTGATCTTTGCATATTCGTTTCTTAAAAAAAACAGACCTTTCCATCCACCATCGCAGATGATATAAATAATAAATAAATTTAACAGATATAATAAGCAAACACATCCGCATCCCTTTTCTTTTCTAAGGAGAAAATATTATACTTAAAGGTTATATTCCTAGAATTTATATACATATATTTTGTTTTCTGTCGGGATGGAAAAAGGTTCTTTTTTTTCCATTTCAGGAAGTGCTTCCTAGTTCTGATGGAAGAGCAGAAGACAAAAAAAAAATATAAGTTTACTTTTTAATATTCATCCCGAATGCTCTTCTGGTGCTTCGGTTGGTGTTGGTAGTGGTGATGCTGCTGCTTCTGGGCTAACAGATAAGAGAATTGCCCTGTCAACCCGGATGATATATTCGAGGGAATTTAAATTGGGCCAACAAAATTTCTGCAGAATGTCGGCGAAACGAGAGCGAGAATTTGTAGGGCACAGATACACTTTCTATATTCCGGGATGGTTATCGCGTGGGGGGTGGGGACATGTGCAGGTGGAGGGAAGTGAAAAGTGCTAAAGGAAGAGCAAGGAAGTGTCAAACGGAGATGTGTGAATACACTTTTTTTTTCCTCTTGTTTTTCACATCGCACATCCAATCTCGCAGAAATAACTCATTTCTTCTTTTTCTAGCTAAAGGATATAAAACAGGGTGTTCCAAACTAAACTTACTTCAACTTACATTTTTTAATAAATTATTGCCATTCAATAGGAATAATTTAGTTTGATTTTAGTCAGTGACTTATTCAATAACTAAAACTCAAAGCTAAAAAGTCAATTTTCAAGGCCAATCTAAGGGAGTCAAGGAAGCAGCGAAGCTTACATGCGCAGGCGTTAAAAAACTCATTCTTGATTTCGGTCGTAGAGTTAGCGCCGTAAAATCTGCCTTTTGTGATTCTTACTACTATATAAGCCCCGCAAGGAGTTTTGTTAGATACGAAACTGAGATGGTACGATTACCTGCACCTCAAAGCATCTGGCGCCGACACGGTAACTTAATAAAATTTGGGACCTTAATATACATAAGATCATTCTTTGTCGCTTTTATAAAGCCATATTTTTTGGCAACTTAAGGCCAAAATATTTGCTTGGAACAGTTTAACAATATTATTTATGTGCGTGAAATTAGCACCGCCATTTTTTATTTTCTTTAAAAAAACGGTTGAGCCAACTTGTGCTGCCATGTATCATATTAAAAAAAAATCGTACCTAATAAGCATTATGGTTTTTAGAGACTTTTTCTAGAGAATTAAAGTTGTGCTGTTATGTGCTGAATAAATGATACTAAGAACCAAAGAGATACGAAAAATTTCGCATATTTGCAATTTTTACAACCAAACGAAAATGTTGCCAAGCACCTTAGCGTGAAGTTAGCACCATTTATGATTTTCAAATCACAAGGATTGTTCTGTGATTTGCTCAACAGGTTGGGTCTACAACAAATTTCAAAAACAGGCTGGATGTTACCCACACTGATAATTTCTTGGCTATTCCAAAAATAATTTTCCGAAAGTTGTAAATATCACAGCACCTAATGTTTTGTGGAATAACAGATTTTGTTACCTTAATTAAAATTCATTGTTATAGTCCAAAAAAGTTAAAGTTTGTATTTCTAAATTTTTGATTTTTTTTTTAATTTGATAAAAACACCCTGTATTAAATTTCAAGTTGTTATGCGACAGATGAAGACGTGTCATATGATTGCACGACAATTGCTTTACCCATCTCTCCTTTACCTACCGATATTTCTAGCGCCTTTTCTCCCCTTTCACACGGTGAGTAATTGTTTCACTATCAATCAAAACAAACACTCTCTCTCTGTTCAAAAAATACCTACATAGGGCCTTTATACGTCTTAAGGGGTGGGTGAGACAAGCTTCTATGCAAGAGGCAGTTATCCCAAGCTGTCGATGTCATTATAACTCAATTGCTCATATGGTCTGCTCATAGAAATCGTTTCGCCCCATTTTCTTTACGAAATAGAAATTTAGTATATGTAGACCTCTTTATAACCTATAGTAAGTTGTGTTGCCACCAACTTTATGGAATTGTAACCCCTTATGCCAAGCTAAGCTAGAGGGTTTCAACGAATTCCAAATTGCTTTATGATTTTTTCGTGAAAGGTCATACACCCTTAAAATATAGGTACGTTATGTGAAATCACTTTGACCCTTGATGCTTTGAATTGGTAACAACAATTGCTCACCAGGATGTTGCAACCGGCAGAATGAGCTATTAGCAGTCTTGGTGTCATATTGTGCGTTGGAAAATTAGAAGAAGTGTTCCTGGGGTTTTGGAATGGTTGAAGAAGAGATTTTGTCGAAATGAAGTCGTCATTATCACCAGGGGATTTATGAGTGTCAGAAGTTTGTTATTGAGATTTTAATAAAAGGCTGTAATGGAATTTAGTAACATATATGACGAGAGCGCAGATCTTCAAATGTTTAATCACCAAAAATAGAGTTTTGGAAAACAACAACAAACACGTGCCTAATTTTAGGATGTTGTTCGAGTTGGCTATTGGCAAGCAGAAAATCGATGATGTTTCAAAAGATTAAGCCCAACAAAGTTAAGTTTTATGAAAAAGCACAAAGAGCCCCACAAGCTGACGCTACGTTATGGAGCGGTGGCAATCACGTATGAGAATGTGGATGCCGTATACACGAGAATTGACAGAAAGGTTCAGATCTACGCGGTATGTGGATTCCAAAACCAAATACGTTCCACACTGCAGTTACCTAATCACTTTTATGAACGCACCTTTAGCCCAAGAAAAATGTACAAAAAAAGAGCAATTTGCGGAATAAATGCAAGGGAAGATTTTTAAATGCAATAAAAGGTCTATTGCAAAACTGGCTTGCATAACATATGTTAGTAAAAGTTCTACCTATGTCAAAAATACTTGTTTTTCACATATAACTTTTTAACGGTAAACGCTAAAGTAAAATATGTCACAAAAAGCTTGTAGATCATAACATTACATGGTGGCTCCACGAGAAAGATTTCATAGAATACTGTATTGCATGCTAAGAAAATTGCTCATGGAGGCTACTCATAAATAAATAAATAAATAAAATAAATTTGATGGCACAACAGCTCATGAAGAACTATAGGGCCTAGTGACTTACAACTCTCAACCATTCCTGTGTGCGTGTCTGCAGGAATGGAGGGGACCTACAGTTTATTGCCGAATCCGAACGGCTAACGAGCGGCACTTTTCTGTGACAGGAGATACTCTTGGAGGATTTGTCAATTCCTCGCAAGAGGCAGTAGCCGTTTTTTCTTTTTTAAATAAATAGGTGGCGAGGCTGGGGATCGAACTTTAGACCTCCGGCATGACAGTCCATCGCACTAACCATCTTGCCACATATTGCTTTGCTCATAGAAAGCTATGAATAGTATTCAATGAAGAAGCAATTTTCCCTTTGACATCTGTGGGTTTGTTTCAATTTTTTTTTGTTTTGTGTTTTTTCGAATGCAATTAATTTATTGCAGGTGCCAAAAGGAAGTTTTGGTATTTTTCTTATGGATTTAAGTAAAATTAACAATATAAATCAATTCCTTAAATTGTTTTAACTTCATAACTTTTCCCTGTGAAGTTTTTTAAGACAAATGAAATAGAAAGCTATTAAAATGCCCAACCAACATTTTATGGTATACTATCGCCCTTTCTTTCTATCGAAAGTGACAGACAGATAGTAATCTGTAAAATATTTCAGGTGGAGACACCGTGTTATCTACAACAACAGTACACATATTGAAGGTAATATATTGCGCATCTTCGAAAATTACAGTGACCTGCCTGTCATAATTTACAAAAACAAAACACAAGTGTTTCCGAATCGCAGTGACCCTCATCCACAATTTACAAAAACAAAATACAAGACATGCGCAGAACTGAACAAAATGAAAACTCGGAAGATATTACCTTCTATATGTGTACTGTGATTTACAACCATATTTGTATTGTGACATTTTTCTTCTTCGTCGTTTTCGAAATATTTGGTTTTAAGAAAAAAAAAATTGAAACTTTTTCAAAAATACAAAACAATTTTTTTTTTAAATTTTGGTAAACAATACTATTTAAATTTTGTCAGAAGATTCTTCGTAAAAAAAATTATCAAAATCAGTCTATTCCTTTTCGAGAAAAACGAAAACAAAAAAAAATGATTCTATGGGAGGTACCATTTAAAACTACTTTTTGGAAATTTAATTTTCACAAAAAGGTAGCATATACCTAATAAAATTTATTGATTTTTTCTTAGAAAAATCTGTGGAGCCATTTTTTAAAAAAATAAGATTTTCCAAAAATGCTAAAAAAAATATATATGGCAGGTACCGTTATTTTTGGTCCTAAAAATTGTGTCGGGGTAATGTCCCGAAAACACTTTATACCAAGTTTAATTAAAATCGGCCCATGATGGGCAATTAATCTTTTTCCTAAGTCAAGCATCGCACTATACCTACCTAAATCAGTCTGTTCCTTTTCCATATCTCAATCTGAAAGTTCCCTTAAGAGATTGCTTTTTTTTTTGTATTTAGGTATGTTTGTTGTGCTTTGTTTCCTTGTTGATGTCAAGGATTTGTTTCTCAACTCCACAGTTGTTTTCTTCTTTATGTTTATGCCTATGGAATTATTGTCCCCTGATTTATTATTTTACTTACATCCAGACGATGACCCCCTTGCAGCAAATTGTGATTCCATTACATTAGTCATTTGGTGGGCTAATAGAAGAAGAATAGAATGAACACATATAAATTGGAGCGACTTGCATATGGTGCTTTTGTTTTGATTAGTCCCATGGGAAAGCTAATATAAGCTTGCCCTGGCGGGGATTGCTGTTGCTGCTTTTATATGTAGTGTTTTTTTTTTTTTTTTAGGCTAAACTGTTGTCAACCCTTTCGTTAGAAAGATATTATGAAAGTTATGCACGTTTTTTGGGTATGTTAGAGAAGAATGAATGTATGTAAGGCCCAGTTGGGATTTCATCATAAAGTTTAAATTGAAGAAACATTCAACGAAAATATGCACTAACTTGCTCTTGGAGTTGTCGTTTAAAAAGAATTAAAAACTCCAAAATTATAACAAAAACGGTCAACTCATTCAGAAGATATACGCCAATTACCAACTCGAGGCCAAAGCAATTTTCTAAAAAAAAAAACTTTAACCCCAATATCCTCAAATGCGATTTTTTTGGCAAAAACCTGAGACGCAGTTTTCTTACAACTATTTTGGTCATTAAAGTGCAAAGTTGAATCAAAATCGTTGGAGCCTAAATGTCTTCTAGTTTTTGAGAAAATAACCAAATCTACCTACTTTAGTAATTGCCCCGTCATTAAAGACATTTTACTCTTATTAGGAAAAATCGTCGGAAAGCTGGATTTTGGTATACAACCCCTAATAGTGTTCTTAAGAAACTGTTGAAAGTCCCCATCGATAGGAGCGCCGCTAACAATTTTACGGGCGGTTAAAGCCCCCCCCCCAAAATGGTTTTTCAGTATTATCTCCTTAACGGTGTCTTATACAGAAAAACAACTAGTTACTTAAAGCTTAGAAAATTTCCTGCAAAGAAGATTATGACATTTTTTTCATAAAAATAATGGTTTTCGAAATTATTGATTTTTGTTTTTACGAAATATGCACTCAATATTATTGCATAGCCCCCTTTTAATGTTTTTGGAAAAACTCCAAAAGTTCGCCATCGATATGAGGCCCAAAATAATTTGAGGGGGTCAAAGGCCCCCAAATACAGTCTTTTGTAAATATCTGTCTAGCTGTCACTTTTACAGACGACAATTTCCTAATTTCTTGTTGTGACAATAAAACCACTCTACCATTGTTCTGACTTATAAATTATTTCTAGTAAATATTTTGGTTATTAAATAAAAAATAACGAATTTATTATAAATGTGTTAGGAGCATTCCATGGTCACGTACAGACAAATTCAACTAATTTTCTGTTATTATAAGGCTGTTATTTTCAAAACATTGATTAGATAGGTCATGTATTATTTTTCTTCAAAAGTTTGTACATTAGTCTTCGATTTTTTGGAAAAACTTTAAAGGAATTCTTTTAAATTTCTTAGAAAAAAAAAAATAAAAAAAGGTGTCACGTACAGACGGGTCGAATCAACCAATGTTCTACATTGTTATTTTAATATTCAGATTTCAGCAAAACTATTAGACATCGATCGAAAATTTGTAAGAACCGAATAATAAGGAAGAACCAAAGTTAGTATTAATGAGAAAAAAATATTTAAAAGGCTCATTTTTATATTTTTAGGAATTTTTTAATGGGTTGTCACGTACAGACAAATTACGTCACGTGTCTGACAGAGTTGAAATTAACGGTTTTTAAGAGTAGTTATTTAATAGTTAGCAACCGTTTTGTCTTCTGATAGGCTATGAATTCGGTACTCTTCCCTTTTTGCGTCAATTTTAATGTATTGGAAAGTCAAAATTCCGGGTATCGGTTTGGACTTTTCCGATTGAAAAAATGTCCTTTTTAGTGGCTTTTTTTTTTCCAGATATTCATGAGACTGAAAGAAAAATCATAATTAAAAGTCATCTGATATTATTACTCCCAAAATAAATATGACTAAAACTCAAACACATCACATTAATTTTATGTTTAATTAAAGTTATTGTTTATATGCCGCCATCTTGCTTTCAACGTGAATTAAAATTAAAAAATCGAAAATTTGAGAGTTCTCATTTTTCGTGAAATGCTCCGTTAGAATGTTTAACGATCGATAAAGTTAATCGAATCTGATCGATAAAATAAATTGATCGTTGATCGATAAAGCAGAACGAATGAATCGATTTGAACGAAAGTTTGTTTGAAGTTTATGCTTTCTGCAATGACCGGTGAGGCATTGTCAATTGCTAAACAAATGTTAAAACGTTGGTAATTCTTGTGTTCTATTGAGAAGAAAAATGTCGAAGCACTATCGGTGCGGAGAACTTCAGAAATATTGGTGCAATCAAGCATTTCATGGCGCATCTCGTCAGGTTGTTTGGACACCGGAATATCTCAAGGGAATGGAACGTAAGTATAAATCGAAAGTGAAATATTATATTTGAAACTGAAACATTGTTGTGTGCCGCATTTCGAATTTTTTTTTTCAAATTTAAAAAACATACCAAAAAAAATGTTCATCAATTATCATTCATTTTCTGTATATGGTCACCCTAATCACTTAGCGATATAAAATATAGTAGTTTACCACATTCTTACACCTACCAAATATACAACAAAAAATTCATCGTTTTCGTTTGAGCCGTTTCGGAGGAGTACCCCCACAAACACCATGCCACGAGATTTTTTCACATATGTAGGTATATTAGATGACTTGAGTTGGGGTTCGACTCACAACCACAATTTTGAATTTTGTACATTGGTTTTTAAAAGAAAGGATTTGTTTGATCTCTTCGTTGAACAATTGCTATTTTCTTTTTTCTAATATTTTAATCGCGGAATATTTCTTAAAAGCATCCAACGTAAACCATCATCTACCCTAGCGGTATGTAATTTTGTCGAGATTGGGTTCAAAAAATATTATTACCATAATTTTGCCATATCTATGCTACGTCCATTGCAGCCAGTTGTCATAATAATTCCCGTCTGGTAATTAGTTCTGTATATATAGTACAATGAGTCTGGGTATACCGGTCTATTCGATGCTTTTCTAACCAAAATCAGGACATTTGGTCAGACGAAATGAACTTGTTTAAATGGTATTTAATGTCATAAAATAAAAAGGTTTTTGTTTCATTTTCATATTTCTTTTTAGTATGACATTCTCAGTGTGCTATATGTTAGGTATGAGAGAGGAAAGAATTTATTAATATTCGTATGCGACACAGGACTAAGACTCTTTCTCCCTTTTTGTATCCACGAAAAACTAATTCGCAAGGATAAACACAAAAAGTATGAAGATGGAGTAAGCTTAATCTTCGCGTGTATATGGGTAAAATACAGTGATGTTAAAAAAAAATTAAGCTATTTTGTATAAGTATATTTTTTATAGAAGAAATTTTAAAATACTATCTTGCTATCTCACACACATGCAGGGCAGGTGCCAATGTCATTGAACAATAGTTTTTGAGATCTCTGTTCATATTTGCGAGTGGGATTCGATATTTTGATTTGCCTTGCTTAAAAAGTTGAAAAGGGTGTTCAAAAAATTGTACGTATTTTTGGAAAACTTCTTGCGAAGAAACTGGGCGTGATAATTAGAAACGGTACAATTTTCTCTTTTTTTTGTCTTTTACTTTCACAATATGTAAGTTCATTTGAAAAAAAAAAAAAACAATTTAAAATATTTTTTAAATGAATCGTTTCGTTGGGATAACGAATTTTACATTGAGTCAACGAAAACTCAAAAGATTTTTAGTGGTCAGACTATAAAGAAAATCAATTATTTAGTTAATTTGTTTTAAATTGTCTTTTAAATATGTCGCTAAGTTACGGCACATGTACAATTTTTTAAAAGGTTATTTTATTTAATTTTCAAATTTTTATATTCCAAAAAACAGCTCGAAAAAAAGATGTTTTTTCTGAATCTACTAACAAAATTATGAATTATTTATCTATTCAAATTCCAAAAAAGGTTGATATCTTTTTCTTCGCCCCACTGTTTCAAACATATGAACACATATTATTACTTTACTCATATAAGAGTGGTGTTCAGCCCCTCTTCTCTTTGGCCTATGCAATACAATTTACGTGCGTAACTCATCCTGTGGGATGAAGATAACTTCATCTAAGCTCAACATGTCCTATATGGCAACAGCTCTATAGAGGCAGAAATATTAAAGCGAGATGAAGCAAAAAAAAAAAAACAACAGCAGGAAAAAATATTCTACAGGATCTATCGGGGATTTCCTATTCTATTATTGGTATTAGGCCGGGTCTTGTGTGTTATGCATTTAAATTGCGTGCTTTTCTGGAACGATTGCTTTTATACTTTATTAAGGTGGAAATCCATATTAGTCTAGGCTCAGGATGCAGGCTCTTATATGATAGTCTTTAGCTTGTTCATACGTTACAAGTTGCTTTTTTTATTTTTGTCAATGTTTGTCTCTACTTAATAGGTTTCATTTTTTTGGAAAATTAACTTTAATGTTTGTTTTCTGAAGTAGACAAACAAATAAAATTAGTTTTTTATATAAAAAAAAAAATGTAGACTGCGGATAATTGCAAATTATGCATGCTTTATATCTTTATTGTACCTATAACTTAGGCTTCTCGTTTCTTCGCAATATCAATGTGTAATTTCATTTGAATTGATATAAAGTATAAATATGCAATAAAATAGTTTTCATTGAAAAGACAATCGTTGAATATTTTCTGTAGAATCGAGACTATTACTATTTTTAATAAATGCGGTGAGTTAGAGATGAATTATTATTCACTTTTGGATTTAATGCAAAATCTCATTAATATAGAAAAATGCTGCTAGTTGAAATCAATCGTCTACTCAATATAATGATGGTCATTGGTCTATTTCCAAACCGTTACTATTCTTCGCAAACAAAATCTCCGCACGACACATCCTCGTAAGCACAATCATCGCAATACCAAATCTCCGCAGCGACACATCCCGCAAACAAAATCTGCTCAAAGCATTATTTCCGCTGCGGCACATCCTCGCAAACAAAATTTTCTCAAAGACACATCTCCGCTGCGACACATCTTCGCAAACACAATCTTCGAGATGATTGATGTAAGCACGTCAGTTGACCGTGGTATTTTTTCGCTGTGCTTTTAAAATGAAAACAATTGGGAAATATGATGTGGTATAGCAATGGGGTAGGTGAGACGTAAGAGTAATGTTGAATGCGAGTGGAGTAAGAAAATATAAAAATTGGGCGCTGTTTATTGTGAGATAGAGTTATGAAGAAAAAAATTATTTTCAAAACAGGGTTTCATAAAAATGCCAACTTCGTTGTTTCTTGACCGATTTTGATGAAACTGATAGAATTTATAACTCAAATAGCTGCCACCTTGTTTTAAAAATATTTTTTTTCTTTATAACTCTATCCCAGCTATAACCTATGTCAATTTCATTGAATTCGCTCAAGAAACAACGAATATGACATTTTTATGAACCACCCTTTCATGAACAACGGCATAACATTTTTTGTATACAAACCCGTACTTAAATAAACATCCCCCATGCCACCCAATCTCTCTAGACTCCTAATGAACAAATCACAAAAAACAGCGCCCAATTTTTATATTTTCTTACTCTATTCGCATTCAACATTACTCTCACGACTCACCTATCTCATTGCTTTACCACATCATTTTACCCAATTGTTGCCAGTTTAAAAGCACATCGAAAAAATACCACGGTCAACTGGCTTTGCTTACATCAATCACCTCGAAGATTGTGTTTGCGAGGATGTGTCGCAGCGGAGATGTGTCTTTGAGAAGATTTTGTTTGCGAGGATGTGCCGCAGGGAGATTATGCTTTGAGAAGATTTTGTTTGCGGGGATGTGTCGCTGCAGAAATTTGGTTTGCGATAATTTTGCTTGCGAGGAGTAGTCGAGCTCCCGTCTATTTCTGATCATAACTTTTTAATTTTCAATTTCTCGTTAAAAAGTATCTGAACCAAAATTAGAGTATTCGATTCCTGATAAAATTTTGTTTTTTAACTTTTGTTTTTTGAACTTTGTGACTTAAAACTCTCAAGTCTGAACCATTCTTGTGTGCGTGTTATTACCATTGAAAAGAAAGCGATCTACAGTTTTCTGCCGAATCCGAACGGCAAAGCACTTATTCATGACAAGAGTTATACTTGGAGTAATTGTCACTTCCTCGCAAGAGGCAGTAGCAGTATATTTTTGAAATTCTTTTTGGGTGGACTAAGCTGCGAATTGTAGTATCCGTGGCGTGATGGTTAGTGCGATGGACTGTCATGCCGGAGGTCTAAGGTTCGATCCCCAGCCTCGCCCACCTATTTATTTAAAAGAAAAAACGGCTACTGCCTCTTGCGAGGAATTGACAAATCCTCCAAGAGTATCTCCTGTCACAGAAAAGTGCCGCTCGTTAGCCGTTCGAATTCGGCAATAAACTGTAGGTCCCCTCCATTCCTGCAGACACGCACACAGGAATGGTTGAGAGTTGTAAGTCACTAGGCCCTAGTTCTTCATGAGCTGTTGTGCCATCAAATTTATTTTTTATTTTTAAGCTGCGAATCGAACCCAGACCACCGACATGACAGCCCGACGCACTGTCAACTAATTTGGTCAATTATAGTTCTGGAGTCTGATGATTGGCCTGGCAGCCATGAAAAAGCTATAACTCTAGCCTGTACAAACTTGGTGGTGACTAACTCACACAATTTAGAGCTAATTCTACAGCCTACTGGAAACCCACTTCTTAGATAACTCGGGTTAAATATATTTTTTTTATTAAATTGCGCCTAACTATGAATCAACTCCAACACAGTAAATTTGCCCTTAGTAAGCTATAAAGAAGTTATATTAGTTTTGTTTCCGATTGCATGCTTAGGGCATTTTATGAGATATTTCAAGGAAAAATATAAGACTGAGTTCAACCCTAGGGGTTATGGATTAACAACGCTGAAGACCTCATCATCTATCGATACAAAGATTGCAGAGCTGTCATTACGAATCTATTTTATCTGTCAATATTTTCAAATCAATGCATGTTTGTAACTCAGAGAGTGAACGATTTATAAAAACCAACATCTGCAATAATTCCCAAAATATATAAAAGGTATACCTACTTTCAAGAATTTCCTCTGTAAATGAAGATAACTTGGAAAAATGCTACAGGGGCAAAAGGCAGGTGTATGTATTATAAGAATAGATTTTCTTTTGATATTCTGTTAAATTGCAACAAAAAATTTAATCTTGACATGTGCACGCACTTGTCATGAATTGCAGAGCTGTAGTGTAGATACATGAGCAATCATCAGAAAGTAATTTCAAACTAATTACAGAAATTGCTTCAAGGAGAGAGAACTTAAAACAATGTGTCCATAACCATATTTCCAAGCTATAGTGCTCAGACAATCACTCCAAGAAGATAGTGCCTCTGGGGTATTGAAAAGAGTGAGTTAGAACTCCATGGAATTCCGTTCTACTATATATTGAACCACACCATCAGTAACAAAACAACAATTGTAGCCGCATTGATAAGCGCACGCGACACTAATTGGCTCAAAGCCATTCGAAACGCCACGCTGCCAGAGCCGCGTTCGTAGGTATGCTGTATGCCATAAGAGCCACTGGCACCACATAGCTGCAAACTGCAATCCACCTGGCAGGCTTCACATGCCAATCAAACTAGGATGCATGGCGCTAATTCATTGTTTTCCACGTGAAATGAATGCAAGTTGGCTTCATCATATTATAAACCCCATAGCGCCAGGAAGGAGAAACAATACATATTAGATTGTACTAGACAATCGCAACCATCATAATGCACCAATTTATTACTATTCACTCTGTGACTTGATTCTAACAACAAAAAATCAAAAGGGCACGAATTTATTAGGTGATGTAAGCCAAAAACTCCACTTAACCTTTTCAAAAAATAAAAATAAAAATGTGTCATTATATCTTGCCCACATGCGAACTCATAAAAAGGGGTGAAATTCCTCGACTTCGTGTTTTGATTGCAAAATAGTTTTGATTGTTTTTAACGAATGTTGAATTAAAAAAAAAAAATAATAATAATGCTTGTTGGCGTTTCGCTAATCGCATGGGAATACCTGCAGAAGTTAATCAATTATGTAGGTTGAGGTTGATTGAAGGTTTAAATGATTAATTTGCCTGAAGGTGGATATAATTTGTTTTATTAAAAGTCAACGTCTTTTTGTTTTTAATAAAACACGAATAGGTAAGTATCAAAGAAGTTAGATGCTTTCAATCAAGATATTTAAAAGTTCTGATCTTTGGAATTTTCGAAGAGTATCTCAACCAAAATGTTACAATATTTAAAAGAGCATTTTTAGATGTACATACGTCTGGACTAGACTCCCAGCCTCTACTACCTTTTCTTAGCCGTTTGGATTCGCAAAAAATTGTAGGTCCCTTCCATTCCTTCCTAACAATAGGCACCCAGGAATGGTTATCTTCTATAATGAATAAAGTGAATCTGTTTTTTTTTTGGTTCGTACGCGCACAACTCGGTTGAATATGATATAGCGAAAAATTAGAAAATTCAACCGAAAAAGTCTGGAATCGTGAAAGCCTGAAATTGCATACTTCCTGAATTGATTTTTTGTTCGTACGCGATTTACATGGGAATCTTTCAAACCACTCAAAATTATTTATAAAATATTTTTTGTTTTTGTTTCGCATTTTTAAGAGCAAATGGTTCAATTTTAATCTTCCTTTGATTGCATATTGTTTTCGAAGATCTTGAATTTGTGATTTTTGTATAACCGGTTTTCGGTAACCTCTCCCCCTTTGATTCGTACTACGAATTGTAGTCTATCGAATAAGGTATAGAGAAAAATGGAGGTGGAACAAGACAGCATACTTAAAGGAGCTTATAAAAATGCTGATGCTCCAAAGCATTTGATAAACAAACAGCACATCTCGACCTGTGACGTCAGTGGTCATAAGTAGTGGAATGCGTAGTGCATACGACTTCGAAGACTGGGCAAATCTGATATGCGTAGGTTCAAATCTCATGGTGTGCATGCAGAAAGTTTTTCATAATAAAATTGTATTAAAGATCAGCACCACTAAAAGGAGACTGATTATAGGGCTTGGCACCCCTTGAAATAGCCAAACAAAAATAAAACGAATTAAAGTACCTCATCGAGGTACCAGATAAGAAGTATACAGTTTTTTAAGGTAGTGTCCAAACAAACACTTTGCACAAGGGTTGCCTAGCGTAAAGTGGTCAAGGCGTAGGGTTGCCATGCTTTAAAGGTTATTTTTCAGGTTTTTACAATAATCTTACACAGCTCAGATGGTATGTCTTAGGCCCATCGCCAACTAGGTAACTTTTAGTTGCGCTACTAAAGGTTGCTCGGAGTTGCTTGCCCTCGCTCACTAGAATAATTCCGAGCAATTTTTGGGTTGAGTATTTTTAATTGAATTGTTAAATTGTTAATTGTATTTTGGATCAGCGACGATACAAAACTTGTTCAGTGTGAAAATAAAACTTGTTTTTCGAGTTAACAGCCCAACATCTTCGAAAATTCACAAAATTTGCTAGAAGTTGCTCGGAAATTGCCTAGTGGGCGGGGATAAGAAACAAAAAGACAACTCAAAAAAGGTCCGCGAGCAACTCCGAACAATTAAAAGTTGCGTATCGGGTGCTCTCCCAAGCTGATGTAATTAGATCGGAGCAACAAAAAGTTGCTGGGGTTAGCAACAAAAATCGATATATATTTTTCATATAAAAAAAGTGATGTGTATAATATGCACGGAATGTGAAAAATCTACAACTCGAGATATGAACGTTTGGAAGACAAAATGTTGAAAATAGACGCGTTGGAGAAAAAAATTACGATAAACCAGGGTTATTTTTTCTGGAAATAAATTTATATTTTGAAAAAGCAGATAAGAAGTAAATTGACCTGTATTTGTATTTGCCAAATTTTCGATTTAACTTCAATTTTTTGTTAAGTGGATTTTTGAATACCTAATAAAAATGTTTTTCGTCAATTTTTGGCGGTTTTCGACTTTTTTTTTTTTCATTTTACCGGCATAGGTTTTTTCATTAAAAACAGTACCAACGCAAAGACACATTAATTACTAGTACGATGGTTCCATATTTTTTCTAAAACCGTTATCAAGAACTAAACATTTCCGAACTTAGCTATGATAGTCTCACAGAGGTGACAGAAGGGGAGGTAAAGTATAACAAAAATGTAAGTACCTATGTACGTCGGTAAATAGGTACAAGTATCATGATATAGGTACACTACAAGCTGGAAGTTTTTGTTCAAAGCTTCTAGTGGATATGGGGAGTTCAAAATGGCGATTTTTCTAATTGTTTTGTCCAGGAGTTTAGCCACTTATATAAAACTTTCTTTTTAGGAAGCCCATAGAGCCTCGAGCCATTAAATGGGGCAAACGCGGTGACCAGTTAAAATCAGAAATATTATTCAATTTTGCTTAAAAATTCCCTCAGGACAGCCATAGTTGGACGAGCAATGGCTTCCTCCTTTTGCAACCACAATTCTGGATATTTCTCTACTTCTGATCAAAATTTTCAATCATTGTTATCAACAACAACTGCTGAAGTGCTGACAACACATCGCCTGGTGGTAGTTTCGGGGTTTTCCTCAAGACTAGCTTGCAGCAATTTTCACATCATTTTGAATTGTACGAAGTCTCCCAGCCCAGCACGCGGAAGATCACAGATAGCCCTTGCCCCTTTTTTGCTGAAAATGCTGCACCAATCGGTTAATTATTGGAGCACTGGTCGCATTTCAACATGAGAGAAATTTCAATATGATCTTTGTGTGTGAATAATTGAATGTCGACTTTCAAAACAAAATTGAATAATTTTGGTTCTTTGTTCTGTGCTTATAAATTTTCCGAAATTAATCCTGAAAAAAAAAAAAAATATTTAAACAAAAAAGTAATCAATTTTCAATTATAACGTTACTGTTAGAATAAAAATTGTATCTGAAAATCATGTCCAAGTTACTTAACTGATGCAATTAGCTATTAATGCATTATTTTATTTTCGATTATGTAGGTACATATTTGGATTAGATGATTGAATTAAAATTGCTTTGTTCTTCCAGCTTATCTGAAAATTCTCAATCACATACCATATAATACAAAACCAACAATAATAGCAAACAAAAAAAAAAACTAACTCGTCCTTAAACCACAACTTCTCGATCGCACATATCACTGACTTGACTGGTTTCTGTATTCTGTCCTTGCCCCACAAAGAAGTATTACGATGGGAAGCACATTTCTTATTCGCTTATGCGATTATTATACGCTCTTGGGGCACTTTTTGCACCCACCTCGTCATTGTGGTCGGGCCTTTTGGTGGAATCCACCGACAAACGAATTATAAACGCGCGGGCTCACAAAACATCATGTTTCCAAGTCGGATTTGAGAAATAGTTATAATACGCCAACCAAGCATCAGTATTATTTCACATTGTGCCATCACCATCATCATCATCTGTATATAGATACTTTCCTCATCCAGTCATCCATGGGATACATCCGATTCGTCCCATTTTATGCACTCTGCCACTGATATGACGCAGCAGTGCGACCAACGATGACGACAATTTCTAGATGATGATGATGGCAGCCGACTCCATCATTGGTATCTTTACCTCCGATGTCCACTTTCAGTTTGCACTAAAATATATTAAACAATGACACCAGCTTCGGAAATAACGACATCTTGAGGGCTGAGTTTATTGTGGTCAAAATCAAACCGACACTGTCAGAAATAAATTAATTGATTTAAGTAAATATATGTAGAATGTGTTGTTAATAGCCAGAAATAGGTTTGGAGAATATAAGGATTGACATAACAACCTGGTGTTCTCACGACCAGACGGTCGAAGCACCAACCAATTCGAACAAACGCGAATCATCGCGCGGCACTTGTCTAACATCTTAGACATATTTCAAGCGGCAAACGTCGACTCTGAATAATTTCTTTGTCAAAGAACCGTGTGTGAGCTTGACTGTCGATTAGAGAGAAATTGCGAACCGCGCAGAAGAAGAAATTCAACGTTAGACGTATTAGCAAGCACCCCAGTAGTTGCCATAGTCTACAGAGGGCAACTGTGTGAGAAGCTCTCCACTGTGCATTTATTTAACACAGACGTCAACAAACAGTTGTACCAGTACCGCAAAAATCATTAAAGATGTAGCCGAAGCCACCCTAAGCTACAATGCCACCGCGGACAGAGAACAGAGAAAGAACCCATGGTATGATGAATGCGAGCACTGGAAAAGACGACAGAAGGAGCACAAAATGCTGAAGCGTAAGACAAGAGCACCCATAGCTGAGAATCGAACTATGAGAAAGGAAGAAAAGAAGATCTTGACTTAGAAAGAAGAGTCTTCAACCAGCCAGCCAGCTGAAGGAGTTAGAACAATTTCGCGATACGATAACCGGAAAATTTATAAATGACCCAAGCACCCAAGCAACTGGATGTTGGTTTTTACCGTGACACTAATTCTGCGAAATAGTTAAGGCAACTAAGTTACAAAACCACAGGATTTCAAGCAGCCACTAAAAAAAAATCATGTAGATCCAGTTTCACACTCTACAAAGACGAAGAATTCTAAGAATTAGTATTTAAAAAGCTTAAGAACAACGAGGCCGCAACACCGCCGCGCTGCCCACTCTGATGGACTACGGAAGAAGACTATGGAAGAATTTTACGAACTTTAAATTAAAACCAACCAAATATATATCGATTTTAAAGCCGCATCTTATATTATTCATGGTCAGGAAAATTATTTGGCGAAGGCGAAACCTACGATCTCGGGGAAAACTGATAAATATGTTTTTCGTAATATTAGAAAACACGCGGTAAAACTTTGGAATAGCTCATTCGAACTATTCCACTCCACGTGTTTTGTGTTTAGGGTTTTGGCAAGGCGAAGGGATATCATCAGACGTCTTGACCCCTTAACCATTTGAACACAATGATATGTACATATGGCTGCAGCAAAAAGAATCGCTTTAGCGCAAGCTGTCACTAAAATCCAGGGTTGCAAAAGCTTAAGTCACTTTCTAGCTTAAGCTTGGCTTTAATTCACAAGCTAGTGGGTGACTTATGAATTAAAAAAAATGTAATTCAGCAGCTAGTTACTGACTTATGAATTAAAAAAAATTTAATTCATAAGTCAGTTGGTGACTTGTGAATTAAAAAAATTTAAGTCATAAGCTAGTAGGTGACTTATGAATTTAAAAAAATTAATTCACTACCTACTAAGTGACTTATGAATTAAAAAAAATTTAAGTCAAGAGCAAGTTAGTGACTTAAGAATTAAAAAAAAATTAATTCACTACCTACTAGATGACTTATGAATTAAAAAAATTTAAGTCATGAGCAAGTTAGTGACTTATGAATTAAAAAATTGTAATTAATGGGCAAGTAAATGACTTATGAATTAAAAAAAAATGAATGCACTTCCTACTAAGTGACTTATGAATTAAAAAAATTTAAGTCATGAGCAAGTTAGTGACTTATGAATTAAAAAAAAAATAATTCACTACCTACTAAGTGACTTATGAATTAAAAAAAATTTAATTCACTTCCTACTAAGTGACTTATGAATTAAACAAATTTAATTCATAAGCTAATGGATGAATTCTGATTACAAAAAATATGAATTGGAAAATTTATGAGGTAGCATGGTAATTTTATGATTTACAAACTAGATTTGAAAGCTAAAAATAGATTCAAAATCTAATTATACTTACTAAGCAGTGGGATGTTTTTTTTTTGAAGAATGTTTAAATTACCTAAAGCCTTATATAGGCACAATTTAAAATATTAAAAGTATACCATACATTTATATATTTTTTAAAACTTTATTTTAGCTGAACAAAATTATTACTAAGAAATTCTAGGTAGTGTTCACTGACTTTCATTAGTAAGTTCAGTTGTTATATATTTTCTACATTAAAAAAATTGTCAAAAATTGTACACGAAAAAATGATTATTTTTAAAGCAGATTTTCACAATATTTCAGTAGGGTATTGGGTTTTCACGGCGATAGTTGTCAAAATGAAAAAATGTAGAAGAAAGTTAGTTATATCTTAATGAACATGTTAATTTAAGAAAAATGCAAATCTTAATAATATGTGTTCAAGTTTCACTCAATAAATTCTATAAAAATATAATTAAGGAATAAGTATGTATATATATATATTTTTTACTGATTTTTCTGATTTCGAGGAAGTATAAGGAAAATTTTTAGATTTAAATCGTTTTTTGTACATCGCATAAACCATTGTAAATTTTCAAAAAAATTATTAAGTCTGAAGGGTTTTTCCCAAACGAGCAAAAGGCTATATAAGTTTAAGTTTTATGAAGCCTGAATTCGTATCTGATCTCCTCAAACAACCTTCGTTACAATTTAATGTTTTTAAATACTAAAGGTAAAGAGATTATAAAAAACTTACTAATAAACGTATGTATATTTTTTAAACTTTTTAATATTGAATATTCACTTTTTTCACTTTTTCACTTCACAATTATGTATAAATTTAATGCGCACTGGTCACTAGTCACTGAACAATTGATGGGTGAATGATTTATGTTTGTAAGTTAAAATAGTTTTTTTTTATTATTTTCATAAAATCTTCCAAGAGAGAGAATGATAACCCATCATTTGCTCAACACAAATATTTTATCGATATTGCTTTTTTATTCTATTGGGTAATAGGGACTGCACAAAATTCTTCAATAGCTTGAAAACCACTTTCGTTAATAATGAAAAAATTATGTAGTCAAAACAAGCTTAAGAATTTCCAATATACCAACTAGCTTATGAATTAAATTTTTTTTAATTCATAAGTCAGTTAGTAGGTAGTGAATTAATTTTTTTTAAATTCATAAGTCACTTAGTAGGTAGTGAATTAAATTTTTTTTAATTCATAAGTCACTAACTTGCTCATGACTTAAATTTTTTAAATTCATAAGTCATCTAGTAGGTAGTGAATTAATTTTTTTTAATTCTTAAGTCACTAACTTGTTCTTGATTTAAATTTTTTTTAATTCATAAGTCACTTAGTAGGTAGTCAATTAATATTTTTTTAATTCATAAGTCACTTATTAGGCTGTGAATTAATTTTTTTTTAATTTGAAATAACCCAAAATAACAGTACTTCCTACACTATTGCAGGGAAGAGTTAAATAGGGGAGAATTTAGTTTTAACAATTATGAAAAGAAAATATTTTTAGTTGTATTTTTATTTATTTATTTTTATATTTTTAATTCGAAAGGTCCGCTGTCGCAATGCATAGGCTGCAACCTTCGAGTTTGAATGTCTAGCTAAATTCTCAATCTTCCTAGTCATCCTTTGCTTATTTATAGTTGTTTTAACATTAATTTCCATCCCCACCATTTAACCACTTAAAAATAATATTCGGCATTTTCCATATGAAAATGCAGTTTTACGCAATCTCATATGTAAATGCCTTATCGTCATATTTTCACTATTCATTGTCAAAACGCATCGATGCTAAAAAATCAATTGCATAAGAGTTCAACGTATCATAGGTTATTTACACTGGCCCAATATGTAGCATATCCAATCGATACACTTATCCATAGAGGTACCAGATACACACAGGCAGCGCAGCGGCCTAATTATTGAAGTGCGATTATGATATATGTACAAACCCAAAGCTTGTGCATGGTCATTCTCATTTTGCTTTACTTAGAACCTTTGTAGGTACTGGCTGACTTATAGCTATAGCCGTAGCTACAGTTATGACGCAGAACCGGCGACAATTAATTAATTGCCATGGTGTTAGGTTTCATTAAGTGGGCTCTGGAAGATGACACATTTATGAGTCGCAATGTTTTGGATCGGTTGCGCGAATGACAACAAAAAATGATAATATACAAGATCGTGTGTGGCGGCTTGGGAATGATAATATTCGGCATTTTCCATATGAAAATGCAGTTTTACGCAATCTCATATGTAAATGCCTTATCGTCATATTTTCACTATTCATTGTCAAAACGCATCGATGCTAAAAAATCAATTGCATAAGAGTTCAACGTATCATAGGTTATTTACACTGGCCCAATATGTAGCATATCCAATCGATACACTTATCCATAGAGGTACCAGATACACACAGGCAGCGCAGCGGCCTAATTATTGAAGTGCGATTATGATATATGTACAAACCCAAAGCTTGTGCATGGTCATTCTCATTTTGCTTTACTTAGAACCTTTGTAGGTACTGGCTGACTTATAGCTATAGCCGTAGCTACAGTTATGACGCAGAACCGGCGACAATTAATTAATTGCCATGGTGTTAGGTTTCATTAAGTGGGCTCTGGAAGATGACACATTTATGAGTCGCAATGTTTTGGATCGGTTGCGCGAATGACAACAAAAAATGATAATATACAAGATCGTGTGTGGCGGCTTGGGAATGGAATTTAATATTGAATATAGAAATAAGGCTGTAAGAGTGGTCGTATGTAGTGGATCACTACAATTCATAAGTCATTTACTTGCTCATGAATTACAATTTTTTAATTCATAATTCACTTACTTGCTCATGACTTAATTTTTTTTTAATTCATAAGTCAATTAGTAGGTAGTGAATTAAATTTTTTTTAATTCATAAGTCACTTAGTAGGTAGTGAATTAAATTTTTTTTAATTCATAAGTCACTTAGTAGGAATAGAATTAAATTTTTTTTAATTCACAAGTCACTTAGTAGGTAGTGAATTAATTTTTTTTTAATTCATAAGTCACCAACTAGCTTATGACTTAAATAGTTTTAATTCACAAGTCACCAACTGACTTATGAATTAAACTTTTTTTAAATCATAAGTCACTAACTAGCTTTAGAATTATTTTTTTTTAATTCATAAGTCACTAACTAACTTATGAATTAAATTTTTTTAATTCACAAGTCATTTACTAACTTATGACTTAATGATTTTTTTAATTCACAAATTCGCAACCCTGCTAAAATCGCTCATTTATGTAGCAAAGAACGTCTACAATGGTGTAGCACGGTTCACAACGACTAGCTTGAGTAAAAAAGAGAGAGAGAGTTGAACGATCCCATATATGCCATCTAAAGTGCAGCTTATATGGAGTAGAAAAATTAAATTTGAGTCAACTTTTGCTGCAGCGACTTCTCTTTGCTGCAGCTTCTCATTGTAGCGCTGTAAGTTTACTATTTTCGTTTCTTTCAACTTTCTTTCAACGGGAGCTTGTTAAGAAACGTGTCCACTTTCTGTTCTATGAATGTTTTCACTCACAAAAGGGAGTGGTTTTGTGAATAAACAAATCTACGCTACCGTTATAAAGCTTCAAATCCACAATCTTTCCACTATAATTTACTGGTTTATTTACCGACACTTCTGGTTTTTGTTATTGTTTAACGAGGAAAATTTTACTGCGCTAGCTATAAATTTACCAATAAAAGATAACTTGTAAGTTTCTAATTTTTTTTCGACCTCGAATCAGAATTTTTAACCGTGTATCACTGATCCGGCTGAATGATATAAAAATTTACGACAAAAATCTTCACCAAAGCAAACACATGCTCCACATACTTGCCGGACATTTATTGGAGATAACTTCTTAGGGTACCATAAATAAAACATAATCCTCGCGCGGCTTCGGACTTGGACTTCTTTCATATAAACTAAACCAGTAAAAAAAAACATATCACTGTTGCCGGAACAAAAGAAGAAGAAGAACAAATATTTATTAAAAGCAAAACTGGTCCGCTGGATGATGGTTCCTTGAGCCGTCCGGCCGGACCGTCCGATTGATTGTCGACCGTTTTGTTCTTGTGGCATAATTTTCCATTTCCATCAGCGGATGATGTTGCAACGGTCATGTCGGTGGTGGCAAGGTGGGCGGCGTTGGGCGCAGGCACTCGCACTTGCACGGCCAACTCAGTTTAGTGCTGGATGAATTGTGCCGCCACCGCGTAGTTTTGGCCGATTTCTCGTATATGTACAACAAATCGTTTGAGAACAGGATGCATCTGAGAATTTTGCAGAGATACTTCATAATAATTTCTAATCAGCAAAAAATTCCATGGAATCAACAACCGAGAACCGATCGACTGCGGGCGACCCATCATAATCGTTCAGGAATCGTAAATCCTTTTCGAAGCTGATGCACTGGGAGATTGGTTTTTGCTTCCTCAGATTTCATAAATATCTAAATGTGAGTCGGGACTTTTATACACACAAAATGATGAAGGGCTGAGAAAAAAATGTCCTTTTGTATTATTATATTCAATTAAGGACAAACATCGTTTGGGGGGAAATAAGAGACAATCTGAATTACAGTTGAACTCTAATTAAGAGCACCGTAAACCTTTTTTAAGTACACTTGCCGACAACGTTGATGACATTGACAATACGGCTAGCAGCAAGCGGTCGGTGGTGGTGCGGTGTCGGTGGTGACGGCAAATTTAAGCCGTTCCAACTCGAAACGGACGTCAACCCTTTTGTTTTGTTTTGTTTTGTTTTGGTTTATGACGTCGATGACACTGTTGTACTACGGATGTCCTTAATTGACGAACTCTTCTTGGGGCACACAAGCAATAGGGTATTGGGTTACATTTTTATGTACTTCTCTGGGTGAGTATGAAAGTACATATATGCGCATATACATTAACATACGCATCATTCGCAGCAGATGATAATAATTTGTATAATGACTTTCTTATATGGAAGGAGAGCACTTTACAAAGACGATTAATAATAATTGGTAAGTCTTAAAGCTTAAGTGTTAACTAAATGTTTTATTATTTTTATATTATTCTATTGAGAATGCTTTTATGAAATAGCCCAACAAGCAATTAAAGCAATTATACTGTGTTTATGTAGGCAGGTCCTGCTCATTAAGTGGTTGTTCGCAAATTTAAAAAATATTCGAGATACTTTGCTCTCAAATTCATTGCTTTTACAGACACAATATTTTACAAAGCTACGCTTTGTAGCCCGTGGTGTAATGGTTAGTGCGTTGGACTGTTAAGCCATAGGTCTGCGGTTCAATGCCAGCCGCTTCCACCTTAAGTTTATTTCGGAGCTACTACCTCTTGCGAAGAAGTGACAAATCCTCTAAGAGTATCACTTGTCATAGAAGAGTGCCGCTCACCTTAGCCGTTCGGATTCGGCAATAAACCGTAGGTCCCTTCCATTTCTGCAGACACGCACACAGAAATGGTTGAGAGTTGTAAGTCGCTAGGCCCTGGTTCTTCATGAGCCTTTTATTTATTTTATTTATTTATTTCAATGATTAGCTTAAACACAGTAAGATACATAATATGTTATAAGATAGTGCTAAGCTTAAAATAAGATAAGCAAAAGTAATTCACATTACCAAATTAAAACTAAAATAAAAATAGAAAAAAAAAATGCGAAGATTTCAGAAAATAACTACTTTACTAGGCATTACAAGAGAGGTGTGCCTTTAATTTGCTTCTAAATCTTGTCGTGCTATCAATCCTTCTAATATTTCGTGGCAAGAAATTCTACAGCAGAATTGCGCTAATAAAAAACTGCCGTTCAGAGGTCAGGCAGGTGTACCGAGGATGAATTAACGGAGCAGATCTGATTGAATAGGCAGAGCTTATTTTATCAAAAAGATATGCAGGTTGATGGGATAGGAGAATGTTAGAAAAGAGGCTCAATACACGAAACTGTAGAAGGTTATCGAATGCCATATTACATAGATAATTAGTGTAATTTGAAACATGAGCAAAACGTCGCAGTCCAAAAACATAACGCATTATGCTATTAAATGCAGTATTCAGTTTTCGTTTGGATGCATAGCTACAATTGTAAAAAATTTCACAGCCATAGGTAAGGATGGGTAAAGTGAGTGATTTTGCAAGTAGACATCTGGTTTTAAATGGTGTAAAGGAATGTGTGGCCATTAAGGTCGAAGGACACCATACGTCTTTCCGAGAGATATTAATATTATTATCCCAGGTTAGGTTCCTATTAAAGGTCACACCAAGGAGTATCCACATTCTAAACTGTATCGTTATTAAGAGATATGGAAGGAAAGTAAGATAGCTCTAAAAGCTTTTTCGAAATAACTATACAATTAGACTTTTTGGGGTTCAAAATAAGACTGCTATGACATGACCAATACACTATTGCTGCAAGATCCTCATTTATACAGGAAACCCATGTTCTATTAAACCCAATGCACAACTCAAAACAAGGTGAACATCGTCAGCGTACATATTAATCGAACTGTGCTTAATAAGATTAGGGAGCTCATTAATATACAACGAAAAAGAGAAGAGGCCCCAGAATGGAGCCCTGTGGAACACCAGTACTTACAGATATCATTTATGGCCACTGCTTGCGTCCTATCTGTTAGATAAGAAAAAATTAGTTTAATAGAACAGGGGGAAAAATTGTACAGTGAAGATAACTTGTGACATAAGAAGGTATGGTTCACCATATTAAATGTCTTAGAAAAGTACGGATGGATTTTCGGTTGTTTGAGGCATAAGTCGAATGTTATTAGCTGGCTGTGAGCAAGGCCGTTGCCAGACAAATATTTGGGGGGGGGGGGGGGGGGGGGCTACTTATTGAAAAATTATTTTTCGCTTTTTAGTATGTAATCTACAGAGACCTCTCTATGATATGATATGAGGATATGAGGACCTCTTACAGTAATTCAACAAACTGTTGAACTTCTCAGTCAACTTTTTTTTTTAGAAAACGCTTCCCTCTTCTTAAGAAAACAATCAATTAATTTTTGTAAGAAAATTAAAATCAAACTTGCAAATTTTGAAAATTCAGTGATGAAGTCCATGGTACTCTAAAATAAACATAGAATTTGATTTTTACTTAATATTTTTATATCTATTACCCCTGGCTACGGCCTTGGCTGTGAGGATAAGAACTGATGATTAAAACATTAGGGTTCAGTGCATCGAGGTTAAAACATTTAGGTTTGCCAAATTCCAATGCCAATTCTGCTCACATTCCGCCACAAAAGTGTACTACCTCCGCCCTCCGCACATTTAGCTGACTAGAATATGTTTGTTTTTTAGCTGCTCGTATCTCAAAAACAACTTTGTTGCGAAGCGAACAATAGATCTTCCTGTCGCATATGCAAACGTATTTGATGTGATAGCCATGGAATGCTGTTGGGTGATAAAGTTTTACTTCTCAATGGAACATGTAAATTGAAATGATTTGATATATTGTGGTTAAGAAATTGAATTTGTTCATTGGGAGAAGGAAGACAATAGAAATGTATTCCAATTGATGTCATTGACATGTTCCTCCAGGAGAGGGTAGTTGATGTTTTTGAAATCCCTATATTTGAAAGTACGAGTTGTGGAAATGGTGTCAAAGTCAAAAGTAAGATAAAGAAGATCGTGCCTTGAAAAAGCAGGTGCTGATAGTTGATCATAGAAAAGAACTTTGTTAATAGGACTGACAAGGAACAAGTCCAATAACGAAGAGGAATGTTCAGAGAAATGGGTAGAGACGGTAGTATTGACAGAGAATAAATTAAGTGAACTCATTTCATCGACAAAGCTGTTATCAGAAAGGAGATTGCTGTTAAAATCTCCGCATAAAATAATATTGGGCGACATATAATGGATATAAGCTCAAGTTCATTAATGAACGGCAACAGGCTCACGTTTCTATTAGGTCTATAATCAGTACCAACAAGAATCCTTGTATCGTTATTGTCAAGTTCTAAGAACAGATATTCAATTTCGGAGCCTGTAGAGGATAGGTAACGTTGTTTACAAACGATGCTATCTCTTACATACATTGCAACCCCACCTCCTATGCGCCCAACCCTATCACAACGAAAAATCCGATACCCGTTTGTGCCACCAAATTATTTATTTATTTACGCTTTTGATTTTTCCAAAACATAGTTTCAATTGATGATACATACTTTATTTACTTTTTGTTGGGAAAAGAAATAAAAAATAATACATAAGTAATTCTATTTATATTTATTATTTAAGAGTTATTGAACTTTTCAAATTACAAATATTTTTTAAGACTTAGCAAAATAAAAAATATGCATGACTTGATAAACAATAATCTGGCAGTTATGCATAGGTTTTTATGCTGACGGTTCAGTAATATTATTATATTTTTAACGCCAAAATGTTAAACAAGTAAATAAAAAAAAAATTATTTTATGTTTGATTTTTATTCTGCTGGAAAAAATATTGTTTTTAAAATGTTTAAACGCAATTTTGTTTGAATTACCCAGCAACGCCAGGCTGCAAAATTATAGCGAAATCGATCCACCCACTAACGTGAATAACTCGAAAATAAGACAATTTTCTCAAAAAAAAAAAAAAAATCACCCAAACCCTATTTGCAGAATGCGATTTTTTTTTGCAGTTTTCTTGCAACTATACTATGGCCAAAAAAGGTACGTAGTTTAATCAAAATTGTTATAGCCGTTTTGGAGAAAACTAGAAAAAAAAAACAAAACATTTGTATCGCAGCTATCCCAACTAACATTTCAGTTTCTATTAGCTTAGAAATATTGATATTCTGCTAGTCTTGATATGTATAGGGGTTCTATACGGCTTTCCTCAAAAAAAAAATTCTTATACAAGTTATGATTTTAATAACTGCTTCTTTAAAATTTTTTGAAAGCTAGATGAAGAAATTTAATCGAAGTTATAGTACCTGTCTTCGAATAGACCTCTATAAATAAGTTACAGAAGGTAAATGAACTTATATTTGTATAAAAATTGTATAATGTTTTTTATATAAAGTTACTGTCATTCAGTATTTATAAAGCTTGTGTTACAATTATTAAGAAGCTTTTATCGAATACTTCGCTGAGATATGTCAGATTTTATATGGGGGAATCCCACAGATCAACCGTGGTAAACAGAACTTAAAACCAGATCGACGTTTGTGCGTGTTACTTTATAAGATATTTACCGACATTAAAATTGAAATCTTAACTTGAAAATTTAAACTGAATTAATTTATAAATAAATCATCATGAAATCTTCTACAGTTAGTTTCCTCGCATATATGAAAGAAAAAATTATCGAAGTTTGGGTTTGTATAGTAATCATTTTGAAGTTTCTAAAAAGACTAATCAAGTTTTTGCATCTTCCAAATTATATCTAAGATGGTTGAGTGCGTTGAGTGGTGGACTATTACCCTGGAGCTCCGAGTTCGATCCCTAGATAGGTATAAAAATCTTTATGTTGATACATAGTTTCATATTTAAAATGGAATTAAGACAATAAAAATCAATTCAAAGAAATTAAAATAAGAAACAACTTTTTTTTTATTTATTTTTTCAACCTCTTTAAGATTTGTATAATCGGCTTCTTATAAAACGTACAAACATTTTTATAGAGGCCTCTATAACGTTCTCCTTTTTATGCTTACAGAAACTTTACAAATGTCTAATCGAAATCAGAAGGCCTATTCAGTTAGGCCTAACCGAAGTTGAATTGTTAGTTGGGATATGTTCTGTCTTTAATTAAACTTTGCAATCTTGGGCTAAATTTCCAAAACAAGTAAAAGATTTGTGAACTTATAATTTTGCATGTGCATATATACAACTATTTACATAATTTAGAACAACTAAAGATTGATAAGATTATTTATTAAATCTTTCAATTCACTAGACCGATAAGGAAAGTATTGTCCGAAAAAACGTGAAATAACTATGCCATACGTTTTTGAAAGTCTGCTATACGTTAATATTCCATATCTTAATTAGGTGTAAGTAGGTACATCATAATCTCATCATAAAAGTAAACAAATAAAAAGATAAAAAAATAAAACATTTTCATTCACTAACCCCTCCAAATGGGCAATGGAAATATTTGAGAGTTATCAGAACTTATTTAAACAAGGTATTGATTACAGGGTGTTTTACGTAAGATGTGATAAAAGCCTATAGTGGCGTGTATGTTAGGTCAAGGCCAGAAAAAAAAAATGGAAGGGGTAAGGGGCGTTTTTTGTCCCCTGTTTATCTGGAAGGGGCAGTTTTCTAAAAGATCGACCTGACAAAAATCATTGAAATAACCTGTATAAAATAAATAAAAATATATTAAAGTATATAATTGAATTGAACCTGAACACCAATATTTTATTTAAGCAAACTAGGCAATATATAACTTGAAATACCTAATTGCTGGCTTAATAATCAAAATTGCCATATTTGAGTTAAAGATCAAAGCAAAGGGGTTCGCATAAGAACTAATGGCGGCTCTTTTAGGAAAAACAACAGTTAGGCTTGGTTTATGGACTGATTATTGAAAATCAACGGTCCTGTGAACGGTGACGGTGACCAAAATTGCGCCATTATTATTTCCTACCTGGAAATTCCAAACCCGTGTTCGCGAACATAGTTCAGGAAAAATGTACAAAAAGGGCAATCTGCGGAAAAATCCAAGTGAAGATTTTTAAACGCAATTATCTTTAACAGCCTGAACAAAATAGAACGCTGCAACTGGAGGTGCAAACGGAACTGGAAGAGCTGTCAAAAAATGTCGTACTTTATTTTTTTTACGTGAACGTATTTTGAAGAAAAAAAAAGAACAATATTCTTGTATACAAGCTCAGAATTCACATTTTTTATTTCTAATATTTTTCCTTTTAATTAATTATTTTTTTCGCGAAACAAATAACCACAATATTTTTTTCCGACGCAAGAAGTTGTTTTTTTTTCATAAAATTTGAAACGTCAAAAACGTTGCACGTGAAAAGTTAAAAGTTGGCGAACTCTTCCGTCTGCGCCTGCGGCTACGTATGAGGCTACGTTGCATTGTATTCGCAACATTGAGTTTGTGTGTATTCAATATTTTGACAGCTATTCCAGCTGCGGCTCCAGTTGCAGCTCCATCTCCATTCTGTTCAGGCAGTAAGTTGGTATTAGAAAAACTGCCCAATTAGTCCATTCGCAAATTTGTGTTAAAAGTTTTTCAATGTTGAAAATCTCGGAATTTCGGATTTAAGAAGGCTAAACGTTGGAGAATTGAATTTCATGGCAAAATTTGTAGATCATGGAGATTTCCTTTCTGATTTTGTTCTGTAGGGAAATTATTGATTTCGTGTAAAAACATTTCGGGGCTGTAATCAAAATTCACACTATACGATGATGGAGAAGTCGGAAAAAGTGTGTTTCGCCTGCTATTTTTTAACTAAGAATACTTACCTCTCCGGTAGCATGCTAACAAGGCAAGAGATCATTATCAACGAATAAGAAGACTTAGGGCTGATTTCCAATGGCGCGTTCGCGTTAGAGACGCTTATGTATACGTTTACAAGCTTTACGAACGCATGACAGACGACTTGCAGAGAACCTGAAAATCAAAATGAACCTAAATAACTCTAATTTCGAATTCCTTTCAACAAACTATTCCATTATTTTTTAAACAAAATCGATTTTTTTCTTTCAATATAAGGAATTTGTCCAGAAAACCCGATTTTTTCTTCTAAATAAGTCGATTTTTTTGTTGAAAGGAATTCGAACATTAGTTTAACTGTCAAAACGCACGCTAAAGTTGATTTTTTTCAACTTTAACGTCGAGGTAGCTTATGTTACGTTGGTTTGTGTACATTCTAATAGGTGCCAAATCGTAACATAATACCCAACGCGTCATTGTAAACAATTTGCTTAAATTGCTATGTGTGAGCTTTCGCGTTGAAAGAAAAATCTGTCAAAGCGACGCCCAACGCTGCATTGGAAATCAGCCTTTATAGAAATACACCTCGACCTTCAATGAGCCGTGGGGAAACTACAACAAAGAAAATAGTGTGGTGAATATGAGTAAACAAAGATGTTTATCAACATGATCTGCACGCCCGCCCTCTATCCTACATGATATGAATAGGTACTATTCATAATTTTTGATGAAAAACTAAACTCCGCCGAGATTGAGCTTGCACTTGCCCATAGAAACTCATAAAGTAACGGAAAATACAAGACTTGACCGTCAGTTAATAAGCTCACACTTGCAACAAGTGCAAAGAAAGAATAAAGAAAAGGCTCCTGAAGTTAAATAAAAGGTATGTAATTATTTATATTTATTATGGTGCGGGGTAGAGGCCTTCACTAGTGGTAAGGAGTCGTGGTCGTGAAGCAAATATATTAGCTGGTGAATACCAGGATAGCCAGCGTAGTCTGTTGATAGCCGGCGAAAGCCGTTGATAGCCGGTGAAAACTGTCGATAGACAGTGAAGATCGAGGATAATCAGCGAAAGTTATCGACAAAAGCCATTGCCAGCTACAGCTTAAGGCCAGCGACCCAGAAGACATTCATTGTACCCGAAATAAAACATTACTTTGATGAGGAGATATAGAACGCTCACCAAACCAAAAATTGTCTAGTCAAATATCCATATACATAAAAATATTGTTAAAAACTTCAGTTGGTTAGAACCCTGGAGACCGGCGAGTGAAACCTCAGCCTTAGTCAGCAAATCAAACGCCATGCCGTCCATCATCGGCGGCCGGCGTCGGTATGTGCATCCGTGCATCCACTGTTATTCGAGCTAGAGCCTAAATCGGCGGGTTAATTTGCTCGAAATCTGGTACACAGCAGTCACAGTACCAGCGTTACCCCCCTACTACAAATGTAGCGTTTTTGCTACATTTTTTTCCAAGAAAAATTCACTCCGTACAATCGTAAAATATTCCAAAAACACTACAATTACAAAACATAAAATTCTAATTTCGAAGGAAAATTTTGATCCTACTATCAATTTGGCAAAATATTTTTTTTTTATTTATTACTAGCTGAATTTTTTTTTTGAAATCCCGAAAGGGATTGGAAGAAGAAAACGATGTTCGGGCTAAACAGCTTACGTGTTAAATCCAACAACAACTAACTCGCTTCGGGTTTAGCTAGGCACAGTAGGGAGAATTCTCGGTTCTTAATTTAAGCACGTCGAAAACTGTTTTACCGGCAATATTTACATACATACACGTTTTGGATAGTGTGTATGGAAATTCCATGTTTTTCTGTGATGGCGGGCGTCGGTAATCTCCGATGCCGTTTTTTTTTCGACCAATTTTCTTAGAAGTCATCAATTTTTCGTTTCTGAAAGTGGATAATGTGATTCTCTTTTTTTTTAAGTAATCACTCGGAAAATATTATAATTACAAAAAAATCTTTCAATGAAATCATATTCGACACCAAAAAATCAATTTTAAAAATAAAATATAAATTAACCAATGTAATTGACATACAAAAAATTATAATGCTCTAATAATGTTGTGTATCCACCTTGATTTTGAAATTTTAGTAGGAAATTTGCAAAAATGTTTTTGTAAGCCAGATATTTTTGCTATGTAAATATGCATGAAATAAAATCCAAATTGAGACCTTTTATTATTTATACAAATAATATTGTCGTGCCGAAAAAAATTACAATTTAGTATGTTGTGTTTTTGCGCGTTTTAAATTTTACTACATTTAAAATTTGCCACACTACATTCTCAACCTGTTAGGGGGGCAACACTGCACAGTACACATATTGAAGGTAATATGATATTACCATCCTATATGTGTACTGTGCACAGCAGTTTTATATGATTTCCTAGAGGGGAAATCCGAATTTTTGATTTAGATCATCGATAGGTAGCTGTCATAAAAATATGTACATATTTTGTTTTTTTTTTTTTTTAATTTTTCTCAAAAATAGCTCCAACGATTTTCATTAAACTTCGTGTCTATAATGACCATTGTTTGTAAGAAATTAGCATTTCAGGGTTATGCCAAAAACTTCGGTTTTATGTTTTTTTTTCGAGTTATTGACGTATAGCTTCTTAATGGTCAAAATTTTGTTATAATTTTGCAATCTGATGCTTCTGAGAAGTTCAAACAGTATTTAATTTACGAAATTTTAAAATATTACAATAAAATTAACTTTTTTATTACTTTTCACACATAAAATATCATACATCAACATAAATCTTAATACATAGGGGCTTAGTTAACTACAAGAGCAAGTTTGTACGATCGAGCCGTGCATATCTTGTTTAATTCCTATACTTAACTGCTGCAATGTTCTTTTTACTTTTGAATAAGATTATCTATGTGGGAACAGGTTTTTAAAAGCTGAAAATGCAAATTATCTTAACCTGTGGATTAGGTTATTAATTATTTCGCTATAGGTTGTTAAAGAAGATGAGGTGTCTAGTTCCAGTTGTCTTTTCTAGCTGAAATTTTTAAAACTGGATTTCTGCTAATAAATCGGTTCGTTTAAGCTTAGAGAAATGGTAGGTGGTTTTAAAAGTTCGACAGACAACTAGCCTGTGCTATTTCACAAAAAAATCTGTTTTGTTTTCATTTTATGCAATTAAAATGAATTTTTTTTAAACTAAACTACATATTAAGTTCAATAGAATTTCAGATTCCTTTTGTGGACAGTGTGAAATGGTAAAGAGTCGAAGAATAAGGAATAAAGCTATAATTTTCTCTTGGCTCTTGTATAAATATGTAGTGTTTATAAATTTAATTGTATAAATTTTGCATTGTAAAGCACATTTCCAAAATAGCATCACATACAAAAAATTATTCCAAATCTTATGCCATCCTTAACTAAATCACAAGAGCTAGGATACATAATATTGGCTCATAATAAATTGATTTCTCAATAGCAACTTTCGAACTTTATTGTCAATTTGTAAAAGTTAACAATTATGAATTTCAAGAACGGACAGACAGAAATTACTTATTTAGTTAACGAGGTTCAGTGCCGTAGCAATGTAGGGGCTAGGGGGGGCTTTGCCCCCCAAACGTTTTTCTTATGCATATATAGGAAATCGGTAATAGAAAATTGAAGGCACAAATTAAAAGACAATCAAAAACAGAAATAATAAAGAAAAATATTTGTGTAGTTTATTATTTCTGCTTCAAACTCGCAAAAAAACCTTTGATTAAAACTTTTTGAAATATTTTAATTTGTTTTTTTTTCAAAGAGAAACGAAATTTAGATGTTTAACAATAACTTTTTAAATATTTATAAAAAACTAATTTTTAAAAGTTTTCGAAAGCAGTTGTGGACTTATATTCCCATTTAATGGGGGACTTTTGACTCATAAGTGTGGTTTTAAAAAGCCAAATTTGATGTGTGTCAAAAGTTCATGTAAACTACTCTCTGCGTCAAGCAGATGTCTGTGAGTGGGTATAATTATTATATTCGAATTATCGACACCATCAATTTTTTTCCGAAGAACCAAAGTACCCTTTTCCGATGTTTTTTGGTGTGCTGAACTCGAATCTGGAGTCAGAAATATTCCATTACATCGCGTTTTTGAGATGTTCCCGTTCGAAAGTCATAAAAATACAGTTTATTCGCTGTTTTCGAGGTTATGTTTATAACACGAGATCATTTTTTTTAACATAATTTGTAACGATTTCTGAAATTTCTTATTTTTTGCCACAAAATTCTGTTTATGCGCTGGTGAGTGCAAAATTTTTTATAAATAGATGTTAAATTTAGAAAAATGTCGCAATTCAATCTGTCTGTCTGTATGTCTGTCTGTATCTTGGCCCACAGCCTAAACCCCTGAAGCGATTTTCTTCAAACTTGGAGCATTAGATTTTTGGGTGATTTCCTAGACGGTAACGGTACCTGCCATAGGACCATTTTAAAAAAAGTTATTTATCTCAAAAATGGCTCGAACGTTTTTTTTTAAATTTTGTATGTGTTCTCGTCGTAGTATGGTATATATTGGTGAAAAAAAAAATACTAAAAACCGTTATTAACGGTATCTGCCATAGAACCATTTTTTTTTACTTTCGACTTTCTCGTTATCCGATTTTGATCAAAATTTTTATTTAGGAGGTCCTATCAAGTGTGAATAATACTGTATATAAATATTTTCAAAAAAAAATATTTTTTGGATTTTTAATAAAGAGTTAAAAAATTTTGTTTGAAGAATCATTTTTTTTAAATTATGGCGTTCTTCATTCTGATATTAAAACATTTTAAGTACTTTATTTTATCAATTTAAGGAACGTGTTTAATGCTTTTTTTCTATCATACTGAAATTTCAATTCTTCAATTTATTAAATGGATAAATACATATATAAATATTAACTATGTGTTTTATATTACACTCAATCTTTAAAATTCGAAGAAACTTTTAGTAAAAAAGCAAGTTCGTGCGACCCAGTCATGCATTTTATTTTATATGAACTTTGAGAGAACGTTGGACTGAAATTCACACAAAATGCACAGAAAATCACAGAGTTGCAAAGTAAAGGAACTAGACGAATTAAGAAACAAAAAAAAAAAAACCTTATAAAAAATATGTGACTGATGAGAACTTAAAAAAATTTCGTATAATGTACAACCAAGTCCACTGATATGAGTCCAACTGATATCGCCGGGATAAAACGCTGTTTTTTTTTTTTCTTCAAAGTTCAGCTTTTCAATTTTCTGGTTTTCAAAATTCTATTTTACAAAATTCTGCAAATATTAAAAAAAAATTAAATGTAAAAAGCATTTTTTTTTTAAATTTTTAAAACTTTATTTTTTTGAATGCCGTTTTTGAAACATAATTATTTCTTTTGGCTCCCTTCAGGGCTATAACAATTAACGAATTACATTATTCTTTATTTTTTAGTATGGACAAAAAATTTCTGTCGGAAACTATATAAGTTCCCGAATAGAAATGGTGTCCCATAATTCGTACACAATATTTTAGGATAGGATGGGCTGATGCAAATAAAAAAAAAAAACCCTTAAAAATGTTTATGAAAATAAAAAAAGACATAATATCTATTTGTTAACAAACATTTCATTTATATTTTTATTTAATTAGAAATATACTTGATTCTAAAATATAATTAATTTTAATTAAATACCATAATAACTACATAGTAACATAATTTATATTCTATAACCACCATCAAGCATTCCTTTCAACGCTACCCTATCAACTTTAAAACAAGTTGTCCTTGGTAAATCTTCTATTACTTTTAAATATTTGACTATCTGCAATTGCTTCTCTGTTAATTCATTTCTTAGATATTCTTTTAAATTATTTTCAATATAAATTGAATGAGAATTATTTTTGAGAGCCACAAAAATTGTTCCACAATCTTGTTTAGGGTTCTCTTTACATGGTTTTCCGACCAGCGCTGAAGAATGTACACCTTCAAACTTATTAACAATGTTTTCCACTTCAGCTGGCATTAGAATCTTACCATCAGCATATCGTAGAGTGTACTTTTCTCGGGTGAAAATATTCAAGAGATTATCCGAATCCATCAATCCCAAGTCTCCAGTATTAAGCCAACCTCCTTCAATGAAAGTCTCCTCGTTGGCGAGTTTATTTTTTAAATATCTCAAAAACGGAGCTGATGTCTTCAAACAAATTCGCCCAATTTGATTAGGTCCGAGGGATTTTTTATCTTTATCGATTATTTTCAACATGCACCCCTTCCTCAATACACCACCATTCACCATTTGTCGACAGGCTAATTCCGAAGTTGCAATTGCGCCAGCCATCTCAGTCATTCCGTAGCACTTTGCGATCTTACATTGTGGAGTTATTTTTGCCAAATAAGCTTCGTATGCTTCTCCCACACTTTCACCACCAACCAAAGCCAACCTCAACGAACTTAAGCTCGATGGGTCATTTGACCTTTCTGCAGCTTCCAACACAGTTAAATAAAATTTGGGAACCTCAAAGTAGTGTGTTACTTTGTGGGTATCAATGATTTCCCTCACAAATTCACCTGTCAGATCCACTGGTGGTGTTGAGCTGTAAACTCGCTTGACATCATCGAGAAAAGCAGGTTGCATCATAATCGAAACCTGACATAACCAACGGATTTCACTTAGAATCATTACCACACTTCCTGGTTCTGCATGCCATCGACTGTAGACACCTTGTCTCATTAAAGCGTGGGATTGCATTATAATTTTTGGCATTCCAGTTGATCCGGATGTGAATGCCAAGATCGCCGGTTGAGCATTTGGATCTCCAATATTAGGTACTTGAAAGCTTTCAATGTCAACATTTGGCTTAAAAAGTAACTCATCAACAGACTTCTGGGTCCCGTCCAAGCTGAAGACATGTTTCAAATTTGATAGATTAAGCTTTTCGAGAGCTTTGAAGACCATAGACTTGAATTTATCTTCATAGATTATCACAGCAGGATCAAGCATTTCCAAGTAACGAGGTGTAGATTCTGAAATTTAAAAAAAAATACAAAATTTAAATTTGGCTTAGGACTAACTGGCTGAACAGAATGGTGACGCAGACGGAACTGGAGCCGGAGCTGGAATAGCTGTCAAAATATTGAATACACGCAAATTCAATGTTGCGAACACAACGGAACGTAGACGCAAACGGAGCTGCAGACGCAGACGGAAGAGTTCACCAACTTTTAACTTTTCACTTACGGCACTTTTGACGTTTCAAATTGTATGAAGAAAAAAAACAACTTTTTGGGTCAGAAAAAAATATTGTGGTTATTTGTATCGCGAAAAAAATTATTTATTAAATGGAAAATATTGGAAACAAAAAATGTGAACTCTGAGCTTGTACACAATAATATTGTTTTGTTTGTACAGCTGCATTATGGGCAGGTAAAAAAAATAACGTACGACACTTTTTGACAGCTCTTCCAGTTCCGTCTGCGGCTTCAGTTCAGTCATTCTATTCTGTTCAGCCAGTAAGATTTTTAAAGAATATGTGTCTTTCAGTTATAAAATTATTACTAACCTTCGTCAAGATACGTTTCGAAGAAACAAACTGGCGCCCCAATTGTGTAGCAAGCAAATGTAAGTGGTGTTATTTTCAAGTTCAAGAGTGTGAAAATCACAACAGTGTCGTCCTTTTTAACTCCCAGGTTCAAGAGGTTTTGTGCAACAGTTATTGTTTGATGGCGGATTTCCTTAACTGTGACATGTGTACCACTATCGTGGAGCACTTCGTATACTTTCTCAGGATCACTGTGCTTAAGATTTTCCAAAATAGCTGCACCAAGGCCAGAACACTTAACATCAAGCTCTGGGGCTCGCCAAATTTTCTCTGATTCTACGTACTCTATATTACTCATGTTATTTTTTTTTCTTTTTTATTGACAGATTTTAGCTTTATATGACTGTTAAGTTGTTTTCACTTTTAAATACAGTAATTGAATGATTTGACTATTTATAGGAACACGTTTTTAAATGGAACTCTATAAGCATTTGAAAAGATAAAGGTACCTTATTGTCATAGCAATTAGTTGGGAGAATGTTGATTGGTATCTTTGTACACATATTTGTGATAGTTAATCTTACCGATATTTATTACGGTTATAATTTAAGAAAATTTAATTTGTTAATGTATATGTACGTATAATAATATATTGTTATTTGCATATTTTTAATAAATAATTATAAAAAAATACCCGATACCCCTGAATAGATATTAAAGTGGCATGCATATAATTAAGTTCTTTTTTTTTTTTTTTAATTTATTAAATAGACTAAGACACCAGTGTTTTTTATGAACGTATTTTGTGTAAGTTTAAGTCACGCTATAGGTATTCATTTGCTTGTAACTTATATTTTTCAGATACCTGAGTAAACCTAGAGTTAGTTAATTAGAATGTTAGGAAGTTTTGCAACAAGATAGTTAAATCATGAATGGAAGAATTGATGGTAAAATAGACGTTTCCTAAACAGACCGAGAGCCCGTAGATATTTTTCGGTATGAAAGATATTCAAGTCTCGCCCCACCAAATTTCAACTATCTAGCAATAGTGCTTCCTGTGATATAGGACTGACAGATCATTAAAATTATGAAACACTTCCCTACACCGTAGAAGTTTGTAATTTCGCACAACGGTAGTATACAAAGGAAATAAAATGCACGACTGGGTCCCACGAACTTGCTCTTGTAGTTAAAGTTTCTTCGAATTTCAAAGATTGACAGTGTAAATATCAAAACAAGTACTTAAATGTTTTAATCTCAGAATAAAGAACTCCAACTCAATTATTGAAAAATGTGAATTTATGCAGAAAAACTTTCAAAAAATCGTTGGATCAGTTTTCTTAAAAAATAATTTTTTTTTTTATATATAAAATTTCTTGAAATTTTTTATAAAAAAAAATTTGGTATGCAATTTTTAAGAATATGATAATATATACAACTTAAACCATAATTTCAAAAAAAAAATATCAACCCGTTTTCACAAAAATGATTTTTCAAAAAAAAAACTTTGAACTTTTTTTTCAAAATCCAAAAGATATTTTTTGTTAGAAAGTATATGTTTGCAGTATTCTTTTAATATGAAAGCACCTCCTAAGTAAAAATTTTGATCAAAATCGGTTAAGCGGTTAACGAGAAAATCGACAAAAAAAAAAAAAAAACGGTTCTATGGCAGGTAGTGTTAATAACGGTTTTTGGTAATTTTATTTTTCATCAAAATGTATACCACCACTTGTACACAGAAAAGAATTTGAGATAAATAACTTTTTTTAAAACGGTTGTATGGCAGGTATCGGTATTTTTTGAGTTGCAAAAAACTTTCGATTTTCCCACTCACTAGGGAATCACCCAAAAGTCTTATGGTCCAAGTTTGAAGAAAATCGCTTCATTGGTTTAGGCTGTAGGCTGTGAACAGACATACAGATAGACAGACTGAATTATGGGACCCACTTTTTTCGTGTTCTCTATCACCATAATGTCATGTTCGATTGTTATCTCGAGTTCAATTTTTTGCACGAATCCTAAACTTGCCGTATAGTACCTACACATATATCGCAAGTGAAAATAACAAGATAATTCGCTTTTTTTTTAGATTTTTGAAACTTTTCCTTATTGTTTAGAAAATTTTCAAAACAGAATTTAGAAAAGTAGAATTTTCAAGCAGAATTTTGAAAAGCAGAATTTTGTAAAATAAAATTTTTGATCGAAAAGAGTTTTTAACGGCCTGCCTTTAGTCCGAAAAAATTGGCGTTTCGTCCCGGTGTGCTCTCACTCACTAGTGAGGGCCTTGTCAATACGCAATTTCTATTAAGTCACAGGGGTAAGTGTCCCTTCTTGTCCTCTACTCCCTAGCGAACGCCTATGTGCAGGTATGGAAGTGCTTGACTGTTTAATGAGGGGGTCCCACAGTCACAGTCGTCACAGCCAAGAACCATGAGGTTCGCTAGCTAATTTTATGTCGAATAATTCCAGAGACTTAATTGGGCTGGGTATCCCGTATATATCATTGATACGCATCGTGGTACCTACGCCCCTACGCAATATTATTATATTTATAATTACCCCCTCTTTTGGTATAAAAAATAAGTATTCTTGAATTTATACATCTGGCTTTTATGGCCTAACTGTTCAGATTAAAAACTTTCCTCTAAAACAATTAAGATGATAAAAATTGTTCTTCCGAAAATATATTTAAACTTTCTTAGGTATCTACGCAATAACAATAAATCAATTAAAGATAAATTTTAAAAATAATAAGTTATTTGTTTTCATGTATTATAATTTTAATAAATTACTGATCTCTGATATCACACCACTTGACTCAATGATCGAAAACGTTTTCACTATAAAAATGATAAGAAAATTATTTTTAGAAAAATGAAAACAATTGTTTAATTTTCAGTTCTTAAAAAATAATTTGCACGACTGGATTGCACGAACCTGCTCTTATTAAAAAGATATGTTTTTAATAATGTAATGATATTTTTAACGAAAAAATGTTGCAGAGTCGAAAATACTAGCAAAAATTTTTTTATAATATTATTTCGCTTACTGAAGAGCACCAGATTACAAAATTATAACAAAATCGGTCAACCCATTTGGAAGCTATACGTGAATAACTCGAAAACAAAGCAATTTTCTCAAAAAACATCTAACCCCTATTTCCACAATGCCAATTTTCTGGCAAACTCCTGAAATGGGCAATAATCACTATATTGTCATCTTTACATTAACGACTTTTTAATAAAAATTTTTAGAGCCGTTTTTTAGAAAATGTGAAAAAACCGAACGATTTTAAAAATATTTCCCAGTTTTAGAAGAAGGCTTCAATTGGAAAAAGGAGATGGTTCTAATATGTTTTCTTTTCTTGAAAAATTAGTAAACCATATTCTATGCTTGCCGCATTCCTCGGCGTGGCAGCGGTTGAAAGGATTTTTTCGTGCAATAATTTAAATAAAATAAAGCTGAGAAATAGACGTATTTAAGAGAGAAAATTTGAGTGGAATTCTTCACGCAAAGACGCTTTTCAAAAATAAAAATTTTTATGATCTTGAATTTAAGCAAACCCGCTTATATTAAAAGATTTTGTTTGTTTAATTAAATAAAATTAGGTGAAGCTTTTTTTTTATTACGAAAGACATCTTTTTTTCTCAAGTGAGGCATTATTTTGCCCAAAGTGGTTGGCAACGCTGGCTCTAGCTCAAGTTACAGTAGACGCACGGACTTCTCTATCAACGTATAGTGTCAATTTTGATTATAACCCCAAAACTATTTTTTTTTTAATGAAACCCATAGGCTTGCCTTATTGAACAAGTAATAACCAATATTGGTTACCATAGGAGGTGTTGACTAATACTTTTGATTTTGTAAACTTTCTATTTCCTCAAAAAAGTACTGGGCCTGATGAGATGATGCCTAGTCTAAAAGCTATACTACCCTATAAATACTATAGCCTTCTCTGAGTGTGATAGCGAATAACTTGATCGCCACAAAAGTAAAATTTTTGTCGTTTGCTATTGCGTATTGCGTGAGCATGCCACTTTGTCAATGGGCGAAACGTATTTTGGTGTTAAGCGCCACAATGTTAGACCCTGAAATGCGACCCTGCCGGATGAAGTCTTACCTTTAAGCCTAGTATGACGCTGCTGATGAAAAACGAAAAATCCCATACAAAAATAACACAACGAAATCAGAAACGAAAAATTTCGTTCTGCTTTTCGTTCTGCGGTACGCTGCTTGATGAACAAAATCCATAATTTTATCAGATTATTTGGAGAGATTTCCCCTCTTTTTTTCGCACAGAATTAATTGCCCGTACTGTACCATTAATTATGTGCAGAAAAGTGACATTTGGTCTCTATTCGTGTTTGTATTTGCTGTTTCTTTCATCACAACATGAGTTTCTGTAATTTTTATGCGTTTGTGTCCCTTTCAAGGGGTAATTTTTCGTTGTGGTTTTATCTTAAGGATTTCGTTGTCATGTTGGAGACCGACTAAAAATTTCGTTTCGTATCAGCAGCGTACTAGGCTTTATCCGTAATAAATACAGACCTACGCTACCCTTTATGGAGTTAGTTTTGCTTGTTTTTGTTATTGTGTGGAAATTCTAGGCTGCTTTCTAGGATGTCGGGAAGTAGGTTTTGATAAGTGAGTGAATGTAAGTCACTAAATCGACGTATATTAGCTACATTATTTAAATAATATGTATAATAGTATAAATTAAACTTAGTGTGTGTGTGTTTCATAAGCCTGCAGACTTCATCTTATCCTGAAAACTAGAGTTCTCTAGCTTTATCCCAGACCAATGAGGGTTTGAAAGTACAAAGAAAAGCTTCGAAAAAAGATAGGTCCTAGGTTTGTTGACCAACTGCTCGTTTTGGATCGTCTTGGCAGATTAGAAGACCAATCTTTAAAACGAATTTGTGTGATTGTTTTCGTTTGATGTGAAGAAGCCTCATGATATTTTCGGGTAAATTATGAAGAATGTATGCGAATAAATGGATTTCGCAGGTGCTAATTATTAATAATTATAAGAATAATTTAATGATTTCTTATCATATAATTGAAAGTATGATATACCTACATGCTACGTATATAAGCTTGTGTACAAAGTTATCTACTATAATCACTTTATATGTATGCACTCACCTTTACCTATGTATATCAATATTAAGAAACTTGTTTCTTTAAGAACAGATACTTTTTCAGCTTTAAATTGTTCTCAAGTAAATAATGTTGTTAACGATATTGGTAGAATTTTAGATCTGATTTATATTCAAAACGATCTCGATGTTGTAGTTTTAGAAGATGAAAACCCACTTTTAAATAATAGTATTCATCATAAAGCGTTAAATGTATTGTTTAATTTATCAATTTTTCAATCTACATATATCGGATTCTTACTCTAATATAAGTTATAAATACGACTTTAACAGGGCCGATTATGTTTGCATCAACGGTTACATCAATACATTAGATTGGGTTTCTCTTTTATCCCATTCTTGTTTATCTTCTAGCTATTTAGTTTTTGTAAAATTAATAGAAAACGTATTTGAGAGATTTGTACCAAAGAAGGCTATTAAGGGCAAGTCAAATAAACCGATTTGGTATTCTAAAGGCTTAGTAAGATTAAAAAATTTATTGTTCAAGACGTATAAAAAAAGCAAGATTTATTCACATTTTCGAAGCAATTATTGTCGTTTGCGTAAAAAATATGATTTTTTAAAAACGTTTTTATACAATCAGTATTTATGGTCTCTTGAATCAAAAATTAAATGTTATTCTAAAGCTTTTTGGCAATTTCATAATTCAAAAAGAAAGTCTATGGGGATACCCCCTAACATGAAGTACTGTGAAAAAGTTAGTAGTGATCTTTCTGAAATCTGTAACATGTTTGCAGCTTATTTCCAATCTTACTTTATAGTCGATGCTTCAAATTTAGAGATTTCGCCAGCCATCTCTCAAATAACTCAAATAACGGATATGGGATCCATGTTCATATCTGAAGATGAGATAATTGCAGAGCTTTCTAGCCTTAATAGTAATCATAGCATCAATCCTGATAATATTCCTGTAGTGTTCCTCAAAGAATGTGCACATAATTTAGCGAAACCTCTATGCATTATATATAACCATTCACTTGCCAGTGGCGAGTTTATAGATGCATGGAAATATTCGTATATCACTCCCATCTATAAATCTGGTCCAAAACAAGCTGTTGAAAACTACAGACCCATTTCTAAATTGCAACTGATTCCGAAGATTTTTGAGTCTATTGTCAAACAAAAAATCTATGGTGCCGTTAGGAATCATATATCGGTTAACCAGCATGGATTTGTCCAGGGGCTTTCTACTGCGACTAATCTTTCGCTTTTTACAAATTTTTGTTTAAAAAACATGGAAAATAAATGTCAAACCGATTTTATTTTTACTGACTTTTCTAAAGCGTTTGATCGGGTTAGTCATCGAATTTTAATAAAAAAAATTTGAAATCTTGGGATTCCACTCTGCCCTTCTTAAATGGATTAGTAGCTATTTGGTGGATCGTTCACAATTTGTAAAAATTGGTTCTAAAACATCTTTTAAGATATTGAACCATTCTGGTGTACCGCAAGGCAGTCACTTAGGCCCTTTGTTGTTCTTGCTTTTCATTAATGATCTCCCGTCTGTAATTAATTTCTCAAATTGTCTTATGTTCGCGGATGATGTTAAAATCTTCAAATCTATTAAATTTATTGCTGACAGTTATGATTTACAGACAGATATTGATAAAATGAATGATTGGTGTTGTAAAAACTCCTTGTTTTTGAATATAGACAAATGTATCACTATGTCTTTTTCAAGGTCTGCATTTCCTATCTTATTTGATTATAAGCTGCAAAATGTCACTCTTCAAAGAGTTACTAGCCAAAAGAATTTGGGAGTCATTTTTGACTCGCATTTAGCTTTTATTATGCATTTTGACTACATAATTTCTAGAGCTAACGCTATGTGGGGATTTCTATTTAGGAACTCCTCTGAATTTAGAGATCCTTATACATTGAAGGCTCTATATATTTCCTTAGTTCGTCCCATTCTCGAATATTGCTGTGTAGTATGGTCTCCTTTATTTAATAAAAATATGCAACGTATTGAAAAAATTCAAAGAAGATTTTCTAGATATGCGCTTCAAAAACTGAATTGGTCTACTTCCTTACCATCGTACAAGAGCAGATGTGAATTAATTGGTTTAAAGCCTCTATCATTTAGAAGAACATATTATTTTATAACTTTTGCGAGAGATGTCATAACAGGGCATATTGACTGTGCTCCTCTTTTAGCTTTTTTTGGTATTTATGCTCCCTCAAGAACTCTAAGACCTAGAATTGAGGAATTTTTCTTTATTTCTCATCATGCTACAAATTATGGTCGTAATGAACCAATCACCAATGCTTGTATTAACTTTAACCGTTATGCAATTCTTGAAGCCATTAATGAATAAGATAATTATTTTGTTATAGTATTTAAGTTATTTTAGGTACATATCTGCTTAGTCTAAGAAAGTTTTGTTACTTATAGACGTAAATAAATAAATAAATATTAAAAAAAATAAATATTATTCAAAAGTGAAAATAAAGCTATTACATATTAACTTTTTAATACCCAAAAAACTTGAATAATATTGAGTTATATACATGGACATGTAATGTAATGATAATGTAAAATGCCGGAAGTTCTGGTGTGGTCGCGTCCTCCCGAGGTGTTGAATGTTCTTACGTTGGTGTAGGGTTGGGTACAAAATCCCTAACCCTAATGCCAAAATCCCGAATATTGGTTGTTTTTCTGCTTATTAGTAGATACTAGTTGATTTCTATATTTAAAATGGGTGAAAAACTTCGTGCCTAGGGACTCTCCTTTATTTTTTTTTTTAAATATCTAGAATTAGTTATAAAATGATTAACATTTTTGATGTAGAAAAGGTTGATTTTTTGAAAAATATAGCTCATTGCACTGCACGTTCTTAAAAAAAAAACAATTTTTTTTTATTGTGAATTTAATTTTTTGAGTTAAATGTAAATAGCTTATATTAAATTTTAAAGTCTTGTTGCGATTCTTAGTTCTTTTAAGAGCAAAAATGATTCTCAAAGAGGTATAAGTATTACCTTTAATTTTAAATCAGCAAAAATGAAAATGAATGCATTCGTGATTTTTCGGTATTCGGGATTCTGGCATTCGGGATTTTGGCATTATGGGATTCGGGATTCTCATTTTCAGACATTCGGGATTTTGGGATTCGGGATTATGTCCCCTTCCCGTTGGCGTAGCTATAGCTATCTTGGATAAATTGAAGCAAAAATATCCTGAGAAGGTGGTCGAATTGGGCAAAAATATCCTGAGAAGGTGGTCGAATTGGTTCTTGGCATTAGAAATCATGTCAAAGTTTAGAAAATCTGTTATTAAAATTATGATCTATAAATAAAAAAAAAAAAATTGATGGCACAACAGCTCATGAAGAACTAGGGCCTATAGTGACTTACAACTCTTAACCATTCCTGTGTGCGTGTCATCAGGAATAGAGGGGACCAACAGATTATTGCCGAATCCGAATGGCTAATGTGAGCGGCACTTTTCTATGACAAGAGATACTCTTGGAGGTTTTGTCAATTCCGCGCAAGAAGTAGCCGTTTTATTTTAAAAATTATTAGGTGGCGAGGCTGGGGATCAAACCTAGACCTCCGGAATGACAGTTCATCGCACCGATTCAAGGTGGTTGTTCTCTTCTACCCTACAAGCCGACCACAATATGTATACAGTTTTCCCTATATTTTGAGCATTTATTAGTGGTCCCGTGCATTTGAAGTTTAAAATAAGAGAGTTTTCTCTTACTCAAATAAAATAAAATTTGCGGGTGTTTCAGGCAAGAGGGGTACGAGTCGGTTCTCTAGATAATATAGGTACTCTATGTCTTTTAGTATGAGGTAGCTCGGTTGAGACGTCGAGAAGTTACGGTATAGTTTACGTGATTTTTCGAAAAAACGTTATCGTTACGGTTCGGGTGAAATGTAAGTTGTGTTCTTACCAGGAAAATATTTAAAATTATAAACTTTTTCTTTTTTGTTATTAGAAAGTGCATGTTGAAAATTATTTATTGTAAAGGAAAGGTGACATAAAGAACAAATCATAAAAACTCCGTGAACTTCGGGTAAGATCTGAATGGGGCAAAACCGCACATGGGCGGTCTTGCCCCTATGTTTTAGTATGTGTTTACTTTACAACCATCATGCCATTATGTGATGAAAAATCCTTGGTAGAAGTCACTGAAGAGCCCACCAAACCTTCCTCATTGCAAGGAGTTTCTAAAGCATCCAATTGGCACGTTTAATTGGTCGCCAACGACGTCATAATATGCTATAAAATTTCTATTAATGAAAACAATATCAACACAGACTTCGTTGATGCTCTAGCTTCTCTAGCCAACACTCCATCAACGCCACCTTATCTTCTCCAAAACGGCTTGCTAAGTTACCATTCTTCTCATGGAAAGGCAAGGTGAGGAAAAATCGCAATATTGACAAGTTTGCGGTATAAAGCTGAGCTGGAAGCTACGGAGGCTGACAAAAAAAAAAGCAGGTTAACGTTAAAGCCGGCAAAAAAGGTGACAAGCTGCAAGGAATTTTGCCAAAAGTAAAGATGAGTACAGTATAGTGTTCCAGATTGGAGTTGCATCTTCTGCTTAGAGCTTTTTTAAATCGAATCCATCTGATGGGTAGATTTAATACACCATGTGCTCTGGGTGGGTTCTCGAAGCTTACGCTGGAGTTGGAGCAGATTAAGACGTCAAATATATCTGTGAATTTTGCCAATAAGTTGCATTTTAAAGAAAAAAACGGTGTTTCCCCCAATAAACTTTGATAAGGCGGTCTTGTCCCCATATGGGGGCATGAAGGCCGTTTTTTTTGACAATGTTTCATAAAAGTTTAATATCTTTTTTTGAGTAATTTATTTATTTATTATAACAACTTAAGTCCCAGAAGAAGAAATGTAAGTCTTAGTGAATTAAAACTTTATTTTTATTAAAAGACGTTTTTTAATGGTTTTCAAGGCGGTCAAACACTAAAGGTGCGGTCTTGCCCCCACTTCCCCTAATCAAAAATTTAAAAGACAAATGAAAGTTGCATGATTAGTACCTTTCCTAATTATTATTTTATTCTATTATTAGGCATTCTATTAATATATATAATATCAATTTCCTGTGAATTTAATATCTGATATTGATAAATTTTTCCATTAGGGGCCTAATTGAATCAAAATGTTTTTGTTTTATCTTTATGAATAAGATTATAATGATATACTTAAACGTATTGACGACGTCAATAATCGTATGTAGCTTCTAGTTTTTGCTTTTTGTTTTTGGATAATGCTTACCTCATCGATTTAAATAATACTTACGTTCAGAAAACGAACTTAAGATAGCAAGAAACTTAAGATAACAAAAAAAAGTAGTCGGAAACAAATACTGGCGAGAAGTTAGGAACATATAAGGTACAATATAAATTTCGTTAGAAAATTGTTGGGTATATAAAAGTCATATTTGAGTCTCTGTACAAATAACTATACTTAGTTAATAGAATTCGAAAATTAGTTCTCTTATGTACTTAGTCAGACTTTGTGATGCTTCTTTCTCCAGGCTGAGGTAAGCTCGTCGAAGTAAAACTCGGGTTAAGAAAGTAAAAGCTGTTTCACAATGCGACGAGAAAACGAGACGTCGGCGTGACGAGATCTCTTCGTAGTTTCTCCCTCTTAAAAAAGAATTCTAAACAGTGAAATAATACATAATCAAGCATTTCTCGTCGTCTCGTCACGTCGTAAAGTTCGAAAAATTGAAAAAAAAAAGACTCAAGGCTGTTTCACAATGCGACGAGAAAACGAGACGTCAGCGTGACGAGATCGCTTCACAGTTGTTCTCTCTTTAAAACGAGTTTCAAACAAGGAAATAATAGTTTTTAAAATGAATAATAAAATTTTTAAATAGTTTAAATTTTGTGAAATTTTATTTATTAATTTTTAAATTTTTGCTCACAACAATTATTTATATTTATTTATACGCTACGCGTTTCGGATATTTTCATCCATCATCGGGCTTAATTCAGTGACTTGTCACTGTGACACTATTCAAAGTTCCACACAACATGGAGACAACACCACATATTAAAAGGAAATAATACATAATAAAGTATTTCTCGTCGTCACGTTGCGTCTTTTTTTCAATTTTTCGAACTTTACGACGTGACGAGACGATGCGAAATGCTTGATTATGTATTATTTCACTGTTTAAAATTCTTTTTTAAGAGAGAGATTCTGCGAAGAGATCTCTTCACGCTGACGTCTCGTTTACTCGTCGCATTGTGAAACAGCCTTCAACGTGATGACGAGAAATATTTTATTATGTATTATTTCGTTGTTTCAAATTCGTTTTAAAGAGAGAACAACTGTGAAGAGATCTCGTCACGCTGACGTCTCGCTTTCTCGTCGCATTGTGAAACAGACTTAAGAACTCTAACTATTTACCAAATTTAACATGTTACTTTATTTCAACGAGTTATTGTGTTTACAATCTTACAATTTCATTCAAAACTTATTCTAAATAACAACGTATTTCATATAATACAAAGCTGGTGTGATATGAGCTATAGGAGTAAACTTAGCCCACAAGATTCGCTTAGACTTACACTCTCCCAAAAATATCCTTGTGATAAGCGATATGTTTTTCATAGTGTTAAACTTAACCAGAAATCATTCACTACTAATATTAATTAATGGGCAGTAAGATTTGACTGTTTCAGTAAAGATCTTTTAGCTTTTGTTCTATATAACTTTAAAAAAAATAACTTGTGAGTACGGTTTTTCACTGTATTCAACGAAGATAAAAGTATTGTTAACGAATAATAAAAATATACAGCTTAAATATTAATTACTCTTGTTGGAAGGCCATAAGCTGTTTGTTACAAACAATATTGTAAATTATACCCAACAGATTTGTATATCACACAGACCACCAATGTGATTAAGTTTTAACATCGGCTCGTATTGCAAGTTGGCATATAGTGGTAGCGTAGTCGGCTGGTATGTGGAAGGTCCCAGGTTCAAATCTCAGAAAAATCAAGTAAGTAAAATATAAGTTTTTTTCAATTAAAATAAAATTGTATACATTTCAGAATAAAAAGAGGTTTCCATTTAATGACTTAAAATATTGGTTACAAACAACTTAAACGCTTAGTGCCTTTTATCGCTTGTGGTAAACAGTTTTTTCCTTGTGGAAAAGAATTTTTTTCTTTCAGTGTAGAAGAAGTGAACTTGGGGAAAAACGGTAGGAGTCTTATTCCAGACTTTGGCTAACCCAAAGGAATAACAAGTGGCCCGCTGCTCGCTCGAAAGCAAGAGGGGAATATCGGTAGGAATCTAATTCCAGCCCACTACTCTCTAAAGCGAAAGGGGAGTAACCACGGAATATTTTTAGGTCCAAAATGGTTAGTTTTACGTAGACATGGGTAACTCAGCAAAAAATCGTGCGCTGATACATTAACTCAAGCGCACCTTACTGCATCAGCGTAACTCAGTAACTCACTTGCGCCATGGCGCAATTTTTTTTCTTGCTTCGTAAGATATACAATAACCCACTAACTCAGTGGCGCAGGTCCGCTATACATTTTTTTTTTATTTACGTAGAGAGACTTGTATTACTGTGTTGGTGTTCCATGCTTTCGCTTTGTGTATAGAGTAAAGAGATAGCAAGTAGGTTGGTTGTAGGGCTGTGTCAATCGTGATTGATTTGCAATCATAGTAAACTGAAACAATCAATCCCAACATCAATCAGTTCAGTTTTTGAATAAATGACCGACGACGCACATATATGTTTCGTTCATTTCACACATTGACACAGCCTTTAATCGATTGGCGTACTCCGTTTTTCGATCCGCCGTACAAACATTTTGGCACATCTGACACAAACCTGTCAAAATAATAGTGTTCTAGTGGTCCCAGAGCGTTGGCCGTGACGCTAGGTAATATCCACCTCCTAAATCGATTGGCGTACTCCGTTTTTCGATCCGACGTAAAAAAATTTTGGCACATTTGAAACCTGTCAAAATAATAGTGTTCCAGTGGTCCCAGAGCGTTGGCCGTGACACTAGGTAATATCCACCTCCTAAATCGATTGGCGTACTCCGTTTTTCGATCCGCCGTACAAACATTTTGGCACATCTGACACAAACCTGTCAAAATAATAGTGTTCTAGTGGTCCCAGAGCGTTGGCCGTGACGCTAGGTAATATCCACCTCCTAAATCGATTGGCGTACTCCGTTTTTCGATCCGACGTAAAAAAATTTTGGCACATTTGAAACCTGTCAAAATAATAGTGTTCCAGTGGTCCCAGAGCGTTGGCCGTGACACTAGGTAATATCCACCTCCTAAATCGATTGGCGTACTCCGTTTTTCGATCCGACGTAAAAAATTTTTGGCACATTTGAAACCTGTCAAAATAATAGTGTTCCAGTGGTCCCAGAGCGTTGGCCGTGACATTAGGTAATATCCACCTCCTAAATCGATTGGCGTACTCCGTTTTTCGATCCGACGTAAAAAAATTTTGGCACATTTGAAACCTGTCAAAATAATAGTGTTCCCAGTGGTCCCAGAGCGTTGGCCGTGACACTAGGTAATATCCACCTCCTAAATCGATTGGCGTACTCCGTTTTTCGATCCGACGTAAAAAATTTTTGGCACATTTGAAACCTGTCAAAATAATAGTGTTCCAGTGGTCCCAGAGCGTTGGCCGTGACACTAGGTAATATCCACCTCCTAAATCGATTGGCGTACTCCGTTTTTCGATCCGACGTAAAAAAATTTTGGCACATTTGAAACCTGTCAAAATAATAGTGTTCCAGTGGTCCCAGAGCGTTGGCCGTGACACTAGGTAATATCCACCTCCTAAATCGATTGGCGTACTCCGTTTTTCGATCCGACGTAAAAAAATTTTGGCATGTTTGAAACCTGTCAAAATAATAGTGTTCCAGTGGTCCCAGAGCGTTGGCCGTGACACTGGGTAATATCCACCTCCTAAATCGATTGGCGTACTCCGTTTTTCGATCCAACGTAAAAAATTTTTGGCACATTTGAAACCTGTCAAAATAATAGTGTTCCAGTGGTCCCAGAGCGTTGGCCGTGACACTAGGTAATATCCACCTCCTAAATCGATTGGCGTACTCCGTTTTTCGATCCGACGTAAAAAAATTTTGGCACATTTGAAACCTGTCAAAATAATAGTGTTCCAGTGGTCCCAGAGCGTTGGCCGTGACACTAGGTAATATCCACCTCCTAAATCGATTGGCGTACTCCGTTTTTCGATCCGACGTAAAAAATTTTTGGCACATTTGAAACCTGTCAAAATAATAGTGTTCCAGTGATCCCAGAGCGTCGGCCGTTACATATTCGGTAATATCCACCTCCGATTGGCGTACTCCGTTTTTCGATCTGACTCACAAAAATGTTGGCACATTTGAAACCTGCCAAAATAATCATGTTCGCCGTCGGCAACGTTGAGAGTTTGATAAATTGCGCCAACAGATAGACATGAAAAGCATACCAAAATGAGCTACGCAAAGCGCTTTTTTCATTTGCTTCATCGTTTATCTTCACCTGTATGTTGTGTGGCGCAGTCGGCGCTGCGCTTCCACAGACAAAAAAAAACTCTATTTAATTCTTGAGTTGGGAGTCTGAGTTGACAAATTGCGCTTTGGCGCTTTTGAGTTATTGAGTTACACATTAATGTATCAGCGCAGATAACTCAGCTGCTGCTTCAACTCACTGCGCCAACTCAGCGCAGCGTTACACATGTCTAGTTTTACGTATGCACGAATGCACCACGAAAGGAACCTAAAGCTATCGCATTCGCAGTTGCTACAAACTGAAATCAGCCGGAAACTTATACTCACCTTTTCTAATCAGCAAACAAGAAAATCTCGAGTCAATAAGCTTCGAATTGTTGATATTTCATACATCCTCTTCTTGTATTTTCGGTAACGAAACACTGTGAATTGTATTAATGATGAAGTGAAAATAATTATTTCCACTGATGAAGTCGAATTTGTTGAATTGATTCTCCGTCGTAAAGTGGTATCGGAGTGTGGTGGGAGGTGGATAGCTTATATGCCTATCGGATGACAATTTGGGGTGCTGATAGCAGTTCGGGCGGTTGTGAATGTTTATATTGAATTTAGGTATCGGATTTGGGGTTTGAAAGTGTAACGCTTCGTTACAACTTATTCAGTTATTGTTAAATAATATATAAGTCATAAGAAACGAGACTTTAATATTTATGTTCAACTTAAACGCTTATGTTCTACTTTTTCCTCAGCGTAAACTGCCACATAAGCTCTTATGTTGAACATAAAAAATATTTAAGTTTCGTTTCAGCAAATGGGCCTAAGATTAAGAATTTTCAATATTTTTCAAGTATTATTTTTTATTATGATCAATCCTCATTTTTTTGTTAAATTATTCCTTAAATTGATTCAAACAGAAAAAAAATCTATCTAATGAAAAAATCAACCAGTGAAATATAAATAAGATAAAAGAAAGCCGATAAAATGTTTGACAAAGGTACATCTACATATATACGAATATCAAAATCGTTGTCTTATCCTCCAGCCATAGTATAACCGATCGTTGAAACACAAGAAAAAAAAAATAAAATCAGCAAAAACCAAATTGGAGCAACCAAAGCACAATCAATCCCAGAGTCAATCCATCCGCTTTGGATTGGAGTATCTCTCTATAAAATTCAATGTCCAGTCCAGAATCCTGATCTATACCTATATAGAGAGTGTTCCAACCTCTTGGTGCATTGGAATCGGGCTATGTGCGGTGTGGTGTGTGCTGATTCTTTGCTTCCTTCTCCACAATAATTGAATTACTTGGTTGGAAACGACAAATACTCGTTGTTTATATGTCCGGTGATGATGTTGCTGCTCGCGATGGAGTGGAGCTGATGCATTGCAGCCCCCCGTCATATACTATACTCACTAGTCACTACTCTCATGGACGACAACTATACTCTCATGTTGCAGACTCGTCGTCGTAGCTTTTATTTATACATCGACCAAGTCGTCGGACAACTAGAAAACATTCTGTGAGACATTTAGCTGTCGCGTTATTTATGCATTGCCAGAGATTGTTTCATAAATCGCGGCGTATAGGTACAACCTGGAGGAGCTCTGCTCGAAGCTGTTGAATTCAGAAAAGGATGAGTGTCAGTGATTGTGTCTTCCAATCCAAATGAACAGAGTATATGGAAACTGTAAAGCTGGGTTCGTTTAGGCTCTTTGCTCTTGTTATACCATCATATAGGGTTCCCTTTTATTCAATTTGAGTTAGGTTAATGAAAAAATGAGAGAAATTTGATGTTTAGAATAAAATGATATATCTGTTTTAAAAGCTCTTTTATCAACTGAAATTAAATATAATTCCAGCGTTTATGCTAAATTAACAAAACTGAGCTTTAAATTAGCTTTGCAAATTTTGAATAGTTCATTCAGCATTTTTTGTTAATTCAGCTTTGAAAGCTCTGCAAATAATTAAAAAAAATGGGCAATTTTTTCATTATTTGCAGAGCGTCCTAAATTTAATAGGGAGACCAACAAAATACACCAGCTAAAATTTCGAGTCAACTCCTCAACTCGTACATATGTAAAGGTAGACAGCAGCCCATCTGTCAGTCCAACTTAAAGTAGACGTCAAACTATTTTTACATTCATTTCTTCAAAAATTGTAAGATAAAAAATGCAGAAATCGATTTCATGAAATCTGTAATTTCAAGAAATTCGTGGCCTCCATTTGAAATATTCATTGCTTGTTTGATTTAATGAAGTGTCACCTTGACCATTAGACTCCTTATTAGTTGTGCTCAGCTTAGTCTGGTTCTAGCTCATTTTTAATTAAAAAATCTCTTTTGCCTTCTTTGGGAGTCAGACCATGTACCGCAAGCTCTTCAGAAGCCCATGTCGTACACATCGCGCTACAGAAGCCAGTTGGATAAGCTCTTTCCTAGTGCAAGTTTTAGTATTTAGGTATCTATCAATCGCATTGAGCTGACTAGCATTTTTACAAGCTCACACAAATTTGTTGTTATTCAGCAGGCTTGTTAAAGAATGCAAACTTCAGTTAAAAGATTGCAATCATTGAATTCTGAATTCAAATAATGCAATCACCAATCACTTGACTCGAAAAAATTGCAATAATTTCTTCGCCATATTCATTTTACGCACTGAATTAATTGACTGCAATCTTTTGTGAATTCTTTGCATTCTTTTGCATTCGTTGATTGCTTCTGCCTTCGTCCTCCATTATAATCCCATTAAACTTTTTCCCCATTGATCGAGATTTTTTCATATTCAAATAAACTGTGCTCATAAATAAGCAAACAGAAAACTGTGCAAAGAATGCAAATGAGAACAAAGAATGCAAATTAATGCAATGAATGCAAAAGAATGTAAAGAATGCATAAATTCACAAAAGATTTCAATCAAATCTTACTTTAGATGGCGCTTACAGCCCAGGATGGACTACGGCCTCAACCAACAAGCCTCTCTAGTCAGCTCGGTCCCTAGCTAGCTGCCTCCAGTTACGCACTCCAAGTTGGTTGAGGTCGTTCTCCACTTGTGTGCGCCACCTAAGGTGGGGTCTTCCTCTGCTGCGCAGACCGTCAGGGGTAGATTCGAAGACTCGTCGGGCTGGTGCTGGTGTTAAATCTTCTCCTCCATACTCCATCGATACAGACTGGACCGAAGATCACCCGAAGAATCTTCCTTTCAAAGCACCCAAGTAGATTCTCATCCGTTTTTGTCAGGGTCCATGCTTCTGCCCCATACAGCAGGACCGGGATGATAAGGGTCTTATATAAGGTCTCCTTGGTTCTCTGAGAGAGGGCTTTATTACTCAAAAATGCCTCCATAGCCCGAAGAAACAGCGATTGGCAAGAGTAATTCTTCGTTTGAGCTCTGCGCTGATGTCATTTTGCGATGTTACAGTGGAGCCCAGGTAGAAAAAGTCTTTGACGACTTCGAAGTTGTACCTATCCATCGTGACGTTCTGCCCGAGTGGACGATGTTGAGATTCCTTCCCGATGATAGCATATACTTCGTCTTGGCCTCATTAACAGCCAAACCCATTTTCGCCGCCTCCGATTCAATATACTTGCAAACGCACCGGTAACAGCTCGCTTCGTTATTCCAATGATGTCAATATCATCTGCATAAGCAAGTAGTTGAACAGACTTTTGAAAAATTGTACCTCTGTTGTTGACTTGCGAGTTGCGTACAATTGCTTCAAGAACGATGTTAAACAGGTTGCATGATAACGCGTCGCCTTGCCTCAAACCTTTCTCGACATCAAAGGGTTCGATGGTGTTCTTGCCGACTTTGACGGAGCAGCGAGATTTCTCCATCGTCATCCTGCACAAGCGGACGAGTTTGGCAGGGATGCCGAGATGCGCAATGGCTCTGTATAGCTCGTCTCTGTCTACGCTATCATATGCGACTTTAAAATCGATAAAGAGGTGGTGTGTATCGATTTGAAACTCCTTGGTATTTTCCAAAATCTGTCGGAGTGTGAACATTTGATCGACAGTTGATTTGCCGGGCCTAAGACCACACTGATAGGGGCCGATCAGATCGTTGACAAACGGTTTTAAGCGATCACACAGTACAGATGACAGGATTTTATATGCGACGTTGAGGAGACTTATACCTCTGTAGTTGGAACAGGTCAGAGCATCTCCTTTCTTGTGGATAGGGTACACTATACCGAGGTTCCATTCATCGGGCATACTTTCCTACGACCAAATTTTGGAGATAAGTTGGTGTATACTCCCTACCAAGTCATCTCCCCCTGATTTGAATAGCTCGGCTGGCAGGCCATCCGCACCAGCAGCCTTGTACGTTTTAAGCTTGGCTATCGCTAACCGCACTTCATTTGGGTCGGGTGGATGGAAATTTTGACCATCATCGTCCAGGTTGAATGGAGTGTTCTGTCTTACAGCGGAATTTTGGCCATCTTCGCCGTTTAGCAGTCTAGAAAAGTGTTGTTTCCAGATCCTCAGCACCGACTGTGTGTCTACCACCATATTCCCACTCTCATCTCGGCAGGCTTCCGTTCTGGCCTTGTAACCCTGGGTAGTTTGCCTCACCCTTCGGTAGAACTTTCGAACATCCCCCCTGCCACTACAGTCCTCAATAGACCCGGCCGCCCGCTTCGCATGCTCTCTCTTTTTCCTCCTGAGAAGTCGGCGTTTCTCCCTCCGTTTTTGCCCGTAGAGCTCCCGGGCTGCTCTCTCAGCAGCTCTGGTCCTAGCCTGCAGCATTGCTTGATAGGCCTCGACATTACAATGAATTTTTTTTATTTTCAAAAATCTGTCTAGAAAATTCGATTTAAATCGATATAGCTGTTAAAGAGAAAGCAAAAAATCATAACAAAATAATATTAGGTATATGGGTAGTACCTACTTTTAAAAACGACTCAGTTATTATAGAAATATGGTGCCATTAAATATATTCCATTAGAATTAAACCCAGAATGAATTTTTGGACCTACCTTTTATGTTAAACCAGACTTTAAGTGGATGAGTGGGATTACTAGGCGGCAACCCTGATAATGTAGACTAGAGACAATATTGTATAAGTTCACTGTAGAATGTAGAAAAATGATGATGAGATGCGCAACGTCCAGTTTTGTTTTGCCAAAGTGTGAATATATTTGCTTAGGATTTATTTTTCGAGAAGGGTTGGTTAACGCGGTCGAGACAGTTGATTGCTTTATTATTCCGTAAAACTGTCCGTTCTGTTCGTTATGGTCGCGCACATGCAATCTGATATCTGAATATTTTGAAAGTATGTTTGTCCTGCCGATATGGCCTATAAAAGTTGATATGCTAGGCCAGCTGTGTCAATTTTATTCCCAGAGACAATATTTTTTATTGTATGTTAAATTATTTTATATGACAGACACATATTCAAGGAATAAATATTTGTCCAAATGAGATGGTGTCATGTAAAGATATTTGACAATGAAATGGCAAATTATTGTGTCTATATAATTAATCCATTAATATAATTACCTACTGATGCGGTAATTTAGCGATCTTTGAATGATAGACAATTATTATAAATGGAACGATCATTTTAAAATAGCAGTATCTACAATTCTAACAATACCCCCAGTTTCCCCAGAACTGTTATCAATTATATGAACTAATCCTGATTGTAATAGAATGATGAAATTTGGTAGAGTGGTAGGGCTTTTTTTCTGACTGTTGCAGAGTTATAAAAATTGATTGATTTCACATTTCCTTAATCCCTTGACTTGACAGTACTTGTTTTATCGCCGAAATTTCCACGTCTGTGAAGTTGACAGGACAATATATGCAGTTCTATTTTCACTTTTGAGTTTTGCAATGAAAGAGCATTATACACGTTAATTAAAAAATTAAATAATAAAAATGATATATTTAAGATTAATAGAGAAATCATTTTACAGTCAATCGAGATTATAGGTCCAGTTCTTTTAAAACTGATCAACAAATCGTTGCAAACAGGAACATTTCCGGAGGTATGGAAGGAGTCAGTAGTTATTCCAGTAGAAAAAGTGGCTAATACAAATAAATGTGAGGAATTTAGACCAGTAAATATGTTGCCGACGTGTGAGAAAATATTAGAAAAGTTTGTTGCTGAACAGTTTCAAAAATATTAAGAGGACAACAATTCACTAATTGAAGAACATTCTGGATTTAGAAGAGGTCATTCATGTGAAACTGCCATTAATTGCGTTGTGTGGAAGTGGAAAAGACAGATTGACCGTGGAAATTCGGTTATAGCTGTGTTTTTGGATTTGAAACGTGCCTTTGAAACTATCGATAGACAAATGTTGCTCAAAAAATTGTGGTTGTATGGTGTGCGTGGTCGTGAGTTGGAATGGTGTACGTCTTATTTAGCGAATAGAAGCCAAATAACTAAAGTGAATGATAAGATATCCAATCCAATTTATAATGATCTGGGTGTTCCACAGGGTTCTGTGCTGAGGGTCTTTCTTTTTATATTAATGACTTTAAGAAATGCCTTAAATATTGTAATGTAAAACTTTTTGCGGATGACAGTCTAATATACATTTATGGAGATAATGGTGAAACAATGTGTGAAAGATTAAATGAGGATTTGAGAAGAGTTGATAATTGGTTGAAAATGAACAAACTGAAAGTGAATGTGAGTAAAACTAAATGTATGAAATTCAGAGTGAATGATGGAATAAATGTGTGCATGGATGGTGTGTCACTTTACTGTGTTGAAAGTATAAAATATTTAGGTGTTATTATTGATGAAAATCTTAATTTCAAGCAGCATGCAGGACATATATGTGCAAAAATTTCAAAGAAAATTTATTTTTTGAGTAGAATAAGAAAGCAGCTAACCTTTCAAGCGTCTGTTCTTTTATACAATGCTTTAGTAGTGCCACACTTCAACTATTGCTCAACATTGTTATTTGGTTCCAATTTAGATGTCAAAATGAGACTTCAAAGACTTCAAAATAGGGGAATGAGAGTTATTTTGAAGCTGAATGTTTACACTCCGATTCGTTTTATGCTTGAATGTTTAAATTGGATGAGTGTTAAACAAAGACTGATTTTTGATGCAATGGTTTTTATTTTTAAAATGCGTAATGGTATGCTCCTGGAATATTTGTGTGATGGAATATTAGAAGTGTCCGAAGTTCAGCCATTTAATTTGAGAAATGTTAACAACTTGAGACCGGAAAGATGCAGATTAAGCAGTACACAACCCACAATTTTTTATGATGGTATTATTTATTTTAATAACCTCCCTAAAGAGGTAAAGACTGAAACCGGAATAAACCAATTCAAGAAAAAACTTAGTGCCTTTATTAAAAATAACGTCGTTTAGTCAAAATATATACAAAAATTATATGATGTTAACGTTTTAGTTTCTTTTAAAGTTTTTCTTTTAACTAATTACTTGTTTGCTTTAACTTTTCTTTGCTAGGGATTATTATAGAGCCTAATCTTGACGTTAAGATGGGTACTCTTGGCCTTAGCCGAGATGGTATGCGGAAACTCTATATATAATATTCATTTGGGGTAATGGGACCACGAAAGAAATTTGTAGTTTTTTTTCCGAATTTCTATTCCGGATTTTGCACTTTAAAAACTAGTGGGTGTAATCACGTGTCCTACTAACTTTACTTTGTAGTAAGCAGAACATACCTATCCTTTTCCAAGCAACCAGAAAAGCTATCACATCGAAACAAGCTTCCAAATTTAGAGTTCAAGAGGAGCTTAAAACCAAATTTTGAAGTCCTCATCAAAAACCAAAAAACAAAAAAACCACATTTCATTCCGACTTTACAGTGAAGTTATTTCAATGTGATAGCTTTCCTGGTTACTGAGCAAATGGTATGTCCTGATAACTATAATGAATTTGATAAATTATTTGACAGGCTTACAGATAAGTAGTTTCCGAATGCAAATAAAATGTTTCCTTTCTTTCCCGACATTTCTGTGATATTATAGCATCTTAGTTCTTGTTTGTTTTTTTAGCTGTTTAATTTGTTTTTTTTTCAATTTGCATTGTTCTAATTGTTTAATATAAATGTAAAAATATAAAAGAATACAAACAAATTCCTCTTATATAAAGACAAAATTAAAGACGAAACCCTTGAGAAGTTCGAAAAAGCCAACGAAACGTCGGGAGAGAATGAAATAGTATTTTATGCATTCGGAAACTACTGATCTGTAAGCCTGTCAAACATCTTTATTTATCGATTAAATACCAGATCACCAGTCTTTAGGTCCTCCTAGAGAGGTCTCCTTAGCGAACTTTAATTGCGGGATGGTGATGTAAGAGTGATGATGGAGTTTTCCTAGTAAGGAGAATTTAATACGAAAAAATATGCTTTGTAGCCCTTCTTTTTTTTTTTTTTTTTTTTAAATATTTTGGAGTATCAGATGGAACAGAATAAGTGTGTTGTACTGTCGCGGATAAGGTTTGGGTTCGATTCCCAACCTCTTCCACCTAAAAAAAAAAATGTTTTTCAGGGCTACTGCCCCTTGGAAGAGAAAGTGAGAAATCCTCCAAGAGTATCTCTTGTCATAGCAAAGTGCAGCTCACCTTAGCCGTTGTGATTCAACAATAAACTATAGGTCCCCTCCATTCCTTCAGACACGCATGAATTAATGAATGAATGATTTGGGGTTATAAATTGTGCCCCCATGTAGAGTCAGATGAGCTTGCTCATTTACAACTCTTCCTCTAAATTCGTTTCTTTGAGGAACTTTAGTATTTGGAGTATTTTCAGGGAGGTTAATTCACTCTCTTCCATCTGGTGACGACCCAGATATTTGTGTCTCTGGTGTACAAGTGCTTCACAACCGCCTAAAATGTGGTCCGGTGTCTCCTCTTAGGTGTTGCAGAATTTACATGTGGCACTGCTAAGCCCAGGATTTTGAGATGTCTCCTAAGCTTGCAGTGACCAGTGAGGATGCCCGTAGTTATTTTTAAGTTGTTGCTATACTTAAGCTAATACAGGATGTGAAACGTTCTTGGTTGTAGGTCCCAAGTAGTAGTTTGGCCTGTCTTAGCTTTGAGAGTTCATTCCAGGTTTTTAGTCTTTTAGCCTCCTTTCAGGCATGCATACAAGAATGGTTGAAAGTTGAAAGCAGAGATCAGAAATAAATCTCAACCTTTTGAAAGGTCCCATAATAACTCTTATTTGTTGCTATTTTCAATAAAAGTCACAAAATAACCTTTATTCTAAAAAAAAAAGTTTTTCGGTCAAGGTCTGAGCGAAACCTTTATTTTGTTTTTTTTTATGTTACGGTCAACCAGTGAGAGAAATCGCTGAGAGAAAAAAAATAAATCTCATCTGCAATTTTATCAATCAGCATGTCTCTTAGTATGTCCCTTAGTTTTTCGTTAGCACTGCATGCTAAATTGCAGCTTATTAGGCTTTTTAGTCATCATTATCAAGTTTCCTGACATATTTGCTTGGCGTCCCAGCGACTGAATTCAAAATTGAAAGGGAATTTTCATCTTTAAATTTTATTTTTAGTGACAAAAAAGGACAATCTTGGGTCAAAAAAACCTTGAGAGTTTATCATTAACGAAATTTAATACCATAAATTAAAAAAAAACATAAAAATCCGTTGCTCCGCTTAGGGGGTTATCAGTCGCCAGGCAGGCGCCAATGTGAACAGTTTTCTTGACCAAAATACACATTAACCAAAAATTTAATTTCTCTTTACCATCTTTTTTATTAAAAGCACCTTGCCCGGCCTTTTTTGAAAGTTCTTGAAAAAAACAAACTTTTTTTACAAACCTTTTTATTGATTTTTTAGAACTACTGGCGCTACCTAGATCACGAATATGTATTTTTAAAGTCGATAGGTCGCTTAGTTTAGCCGCAAGTCAAGTTTAAAGATGCAAACTTTGATGCCTCTAGCACGTCTAGTTTAGCCGCAAATCGTATTTAAAGATAAAAGTCGATTTTTCATATAATGACATGCATCAATTGAAAAGGTTGCACTTCCTAGATTACGAATATGCATTTTTGAAGTCGCTAGGTCGCTTAGTTATATTTTTAAAATTTTTTGTTCGAATTAACCATTTTTGATTTATTTTCTACGAAAAAGGTTAAAGGTTGACCTTTTCCATTAATTTTTTCGTAAAAAACTCAACCATTGAGAGATATTTAAAAAAATAAAAAATAAATCTCAACCGATAACCGATATTTTGTTTTTCAATAAATAAATCTCAAACCGTAACCGAAATCTTCTTAAAGAAATGTGGTAACTCTCAGAGAGAAACCAATTGAAAATAAAGGTCAACAGTTATTTCTGATCTCTGGTTGAAAGTCAATACACTCTGATTCTTCATGAGCTTGTGATACTTGCAGTTTGGGAGCAAATGGGAAGTGAATAGGTATCTGATAGTGACTGAGCGATGTTTACAAGAGTTTGCCCATGAGCGAACATAGACTCTTCATAGATTGGTAAGGCCGTCTTAGGAAGTACTGAAATAGTACTATATTTTGTTCTTTCTCATCTGAAACTGGGTACTTTTGCGTAATATTATAATAATTTTTGATTTTTCAATTTTCTCATTTTTTATAACTTTGGACAACAACAAGAGATGGTTTTTTTTTGTTGAATAAAAAAATTCCTCCAACCTTCAATACAGCCATTGACATTAACGCTGGGTAATTCTGCCTCGTCCCTCTAATTGCAATCTCAGTAAATCTTGTCAATTAAATTATTAAATTAATAAATGATGACAAAAACAAAAAAAAAACACAAATGCACCACACCACAAACACATCAGATGACTTGTGATTTTGCAATTATCGGGCATTTTATCACCTTGACTAGGTATACGCTGTACCTACGCTGTTTCCACTTTGCCATTGCTATCGCCTTTTGCGGAGTGCAAAAAATGTGGTGGCAGTATACATATACCGCAGCTACTGGCTGCGTGGCGTGTAATTAAAATGTCTGCACTCACTTAGTGCATTCCGTTGCCTGGTGGTGGTTAGCGTCCAAAGACTTTTCGACCCTTCATACCATACCCCCTCAACTTTCCTATTCATACCCCACAAAGATGCAGTAGAACAAAACAAATGAATGAGCAGACCAACGACGACGACGACGAGGTGCATCGGCCAAGAAGAATCCATAAATTTCCACCTTGTCAACTTTTGATATTAATAAATTACTAAAGCGCATAATTAATTAGTCCTACTCGAATAAGTATATGTTTCACTCGTATGTATGTAGGTACATAGGTATAATGTTTATGGGTGTTTGTGTAAAACCTATGCAGTTCGAGTCCAATAGCATCTTCGTTGTCCTTTAATTTGGCGCTGTTGAATTATTCTGATGCTGCCACTGCTATATACTGCTGTCGCTGTGGCTGGAACTCGAGGAGTCTATGCTATGCCTCAAAAACCGTTGACAACCGGCGGCTATCTGTTTGGTTGTAAAATTTTCACTTACGGTAATTAATGCTTAATGACAAATTAACACACACCCAGGTGCAACTGTTGCTACCACCCCCGATCCCAATGGGTATACACCACCTACTTTAAAGTATACACAATATTGTATATGGAAGCCGGCTTACATGGCTAGGCTATGAAATATGAAGTCCAAGTGGCTGGAAGCGGTTTTTGATCTATGAGTTGGCACAGTTTTATATCTGTCTGTGCCTGCAATGCTATTGGTATGTTGTTGCCAGTCAGTGAGGAACACTATACAAAGGTTCCTCCGGAATTCCATTGGACATAACACTTGAAAGAATAGATCTACCTATAGAACTTTATACAAAATACCTATGGATGGCAGATACGTAAAAAAGATATATTGCGATTATGAACAATCAATGCGGTTAGCTATAACGCTGGATGATGGATGAATCATAGATGCCAATTTTATTATTGGCGACGCAAATAGATTTTCTTTATGTGCAATATGGGGTTGGGATACCATAACCAACAAAGCCATAGACAATAATAAAAACATACTTGCCGGAAATTTATCTTGAAACTTTAAATTTTTTACATGACTATTTACTAGTTGCAACGTCCCCCAGCTACTTTTTAAAATGTTTATTTGTTCTATCAAAATAAAATTTGTGAATGATAGAAAAATTGCTTACATGAGTGGAATTGGTTTAATCAAGTAAAAATAGAAATTTATTGATTTAGTAGGTACACCTGGTTACTAAGTAGTAGACTGTCATGACGGAGGTCTGTGTCCGATCCCCAGCCTCGCCAATCTAAAAACAAAAAAAAAAAAAATTTTCCACGGCTAATGGATCTTGAGCTTGGATTTTTAATTAAAAGCTAGGTTTTGTTTCAATCCGTGTGATTAAAAATAACTTTAACTAGAATATTAAAGTAAAAACTACAAAAATTTTAAGATTCTCACACATCTGTCTAGAAACCTGTGGTGTTTATGAGTCACCCTATGATTCGATTAGCGAATTGACAGCAGAGTTAAGATTGTCATCCCAAAGTGTCTGTCAGTAAAATACGTGCCAAAAAGAAGAAGAAGAAAAAAGAACTAATTGGCGGGTTGCAAAAAGAAAAGTTACTCTAGAATAAAAATCTGAATTATTAAATACTCGAAGTATATTTAGTCCTTTATTTTGAACACAACAAAACCTTTGACGAGTTCTTATTATACGAATTCTCCTTAGTAATAGTGCAAATATGGCTGGTCTTATAGTTTCCAATAGGAAACTACTTATAGTAAATTAAATAAATAAATTCGATGGCACAACAGCTCATGAAGAACTAGGGCCTAGTGACTTACAACTCTCAATCATTCCTGTGTGCGTGTCTGCAGGAATGGAGGGGACCTACAGTTTATTGCCGAATCCGAACGGCTAACGAGCGGCACTTTTCTGTGACAGGAGATACTCTTGGAGGATTTGTCAATTCCTCGCAAGAGGCAGTAGCCGTTTTTCTTTTAAATAAATAGGTGGCGAGGCTGGGGATCGAACCTTAGACCTCTGGCATGACAGTCCATCGCACTAACCATCACGCCACGGCTACTACAACTACTTATAGTAAATTAATAATAAAAAATTTACAGATTTCACTCATAGAGTAACCATGGGGACATTGAAAATGACACCTGACTAATCTTTTCAATTTAAACATTATATGTTCTGAAGTTTCTAGGTACCTTTATGAACATTATGTATTTAATGTCACTTTCAATTTGGCAAAAAATAAATCTTGTTAAAATGTTAAAAAAAAAAAATGGTTTTTTAAGATCTGGGGCCTATAACACAACGTGACAAGTTGACAAGTCTTAATCCACTTGTCTAACTATACTGGTCCGAAGGATACGATCTTTCATAGACTTGACGCTTTGTGTTACAGGATTTAGGACAAGTTTGTCGCTTTTCACTTGTCCTACAAGTACTTGTCACGTTGTGTTACAGGCCCCTGATATCAAAACTCAAGTATATGTATGTACCTATTAGCAAACACAAATATGCCCTAAAAAACAGTTTTAAGCGCTTATAATTATGCCCTTAAAAATCAATTACATATGTATACATATATGCCCTTAGTAAATTATTATATTATGCTCAAAAAAAAAAATGATTATAGGTATGCCCTAAAAATATTGCTTAATAAATAGGCTAAAATAAATTTTGTGGTACCATTTTCTCAAAAAGTATTTGACCGATTTCGATAAATTTTATATGGTTGGAAAGCCACAGTTGCGGAGATGTGCAGAATCTACTTGAGACACGCATTTACACACTGTGGGTCATTTTTGTTTTTTAACTGTCGAACACTGCATATTTAAAAAAAAAATATATTTTTTTTCTTCAATATTTTAAAACAAATTTAAAATTTATCTCCTTCCTAGTGTTTCAGTTTTTGTTGGCCGAGTTTCGACCACGGGACGATACTAGTATGCTTAATTATGCTTGTAAAAATATATTCTAAGTAGGTTTGTCTTTGTATACCTTTGTATGTTTAAAACTTGCACTAAAAAGAACGACATAAATCTAAAAAAAAAAAAAAAATTGGTAGTGTACAAGCAAGATTGTCGAACAAATTTTGCTTTGGCTAAAATCCATTAAAACCTATTTGAAATAGGTACAAGTACATGCATGTTTTTTAAAATGGTGAATCGTTTAAATTCATTCACATGGATTTATTTAAGACGTGGCTAACAAAAATTTTGGTACCTTTCAACGAAAAAAATGTTAAAAAGTCAGAATTACTGGGAACATGATTATTTTTATTTTGGGTCAATATTTTCTAAATTTTCAAAAGCTATCTATACATATTGTGTAGGCCGTGTGCGAATTGGGTTAAATTCGCGTTAAGTTTTATCCGAAGATTAATTTTTGACGATAGTGGGGTGAATCTGTATACGTAGAAACTTCAAAATTTTATTTCGAATTAAATTTAATCGAAATTTTAATTCAATTCACACACGGCCTTAAATATTTAGAAGCACTAGATTACAAAATTGAAAAAAAATCGTTCGAGTCGATTTAACCAACTCAAAAAAAAAAAAAAAAAAAAAAAAAACCAACCCAAATTTCCGTAATGCGAATTTTTTGGTTATGCTATAATGCTGGTAATGCTGCCCTATAGACCTTTATTATTTATTGTATAAACATTAGAAGATACTAAACAAATTATAAAAATGCTGATGCTCCAAATGCATTTGATAAACAAACAGCACATCTCGACCAGTGACGTCACGACTTCGAAGACTGGGCAATGGGTTCAAACCTCATGGTGTGCATGTAGAAAGTTTTTCACAATAAATTTGGATTAAAGCTCAGCATCACTAAAAGTAGACTGATGATAGGACTTGGCACCCCCTGAAATAGCTATATCTCCAGCCAAACATAAATAAAACAAATTAAAATACCTAAAATTAATTTCTAAACAATTGGTGGTAGCGCCTTTAAGTTGTTGTTTGTTTTTCAAAAATTCAATGAAATTGACGCAATAAAGAATGGTCAAGTCTAATAAACTGACATTCTAGTATGAATAATACAATAAATAATCATCATATTATAAAACGGCAAACGTGTTTTTTGTGGTACAATTTACGCCGTCTACAAAAGCGGAAGGCATATAAATTATATATCATTGAAAAGGTTTTTTTGCCCAGAAGTGCACAATGCAAAAATTTATTAAATAATTGCACCAGAAAAGACAAAAAACAATAAAATAAAATTGCATAATAAGTGCGAGCGAGAGCCAGAGCGAGACGGAGCGAACAAATATGCAACTTTCTTTTATTGTTTTAGTTTTTTTTGGTGCAATTTTTAAAAAAAAATTTTCCAATGTGCACTTCTGTGCAATTAAACCTTTTTAACGATATACAGACCGCGAAAATTGTACCACAAAACTAATTAAAACTAAAAATTCGCGACACGATACACGACGACCGAACAAAATAATAAACACTTTAAAATTCACGACGTGACGTTTCGATTTTTCACAATAAAACCAACCAGTTTTCCAGCACTACTGGAAAGATTATTGGAATATCAGTTGGCAGCGTTCAGAAAATAATAATAATGAGACACAATGAAATTAAGGGTGGGACACAAGTCTGCCGCAGCACATTGAATTTTCTTGGGATGATCTGTTAGTACCTGTTTGCATTGGATTTTGCAACCAGTGAGACGTGTAGAGTATGTGTGCAAAAGAGAAGGGTGGATTGCACCAGTTTCAATAAATATTCTCGGATTAAACATGAAGATTTTTTTGTGTGAGTGAGAGATACATGGATTTTAAGGGTGGACTGTGTGAGATAGGGAAGGGAAGATTTTTATGAAAGGATTTTTTCTAACGCGCTTCATTAAAAATCCAATATAAACAGGCACTTAAAGTAAAGAACTCCTGTAGGCACAATTTTCGCGAGGAGGAAGAACATAGAAATATTCAAAATATTTTGAAAACCAAATCGTCGTGTATAACAAAAAAAATAAATTAATGTAGTTGGGTATTGTCGGTTCGGTCAAGGTCTTTTTAAGTTTTAATCATCATCATCATCATATTATAAAACGGCAAACACGAATTTTTTGGTACAATTTACGCGGTCTAGAAAAACCGAAGGCATATAAATTATATACCGTTGGAAAGGTTTTGTGCCACAGAAGTGCACAAAATATAAATTAATTAAATTGTTAAACCGCAAATAAGTTTAATTAACAAATGAAAATTTCGTATTAAGAGGGAGTGAGAAACGAGCGAGAGAGAATATTTGTAAAAAACACAATGAGGTGGTTGTTCATCGTCCACGGATGAGCTTCAGCGGAGAATCATCACCAAATACACCTACAAAAAAGAGAAAGAAAATAAAAAACAACCACGAAACAATGCAACACAATTATTGTGCATGTGTTTGGTTTGGGTAGATAGGTAAAAGTGAGAGCGAGATAGAATACAAAGTCAAAGTGGAATCACTCATCTCTATAAACACTGGATAGTGAATTCATATAAAAATTTTGAAGAAAATTGAAGGAATATTATAACTATGGGAAGGACGTGAAACGTCAAATTTTTTTTATTATATATAACACTTATAACAGTTATTACAGTTTAGACTGGCCGCGTTCAATCCATTACGTTAACATCTGAAAATTCAGATTTCTGAATTTTTGGAGCTTCTGATTGGCCAGCTGTCATAAAAAGTTAGATGACTTTTAGTAACTTTTAGTTACGTTTAAGCCTTAACTACACTGGCCACTTTTGGCAAAATTACAAAAGTAAAAATATGTTTTTCCAGCGCAGTTGTTTTGTGAAAAAGAATATACACATTTTATTTTTAAACCAAAATTTAGGCTTTCTGCATCATTTTTATAAGTTTTCCTGTGAGAAACACTATCCTAAAATGAGTTTCAAAATTTTTACTTTTGTACTTTTTCACTTTCTTGGCTTGAAAATTTCGTCTGGAAATTCGGATGACAGTTTTTTGTGGTGGGGGAAGTCTAAAAGAGCTGAAGTGCTACAATTAAAAGTTGAACTTTATGATTTTCGGTGTGGTGGATTTGTGCTTATAAGTTCTTATAATAAAATTGTAATACTTACTTATTTGAATGAAAGAACTTTTTGCCAATTATTTAGTGACGCTTTGAATAAATTTCTTACAAAAGTGTTCCCATAATTCCCCATCGGATTATTCTGGAACAATTTTTCATTCAAGTTAAAACAAATTACTGCAAAATAACAAACAATTTTAATGAAATTTAGTGTTGCTAATCTTTTTACATAAAATTTCATCTACAAAGCTCCTGCTAAATTATCAATTAAAGAATATATAAAGTTCTCTTTTATTTCGCTTCAATGCATATTTTATAAGGCTTTTGACTGAAATTTCATATTGTTTTTGCGTTCAACGAAAAAAATCTGAAATTCAAGAATTCCTGATGAACGCGGCCATTTTTTTTTTTTTGGTTACAGCCCGCCTCCACAGGACACGAACGATGGCAGGATTATGAACAATGTCTACAAAAAATCCAATGGAGGCACAAAAATCCATGTCCATGTCACGAACATGTCGACGAAAACTTATTTTTGAACAAGACATGAGCTCTGTTCAAAGCTTGACCATGAGATTTGACGTTCCATGTGTGTGAGAGAGGTAGAAGTAGTACTGAAAGGAATTTTTGTATGATTCTCTTGCTCTGACTTATTAGTGGAATTTTATCGGCATAACTAACGACATGACATAAAGTGATGCCCAGTACGAAAAAACAAGCTGATTGTTGATTGGATTGTGGTTTGGATCTTGGGCATCTGTATGTCCTGTGGAGTCGGCGTGTTAAGCGGGTACGAATACGAAAACAATTTCAATTCTATCTATCTCTTTCTTTCCTTTTGTTTAAAAAAGACACAAACTGTGTGGGAAGTACAAGAACTGTCAAATTCAATTTTCTTAAAAAAAAAAACTGTTATACATATAGAGAATCCACTAATCCAGTGTTTTATAGAGATCAGTGGTGGGGTTGGCACACTTATCTCTATAATACACTGGATAGCGTATTCATACAAAAATGGTGGCTCCATTTGAACAATTGTTATATTATGCGCCTGTCCATTCTTTGTATAACAGTATACATGTATAACATATAAAATACCAAACATTACGGCAATTCTGAATATAAAGATATGAATTAAAGGTACTGAATATAAAGACATGAATCCTTCGTACGTTTCACATTCCAAAAGCAAAGAATGTGAAAAAAACAAAAACTGTTTCATATTTTTTTCTTCTTGGAGATACACCGAATACTAAAATATGAGTAGAGAGAGAAGAGAGTAGATTATTAACCACAAATCATATTTATTTTGTGTCAGACAAACGTCAAATTATGCGGCTGACCACGTATTATAATCTGCAATTGGAACCACAGAAACTGTTATACATTGTAGGTAATACACTATCCAGTGCATTATAGAGATCAGTGGGTTTGCAGCTTGCACCGTGCGTCGCATTGGTATACAAATCGTCGTGTATAACAAAATCAAAAATACATTTGGTTGGATATTGTAGGTTCGGTCAAAGTCTTATATAGGTTTTAATTCATTCATATTATAAAACAGCAAACACGAATTTTGTGGTACAATTTACGCGGTCTAGAAAAGGCATATAGATTATATACCGTTGGAAAGGTTTTGTGCCACAGAAGTGCACAAAATATAAATTAATTAAACTATTAAACCGCAAATAAGTTAAATTAACAAAAAAAATTCGTATTAAGATAGAGTGAGAAGAGAGCGAGAGAGAATTTATTTGTAAAAACACAGAATGAAAAAAAAAAACAAATACGAAACAATGCAACATAGTTATTGTGCATGTGTTTGATTTGGACAGTAGATATGTAAAATGGAGAGCGAGATAGAATACAGTCATAGTGGAGTTGGCAGCTTGCACGTGTCGTATAAGTATACAAATCGTCGTGTATAACAAAAACAAAAATACATTTGGTTGGGTATTGTAGGTTCGGTCACGCTCTTATTATAGGTTTTAATAGGCAAATTCACGAAAAATTTTGTAAGTAGGTACTTTGTAGGCTTTTAACTTCAGTCAAAATGTCCGTCAATTAGAAGATAATTACTACGTTTCCATGTGGTATTTAAGCGAGCTTGAAGCTCAATTATAGGCCCTTTGTATACCTGCATCGAGTTGAAATGAGCTTGAACCAACTCGACTGCACTTCAGGAGTGGAGTCGAGTCGAAATTTGTGCTAAAAAACCTGGGTTGAGGAGTTAACTTGAGAAACACCATATGTCTCGACAACATTTCAATTCAACACAATATATACTACGTTTATATTCAGGATCAAGTGCTCGAGTTGGATTAGGGTTGGATTTTCGACCCAGGTTTTTCGTTCATAGATTTGAGAGCTCGATATTGAGTTGAATTGAAATAGTGTTGAGATGACATATGGTGTTTCTCAAGTTAACTCCTCAACCCAGGTTTTTTAGCACAAATTTCGACTCGACTCCGCTCGTGAAGTGGAATCGAGTCGGTTCAAGCTCATTTCAACTCGATGCAGGTATACAAAGGGTCTAAGTGAGCTTCAAGCTCGCTTAAATACCACATGGAAACGTTGTAATAGAGCTCTCAAATCTGTGAAGGAAAAACCTGGGTCGAAAATCCGACCCAAATCCAACTAGAGCTCTCGGTCCTGAATATAAACGTAGTAAATGTAATTGGCACTCGAATTTCGAGGGCTGGACGTACTAGTAATAATAATTGAACAAACTATGGTTTTTTTTATGAAAAATATACATACCTAAAAAAATTGGCATGCCAAAATATGCACGTAAATCGTAAGTATACAAAAATTTGCATTTACTTATAAAACGGATTTCTAATCTAGTCTCGTCTTAATAGTGTTACTAAAAAAATATGCTGTAGCATATTTTTGGTTGTCCTACATATTACATACCTATACATAAACCGATTTCAAGCAAGCTAAACTCCGGCTTTCACACTCAACTGCAGCACTGGCCTTTCTTATAGGACCGAATTGTATTATGCATCGAATAAAAATAAATACCTATCATTTTCAATTTCAAAAAATCACAACCTACCTACCTTCATAATTATGTTGATGCATAGCATTTACATACATATATACCTACACTACATACAAAAATCTGGCAGAGTACCTATAGATAGATACACTTTTGTTGGTTGCGTTTTACTTATTGTTTTTTTCTCTTTTTGAATATTCTTCATTGAATATTCTTCCAGTGAAGCTTGTCTGTTGACGACGACTTTTCTTCGTTTTTTCCCCGTATACCTATTGCCTACGCCTGCTGTATTCATCGCTTGTGTTCGTTTGTTTATTTTCATCATTCTAGTAATGTTTTAGTAACACCAACCAAAAATTTGATAGTTGTCCTCCTATACGCTGGAGTTCATTTTTCATATTCTACGTTCATGTGTTCATTTCAATCATTTCGGTCATTTCTTTAGTAACACCAACCAAAAATTTCGTTGTGATGCCCTATACGCTGGAGTTCATTTCTGATTTATTGAATTTATTTCATTTAATTATTTTAGTAACACCACAACTCTGTCAAAACGATCCTATAAACATTTTCAATGTTAAAAAAAAAAAAAAAAAAAAAATTACTTATAGTAAATTAATAAAAAAAAAATTTAAAAAAAATGGGCTGTGGTTTTTTTTAATATTTTTTAGGGGACTCAGCAGAAGGTACAGGAAGGCACAGAACAGAGTTCCAAGCAGAGGATAAGAATATTTTTTTCAGGTACCTGAGTAAACATAGTTAACAAAAATTTTAGGCACGTTTCCAACAATATAATTGAACCAGAAAAGGGCAAAATTGATGGTAAAATAGACGTTTCTTATAGATTTTAGAGCTATTGATTACACCCATATTTCGGTCTCCAAACATTTTAGATTTGTTAATAATCGGAAAGGCTTCCAATTACCACTCAAAGCCCTAATATACAAGAGACAAGCTATCCAGCATATGAACTTACAAGTGTGGAAGTCCCAGTGGCCACACGGACATCAATTATTTGGACATTAGAAATTAAACAAAAATGCTTACAGAAAAATCTGAATTCGCCTTTAAGGGAATGACATGTAATTAGCCTCTGCCAAATTTGAAACATATGGGCCCACCCGTTTAGGCTTTAACTTCATGGATGCCGTGAACTAAGTACCCGGGAACTAAGTCCACCGAAGGTGTTAGTTCCCATTAGGCGGGAACAGAAACCACTTTTAAAAAGTTGAGAGTTATAAAAGTCACTAGGCCCTGGTTCTACACAACCTATCCTATACCAATACCTATACTCCAGTGATTTCATTGTTTAAAATTATTAGACGAGATTTCGCGACATTCTTATCTTGCAGTTTTGGAAAGAACTTGCAATTTTCTGCTGAATTCGCGAGACTTAACGTGTATGTCCATTGTTGAATATAAAAATACTGAGAGTAGCTCTCAGGTCGCTCTCGAGAGCAAACTCGAAAGTGGAAATAGCCTTAAGAGTAGCTCGCGGAGATTTGCCTTTTTACCCTCCATATTCGAACTTTTTGATTCTGATAATGTAACCACTCGCAAGTGGATAGACACACATTTTGAACATTATCTGAGATAAGCTCGCAGAATTCCAACACAGTTCGTCTTTTTCAAGTAGACTTTACATCGTGAAATTAGGTATTCAGAGGAAACAAATCAATCTATAGAAAAGTTGCCTTGCTTTTTAAATTTTACAGGAAGCAAATAAATTTGGATGATCATTGGATGCGACAAGGCCGTCACAACTTACAAGTCAACTGATGAGGCCAAGTGAGATTGCCGGAACGAAACGCCTTTGTGAACTAAATGCCGTTATATTTTGAAAGTCACAGCAAAAAAATTTGTGATCAATTTTTTGTCTTCAGAAGCTTATAAATATAGTTTACCAAAATAAGCGTAAATTTGCTGTTAATAAAAGAAGTATCTATCTGGATAAAAAAAAATCAATTACAAGCTGGTCTGAACATGAAAATTCATAACTTTTACGAAAACAACTGATCAATCATTTTGTGATTAAAACCAAAAAGTTGTTATTAAATTATATATAAACGCCATTTGTGAACCACCAAAAAAAGCAAATAAATACAATAATTACCTGGGTACACACGCATCGGACTGCCTTTGACTTACCTGTTTATAAAGCCATCATTTTCAATTTCTTATATATCTTTAACAACAGTGCCAAAGTGTCAAATAAATCTGTGAAATATAACCTTTTCGCTTGTGAGAATTCATATCACTCTCACTTCTTCTAACTTTCAACTTGTATGAAAAATATCTCCAGTGGACACGGCTATGAAAGTTCTCTCAGGAAATTTACTTTCAAAACACTCGCGATATTAAAATCTCAAAAACTTGACTCTCAAATGGAGTTTATTAGCGGAGAAACTATCAATTGGGCACTTTGAGTGGGGGAAGTCTTTGAAGACAAGAAATACTGTTAGTGAACTTTTCGAAAAAGGTCATACCTACCCCTGAAATTTTATTTTTTTGTAGAGCTATCGATTTTAAGCGTGTATTTAGCTGCACGTGTATTCGTGTCACGTGTATACACGTGTAGGCTTGTAGGTTCTAAATACTCGTGTAAATAAAAATACAAGTGTAATTAAAATTCCTTTTTAAAGCCAATCGGGGTTTCCTGTATTTGATCAAAAAAGTATTTACGCAAAAAATATAAGCGACGGACTTATAAATACAAGTTAATTTAGCATAAGATGATTTTCTGATTGACTAAAACTAAAGACATGCGAGAATTGAATTAAAATGTCTATAAAATTCTATCCGACATAAAATTTTTACGTTTTCACAAAGAAAAAATCATCTTTGGATAAAAAATCATAAAAGCGATTTTCAATTAATTACACGTGTATTTTTAAATACACGTATAAGAATAAATACACGTGTAAATATTAATACACCTGTTCATACACGGATAATTGAATTACACGTGTAACAAAGGTATACACGTGCAATAGGACGCTCTAATTTTTTGATTTTAGTGGGGACTAGCCAGTCCGTGCTCGCCTTGCTTCGCATGTTTAAACAACTTTATGCTTTTATTTAAATACTTTTACATTTGTTTTTTGATATTTTTATATTTGAATATCTGACATTTTAAACAAGTTATCACTTTTTTTTATGTTTTAACTATTTTTTGGTAAACTGTTGCAGATTATTAAATCAAAAGTAGCCTATTTCCGTCCTCATGTTCTAAGCTCTCGCCCTACCATATTTCTCATTAAACTCAATTAGGTATATTCTAAGATTAAGAGGATCAAAAAGACAGACAAACAAACTTTCACATTTAGAATATTACCGATTATTGGGTCATTGATTACAGTTAAAGGCAGTGAGCATTCAAAACATATTACATAAGTACAATGTGCAGTGCATACATAGGTAGTATTTGTTTTCAATTTTCATTTTTTTTTTTTTTTTTTTTTTGATTTTTAACTCACAAATTTCCATATTTTATTCATTTGTTGCAATAATAATTGTATTGTCATAGTTTTGAAACTCTATTGCATTTAATACAATAACAGCAAGAAGGAAAACAATTGGAATCATTGTCAGTGTTCCATATGCAATTAAAGATATTGCTTTAAATTTTGTATCCTTTTTCTTAGCTTGATTGGTCCTTCTATTTCTAAATGAATCAAGAAGACAGACAATGAGCATCTTTTACTAATGATATTTTGTTTCTACATACCTGGGAGAATTCATATTATGTATAATTTATTTGATGGAATAAAACTGTTTTAAAAAATTGGTATGGAGGCCATACTGCCATACAACTATTTTGAATATTGATTCAAATTTAAATTTGACATAATATTCAAAATTGAAACAACTCTAGAATATTTAACAAGTTTTTTTGTTTTGCTTTAAAGGCAAGAGACTCTTGTATATATCAAAATGAATCCCTTTTTTTGTTCGTAAGCCCATAACTTGACTAAACATCATCCAATTTGGTTGGTGCCGAAAATTAGAAAATTTGACCTAAAAATAGAAAATTCCACCGATGGAGTACGAAAATCGTGAAAACGCCTTGAAATTTCAATTTTTTCTGAAATGAAACTGTGTTCGTACGCGCATAACTCGGCCTAACATCATTAGATGGAAATTTTTTTTGGATTTATATTGCACCAGAACACACGAAGAAGTAGTAGCCCGTGGCGTAATGGTTAGTGCGTTGGACTGTCATGCCAGAGGTCTGGAGTTTAATACCAGCCGCTTCCACCTTAAGTTTTTTTCGGAGCTACTACCTCTTCCGAGGAAGTGACAAATCCTCCAAGAGTATCTCTTGTCATAGAAAAGTGCCACTCACCTTAGCCGTTCGGATTCGGTAATAAACTGTAGGTCCCCTCCATTCCTGCAGACACGCACACGGGAATGGTTGAGAGTTGTAAGTTGCTAGGTTCTGGTACTTCATGATCCGTTTGTGCCACCAAATTTATTTATTTATAGAACACACGAAGAACGGAGCCGAAAATTGAAAAATTCGAAAAAAAATTAAAGAATTTGACAACAAAGAAATTCGTGAAAACACCTTGAAATTTCAAACTTTCTGAATTTGTAAATTGGATGGAGATTTTTTTGTTGAATTTGTGTCGAACCAGATAAATACACAACGGAGATAAAAATTGAAAAATTAGGCCGGAAAAGTCGGAAAGTCGTGATAACAATTGGAGCTTGCTCTACTTTCGAAAGGAACATTTATAATTTAATCAATTATAGGTGGTACCAAGTTCGCCGGGTCAGCTAGTATTATATAAAACTTTATACTTTATATTAATTAAAAAAAATATCTGAACCAATCAAATATTTTCAAATACTGACCAACACCCTTGGGTTTTTCCAGGGAGTATTTTTATTTATTTTTTTAAAAAAAATTGTCGCTGTTTTTCGGAACACTTTTATAGTTCTGGGATAATTGTTTAAAATTGAATAAAAAATTAGAGTTCCCGGTAGCAAACAAAGAGTTCTAGAGTTCCTCATACTTTTTTTCAATAGTTCTAACGAATGAAGTGTTAAAATTCGAAAAAAAAGTTTTTTTTAATCTAACTTCACGCAGCAAGGAATTTTTTGAGAAAAAGAGTTCTGAGCATGTTTTTCAACTTAAAAACAAGAGTTCTAGAGTTCCTGATGGATTTTAGAAAGAGTTCTGCAAAATTGGAAAAGAAAGGGCAAGTTAAGGTTCCCATTGGCTTAGAAGAAAAACATTTAAAAATCCAAAAAAATCCGGAAAAACGAGTTCTGATTAGAGTTCCCCTCCCGATAGCAAACAAAGAGTTCTAAACATTTTCGTAATAATTTTTTTTTCTAAAACTAATTTTTTAAAAGTTATTTGAAAATTTACTAACTTACATACTTTTATCATACATAAATTAAAACAAAAATTAATTAATTTGTTCTTGATATAATCTTCCTTTAGGGGAAATAAAATTTTCCGAAAATTGTTATTAATGGTAGGTACCTATCTCTCATAGAACAATAATTGTTTCATGTTTTGGATTTTATTTCTTTCTTCTCTGCTGAAAGTTCAACTGATCAAAAAAAAAAAAAGCTGACTTGAATAAGAATATTTCCGAATTATTGCTTCATACTATGCCCGTATTTACCTGCCATCTTCTCCAGAGCAATTAAAATCAATTTTACATTTCATGACCCATATAAATATGCTCAGTAAAAATACAAAACATTTTAACTAATAAAAACCTTTTTTTGAAATTCACCGCACGTGCTGTTAATGAAACTTGCCATCTTATTGCTTCTATAAGATCATGCTTGCCAAATTAAAATCCAGGAGTGAAGATATACTCTTGTCTATTTCCATAGACATTTAATAGGTCTATTTCCATAGCCACAGACCTATTTAAAAAAAAAACTGAGGACATGCACTATACTCTGAAATTAAATATTAATTTTAATTTCACGATAATAGAAAAACTTTTGTCTCTAAACTTCGCCAGCATCAGTGAAATGGTTATCAAAGGGTTTCTCTCGTTCGAAAACCCTCTTCCATTGCTAAGGGACTCTTCTGTGATGGGTTCGCTTAGGCATAGAAGCAGCGTATACGGTTCGTAACTGAAATATTAAATATTCACGAGGCGATGGCCGCATTAAACCATCAACTCCTTCTTTTCCCACTATACTTGACGGTTGCTGGCCGCCTTATTCCCCACCACAAGCTTCGAAAAGGATTCATTCCTTTTCACGGACCAAGGATTTCCTAAATATTCCCGCGGCAAACTGTTGCGTGAATTTCTTTTGCAACAGAATCAAATGTTAATTTAGTGGATTTGAAGTTGGGCCTGGCATAGTCGTTGGTCGTGAAGGTATATAGTGTTTGTGGACGTCATGGTTTGTGGATTGCGAGTGCTACTTGGCGCTTCGGTGTGGTGGCAATGATGGTGTGTCCCCGTTCGGTTCATGTTGCTGCTGCTGTTGCTACTCAACTGATAAGAAGCAGCCGATGACTGGTTATTAATGAGATTAGAGTCGCCTTTGGACAGCAACTCCCGATAGTGGAACACGCACAATGGCCACACGATGCGATAACCCGCCAGGATGGGAACAGTTTTTCCATACGGCAGCTAGGGCCATCCAAAGCTATGGCATTTCGTGTGTGAGTCTGAGTAACGAAATGAGGGGTTTGTTTGGCATTTGCGTGCCAATGCATATGCCAAGTGGACGAGGAGGATATTAATTTTAAGACATTTGCACTGGGTGTACTTTCACATATATAATTAAGTTGTAGTGATACCATCAACATGGATAATGATGTTGGCTTAAAGGTTTGCTTTTTTTTTTTTTTTTTTTTTTTGTGTTTGTCTTGTATTTTGTTGTGATGTGGAATTAGTGTTGCGGGAATTCGAAATGTCATTGTTTTGTTAAGGTGACACGTTCAACTTGTACAAGGACCACCCGTGGAAAGTAAAAGGAAACACAGCCCTAGCTAACCGCTCTATTTACTTGAACAGTGACTGAGTGACTTCCTTTTTATGTTACATTACAATAATATCGTAAGGTTTTTAACTATCAAATATGCAAAATACTTACTAAAAAAAAACAAAAAATTGGTGAAAACCAGGAGGGATATGTTTTAATTAATAAGGATGAATTGACTGCAAAATTATCATTAAAAATATTGACCTCAGGGAGTTTCTTAAAGCTCTGCTTGATTCTTTAATATAACCAGAAGCTGCTAATTTTTGTCCTGCTGATGGAAATCTTCAAAAAAGACGCTTATTACTATATTATAAAGAAAAGAGTTATACACTCACTGACTGACTCATTCATAATTTTTCCCACCTTTCTACAGGTTAGTGTGTTATAGATATATATATATAGAAAATTTTTGTGAATAGCCTTATATATGTAGAGCTCCACTAAGAAGGGATTTTTTGAAATTCTAATTTTTAATAGGGTAAACAAGGGTAAATGTAGAGTAAAGTCGGTTTTCTATTTTCTAAACGGAATGAGATAGAGATTTTATTCTTTTTTTTGATAGATTTTTTAAAAATTAGATTGACATATTTTGGGAAAAAATTCTAAAAAATTTATTTTCGGAAATAAAGTTGTTTGAAACTCAAAAATGCAAAAATCGATGTTTGACAAAATAATTCTAATAAATCGGGGGATTGTTTAATTGATTTGGGGATTACGGCGATTGAAAGAAGATAAAAAAAAAGGTTATCCATGTATGAGGGATTTTTTGTGGGCGTGGTTTTGTGGGCGTGGGGAATTTTTGAAAAGGCGAAATTTTTCCAGCTCATTTTTTGACGGTTTTTATTTTTTATCTTTTTAATGAATGTACATAGAAAATTGAAATTTTTGGGTCCTATAGAACTTATAGATTTTGATGTTTTTGGAAAATTTCAAATTTCTAAAGTGTCGTTAAGCTGAGATATTTGAGTTTGAAAAAATGGGCAAATCAATTTTTTACGGTTTTTATCGATTATCTTTTTATAGAGTAAGAGTAGGGAGTTGAAATTTTCACATATGATAGGATTTATTAATCTTAATCGATTTACATTTAAATTTGATTTTTTTAATACCGTTAGACAGATATAGCGGTTAATATTGACCTCTTGAATAAATTTGTTAATTACTTATCAATAAGTGCACCGATTATTTTGGTTTTTCTTTAAGTCGCATGTCCGTTTAACGACAAAAATTTTGATACCTCATTTGAATCTGTACGACCTCTAGAAGCTTCACAATCTTAATTAAAAGCCAATCAAGAAATCAATTAAATTGCATTAAAATTGCCTGTTTCGTTCATTGTCAACCACCATCGACCAGTGGGAGATGACAGTTATTTTATGAAAATCACAAAAATCAATTGATATTGTTCGATTAAAAAATTCATAACTTCTATACTATACGTCCGATCGATTAGGTTAAGGTCTTAAAAGAATCATGAAATGTCAAGCTTTAATTGTGTGTAAAAATTATTGCGTGAAGGGGAAGCATTCTATACGAAAAGGGGTCGGAAAGCCGTTATCAAATCGATTTTCATTTTTCAAAATGCAAAACATGATGAAAAATTTTAAAATATCGAAAAACAATATACTACAAAGTTATAGCCCCAACCCTCATCTACAAAAATGTCAGTGGTTGTATAGGGGTAAATCCAACAGTAGAGGCTGTAGGGGCACTTTAATTAGTTTAATAACCAAAAAAGAATATTTAATTATAAAAATGATACAAAATTATCGATTAGGCCATCTTATTAGGCTAATAACTTCGCTAATAATTATCGGATCTTCTTGAGGTAAACAAATATGGAAAGATGAAATGTCAAGCTAAATTTCTGTATAAAAATTATTTCAAAATCGTAAAAAAAGTCATACCAAAAAGCTGATTTAGTCTGAAATCAATACGATTCTTATCATTTTAAATTCAAAAGTTGATGAAAAATTTCAGAATTTTGAAAAACTCTTACTATATTTTAATTGAAAAAACCTTGGTCTACAATAATGCTGAACAATGTTTTAAGATTAGTTCAACAGGGGAGGCACTAAAATTAATTTTACGGGATTTTAAGGATTTTTATTAGAAAATGCAATAGACACGGCTTTATATATTATTTTTTTACATCAAAAATACTTAACGGATTTTATAAGTTAAAGTCTTAAAATACTGTCATTAAAACGGACATTAAATGTGTGGAAAAAAAATTCATAAAATTGCATAATAACTTTGAAAAAAATGTAAAAACAAATTGAGTTTGCTTTTTTTTCTCACCCACTTTACTGATTAAAAAATTAAAAACGGTATATAAACTTGATCGCAGAGAAAAAATGTTATCAAAATATTATTGCCTAATATTTTTTTTAAATTTATGTAGAACATACTGAAGCCATTTTTTCAACAGAAGAGCTGATATTAAATATTTTTTGAATTAAATTTTTTTAAAACTTGCTTTTTTCGGCACAGCGCTTTCCCGATTAAATCATTCATAACTTTTTAGTAAGTTGACGGATTTTATTTAAATAACTTTTTTTAAATTAAGCATAAATAAGCGCTTATTTTCATGTATAAAACATACCCATACATGACTTAATATTTAAAATAAATGTTCTTTAAAAAAAATTTCGATAAAATATTTTAAATAATTTTCTTGAAATATGTCTGAAAGAGTTATCGAAAATGATCTATAACTTCAGTTATTGTTTTTAAATCTTACAAAATAACGTTTTAAATGAAATAAAATATATTTAAAAAATCAAAAATTTCAAATTTTATGCAATTGAAATTTCGTGATATTTCAAAGGCAAATGCATGGAAAATTGCAAAATTAACGATTCAGCTGTAGAAAATCGGCTATAAGTCGAGAAATAATGTTTAGATTTTTAAAGTTAAGATGTCAATAGATAGGTAAATTTGTCACAAATATATAAATAATAAAAAAATATACATGATTATACATTTTGAATAAATGAGAGGTTCCAAACGAAAAAAAGGAACGTTTTCAACTTAATTGACAATTAAACACTGATTTTTCATATGACTTTCAACATTATAATTTATTTATTTTTTTGGCTAATCAGCATTTATTTTGGTATACAAATTATTTTTCTACATAAACCACAAGCTGAGATACGAATTTTTGAATATTTTTAAACGCCAAATCAAGCAAAAATCCAATGAATTTGGTCGTTAAAATTCGGTATTGAGAAAAGATGGCCGGAATTGCTTATAACTTCGGTAAATCTTTTTTTTTATTTTCAAAATTTGCATTCCTTATTAATTTTTTTTTTTTATAATTTTTTTTGGATACCTAATTACACAATCGAGGGCTACGCAAAATTGGTAGGGGTGTGCTTATTACATGCAAATTGAATTAATTTATAACTTGAATTCTAACGGCCGGATATTAAAGGTTATAGTTTTTAAATGAAGATTAAATCAAATGCAATGCAAGGGCGTGCGCAAGAAGGGGTAAAGGGGCATTTGCACCCCAAATTAAAATTATTTTTCTATTTTTTTTTTTGTTAAGTATTAAAGAGTCAAGGGCGTATGTAAAGGTGATAGGGGATGTTTATTTTATGTAAATCGTCTTTAATTTATAACTTATATAGAGACAAAGAGATACATATAGAGATATAGAGATGAAGAGATGTAGGCATATAGAGATATTGAGAAACAAAATTATAGAGATATAGAGAGATGGAGAAATATAGAGACATAGAGATATAGAGATATAGAGATATAGAGATATAGAGATATTAAGATATTAAGATATAGAGATATAGAGATAAAGAGATATAGAGATATAGAGATAAAGAATTATAGAGATATAGAGAAAAAGAGATATAGAGATATAGAGATATAGAGATATAGAGATAGAGATATAGAGATATAGACATAAAGAGATATAGAGATAAAGAGATATAGAGATAAAGAATTATAGAGATATAGAGAAATAGAGATATAGAGATAAAGAATTATAGAGATATAGAGACATAGAGATATAGAGGTATAGAGATAAAGTGATATAGAGATATAGTGATATAGAGATGTAGAGATACAGAGATATAGAGATATAGAGATATAGAGATAAAGAATTATAGAGACATAAAGATATAGAGAAATAGAGATATAGAGATAAAGAATTATAGAGATATAGAGAAAAAGAGATATAGAGACATAGAGATATAGAGATATAGTGATATAGAGATATAGAGATATAAAGATAAAGAGATATAGAGATATAGAGATATAGTGATATAGAGATATAGAGATATAGAGATAAAGAGATATAGAGATATAGAGATATAGAGATATAGAGATAAAGAGATACAGAGATATAGAGATATAGAGATATAGAGATATAGAGATATAGAGATATAGAGATATAGAGATATAGAGATATAGAGATATAGAGATATAGAGATATAGAGATATAGAGATATAGAGATATAGAGATATAGAGATATAGAGATATAGAGATATAGAGATATAGAGATATAGAGATAGAGATATAGAGATATAGACCTAAAGAGATATAGAGATAAAGAATTATAGAGATATAGAGATATAGAGATATAGAGATAAAGAGATATACAGACAGAGACATAGAGATATAGAAGTATAAAATATAGAGATATAGAGATATAAAAAATGTTTGGATTTTTAAGTTTCAAAATTTTTAAATGAAAATCAAATGTAATTCAAAACAAGAACGTGCACACAAGGAGGGGTTGGGTAAGGGGGACTTGCACTCCTGATCTAAATTTTTAATTCTCTTTCTCTATTTTTTTATATGTATACATTTTTCGTATATATTATAATAATAATAATGTATATATATAATTTAATATTTATGTACATACATTATAGAATTATATTTTATGTATATAAAATTTTTATTACATATGTAGAATTTTATATATAAGTAGAATTCTATTACATCTGTAGAATCAGTTTGCGAAGCAACTGACACGGGCAAATCGGCTAGTTCACTTATAAATAGAGTGACTATAGGGTGTTGACGGATTGACCTGCAACGTCAGGAAATTGAGTTGGCTCGTCAACAAGATTAAAATCAGTAAGTTTAGCTCAACGAAGACCTCAATATACTTACTCAGTTTCACACCGGTGCGGTGGTGTGGTGATATGTGTTGTATTTGTCTGCGATGTGTACTAAAAATGCTCTCAATGACGAATTGCAGTGTGATGGTAGATAATGTGAGGAGGGGGGGAGGGGGAAACAATTCTTTGAATGTAGTCGAACAAAGCATCAAATTCGTTAAAAATTTTAATTTTAATTAAAATTTACTCTGATATACATGAATTGAAAAATAATATATTGTCCTGTCCACTTGCTTGTGGCTTAGGAAGTCTGATGGATGATATGATGCAGGAGCTACAAAGTTCATCTTAGAGCCATTTTGTCGCGTTGAGGAAAGAGAAGAAGCCTTTGATCTTCAGTTCAGAGAGTTTATTGCGATCGTCAAAAAAGGCCTTTCCAAATAACTGTGCTATCATTCTGGCCAGAGCGGAACATTTACAGCGAGGAAATGAAAAACAGTTTCCTTTTCCTGCTAGTCCCCACAGCTACGACAGTGAGGGATGCCCAGCCTTGCCGCATGTTCTTCGTTCGGCCAAAATGTCCAGAAAAGTTCGCAACGAATCTGCCTATATCTCTCCTGATGGGTCTGCATATCAGTGGCCTATTTCACCAAATTACAATTACAATTACAAATTTGTACTTGTAATCTACAATTACAAAATTGTAAACAGATTTTCTGTTTCACAGACAACAAACATAATTCGAACAAATTTGTAACAAAGAGCAAAAAAAATAGAGGAAATTGTAGTTGTGATTTACAAATAAAAAAAAAACAGTTTCACCGCATGTTTGCTAGACTTGTAAAAAACAATTCTTTCTCACAAATTTGTACAAGTCTGCCGAGTCGGAATCGAACGATAACGTTAAGCGCTATGAATAAACAAAACAAAATTTTTGTTGCCGGTTTGATTCGCGAAAAAAAAGACATATTATTTGGAAAATTTTCAAATATTATAACACACAATGTTATAATAATAGAGTGGCAAAATATTTATGAAACAGTTAAATCTCATGGCCTTCTTATTGAAAAAGACTGGAAATACCTTAGAGATATTTTTTGGCAAAATTTGAAACGGATTACAGTGGTAAGCCTAAAGTAGTCTTATATAAAATACATAATAATGTCTTTAATAAAAATCATTGCAGACTAAAATTGACAATAGAAAAAAAACGGGTGGCGCTGGTGGTTTTCAAGGCAAGTTGACGGATCTAGATATTGTCCCCCATTTCCGAGCCAGTGTAAAGCTGTTAAAAATTGCTGCCTTGGTGTCAACGAAAAGTTTTTTTCAGACTCATTAGCAATCTGCGGTCCAATTATTCTTATTATTTCCTCTGCCCTTATACGGTTTATCCGAAACTTTTCTTTGAAGCCAAAAGCATCTGAAATTTCGTAGTTTATACGCAACCGATAAATTTTTCTCTGCCTATTTGTCACAAAATATTCACTTGTATCACTATCGGTACTACTATGCCTTCGCCGTAAAGACATTTTTCGGTACAATATGAGATTCCTATTGAAAAAGTACAAATTGTAAATAAAATTACACACGAACTTTCTTCTGTAAGAATTTTTCTACAACTGAACAAATTTGTAGAATTCTAATGTTTGGTGAAACAGAAACTTACAAAAATACCTGAGTTTTTACAAATTTGTACTTGTAAACTACAAACAAAAATTACTCTTGGTGAAACGAAAATAATAAAATTCCCACAAATTTCCCTTTGTAAATTACAACTACAATTTTGTAATACAAATATTTTGTGAAACGGAATAAATCGATTTTTTAACAAATATTGTAAGAAATCACTTGTAAATTACAATTTGTAAGTTGGTGAAATAGGCCACAGGTCAGTTGTACTGTTGTACGGGTTTTGCTATAAGTATGGGCCAAGTCTTTCCAGATATAACGCAGTTAGTCAAACTGCCCCACCTACGGTTGTACTCATTAAGAAAAATTGAAAATATATTGCCCTTCATAACACCAAGAGGAATGTTGACTCTTTCCGGAAGTGAGTTAGGAGGGGCTGATCCTTGCCTGGCCAGTTCGTTTGCCCACTCGTTGTCCTCATTGCCACAATGACCTGGAACTCAGATAAGGGAGATTCTGCAGTAACCATTTAGGCTTGCGAGCTCATCACGAAATTGTAAAACCAATTTAGAAGACGTTAGACGTAATTCGCAAAATAATTGCTTTAACGGCTGCCTGACTGATGGTTTTGGTTAAGTCTTATTTGAGTATCTTGCATGCTTCCCTAATTGCTAGTAATTGCGCCTAAAAATCACTAGCAAATTTGGGTAGCCGATAAAAAATAAATAAATTTGATGGCACAACAGCTCATGAAGAACTAGGGCCTAGTGACTTACAACTCTCAACCATTCCTGTGCGCGTGTCTGCAGGAATGGAGGGGACCTACAGTTTATTGCCGAATCCGAACGGCTAACGAGCGGCACTTTTCTGTGACAGAAGATACTCTTGGAGGATTTGCCAATTCCTCGCAAGAGGCAGTAGCCGTTTTTTCTTTTAAATAAATAGGTGGCGAGGCTGGGGATCGAACCTTAGACCTCCGGCATGACAGTCCATCGCACTAACCATCACGCCACGGCTACTACAGCCGATAAGATCTGGAAATATTCAGAGATTCGGAAAAAACACCTGAACCAACTCCACACTGCATATTTGAACAATCATATTAAAGATAGTTGTGTCAAAGCCTCTCGTCAGGAGGTCATCTCCCCAATCCTTCCAGGTCCAGATTAGGAGTGCAGTAGTGAGTAGTTGTTGAAAACATTTCCATGGGGATTAAATTTGTGATATTGCTATGACCATATGGGCTGGCAAACTATGACAATTCAACTCTTTTAGTCTTATCGCGCTGCCAGGATACCAGATATTTTATATGTAAGTCAGGTGTTAAAAGGTGTAGAAAAACGCTTAAGGCATCCGCTGGGCAAGTTCTTAAGGCCCCTGTGGTGCCAACTCAAGCTGACCTTTGTACTTTTTTAAGCTTATCGATGCTATAGGCTTTATTAAGAGCGGGCCACCATACAATCGAACATCACGTACACGGTTGTGTACGTCCACAGTATCATCTTCGACTGGAGGCCCCACTTTTTACCGAATGGTTCGCTGCAGGCATAAAAGGCTCTTCAGGCTTTATTTACCCGTTCTTCAATATTCGATCTCTAGTTTAATTTAGGATCGAGAACTACGTCCAGATATTTCGCACTCGAGGACAATGAAAGAGTTTGGCCGTTGAGTCAGGGTAGAATTAAAGGGTGATATTTTAGTTTTGGTAGTAAAAAGCATTAGTTGAGTTTTACTTTGGGTAACTCCCAGTCCGCAGCTTATGGCCCGTTACGAGTCAACAGGCTCCTGGCAGTTTAGATCATTCTGTGGTCATCATAGCTATCAGCGCTCGAAATAATACGAGTACAAATAAGTCAATATGGAGAAGCGTTAAATTTTCCACCAAAATTATTCTGACAGTCAAGGGTTATGGTAGATTTTTCACCATTACTGCTTTTTAGTGATTAATACACGCAACACAGCTGAATCTGATATACAGAGCATTAAAAAACATAAATCAAAAATTTTTTTGATTATGTTGGAAGTTTTCAGTCGATAGAAATTTGACTTGAACCGAAAATGTATGCTGGTTTTATGTGTTGATGTTTCAAGGCTTGGTTCCTAAACGATTTACAATACGGAATAGGTTTGAAAGATTCACATAAGTAACTAGGCCCTGGTTCTCTATATACGAATTGTCACACGATGTAGTTAGTTAATAGAATTTTTCGTGTGACTCTGTTGTCTGGACTATCGAGTTGGGGAATGCTTGAAATCCCAACACGATATATATGAAATATGCATACAAACGATATCACAATTACACAATACTAAACAAAAATTAATCTTATTAAAACAAAAGTTAGTTAAAAGTTGTAGTGTAGCTACAGGCTGCCTTACGCGGACTATACATACTTTTAATTTTTATGGTACCTATCTGCGGAAGAATACGCCCAACTTACAGGTTGGGATTCTAGTTTCCTAGTCCAAGCTTCTAAAGAAGATTTAAAGTATAACTTATCTCCAAACATGCTTCATCAACTCTGTATTAACTTAAACTTATAAAACTAACAAGTTACCACTGCTTAAGTGAATTCACAAAAAAAGTTTAATTAAAGAAAATTTCAACATAAAGTCATCTGGAATCATTTTCTGTGTGGCTTTTATTTAAACTTGAGTTTCGGTTCGTTGACTTTGCATTAAATATACCGTGCAGTCATTTAACCACACAACAACCGTGACACACGTAAAATGACAATCATCCATAATATTGCCTGCAATCATGGCCCATAACCCATGAAACACCTCGTTTCTCATTTTTTAATTAACATATCGCGCCAAAACCAACCCAAAGATACTGCATAATTAAAGTAATTACACGCAGTGTGCAAAGCATCGCTCCATTTATGTTTTGAATATGTCGAAATGCTAACATAAAACTCATCAAGATTCGCCCCCCCCAAATCCTCTATACTCCCGCCAAAAACCGCACAAACAATCCTTCTGCGCGAGACGAAGCCCCATCACCCCCCTAATGCACCATTCTGGAGCAAAAATTGCGTTTACGTTTCCCATTAACTCCAGAACTTCATCATAACGAAAAGTTATACCAAAACCTAGGTCCTTCCCACTCCATCGCTTCTGGGTATCGTTTTCCCGTTCGCAAATTTTCATATAATTCCTCTTCTCGTTCCCATTCACAATCAAAATCCCTCGCTATATTATATGGAAAGTCGAAGGAGGTAAAATGGTTTCTCAGCCACATTCAGGAGCAAAATCGCAGGATCACAGAACCACACATTCAACATGCGGCACAGCACTTTGCTGCCATAAAGCACATCGAACCAATTTCTTTTTTAAGAATAGGGTGAGAGCGTGGAGATAATGGGGAGGAGGTAAGACAGGGCAGGATCCAGATTCTTTGAACTTTGTAAACCTACCGTTCTACAAAAAGCAATCTAAGCTTGGAACGTGTGTTGGCGAAGCACGAGCGTCATTGGGTAAGAGCTGATACCGCCTCCCGCCAGTCTTGTCCTCGCCTCATTTGCTACACATCCTGCTAGAAGTAATTTCTTCTTCTGCTCGAAAACCGAATTCGCTTCTTCGAAATTCTGATCACACGCACGAAAGAGTTCCCTCGTTTTAGAGCCTTTCTACTATTTCTCTTTTTTTTTTTTTTAATTTTGTTTGTTACCAATTTCTTTGGCATGAAGGTTTTGTGCTGCCTTGAAGTTGCTCTTCGAAGCCCCACTGAGCAAATAGGCGTAAAAGGATAATTTTCCACATCGAATGGTGGTGCATTCGAATGCACACCATGCAGATGGGCGGGTGAGTGTACTTCTAAATAGATTACGTGGAAAATTGTGTTGCTCTACATTTTCCAAACAATCCGAAACGTAAAAAATGGGGATGTTTCAGGGAGTTGATGGGTGAATTGAAAAATATGAGCAGCTCTTGGAGTCCCTGTGAATTACAAATTTTGCGCTCTGACGTGATGCACTCAACGTTCCTTGTTTGGGGGTTCATGTCACGTCCTCAGGGGTGGTGCACGTTCCATTTTCAGCTCCAAATTCAGTATAGTTCTTCCTCCCACACATATAAATTAAGCTAGATGCTATGCCATTGCCTTATACATATAAGGTTTCTCTGAATCCCGTCTCTACCTATATCTATTCTTTTGTTAAGTTTTCCTCAATTTTCTGCAAGTGTTATTGGATCCGTTGCGGATTTGTACAGAAAACTCAAAACCGCCAAAAGTGTTTTTACAATTTCTAGTTTCTTGTATGTGTGTGTATTTTTTTTTTTTCAATTTCATGGGTAACCATAAAATTGTAACTAAAACAAAAACACACACTCTAGATTTTGGATTCTAGAGACGGATACAGTTTGGAGTTGGGCAAATCTTCGTGGGAACATATATTTTCAATTTACCCAAGCACCCTTGTGTTTAGATAGAAGAAAGGGCTTAGATTTCATCCTTGCTGTCAAGGATTAAAGTTTTTTTTTTTTGCGTTTAGTCTTATGGCTCCTCTGAAAATGTATTTGCTGCACGTACCATGAAGAGAAGGCTGACATGAAATTTGGTTTTCTCGACAAAAAAAACACAACTTTTTATTTGATGTCGAATTTGGTGTTTTTAAACTGACAAGATGATCAAAACCTCAATTCTTTAAGGAATGAAACAAGTTTCTGATTATTAAAATACGTTGCGTTGGTACTAGGTATGCTATTTGTTTTTCATGTGGAATTTTGGATGTCGATGAAAGTACATTCCCAAGTGACAACAATTTAATTTGCATCAAAATGGCTTGATAGAAGCATTTTAAGACTTCGTAATTTTAATATTTAAGTTATTTTAGACTGATTTTTTGTCAAATACCGTATTTACAGCAGTTATGCCTAAAAAGCTTGACGGACGAGGTCCACTACAAAATTGACAGACCAGGAAAACAATATTTGAAAATTAAAATCTGATGAAAAAATTTAAGCGAAGGTTATTAATCGCAATTATCTTTATATGGGCATAAGGAATACTGCCTAAAAAGTTCATTGTTAAAATTGGCTTGCATAAAAAGTTATAAAGAGTTTTATGTCAAAAATACTGTTTTTATCGAATATGTATAACATATCTTACCGGTTAAAGCTATAGAAAAGTATTTCTTGCAAATTTGGTAATTCATAAGATTTTCTACAAAAAAAAACTTGTATACCTAAGAAAAAAAAGTAAAATGATTGTAAAAAAAATCATTAAAATATTTTGTCTGCTAACATTAGTCGTTTAAAAGATTTCACCACTGTTTTGCTTTCTCTGTGTTTTCTGTTTTTTTTTTTATAAAACTTGTAAGAAAACTCCATTCTAAAGGTTTGTGCCAAAAAATTCGCATTATCTTCGATTACAGATTCTTAATAAAGGCTACCTAATTTTTTTGAGCTAAAAGTTAGCACCGCCCTTTTTGGTTTAAAAAAAAAAATATTGTGCTGTATTATGCTCAACTTGTGCTGTGATGTGACGTAAATATTTTTTCCAAATTCGCAAATTTTACGAATGAATTTTTTTTTTTTAAATTAAGTTTTTCTAAAAACTTAAAGTTGTGCTGTTTTGTGCTCAAAAAATGATACTAAGAACCGAAGAGATACAAAAAAATTCGCATATTTGCAACTTTTAAAAGCAAACGCAAATGTTGCGAAGCACCTTGGCGTGAAGTTAGCCCCGTCATTTTCGATTTTCAAATGAATAGGTTGTGGTGTATTGTGCACAACTTTGCTATTTGTGCCTTGAATTTGTTTTTTTTTTTAAATTCCCAAATTTTACAGCCAAAAACTCATTTTTCGAAGCGTGAAGCTAGCACCGCCATTTTCGATTTTCAAAAAAATAATGGATGTGCTATATTGTGCTAAGTTTTGCCGTTCACATTTTTTTTTTTTAATTCGCAAGTTTGCATATTTTACGAATGAAATTTTTTGCAAGTTAACGATTTTCAAAAAAAAAAATTAAACTTGTGCTGTTTTGTGCCCAGTTTGTGCTGCCAAGTGCATTAAAGATAAACAAATATTCGGATATTTGCAGCTTTTAGAGAGCCGAAAATTTATTTTGCGAAGCGTGAAGTTAGCACCGCCTTTTTCGATTAAAAAAAAAATGGATGTGCTGTATTGTGCTCAACTTGTGCTGCGTCAGGCCGTAAATATTTTTTTTTTTCAAATTCGGAAGTTTGCATATTTTACGAATGAAATTTTTTTGCAAAATTACGATTAAAAAACATTAAACTTGTACTATTTTGTGCTCAGTTTGTGCTGCCAATTGCCGAATATGTAAAAAAAAATATGCATATTTGCAGTTTTTAGAGCCAAAAATTCATTTTACGAAGCGTGAAGTTAGCAGCGTCATTTTCGATTTTCAAAAAAATAATGGATGTGCTGTATTGTGCTGTTGCAGCAGACAGGCTTCGAACAAATTAAAAATGTCATGCTTTAATTTCAACAGAAGAAGAAAATTTTACGCTATTTCATGCTTTATATTGTCAAAAATGCAGTTTTTGGGAAACATGCTAGCCTATTTTGATTAACTGCTGGACAGCCCTCCTCTAACTCATCCAAATGTCATCTTTCAAACGTCAAAAAAGGACTTTTTTTTCTGAGAAATGCATATGCGGCGCTGCAACTTGTTGGCAAACTGCAAGACTAATTTTGATCCAAACACACACACTGCAAACATCCACCTATAAGATTTTCTGCAATTTCGAGAAAAATCTGAGCGTATTTTCTGTAGTTCGTCTGACATTTTCGCTCTTTCAGCCAAAATTTTCTGTAATTGCATGCGCTGCTGCACCTTCCTGGAAACCTGGTAGGAGGAGCTCAATCGGTACGGTGGGTTTGGAGTCTATAAGTCTCATACAAATTAAAATTCATTTAAAAAAAGTCGTTAAATTTTTTGAAATTATACTATGTTTTCTGCGCATTTTTCTAAATTTTTCTTTCCGTAAATACCTTCTTCAAAGCATTAAAAAAAAGATGAATAAAATCGGTAAAGTCGTTCTCAAGTTCATACAATTTAAGCATTAGCAGAGTCACTGTGGCGTATACGTACTTTTTCTAGCAGCGTATATTTAATTAATTAGTTAGATATAAAAATCTGTACATCACAGTTTTACAGCTCATTTTATGTAATATGATATGTATGAGATATATTTTGAATAGCAAACCCATTTAAGTCGAAATAAATCTTAGAAAATATTAGAAAACCCAAAAAAAAAAAAGATGAATGAAATCGGTAAAGCCGTTCTTAAGCTGTGGCATGACCAAGGGAAAAAGGGATTCATATGTTTATATATATAGATACCGTGTTATATTATTTTAAGTAAGATTTGTTTGTAAGATTGGAAGGTCAAAAAAAATTGTGTAAATATGTCAAAATTCAAAGTTAACAGAGTTTTACTTTCTTTGGTCTGACCCTGGGCCCTATGAACGGACACCACACAGACATATCTTTAAACTCCATGGATTGTGATTTTAAGGACTTCAAAACGTGAGGATATACCTACTGTGTCAAATTTTTTTTTAGACAAATCGGACCAATTTCAATAATTTCCAGTGGAAAGTTAGTGAAGTAAGTCTGTCAGTACAGGAATTTCACGCCTAAAGCAAAAACAAAAATGCAAACCTTGTTTTCTTTTTCCTTTTGAAACAATTAAAAATTGTAAGTAGGTTCATAGATGTTTATGAATTTAGTTTTTTATTTCTTTGAACTTATATCTATCAGGGCTATTGAACTAAGTAAAATGTGGTAAAAATTAAAATAGAAATAAATACTAAAAGTCCGTTCCTAGAATCCGTTACTTTTTATAATTAATCATGAAATGTAGATAGATAAAAAAAAAATAAGCTAAGATCTTAAAGCGATATCTTTTTTGAAAAGTCAAATACATATACATTCCACTAGGACAACAAAATTTATATTATACGTTACCTAATTCGCTTTATCTAAGTAATTCCTCTTCTTTTTGTCGCTAAGGAGCACACCTAATAAAAAAGGACACCTCCCATTTGATCCCCATCCACAGCAGAAAGCTAAAGCCCCCCAACTGCTTATAAACTAAATAAAACCCCATCCCGTTCGTTTACATGCCCTAATGCTAGCAACACGCACATTATTTGTTTCTATATCGCTTCGCCATTTTAATTTATTTCTTTCTCGTCGTTTGGCGCGTGGTTGCTCTGGCTATTCCTATTTCCGTTATTATTTTTGTTGTTGTTATAAGGGGTTCTATGTACTGGGGAGGATGGGGAATGAGGGGATGAATTGTTTTGTATTTTTATTTTTAATTTTCACCGTTGGAACTAAAACGCCTGAGGACGTGTGCTTCGTTCGTATTCCATTCATTCATTCATTTTGCAATCATCCAACCAAACCAACCAAACATCAGGAGAAAAACGAGAGAATGTAACTCACCCCTTAACATGGCGCGTTAAAGTCGCGCAAATCGCAATCATCTGGCGAAATGGTTTTGTTTCTCTTGCGACGATGACGATGACGACGACCGAACGACCGACGAGGACGACAATGATGGTGGCGACACGGGAACATTTCAAATTAAAAGGGAGCGAGATAAAGAGCACAGGGATGAATAGAGATAAAGAACGGGGGTTTGGGGGAGTTAGAATCGCCTTGCACTTTAATTTCCCATTCCTCCTGCGGGCAAAGTCATTTATCATTCTGCGACTCAGAGTGTTATCTGAAATAAGATCGCAACGCAACGGTAGCGTTTTCTTTTTTTTTTTTTCTTGACTTCAAGCTAAGCAAGGATAACAACTAACAGCGGTGTGGTGCGACTGCCGTGCCTCTATATGTTATCCTTTCAACCGAACGCTCATACTGGGTGCGCGCTTGCGACGCGCGTGTTTTCTTATGATGGTTCTTTTCTTTAAAGCAATCGAATAGGAGCGAGGTCCTTCTTCCTTGTGCTTCTGAGAGCTCACGGGTGTTCATTATAAAATTCGCTTTTGAGGATAAAGTGAAGTCGTATAAGATTTCCCATAGAAGACTCGCTCTATCGCTAGATTGAATGGAAGCAATCGTCCTTCTAACAACCTGAACCTGGGCGTGAGTTGTTGTTTTTTTTTTTTTTTAATTTTCTGTTTCTCATCCTCAACGTCATGTGTCTGCAAAGACTTTATTTTCTGGGATCGTTTTATCTCCATGAAAGATAGCTTTACTCCTTTTGTCTGGCCGATTGTCATTGTTATAATGGGTAGGGATGGAGATACCTCAACCCAAGCTCTCATCCTCTTTTAGATTTGTAAAAAAAAAATATAATATAATGCATACAGAAAAGAAAGTCCTTACATCTTCAAAAACACTAGAAATTATATTTCACTAAAACATAATAATAAAGGTATAGGTTACCTATAATGCTGTTTTAGCTTTAATGAGCCTTTTCGGAGAGAGTATGGTATTTTGTCACACCTTAGCACAATGACCCCTACCAAAGATTATAAAGTCCTCATCTCCAATCACCAAATGCTGTTGAAAGGCAATTAAAAAGTCCTTTTAATGTTCGCATCTGGTGATTTTAGATAAACACAAAAATGTCTTGGTGATATTATATAGGTGCTTAGAGTATGCCGCATACTACCTATACCTATGCCATTAGCTTAATTACTTCAATTTTAAATAAAAGTGTTCGATATTTATATAAATAAATAAGTGATAGGATACGAAAATAAAGAAAGCTTTGCTAAGTGTTCATTGTTGCCAGCAGTTACTTTCAAAACGTGTAGATCTGGAAACATTTTACGGTTAAAAAATAGAAAATTTAGTCTGCTTTAAAAACGTAGAAGGTGATTTCTTTGAAGGATAAATATTTTAAAATGCATAAACCGAAAACCGAAAAAACTCCGAAAATTTCTTGGTTTTTCGAGCACCACGTAGTTACCACAGTCTTTTACAATCTCCAAACTTGGTCTTAAGCTTTTGTTATCTGCCCCAACAACTTCCCAAAAAATCAGCGTGTTGCAATTTATTGGGACCTATATCGCATTTTTAGCTTCCCATTGTATGTTATTGTAATCGGTCCGATTTGGCATTGTTGACATTTTACGACGTTTCGAGGTCTCTGGGGTCGGAATACATTGTTTTTAGAGAGATGTTTGTGTACGTACGTACGTTCGGAAGCATTTTTTCGCCGACGATATCTCGAGAACGCATAGAGATATCGACTTAAAATAAACTTTATTTTGTAGATAATAAGGCCATAACGTGCAGAAAGTATTTTTCAAAAAAATTCAATGAGCGGTTTTTTTATTACAGTAATTTAAAAAAAAAAAGTTGTAAAATGGCTTGTTTCTCAAATATCTCTAGAACAAATAATGCTATCGACTTCGGCCTATGCATAATGACGTATAGTGGAAAATTGGTAATACTTTAAAAAAAAAAAAATCAACCCATAATTTTTTTTTTATTAAAAAAAACCAAAAAACCATTAAAAATTGTTAAAAAATATCGAAAATTTTGAGAACACACAGATATTAACTTCGGGTTAATATAATTTAATACACAAAGTTACTAATCGGTAGCGTTTGTAAAAAAATTCAATTAATGGTTTTTTTTTCTAGACCAAAAAACTACAATACAACAAATTTTTCGTCTCGCATATATTTAGAGAAAACAGCCTTCCCTTGCTTGCACGACTTCTACGAAGGCACTTCTCCGTTTTTCAGGCGGTGTGGCGGAAGAATTCCCAAGATGGAAACAATACGGTGGCGTCTCAGTTCCAGTCAGGTTGAACTATTAAGTGAACCTCTTATGGGCTACTACGACGTATTCCTAGCTCAGGCCTATAAGGAACGGTTTATCTGGCTCCTCACCTTTGAAATTATAATGATGATCTGGACCTACAGGTTAGGGGGTTGTGCATCAGGGTAACTTCTCTGTCACGGAAAAAGTTTTCGGTTCCTAAACAAGAACAAGCCTCGGATATGCGGATGATTTTAATATCGACAAACAAAGCAAACGAAGCAAGGACAATAAATTTCGGATCTGCACGTGAAATGTCCGGACCTTAAACAGGCCACGTGCCAAACAACTAGTGGAGAGCCTGGATAGTCTAAAGGTTGATATTAAAGCCATCTAGGAAGTGCTATGGGATGGAGAGAGCAAAACGAAGGATGAAATCGTGTGACATCTACTTCGGCGAGTGCTGCAAGGAGCAGGGTCAGAGGCTTTTTGGTTGTGGTTTTGTGGTAAGAGGAAGACTTAGACAAGAAGTGTTGGGCTTTAGAAATGTAAGAGAGCGCCTGGTCACAATCTGCATCAAAGAAAAATTCAAATCATTCCATTGATCTGTGCTCACTTCAACCAGCTTGGTGCGCGTAACTGAAGGCAGTTAGCTATAGGTACCCTGCTGGCTGTAGTAACTTGTTTATTGAGGCCGTAGTCCATTCTGGACTGCAAGCCGTATTCATTTTAAAGGTAAATAAATGGTCATAGGAGGACAGTTAGTTTCAGAAATTGGTAAGACTTAAGGTCTGGGTTCGACTTCCAGTTGCTTCAAAGAAAAAAGTTTTTTTTTTTTTTTTACGGCTAGATACTGTCTCTTGCGAGGATGTGACAAATCTTCCAGGAGTATATCTTGCCATTTAAAAGTGCATCTTTTGTTTAGTCGTTTCGGATTTGGCAATATTGAAGGTCCATTCCATTCCCATCTAACAACATGTACCACAGGAATGTTGTAAATCACTTTGCTCTGGTTCTTAAGGAGCTGCTGTGCTACCATTTTTGTTTACTTATATTCATCATGTTCATATTATATTTTTCTATTTTATATAAGCATACACTACAATGTTAGTAAACTTCAATATAAAATATTTGAAATCAATCTCCACATATTTTGTAAAAGATATCACATTTGCGAGGAATTGACAAATCCTCCAAGAGTACCTATCTCCTGTCACAGAAAAGTGCCGCTCTTTAGCCGTTCGGATTCGGCAATAAACTGTAGGTCCCCTCCATTCCTGCAGACACGCACACAGGAATGGTTGAGAGTTGTAAGTCACTAGGCCCTAGTTCTTCATGAGCTGTTGTGCCATCAAATTAATTTTTTTATTTTTTTAAACCGTAAATTATTGCGCTACTATAAACTATTCAATAAAGGCTGATTTACAATGGCGCGTTCGCGTTAGAGACGCTTACGTATACGTTTACAAGCTTTACGAACGCGTCGACATTACAGACGACTTGAAGAGAATCTGAAAATCAAAATGAACCTACATTCTACATACATCTCGAATTCCTTTCAAAAAACAATTCCATTTTTTTTTTAATACAAAATCGATTTTTTTCTTTCAATAGGAGGAATTTGTCTAGAAAAACCGATTTTTCTTCTAAATAAATCGGTTTTTTTGTTGAAAGGAATTCGAACATTAGTTTAATTGTCAATCGTTGAGGTAGCTTATGTTACGTTGGTTTGTGTACATGCTAATAGGTGCCAAATCGTAACATAATACCCAACGTGTCATTGTTAACGCTTTGCTTAAATTGCTATGTGTGAGCTTTCGCGTTGAAAGAAAAATCTGTCAAAGCGACGCCCAACGCGGCATTGGAAATCAGCCTTAAGAAGTTTTTACCCCTTTTCCAGAAGTTGCTTCGCTTACTTGATACCAAGTTACAGCATCAGCAAAAAAAAGTATAAAATACATCGCATGACAAAATTTAAATTGCCTAAACTAATATTCACGACTGATAACGCTAAATTATTAAGCAATAAACCATAATAAGAATTTTGTATCCCTTTTTGACCTTGGCGGTGCTGCGCTAAATTGATTTAAACAGAGAAGAGCAGCAAAAAAAAAAAAGCATAGAAAACTCCAATTTATCACAACTTCATAATTATTTCAACTACCTAAAGCCAAAATTATCCACCTAATATTTTCTCGATCGACGAATGTTGCTTCACTAACTTGACACTCATTTTATGAGTTTAAACTTCAACCTTGAGGTTTTTCTATGCATATAACGAAAAGTACAAAACCAGAAGCGAATCCTCAAAGCTGGAAAACTTTTCCGCCCTCATACTGGATTTATGTAGCTGAAAAATATTCAATTTTTCTTATTAAGCTTTTTTAAGATGACACCATCACTTTGAAAGGTTTTTTCTTTCTGCTAGGTTTTCCCATCCTGAAATTCATCTAATGATCTAATAATACATTTGAAGATGAAGGCCTTATGCAAAGCATGAGATAAAAATACTCAATGGCATACCAAGAGAAAAACTTCAGAAAACTTTATCTAAGATCTTCTTGTATCTTAAGACATTACAATCTCTGGTAAATGCTTCTTGACTTCGTTTTGTTTTCGGCCTCTGGTATGGTTGTTTTATTTCTTAAAAAAAATCAAAAGAAAATGGTAGCACTGCATTTCCTTCGACATAATGTTGACTGGAGGTGCGGTAGCAATATAGCAACTGCTTACACTCCGGCACAATTGAAAGATCTCTAACTTTGATTGCACAGGTACTGAAACAGAGAAAAAGAAGAAGAAACAGGAACGATGCACTCTATCAAGCCACACTACAGAAGAACAAACCAAACCAAACCACAACCACCATCAGAGAGTGATTTTTATCATAAAAGTGTATCTAATGATATCCCCCGTGAACAACACAACCCAGGACTCGAAACAAAGCTATAAAGATCCGGAGCTTCTTCGTCTACAGATCTTGCAGCAACCAAACAGAGCTCTGATCATCGCAGAATAAAATCGATATGTCTTGTGTGTGTCCATAAAAGAAGAATAGTATATTCCAGACCAGAAATCATTTTGGTTGCCATTGCCACAACAACACTATACTATTGCCGCCGAATTGACTTCCCACTGTAGTTTGCCTATAAATCTTTTGCACTTGTTAGCAGATCGGTCTTTGGGGTTTGTAAATTCTGGCTTCTGAAAAACCGTGCTTTTGTAGAAATGCCAGGTTCAAATTCTGTTTTTTATTTTTAAAACCTAAACAAAGACTTACCATAATGGAGAAGTTTTTGAGATTATAAACTCTTCGTTTCAATTAAAACAATTAAATATTTTAAGAAAATTTAGTTTAAATAAAATCTTTGGAGCAACTTACCGATGGATTCTCAGGAATAATTTATATGTGACTATTTAAAAACTAGTTTCTTCTCTATCTAAAGATTAAGTACTAACTGACTGCCCAACTGACTATTGGAAAATTGACCCTAATGTAAAATTTGGCTGTGGGTTCTTAGCACCTCATATGATTTATATTTTTTGAAGTTTTAATTTAGAAATTTTATGTGTATTTCTCTTTTGAAAATAGGCTTAATAAGGGATATTATAAGTGGTGCCCTTTAAATATTTTTTTTAAACTTAATGTTTTTTCTTAGAACATGGCTCGTCTCATCTAAACGAGGGGCAGGTCCGTATTTTAGGTTTACTGCTGCCACCCCCCCCATTTACTAGAATATCGTCATATTTTTGACATGAAATATTAATCAGTTTCACCTTCACAATTCCAATGCTCCTGCTTGTAACTGGGGTTGCTACTCAGATTTTATTTTTCCCCGCTGATTAAGAAGAGGGTTTTCGTATATCTGGAAGGAATTGAAATCAATACAATGGATCGCTGATCTCAATTAGACTCACCACTTGGCTAGTGAAAGCCTTGACAATACTCAATTTTTGTTAAATTTATAAATTTTGTGGTAAAAATTCAAGGTGAAATTTATAATCAACTCACTGAGTCTAAGTGCGATAACCGGGATGACATACAATCAATTTTCGTGGACTAAAAGCCGTTAAAAGCTTTTTTTGTTACAATAGGTTCGTTCTTTTATTATGAAATTGTGCATTTTAAATATACGATTTAATTTTTTTTTATATGAACTTTTTGACAGAACTTTGGACTGAAATTCACATAAATGCACAGAAAATCTAAGAGCTTTACAGAAAGGGAACGAACCTCATAACAAGTCTTCTACTTTACTGACTTATTTCATTAGTTCGTTAAACAAATTTGTATTATAAAAACCTTCATTTATTTATGGTTGCTCCAGCGAAATTCATTGGTTTCTTGTCTTAAAAAAGAAGAGTTTATTAATTAAATGGCGTTTGCAAGTTGATTCGGTAAAGCACCCACCTTTTTATAATTGAGAAAAAACAATTCAGCAAAATAGCCTTTTCAATTTGCAACAATAAAAATTATAGCAAAAGGTTAAATATTGATTATAAAAAAGGGCGTATACGCCCGAGTGAACCGATATTTTAATTGAATGAAACTATTTTCAAAATCACAAATATAAGTTCTGAGCGTGTGGTCAGTTAAAAACACGCAACATTAAAAATATCGATTTATGTTATAAAGGAGAAAAGTACTAATAGATAGCCGTTTACACCTTCCTGCGTACCTTTCTTTGTTTTTTTTTGCAAAATAAAATTAAAAAATTTATTCTCGTAATTAATTTAATTTTTATTTGAATTTGAATGTATTAAGATTATTTTATTATTGTAAAATGAAAATTTTACTTTACCATAAATAATTAATTGAACTAGTTGATTAGATGGAAAAAGAAAATAGAAGAATATAAATGATAGAAAGAGGACACACAGATAGATAAAAGAAAGAAGAACATAAATTTAAATTATATAACACTAAAATAGTGACGGCAAAAAGTTTCTTAAATAAAATTGAACATGTACCTACTCATAGATTAGGCACACTAAAGGGGTCTGATAATCAACCTGGCGACCGTGAGATAGCTATATAACTCTAGCCTATAAGGTGTGGTGGTAGCTCACTCAAGTTGTTGTTGGTTCATTTAAACCTTCAAACAAGCTAAAGCGAAAACTGGAAATTTTTAGAGCCTTGGCTGAGCCTTTTGTTGTCAAGATATGTACATTTTACAAGGGGCATGAATAAACAAATGAAAGCAACTAAAATTGTTGTCCAAAAATGCAGCTTAAAGCTTAAAAAATGTCTTAATTCTATAGCGCAAGAATATAGACATAGACCTCCTTCCATACGATTTTATTCTTGTTTTTACTCAACTTACACGCTCTAGCCTTTTGTTGCATCTTTAAAAATACTTACCCTGTACCCTATACTCATATAGTATCAAAATCTAACAATTGCAGTAGGAAGGGGCAGCATGTGCTACACTTGTACCGAACTTGGAAACTTCTATGCTATAAAGTTGAAGAGGAATAAAATTATATAAAAAATGTAAAACTAAAATTTTGTTGTGAAAACTGAGAAATAGACCAATTTTTCACTGAAAACCCATTAAATTAAATATAGCCGCTCTCCGGCACAATTTACTCGAAAAAACAACTCATAATGCTCCTTATGACCCCTCATATTTAATTGCGTACATATGTATGTACATTCATGCATATTTTTACTTCCGATAAATATGTATGTACGTAAGTACTATATGGCAAGTTTTGGATTCGTAAAAAAAATCGAACTCAAAATTTTGATCAAACATTAAAACTGTAGCCACTTTAAAACTCGTGCGATCCATTGATGGCAATGCCGTATCGGTGGCGATGAATGTAATGGCCGTTTTGCACACTATTTTGAATGTGCTTGAATGGCCTTCCTCCTCGCCTGCCATCAGCTTTGTAAATTATCTCACAATATGGTTGTGGACGACTCAAATAGTTCGTTTAAGCAGATAAAATGGGACGCAACAGGAATAAGAAACTCTGCAATGCCATCATGCCGCCCAAAAGGTACCTGATTTTGTACGTACAGCAATATCGAATGATATGCTTTTTCCTAAAGTACCTACCTCTAAACAGTGCCCGTCATCGTCGTCGTTGTCGACAACATAACAGGAGCTGCTGAGGATGTGTTTTCCGCCCTTTTGAGATGCCGCTTCTGTATGTTTATTGCCAGAATTAAACGATCGATTTCCTTCGCTGATATCAGATGTGAGGATCGGCAAATATCGGCTCTCGGTGTAAAAGTTGGATTTGATACAATTTAAGTCATTGAAATCGTCCCTTTCGTTTATCAGTTATTGCGTCGTCGTTTTCTTTCAACAGAAGAAGGTACCTTGGTTTTTATTTTTTCGCAGGTTTAAAGAATCATGAAGGATAAAATTATATTGTAGCTTGATATACTTAAATAATTAAATACATAAATGATACTCTACTATCTGAAGACCGTCCATGAACTTTGAATGCTCTTTAAGACTCTTTACGATTTTTGGACAAGAAAACCTCCTGTAAGTAATTCAAAATGCCCCTTTTTTATATTTTCAATTGATTTAAGTTTCCCATTACCTATGTTTAGGTACTTTCAATTTACTTGAAGAAAAAATCTATAATTAAAACATCTTCAATCATTGCGATAATCTTTGGGTAGAAGAAGAATTTCTTTTTTTTTTTAATGAAGAAACAAAGGAATAAGAAAAAGAATAAAAATTAGAACGGAAATGAATTTCATTTCCTGACCGAACCCCATTTCGAATTAAATAGAGAGATAACCTGCAGAATAAACAAAGCGATATGGCAACACAACAAAAGGATACAAGAAAGGACCTTCTTCGTTCTATTATTCTTTTTGTTTTTTTTCTATTTTGTCCCAAATCAAAACTTTTACATTTCCTTGTTGTTGTTTTATGTTTTTTTTTTTTTTTTTCTCGACTTCTAGAATCTCGTCTCCTTCATCAGATCGAAGCTCCTTTTCTCTTGATACTGCTTCTATTGCTTTCAAAAAGATATCCTTGTATAACTTTCTAGGAAGGGGGCAAGTGGAAAAGAATATATAGAAGAACAAAAATTAAAACGAAATGTTTATCAGTTTAGTCGAATAATTAATGATTTATTTGCTTATCTCCCCCTGGTTGTGCGATTTCTTTGTCATTATTTCGAAATAAACGAAGAAAAAAGGCAATAAGAATAGAAAAAATTTTGGAATTCCCTTAAAAGAATCTAATCCTGCAGGGAAATGGAAATGAAACGCAATCATAGCTCAAAATCAGTTTAATTTAAAATTGTGTTTTTTTTTTTTGTATTACTTTTTTTTCTAAGGAAGGATGTTGCATATCCTTGAGAGAACATAAATCAGGATTGATGTGTCGTAATTGAACGTTTTAAGCTAGAGGAGGTTAAATGCGTTACGTGTGGGTGTCGCGGTTTACGGGCGTGTAAAATGATATCGGTTCTTATGATTTCAAAGAATTTATATGGATTTCAATTCAGATACCTTTAAAAAGATACCCCTAAGCTTCATTTGGATCGGAACCTAAGCTTACGAGGATTTTTTTTCTGTTTTTTTCTAGTTCATGGCTTATTTTTTTAGAATAACTGGACATAAATATGAATACTACAATATATGAAGGAAATAAACAGAAAATTCATTCTTTAAGTCTTTAAGGTTGTGATTTATTTAAAAAAGCTTTTGGTTTGTTTTTAACAATCAAGTTTTTATTTCAATTGTTTATATTTTAAGTTTTTCTATAATTTATTATAATCCTTCGTAGTTTAAGATCTTGCCATAGAACGACCTACCCTCATTGAGGTACCAGATAAGAAGTAAATATGCAGTTTTGTAAATAGTGTCTAAACAAGCATTTTGCGCAAGGGTTGTCTAGCCTAAAGTGGTCAAGGCATAGGGTTGCCACGCTTTAAAGGTCATTTTTCGGGTTTTTACAATTATCTGATACAGCTCAATAATTTCAATAGGGTAAATTAGGGTAAAAAAAAATAAAAGTCTAGAATCTATTTTCTAAACGAAGAATGATAAACAGTTGGTTGTTTTTGTAGTCGATAGAATCTTTTATTGTAGGTTAGGTTAGGTTAGCGGGCTGACAGTTGATCTTGTTACCGTCACACTTAGATCAATTAGATATATCCATTGTGATACCCTATTAGAGGAAACCTATACTAAAAACAAGACATGACATATCCCCTTGGAGGGATAGATTTCGGCAAGCAGTATAGCTTTAAGTTATCGGGGGGTTACAGGAAATAGTTTCTTTTAAATGTAGTCAGTATATTATTATAAAAAAGTAATATTTAGTACACAAAAAATGTAAAAATTCGACAACTCGAGATATAAACGATTGATAGAAAAAATGTTAGAAATAGACGTTAGGGAAAAAAATTACTATAAGTCAGGTTTATGTTTTCTGGAAATAAATTTTATATTTTCAAAAAGAATATAAGAAGTAAATTGACCAATATTTGTCAAATTTTAGATTTAACCACAGTTTTTTGCTAATTGATTTTTTTTTAATAATATACATTTTTCTCATCAATTTTCGGCGGTTTTTGTTTTTTTTTTTCAATTTTACGCGCATATGTATTTTCATTAAAAACAGTATTAGTGCATTTTTTTTTAGAAATATTGTTTTAAAAATTTAAAAATGTTGTCAAAAACTCAAAATTGTCCAACTCTTAGCTATCGATATTTTGAAATTTCTTAATGCGTTAGAGGAAAAAACTTTGATAGTCTCAGAGAGGTGACAACATATTTAAGGAGGTAAAGTATAGCCAAAATGTAAGTACGTGGGTTAATAGGTACCTACAAGTATTATGATGTCTAATACAACAATCTTGAAGATTTTTTTGAACCTTGTGGTGGATATGGGGAGTTGAAAATGGCGATTTTTCCAATTATTTTGTTACTCGTATAACCACTTTTATTTATATATTCAAAACACGAGAGGTGCTCTGTCATTTTTCCGAAGTCTCAAGAGATCAAACTTGACCATCCCTTAAAATGACCAATAATATTGTATCCAAGTTCAAAGCAGCAGTAATTTCACTTTAGAAAAATACGGAGTAATCCCATTGATTTTGTGAATAACAACAACAACTTAACGGAGCAATCCTTCAATGGATTTGGACAGTTCATGGCTTGATAGGTAGGCGACAAACTATATTTTGACGTTTCGATAATATTTTGTTTCCAAGTCTCACCTAAAAGTCTTAAAGTCACCTTTTTCCATACATAAATCGTACGTATTCTTCTCTGGATTTTCGCAGTGCGCCTATCTGATTATAACTAACTGGTTTGATATCACCGAGACCGCCGAGCACTGCTGTCGTTTTGGCTACTATAGTAGCATTTGGCTACTTTGCTGCGACAAAGGCTACCCATATCTCAAAATGGCTCCCCAGTCCCCAAGTCACCACATTAAAGAATTAATTGAAAAGATTGTCTTACATTTTATGAACACAAATTTTTATTTTTTCACATCGCTCGCTGTTTCAAAAAAATATTGCACATTTCTGTTAGGTTTTAGAAAGCGATACAATGATGAAGAACTACTCGAAATGTCAAACTCTCAATGAAAGTATTTAACAAAGTGATGTTATGTATTTATTTATTAAAATAATGCCCAAAAAGTCTTTGGTTTTCCATTATGTTTATTTATTATACACTTTCTAGTAAAAAAAAAAATAAGGGAACAAAATTTCATACAGTTTTTTTGAAGAGCTGTATCTGTTTCTTTGTGGAAAGTGGACGTACTTTACTGTGACAAAAAGTGGTCAAAAATTGATATTTTCTGTTCTATTTTATTGACGATTTCATAATGTTTACAATTTGTTTGTACGACTTGATCATTCGGTAAAGAAAAACAATTCGATCGATTAATTTTAAATCTAAAAAAAAATTTGGTGGTCTTCAAAATGTTTTACCAAATTAAATCCTACGATTATTTTTGTTAAGTCTATAAAAAGCCGGTTTTTCTACTTTTTTTAAACTAACGTTGAGGTGCCAAAAAAATATTGGTTTTAAAGCTTTGAAAAGCTCTTGTAGAAAATTAACTCAGGTTTCCAAAACTTGGTCACCAAATTTAAAGTTGTCTTTTTTCATTCAAAGTCAGATATTTTTCGGAAGACAATTTATAGAACAACAAAACATGATGACATTAAAACTTAATAAACAAGTTATCGGACCACTATATTTAATTGGTTAACAAAAAAAAAAAAAAATTAAGAAAATTATATTCTTAAAAAAAAAAAATTGGCTCGTGCTGTTTCTTTTGATTGTGCAAAAATTGTTGTTTCGATAGACAAAAGTATTTGTTTCTTTTCATTTATGGAATCATATTATTAAATGAATTATTTTGAATTTTTGGGGGCTCCTTAACTTTTAAAAATGCTCCCCAAAGTTTCTGAAAAGTGCTACCCTCGGAATTTGGAAAACGACAGCACTGCCGCCGAGACCACCGAGACCAGCAAGACTCTCGGCGAATTTTGTCACAAAAATACAGTCTCGGGTCGGGTGCTTTTAAAGTAGTCTCGTCTCGTCTCGTTCTCGGTCGGGAACCGGGACCGAGGCCAACACCGAGACGAGACCGAGACTAGTCTCGGCCAATCTTTCAATCGTTTATATTTCGAGTTGTCGATTTTTAACATTTTTTGTATATATAAATTACTTTTTTTATAATAAAAAGATTCTATCGACTACAATAAAATAACCAACTGGCTGAAGGTGCCAAAGTGAGAACCTAAATATTAAATATTTTTGGAACCCCTCCAAGTAGGCAATTAAACTTTCATGAAGTATATAATAATCACATACACAAATTTCAAATACAATATGATTGCATACCCAAAAGGCGCCGAGCTAAAAGTATGATGTATGTATTTTGTTTTTGTCCACCTTTTACGTTTAAAAGTTTTTGTAGATTACTGCATGAAGTGTCCTCTAGAGCTTATACTTACTGCCTCTTACTATGTATAACAAAACCTCTGTTCGATTATTGCACATTTAAGTCCAAAGTTCTGTGAAAGTTCATATAAAAAAATGGAGCAAATCTGCCTGCTTTGAGGAGTAAACGAACAGACCCAAAATCTATTTAAAAGGAAGAATACTTTGCCAGAAACACTAATTAGGATGTACCTACGTAGTAAGGCAATTAATTTGCCTTTGTACGAGTACGTAGCTATCTAAAATATTATTGATAAGCAAGCTCTTCACTGGAGGATTATTATATCTCTTTTTACAAAAAAAAAACTTTTTGCGAAAGATATCTTTTAACTTATATAAAAAAATAAATACATTTGAAGACACAACAGCTCATGAAGAACTGGGGCCTTGCCTAGTGACTTACAACTCTCAACCATTCCTGTGTGCGTGTCCGCAGGAATATAGGGGACCTACAGTTTATTGCCGAATCCGAACAGCTAACGAGCGGCACTTTTCTTTGACAGGAGATACTCTTGGAGGATTTGTCAATTCCTCGCAAGAGGCAGTAGCCGTTTTTTCTTTTTTAAATAAATAGCTGGCGAGGCTGGGGATCGAACCTTAGACCTTGGCTTGACAGTCTATCGCACTAACCATCACGCCACGGCTACTAGGTTAGGTTAGTTTTGGAGGGGTGATAATACGACAAGCCGCATTATCTCACTCGGATCTCAGTGGATCCATTGTGCTCCCCAGGACATATGTAAGCTAGGTTTAAGGACGGGTAAGAAGAGGAGTTAGTAGAGCTTAGGGGCTAGGTGTACGTATGGGAGCCTCCCTAAACCATTTTGAGTTCTGAACGAATGAAGATGTTCATCTTCGTTAGAATATATAATATTCATTTGCGTTGCTATAATCTGCATTTTGTTCTATTCTTGCAGAACTCGTATGAAGATCAATGTAAATCCACAATTTACCATTTGAAAAATTGAATTGCACTGAAAGTTCTTTCAAATTTCGGAATTTTCTTGAAACAAATATTACGGGGAAACCAATAAAAATGAACCAATACAAATGCTGGTGCTCCAAATGCATTTGATAAACAAACCTCACATCGCGCCCTGCGGCGTCAGTGGTCAGCATTAATATACGCTTAGGAAAAAGTTACGGTACAATTTTCTCCGTTAATACTCAACGGAAATACATGAGTGAGGGCTGTTTCACAATACAACGAGGGAACGAGACGTCAGCGTGACGAGATCTCTTCGCAGTTGTTCTCTCTTAAAAAGAATTTTAAACATTGAAATAATGCATAATAAAGCATTTCTCGTCGTCTCGTCACGTCATAAAGTTCGAAAAATTGAAAAAAAGACGCAACGTGACGACGAGAAATACTTTATTATGTATTATTTCGTTGTTTGAAACTCGTTTTAAAGAGAGAACAACTGTGAAGAGATCTCGTCACGCTGACGTCTCGTTTTCTCGTCGCATTGTGAAACAGCCTTGATATATTGTTAGGAAGGTTTTGTGTCAAAGATGTGCAGAAATGAACAATTATATGCATTATGACGCCGTTAGGGGCAGAAAATGGTTATTTGAATTTTTTGAGATTTTTATCCTTTTAAGAGGATATTTTTATATGCCTGTCATTTTGGGGGACGATGACTATTATAGATTAAGATTTTTGGTGAAAAATTGAAATTGCAGACTTTCCGTAGAGCGGAGAAAGTTACAATTTTATATATTTTCTATTTAAATAATTTAAACAAAATTATAGGAATGAAAAACGATTTTTTTGTGAAAAAGGAAAAAAAAAATAAACTGGCAACAATTAGGTAAAATGATGGTATAGCAATAGGTAGGCGATAGTATACCTACCTAGATGGTATAGCAATAGGTAGGCGATAGTATACCTACCTAGAGTTGAACGCGAGTGGAGTAGCGAATAAAAAATAGGGCGCTGTTATTTCTGATCTGTGCATTATAGTAATCTAGAGAGATCGGGTGGCATAGGGAATGTGTACAAGTATAGGGGTCGGATTCAGAAAAAAATGTATCTATTCGTTATGTTATTTCTGAGACAGAGTTATGAAAGAAAAAAATATTTTCAAAACAGGATCGTTCATAAAAATGTCATCTTCGTTGTTTCTTGAGCGATTTCAATAAAACTGACACAAGTTATAGCTGATGGCTCTAAAGTTTGTAGAAAATCAACTTCTTTCCTTTGAGGTGTAATCAAATAAACTATATACACCAAAAATTTGGTACCTATAAGGATCATTTTATTATAAAAATTTAAGTCCAAGACACTTTGTTTTCAGCCTTATATGTCTACCAGAATTGTTTTTTATTAGTTGATTCCATAGCTACTTATGGTCTTATTAATAAACATTGTCTAACTTTAGACAGCCGTCCAAGTTTTTAAAAAAGCTTTCTAATTTTTGCTAAAGTAATCTATCTTTTTATCTTGCTTTAGACAACGTAATCTATTGTCTAAACCTAGAGAAATGCAATATTTTTTTTATTAAAAAAGCATATTTCCGACTTACTTAGCCAAAAATCTAATTAATAAGACCATTAAAATCTAAGTTTGTATGGGTGGTAGACCAAAAATATGCGATATGGTTTAAGTTTTGATGTAAGTGGGGGTCAGCAACTGTACGTTAACGATTTTACTAAAAAAGGAAAAACCTTAAGTGCCAGTTGTACAATCGTGGTTTAAATTTTGATCCGTGGTTCAGGAATTTTAACTCGCCGATTTCGGCGGGTTAACTGAGGTTCAACGATGGTTCAAGGTTCTAATATGCACTAAAAGCCAATTACATGCCTGAACCATCGTTGAACCACAGTTAATCCGCCGAAATTGGTGAGTTAAAATTCCTGAACCACGGATCAAATATTTGTACAACTGGCCCTAAAAGATTTGGTTTTTTTTACAATTTAATTTTTTATATTCCTTGCCAGACTGTGTTAGTTTTTGCTGGCCGAATTTTGGCCTCTGGGCGATAATAGTACAAATTGAAAATTGTTAATTCCTTAAGAATTTTAAGTTTTTTAAGTTTAAAATTCTTTTTGTAACTTAACCCAGTAAAATTTCTTGAATATTATACAAGTTCACCTTTAAATCCCAACCACCATAATCTTTCCCAAAATGTCAAATACAAATACAACATGCTACATCCACTATATAGCAATTGTCATATTGATATGCTGATCACGTTTGTCAAATCAATAATTGTTTTCATTCCTTATGGGGCGGCCCAGTCTTAACGTAACCTAAATCCAAAATCACAGTCCTCCAATCTCCAAAACGGTCTCCGTCTGCATAGTCGACGATGACAACGATGTCAGTCTTTTGCCTGATTTTTCCTTCTCATTCGACACTGTCTTGTCATATCGAAGATAATTAAAGTGCAAGTAAGGTATATCCTACCAACGCTGCGGTAGGAGAGAAGCCAATTCCTTGAGTCACCAATATAATACCCTTTTGCCACTGCAGAGTTTTTTTAAAAAGGAAAATAAAATGTCATTATGTGTCTAAATATATCTATATACTGTGTTTTATATTGGAGTCTATAGGTCCCGCTCCCACTTAACAAATTGGGACCTCGGAGACTTCGATCTCTTAACCGCGCTTTTGATACAAATGTCCAGCAATTGCAGTCATCATTTGGATTGCACCAACTCTTTACAAAGTTTCTATAGAAAAGGTGAAAGTAATATGAATTTCACAGGCACGAAAAATTAAATTAATGAAGAAAAGTAAATCTCGAACAACCGACTTGATAGGCAGACCCAGGCGAGTCATAGCCAGGGTTGTTGCAACTTTTTCCGGTCACTGGCCAATCGGAGAACATGCGGCGAGGCTGGGAATTCCTTACAATACTCACTGTCGTAGCTGTGGGGACCAGCAGGAAAAGGAAACAGTCATTCATTTCCTCTGCAAATGTCCCGTTTTGGCCAAAACGAGATCACAATCATTGAGAAAAGCATTTTGCAATGACCTCGACGAACTTTCCGAACTAAAGATGAGAGACCTAATCTACTTTCCCAACGCAACGAAATTGCTCTGAGCCAAGGTCGGTCGCGTCTACACCGTCTTCTAAGTTTTCTTAGCCAGTCTCCTGAGACCACGAGCAAGTGGCTATAGATTACTGAGGCCCACAAATTGCATAGCCTGGCATTTTGTCTGGCAAGTTACACTTAAAAATCGTTATGGTATCAAAATGGGTCTCTGAGCTAGGTTTTACTCGGGCTCGCCATTTCGAACTACCTATACCTAAGGTGAACAGCACTTTTCTATCTTGGAGGATTTTTCAATACCTCGCAAGAGGCAGTAGCCCTTAAAAACATTTTTAAGGTAGAAGAGGCTGGGAATCGAACGTAGACCTCTGGCGTGACAGCCCAACGCTCTAACCATTACGCCACGGGAAACTACACATAGCAACAATTTGTTGCGATAGCGAATTTTTAATCGCAACGACTGAAAATCGCAAGTGTGTTTCTATTAGTTGATTGATTTGCTTGCTTGCTTATAGATGTTCTCTGCTTACAGCATATATTAACGAAAAAAAAAAACTAGCTCATCTGGTGAAATTCCTGTAGCAATATATTTTCCCTAAGGATATTTTGTCAATGGTCCACCAAAGTATATTTTTGATGGGTGCTGGCTGTTGCACTGCTTCGTTGGCAACTTTAACTCTCGACGTTTGTGGTGCTCCCGAGTCCACTGCCATCGAACGCGCAATGTCTTCTTCTTTCGCGGCACCAAATCGAGGTAAATACCAGAAGATCATTAATGTCAGGCAAATATATTAATGTCAGCCATAATCCAATATGGAATCTAATTATGTGTTGGTTTTGCCCGGAAGGGTATATGTGATGATGGCGTATAGATTTTGTTGGGCCTCTTCTCTGGACTTCTGGGCAAAAATCAGAATTGGAATCGATGGCGGTGTGGATGTGTTTTTCGGTTGCGGTCAACGTCAGCTTCTTATTTGTTAGTGCATCTCTAGGTAAGTCCGTGGTCGCGTCGGTCGTTGCTGCCACTGTCACTACCGCAGCGGCTGCTGCGGCCGTTGTCTTCGTCATCGTCTGTCGTCTTTGTCGTCAGTTAGTATCTTTAATTCGAGTTAATTTATCTTTTTTGAGGGCACAAATCGAAACATGGTACGATGACACTGGGACCGTGCTCCGGTCAGATATGGTCATTTCTGACAGCTTACCGTCTCGGTTTGGGTATCATGATGATCGCCGCGCCATCCGCACTAGGACCAACAACAACTCTGTCCTAAACCAACCTCAAGGAGCTTTGTATATACAGCTCGATTCTTTTATTTGTGGTAAACCATCAATAATTCGATATCGTTAAGTTTCTTTCATTCTTGTTGCATTTGAATGATCCAAAGGTGATGCAAACGAAACAAAAAATTAATTTATAAATCAAAGTGTTAACTAAAGCGAAGCTGGAGTCCTATATGATGTAGACTAGTTTTTGTCTGCCAGAGATTATGGAACCTTATATTTCTAGTAAGACAATAAAACTAAAGTCAATTTCTAGCCAAACTTGGAGGACACATTATAGATACTGGATAAAGGGTAATTAGTCTTTGAGGTGACTTTAGTAGGTATAGGCCTATATGCGGTACCTTTGGGAATTTAGTAAAAGGCTTGGCTGACAGTGATTAGCAAGCACAGTTGTTGAATAATAATGAGGTTAGTAGATCTTTTTCGCAGGGACCAAAGAGTATAGATACCATAATTTGGTGTTGGGTATTGTTTTTTTTTACCATCCATACTTATTGACATCGTTTAAGGTTTTTCTTTGTTATGCAATAACTTTTCTTTTTTATTTCAAGGCTTTAAGGTTTAAATTTTAAATTCATTTTTTCTTTTTTCCGAACAGTGAGATGTACCTGATAGTTCAGTCTAGCGATTAATTTTAAGGTAACTGCAATGTCCTAGAAGGACGTTTTATAGGTATTCTTTATGGGAACTCAAGACGTTTTGCAACACAAAGCCTTGGAGTTACTTTAGATGGCGCTCGTAGCCTAGGATGGACTGCGGCCTCAACAAAGCCTTGGAGAGATCCATTTATTTCTACGATTCCACCAAGCCGCTGTTGGATGATCCTTCCTCGATATAGACAACATCTGGATACGAGTACACTACACACTTTCAATAATTCGGTTTTCTCAATTTTAGATTATTCTTTTTACAGATCAAAAATAGCCAGCCGCCATTCAGGGATTTGGCTTCCACGGATCGATCTACCGAAATTCAACGGTACAGCTCTCGTTCACAACAACAAATGCCTTGAAAACATGGACAATCTGCTTTTTTGGCAGTCTTGTTTGATAAATTATGCAAATAGATGTTTACAAAATTAATCAATAGAAGCTGCCATGCAGTTAAAAATCAGCACGGGCGCGATATGACCACAAGCGAATATTTTCTAGCGCTAGAAAACATGTATGTGCCGGTATCTAGTTGAGACACCGTACTTTTTTGGTTGCTTTACCAGATGCTTCAAAGTTATATTCAAAGCTGTGGGAAGATAAATTAGGAAATAGAAAAGTCTTGCCAAATTAAAAAAAAAATTACCAAGTTTTTTAAGGCCTGTTTCCGGCGGTTGTAGTTTTGTGGGTCAACAGGAGCGTGGAGCAACGTTCTGGGTGAAAGAAGAGCTATTCATCAACACAACGCCTAGTGTTTAAGCAGCCAGGACGAAACTTTTTACACACCATGGCAGCCATTCAAACCAACTTAAAAGAACAACTTCGTGGAGCAGTTAGATAGCTGCCAAAGGGCATCTTCTTGAAGATTTCCTCAGTTTCAGCGCCTGCTTTTTCTGCCAACAAATATACTATTCGGTGCTGCATAATAACCAATGTCAATCAAGCAATGTGACATCATCTTGATCCCCTGATTTTCGCCAATATCACTGATAACAGATCACAAAAAAGAGGTGAAACTAATGATGCCGTGAACTAAGTTCTCAGGTACTAAGACAACCGAAGGACTTACATAGTTTAGTTCCCATTGGGTGAGAACAAAAAACACGATTTCTCATATATGTAAAATTGGGCTGCTAGTCTACCAGATAGATCACAACTGACAACGAAGCCAAATATCAAATATTTGGTATTAAATTCTGAGGAGAGATACAGTTTCAACCCATCCATGGCGGCTGTTTTTCAATTTTCGCTATTCACCTTCTATCAACAACATTAGAAAGAGAAACGGATTAAGTAAGCGAAAAGATCAAATTGCTTTTCAACAAGCAAGTTCTTAGACCCATCTTCCACAAATATTTCTTTGTCACTTGGTTTACCATCTTCAAAACCAATTTGAGAGAGTTTGGAGTATTCAAGGGAAAAATCCAGTGGATCTGAACAGAACTCTAATTTAACTGGTAACGACAAAAGCAAACTTCAGCAAACAAATTCACTCATTTGGAGAAATTAATGACCAGAGCTGCAGAAAAAAAAACTAAGCACCGAATTCACTGGTGAGAACAAGCGCAGAGAGACATATATCCCATCCCTATCCCGAGTCAAGGTACCTAGATACGACGGCACCACATACGGAACGAAGGAATCATTTCACTCAACAACGAAGACGTCATCTAATTCTACGAGGAGACACCATCAATTTACCACCGTGGCTAGCAGCCACACATAACCAACTGTTCATTGGAAAGATAACTGAATTTGAGTAACCCGTTACCCAATATGAATCACCAATAATTTTTAAATAGTAGGTGGTAAAAGCTACACAATGCACATTATGCGTACAATCAATCAGCTTTAAAATTACTGCAAGACTAGGAAGACCAACTATATACACCAAAAGAACAAAACCCATAACCTTTTTCTTTAGTATTAATTTTAATTAACGAGCTTTAGAAGACTTTTATTAACGAACAAGCATGCATGAGTACCGCACCGTTAATATATGTACTTCTCATTCTCAGGATCTAATGTCGGCGCAAGGTTCGCTATTGTAGGCAACATTCCGTTTATTCTTCTATAGACTACTAAAAAAAAAAAAAAATTGATGGCACAACAGCTCATGAAGACTAGTGACTTACAACTCTCAACCATTCCTGTGTGCGTGTCTGCAGGAATGGAGGGGACCTACAGTTTATTGCCGAATCCGAACGGCTAACGAGCGGCACTTTTCTGTGACAGGAGATACTCTTGGAGGATTTGTCAATTCCTCACAAGAGGCAGTAGCCGTCTTTTCTTTTAAATAAATAGGTGGCGAGGCTGGGGATCGAACCTTAGACCTCCGGCATGACAGTCCATCGCACTAACCATCACGCCACGGCTACTACTTCTATAGACTACTATAGCTGCTAAAAGCTTAGGTTGTTATAGAAAGTTTGAGTCAATTTATTCATCAGATCGTACTTGAACATCTGAAAAACTACTGTTTCGAGATTAAAATACACAAACAAAATATGTGATGCAACAGCTCGTGAAGGACCAAGGCTTAATGACTAACAACTTCTAACCATTCTTGTGTGTGAGCTGTAAGGCAGGAATGGAGGGGACCAACACTATTTTGCCAAATCCAAACGGGCTAACAAGGAAGCTTGGAGGACTTGTTACTTTCTAGCAAGAGGCAGTAGCCCTGAAAAAAAGCCTTTTTGTTTTTAGGTGAAGAGGCTGGTATAATCGAACCAAGACCTCTGGTGTCATAGTCTAACGCTCTAATCATTACGCCACGATTCTATTATACTTCCTATATTTATATACAGCTCGCTGGTAACAGATGTTCGCTAGCGATAGATGTTCGCAACTATTTGTTGGAGCTGGCTCGAATTCATTTTGTTTACGTTTTTGCTCTAATTATCTCTAAATTTCTCATTGTAGCGAACGTTTCCATATAAAATATTTGGTGCTTATGTATCTCCCGCTAGTCGAAAGAATTCTTTTCTGCTAACTTCTAATATTTGCAAGTCAACAAATTTATTCGATGCAGTTTGCAGCAATCAGCAAAACTAATTAAGCAAGTCCAGATTTCATAAAATACCTAATCAATGCCAGCCACGTTTTAAGGAAATTCGTTTCACAGTTCCCACACAGATGATATTTCCTACCGAGGTATATAATAAAGTGCGAACCCAAAAGCCTACACGCACAGCAGGAGACCTGGGCCCAGGTAAGACTTAGCCTTGATGCAAGTGCAATTCTCCATCATTGCGGCAGAACGCTTATACCTTGCCACTTAAGCGTTGTGTCTTTGTCGTTGCCTATGTCGTCCTGCCAAATGTCACGACACCGTAATTCTATGCTTTAGCACACAGAGAAAACCCAATGCAACTCAAGAGCTGTCTCTAATGTTCTTTCAGAATAGTGCAGCTGTGCGTTCCCTCTATGTCCACAGCAGAGACAGTCACCTCACCATCATTATATACTCTTGCAAGGAGGCCTGCTGTTTCAAGTCCTATTATTGCAGGTGACTTGTAATGATTTTCTTTGGGAAATCTGATAACCTGACCAGAGATGGAACATTCGTGCCCAATGGGAGTAAATTTTGGGGATGTCACATGCAACTGCACAACTCTAGACTTTGGTTATTAAAATATCACCCTGGGATATGGTTACAATCACTGACGCTGGTGCTGCCACTGCAGCCGTCACTCTATACTCGTACAATTTTGGTGGCACAAACAGTAGGAGCTCCAGCACCTCATGACCGCTCTCTAGCAGATAATTTGAATATTTGTGTTCCAGGTTGGTCGGTTGGCCTATTGGTGAGCGGAGACGGACGAACGGCTGGCGAACTGGCTTGTATAAGCAAACTTGGTCGGCCCAACCGGCCGTTGGCATTGTTAATTATGCCACGCAAATATCCAATTTCGTAAGAGTCCATTGCTTTGCCTCCGTCTGTCTGTACTGCTGTCCAGCAACATCGACTGCAATATAAATGACAGGTACGTACGATTGCTATTCATATGGAGTTGAAGTTGGAGTTGGGTGAGCAAAGGTGTCATGCTGGGCAATGCTGCTGCGTGCTTGCTATGGCTATAAGTAGGAGGGCGGCAGGCATTATTGTGCGCTCGGAAATGACTAACACCCATGAGTGAACGGGAGGTAGGTACAAGCAAGGGTCACATCACACGTATGGTATGGTCAATCTATGGGAGGTGGAAGTATATCCATCAAATGTTGTGCCAGAGAGGGTGACGCTTGAATCAGATAGAGCTTAAATTATGCGTAACTAAAGAAAAAGGTTTTGTCGCTGGTTATTGGTGGCTTGACTTCATAAAATGCTGTCCTATGGTAGGGCCTATGACACGAGTTCACTATGGGAACATAGAAATGAACAGAAAAAAAAATATATCTAGATGAGAAGCGAATTTTATGAAATGAAAGCTAGATAGAGCTTGCAATGGTTAAATTTTTGACATTTCCTTGAGATTTAGGTCAAGCTGTGTTTTGTTTGATTTATTTGAATAATGTTACGCAATCGTGGGAGCAAAAGGTAACTGAACTATTTTTTAATGTTTATTCAACAACATAATGGAACGGGAAATAGGTATATTCGTAGGAATAAAAATGCCAAATCAAACAGTTTTGCTGCAATAATAAAAATAAAAAGATAAAATATAAAATTGTGATTTCTGAGATCAAAATATGCGAGATCTGGTTTTCCCTCGCATGTCAATCGATTTTTTCAAGTCCACATTTTTAATATTCAAAAAATCATACCCGCAATCTGATGATGAGTGTTAGCGAAACAACATTATTTGTCGATCGTAAATTTGTCGTTCAATGTTTTCTGTTTTTTTTTTTTTTTTTGCTGGCTTTGCTTACTTGGTGTCAACTTAGCAATCGAGCCTCTGGAAAATGTAGAAAAACTTATTGTGAATGCTTTACTTACTTTACTGATTATTTTAAATTGGTCGCTCTATGTTTTATATGTTTATTGTTGCAAATTTGTTAAAATGTTATCAAAGCAAGGAACCTCTATCTGAAAATAGGGTAAAAACTTTTTATATTGATTTTTTATTGCTTTACAATTTACCGTTTATTGTCGTGCAATGTTTTCTAAGTTTTTGTTTTAAAAAAATTAAAAAAACATAGAAAACAATCCACGACAATAAATAAAATTATCACAACTAATTCAGAACTGCAGAACCCAAGGTGCAAAACTTTCAAACTTTCGCATCCATATAACGCAATAAGTAGTCCAAAGCGTTTTAGCAAGAATTATTTTCGTTTTTGTAGGATCGGAACTTCGAGTGACCGTTTTTTAACTCAAAAATTTGCAACGAGAGAGCACAATGAGAGAGCAAATACCTAATTTCCCCTCCTTTGGATAACTTGAGAATTTGCGAGCAATGTACATAACTATACTGTCAAAACCCCAACTGTCGTGTACGCCGCTTGACATCGGCTAAAAAATATAAAAAGAAGACATTTTGGTCTTCACTATCTGACTATAATGGCATTATTTCATCATATTTTCGTTAAAGATTTTTGAGAACATATGAATTAATAATGTAATTAAAAATGTATATGTAGTCACAAATAGAAATGATTCATGTCACCGTTTGGCGCCAAAACATACAAACTTTTTATAAAAAAAAGTGGTTCAGTATGTTTGTTAAAATTTTGGGAAGGAATTTTGAGAGAAATTTCCCCTTCTTTCAAAATTTCACAGGTTTTACACATTTTAGTGGAAAAGGGTACCAATCAAACCGCTATTCGTTAATGCTTTGGCATAATGGCATCATTCTTAATTTTTATCCAAACGAGTCGACTTATCAAAAGCTGCGCATTATGCGTATCTATAAACGAATCAGACATATGTTTAAAAACCAATAGTAACTTATTTAATATGCAAAGTTAGAAAAGTATAGGTCCAAGAATAGATCCCTGTGGCGCAGTGTCAAAAGCCTTTGAGAAGTCTAAGAGCGTTAGAAGTGTAATGTGATCACATTCCATTGCGATTCTTATTTCATCAGTAACAAAAAGTAAGGCGGAATTTCCAGCTGCGCTGTGGTCGGAAACGATAGGCTGACAGGAAGTTAACAGTTTGCTATTTGTTAGGTATTTTTGTATTTGCTTCAGAATGGTTTTTTAAAATACATTTGGAAGAAACGAAAGAAGTGCAAAGAAGATTTTGGCCGGCTTTTCTTACCCGAAAACTGCAGTGATACCAGCCTCAATCTTCCCAATCTAATGTTTCTGTGCCAAATAAAGCCAATTTTGAAAAAATGTCAAGTTAGCAAAACAACATTCACCGATCGAAAAATTATTTTTAATTCGGTAATAAGCCATTAATTAGTCGTGAATTAGTTGTGTTAGTTTCGAATTTGTCGTTCGATGTTTTCGATGTTTTCCATGTTTTTTTTTTTTTTTGCAAAAATGTGAAATTGGTGTCAACTAAAAAATGTGTGAAAGCTTCTTATTGTGAATGTTTTACTGCTCTTTAATTAGTTGTGACAAATTCAATTTTGTCTTGGAAAGTTTTCTATGTTTTTTTTTTTTGCTAAACTTTCAAATTGGTATCAAGTAAGCGAGGAATCCCTAGAAAAGGAATAAAAAAAAGCATTCACAATAAAAAGTTTGTATAGGTTTTCCAGAGGCTGCATCGCTTAGTTGACACCAATTTCAAATTTTTGCAAAAAAAAAAAAAAAAACATAGAGCGACAAATTCAAAATTGTCACAACTAATTCACGACTAATTATGGCTTATTGCCTAATTAGGATAATTTTTGCGATCGGTGAGCTTGACACTGATCAATTTTTCTTTTCAAGATATTAGCAACATTTTTCCGGGTTCTATATATAAATTTACAGTTCTCCGCCACTAAAAAAAACTGTATCTACTATTATTAAAGTTGGAAAGACAATACCGAAACGGATATTGTTACTTCAATAATTTTGTAAATTTTTATAAATATTCAATAGTTGCATCAATTATTGAACCAATTACACATCAAAATAAAAACCTTGTTGGAATTTACATAATTTTATTAAGCAAATGAAATTGGTACTTTCAATTACTATACACGCACGTTTACTTACTCACAATAATTATATTGTATTCCAGTAAAATACAAATTGGGCATCTCAGCTAAAAGAACACATTATCTGTCATTTATTTTAATTTAATTGAAATTATATTCCTTTGGCATTGCAATTGTGCGGTGATTTCAGGGAAATAAATGCACCACACGCAACTATGCTCCTAGCGGAGCAATATAATTTCGTTAATCACTCCAATCCAACTGTCTGTCCGCATTTACCTGTCCATCATTCTGCCATCTGTTTAGTAATTCGAGTAACTGAGAATTTTTCATACAAAAGAAAACCCAAATTATACTCGTTGAATGAATAAATTGGTAAAATACCGTGAACGGAATTCCGTGCATACGAATAACCAAAGTTGGTGGAGAATGAAAAAAAAAAAAAAGCTGTCAACGTGTCAAAAGCGAATTACTGGAATAGGCCAAGCCTTATCTATGAATATGCTTGCTGTTATAGCCACAACCAAAACACTCCCCTTAGCCACCTTAAGCCAGCCTTGATACCATCAGGCGCTTAGGGAGCGCAGGCTGCGTGTGTAGAAATAAAAAAAAAAATACCCAACCGCAATTCACGGCTTTCGAGCTAGCTACTTTGTATAGGCACCTAATCCAAATCGGTCCGGACAGCGGACACTTTGCATGCACTCTCTCTCTTATATCAATGACAAAATACCTGTCATCGCATCACGTGATCACGGATGAAGAACTCCACTGACGATGACGACAATGATGACGAGGCCAGCGATGTCAGCGTTTACTTACGACAGGCTCTCGTAATTATTTGGGACTTAATTGTGTGCCTCGAACTCAATTGAATTATGCAAATTGGAGTATAATTGCGCACCGCTGCTGCCGCCACACCGCACTGCATTTCGTTTTGTTTACCTGATTCTTTGGCCCTAACCACAAGACCCAAAGAAATGCATTTGCTTTCTGCAATTTACGATGGGATATAGCGGTTCCAGAGTGAGCAAGCATCAAAATCACCCTGGGGCGGCCATGGAGTCAGAGTTTGTGTATGGTGGTGATTAACCTGTGAAAACACTCCGACTATCTGTTTGTTCCTTCCGGAGAAAAGGCAAACCACATTTTATCAAATTAACTTAAAGGGCATTGGCTGCACCAGGACGACCGACCACGACGATGACGACGACCGACGACGTCGAACGATGGTGCGACCTTATAAAGCCTTTGACTTTAATCGACAGGGATCGCCACCGATTAGAGCTGTGTCAATCGTTCATTTTCAAAGATCGAATCAATCAATGATTGATTGCTTCAAAGATTCGGTCTTTTCAATCAATCAATATTTCAATCATTATGGTCAAAGATTAAATCGTTCACTATGTCAATCAGATTGATTCGGTCTTTGATTGTGATACGTTATAAACATGAGTTTTTTGCAAATATCTCAGAAACGGTTTGTGCTAGACAAAAATTTTATTCGGCAATATTATAGCTGACGGCATTTCCCACAAAAATGGTATATATTATTTTTTTCGTAGCATTAACCGTTAAAAAGTTACAGCAAATCGAAAAGTTAAAAAATCCCTTAAAAGGGGCCAAAGGTCATGAAAATGTGCTGTAACTTTTAAACGGTCAATGCTACGAAAAAAATAATATATTCTATTTTTGTGGGAAATCACCCCAGCTACAAAATTGTAGAATAAAGTTTTTCTCTAGCGCAAACCGTTTCTGAGATATTCGCAAAAAACTCTAAAAACTATTCTTACTGTGCTTCAAAGATTCGGTCTTTTCAATCAATCATTATGGTCAAAGATTAAATCGTTCACTATGTCAAACAGATTGATTCGGTCTTTGATTGTGATACGTTATAAACATGAGGTTTTTTGCAAATATCTCAGAAACGGTTTGTGCTAGACAAAAATTTTATTCGGCAATATTATAGCTGAAGGCATTTCCCACAAAAATGGTATATATTATTTTTTTCGTAGCATTAACCGTTAAAAAGTTACAGCAAATCGAAAAGTTAAAAAATCCCTTAAAAGGGGCCAAAGGTCATGAAAATGTGCTGTAACTTTTAAACGGTCAATGCTACGAAAAAAATAATATATTCCATTTTTGTGGGAAATCACCCCAGCTACAAAATTGTAGAATAAAGTTTTTCTCTAGCGCAAACCGTTTCTGAGATATTCGCAAAAAACTCTAAAAACTATTCTTACTGTGCTTCAAAGATTCGGTCTTTTCAATCAATCATTATGGTCAAAGATTAAATCGTTCACTATGTCAAACAGATTGATTCGGTCTTTGATTGTAATACGTTATAAACATGAGGTTTTTTGCAAATATCTCAGAAACGGTTTGTGCTAGACAAAAATTTTATTCGGCAATATTATAGCTGAAGGCATTTCCCACAAAAATGGTATATATTATTTTTTTCGTAGCATTAACCGTTAAAAAGTTACAGCAAATCGAAAAGTCAAAAAATCCCTTAAAAGGGGCCAAAGGTCATGAAAATGTGCTATAACTTTTAAACGGTTAATGCTACGAAAAAAATAATATTGACCATTTTTGTGGGAAATCACCCCAGCTACAAAATTGTAGAATAAAGTTTTTCTCTAGCGCAAACCGTTTCTGAGATATTCGCAAAAAACTCTAAAAACTATTCTTACTGTGCTTCAAAGATTCGGTCTTTTCAATCAATCATTATGGTCAAAGATTAAATCGTTCACTATGTCAAACAGATTGATTCGGTCTTTGATTGTGATACGTTATAAACATGAGGTTTTTTGCAAATATCTCAGAAACGGTTTGTGCTAGACAAAAATTTTATTCGGCAATATTATAGCTGAAGGCATTTCCCACAAAAATGGTATATATTATTTTTTTCGTAGCATTAACCGTTAAAAAGTTACAGCAAATCGAAAAGTCAAAAAATCCCTTAAAAGGGGCCAAAGGTCATGAAAATGTGCTATAACTTTTAAACGGTTAATGCTACGAAAAAAATAATATTGACCATTTTTGTGGGAAATCACCCCAGCTACAAAATTGTAGAACAAAGTTTTTCTCTAGCGCAAACCGTTTCTGAGATATTCGCAAAAAACTCTAAAAACTATTCTTACTGTGCTTCAAAGATTCGGTCTTTTCAATCAATCATTATTTCAATCACTATGGTCAAAGATTAAATCGTTCACTATGTCAATCAGATTGATTCGGTCTTTGTGATTGTGATACGTTATAAACATGAGTTTCTTGCGAATATCTCAGAAACGGTTTGCGCTAGAGAAAAACTTTATTCAACAATTTTTTAGCTGTGGCAATTTCCTACAAAAATGGTCAATATTATTTTTTTCGTAGCATTAACCGTTTAAAAGTTACAGCACATTTTCATGACCTTTGGCCCCTTTTAAGGGATTTTTTGACTTTTCGATTTGCTGTAACTTTTTAACGGTTAATGTTACGAAAAAAATAATATATACCATTTTTATGGGAAATACTTTCAGCTATAATATTGTCCAATAAAATTTTTGTCTAGCACAAACCGTTTCTGAGATATTTGCAAAAAAACTCATTACATGCGTGCTTCGGTCGTTTATTCAAAAACTGAAATGATTGACGTTGAGATTGATTGTGTCGATTTACTGTGATTGCAATCAATCATTCATTTTGATGAAGGGGTCACAAAGACCGAATCAATCACGATTGACACAGCTCTACCACCGATGGCTGATTCCTTTGCGTGTCCTTGTGGTCACAACACTCAATGGAAACGTTCTCTCTGTTAACCTACTAAATGACGAACCAATGTGTGCTCTCCGAATTTCGAAATTTTGTGGTTTTGACAAATTATCAGTGCGCTCGATGGACAGATGCTGATGACGCGCTGTCGGAAATAACCAACACGCAATCATATAACAATAAGTTGGTCACCTAATAAAGATATGTGAAAGCGCGAAATTTGTGAAAGGCCCAACTGGATATATCTCTTATTTGTCCTATAAAATTAGTGTGTTTTGATCTAAAATTTGACAATTCTGATCTTTGTTTCTTTGATTGAATTCTTGATTCTTTGATTGAATCTTTTGCGTTTCTAGCTTTTCTTCCAAGAAAATATGCGTTTCTTTTATTTAGCCTAGGTAGCACTTTTGATAAAACCTTCCTCAAGAATATCAAAATCCTAAACCTTGCGTGTGCAGTGCATGGTACAATAAGGTTCCGTTTGTTTTATTTTCAACTGACATTTTGCTTAAATCCTTTTATATGGTTGCAGCAAAAGTGATAGATAGATACATAATGATGTGTTTCAACCAACACCGCACACAAAAACCTTGTTTTATGAAAGTTTTCGGATAAGCCGTCTCTAGCCTCACTTTTTACAATTTTTGGTGAGCAGCTGCATTTTGAACGTCCACCATTGCGATTGGAGGACTCTGTTTGTTGGTAGATGGTAGAATGCAAAACTACTACTATAATTTAGCTCAGAGCAAAAGAATGCGAAAAATTTCAAAACGGGTTAAAGTCGACAAGATTACAGGAGCGGACTAGGGCTATGTGCGCACAGTAGTGTGAAAGTTGAGGCCAGCAGCGTACAGCGTTTGCATGCGAGAGATGATGATGACGTTGGAAGAAAGTACGCCCGGTGATTGGAACCTCGGTATAATGTGCCCCATCCAAAGGAAAGGAGATGCTCTGAACTGTGCCAACTATAGAGGTATGAGTCGCATACAAAATCCTGTCATCTATACTGTGTGATCGCTTAAAACCGTTAAAACGATCTATAAGTGGGGCGAGGCAAATCAACCATCGATCAAATATTCACATTTCAACAGATTTTGGAAAAAACCCAGGAGTTTTAAATCGATACACACACCACCCTTTTATCGATTTCAAAGTCGCATATAATAGCGTAGACAGAGACGAGCTATACAGAGCCATGTGCATGTCGCATCTCGGCATTCCTGCCACACTCGTCCTCTTGAGCAGGATGACGATGGAGAAATCTCGCTGCTCCGTCAAAGTAGGTAAGAACAACACCGAACCCTTTGATGTCGAGAAAGGTTTAAGGCTGATTTCTAATGGCGCGTTCGCGTTAGAGACGCTTACTTATACGTTTAGAAGCTTTACGAACGCGTCGACATGACAGACGACTTGAAGAGAACCTGAAAATCAAAATGAACCTACATAACTGTAATTTCGAATTCCTTTCAACAAACTATTCCATTATTTTTTAAACAAAATCGATTTTTTCTTTCAATAAAAGGAATTTTTCCAGAAAAACCGATTTTTTCTTCTAAATAAATCGATTTTTTGTTGAAAGTAATTCGACCATTAGTTTAAATGTCAAAACGCACGCTGAAGTTCATTTTTTTCAACTTTAACGTTGAGGTAGCTTATGTTACGTTGGTTTGTGTACATGCTAATAGGTGCCAAATCGTAACATAATACCCAACGCGTCATTGTAAACAATTTGCTTAAATTTGCTATGTGTGAGCTTTCGCTTTGAAAGAAAAATCTGTGAAAGCGACGCCCAACGCGGCATTGGAAATCAGCCTTTAAGGCAAGGCGACGCGTTATCATGTAACCTATTTAATATCGTCCTTGAAGCAATTGTACGCAACTCGCAAGTCAACAACAGAGGTACAAATTTTTCAAAAGTCCGTTCAACTACTTGCTTATGCAGATAATATTGACATCGTTGGGAGAACAAGCGAGCTTGCAAGTATTAAATCGGATGCGGCGAAAATTGGATTGGATGTTAATAAGGACAAGATGTAGCATATGCTATCATCGAAGAAAGATCCAAGCAAAACCTCACGTTGAAGTCGTCAAAGACTTTGTCTACCTGGGCTCCTCGCAAATTGATATCAGTGCAAAGATCAAACGAAGAATAACTCTTGCCAATCGCTGTTTCTTTGGGCTAAGAAGAAATTTGAATAGTAAAGCCCTCTCTCAACGAGGAAAGGAGATTTTATACAAGACTCTAATCATCCCCAGTCTTGCTGTATTGGGCAGAAACATGGACCCTGTCAAAACCGGATGAGAATCTGCTTGGGTGCTTTGAAAAGAAGATTCTTCGGGTGAATTTCGGTCCAGTCTGTATCGATGGAGTATGCAGGAGAAGATTCAACAACTATAATTTCGGGCTTTACAGCGACGTCGACTTGTTCAAAAACCTGAAAATACAACGGCTGAGATGGCTGGGACACGCGGAGCGTATACGGACATCGTTGCTCTAGCTCAACTCATCAGCCTGACGAGGCGGGATAATAGTTAAACTTCACAACATTTTATGCATATCAAAACTTTATAGAATTAATAACAGGTTATTGCTATTCAATTTTATACTGTCTTCGATCCAGCCTTGCACTCAAAAGTAAATTCCTTCAACGACTATGCAAATGCTTTGGCTTATACTTCACATGTTGTGTGTTCTATTTTGTGGTGCATTTAGGTGAACTCTGTTACTGATAAGCACATCCTAAGAGGCATGAAAAATTACCCACTATAGAAAGTTTCTGCAACAGAGCAGCGCGGCAATGTCATCAACAAAATCCACTTGCACCTCAGGTGAAAGATGCTCAAAAAAAAGTATAATCTCTGTTCTTGATGCTCGTGAAGTTTTAGTTTGAAAAAGTTGAAGACATAAAGACTTCCATGTGACACTCATTTGCATGATCCGGCACTCTAAAATTCCTTACCGCACTAATCATAGCCATAACTCACGGGATAAACATCCCTATGTCAGCTTAAGCGCCCGATTGCAATTACATTATCTCCGAGCTCCCCGCTCCAACATGCACTACTCCAAACTCTCTTCTCTTCTTGATGATAATAAAGCCCGATCAAGGTCCTCTATCATTAGAAATCCATCAGAGATAGAAGTCCTATCTCTGCTCCACAAGCAACAACCGACACGGGTTGATTTGATCAGCTGCTCCTGCTGCTTTAGTTCGCTGCAAATTTGCTTGTTGCTTGCTCGCAGTTTTCAACGAATGAAAAATTAACCCTTTATCAGCATTTACTGTAATTTTAGGTTACAACACTACTGGACTCTTTGGCTGTGCATCCGTTGCTTGCTGGCTGCTCCCCCTCGCGGATTATTTATTGCTGCGCGTTTACGAATCCATTACGGTGAATTTTTCATTCGGCCAGAGTTCGCGATGTCTGATAGTGGCTTTGGCTGGTTGGCCGGAGACGGAGAAGTTTTGTTTGGCCCTTTTGGTCTATGTTTTGCTGCTGCTGCTGCTACTGCTGTATGCTGGAGATCCTTTCGTATATATGTATGTATATTCGGTTAGTAAGATTCTTAATGGCATAATTTCTGTCCCTATGGCCAGCCGAAATAGCAATGTCGGGGCTTGCCAATCCTTGGGCGCAATGGTGGCGCGGCGAAGTTTGGCGGGAAATCATTTTCGAAATTATTGTTATTGTATAATGTTGTTGTATAGGTACGCGTATTTTCATTTCGCAAAATTAAACGGTGGGCTGGACTCTCTTGTCTCTCGGTGGTTGTCCATTTTGTGAATAAAGTAGTTTTTTTTTTTTGCTCTTCAATGAATGTGGGACTTATATTTTTTTATTTTTGCTTAATACAAGTGCGTCTTTCTAAAGGTTTCAACTCAAAACAGATTTATACAACATTTATATTGGAGGAGGTGGGCAGTTGTAATTAGGCTTCCGGTTAAATTGTGTAGAAGGTATAATTTCATATCAACTCGTTTAATGAGAAAATACCGGGGAATTAAGTTAATCGGTGTTGTTGCTTTGCGAGAAGATAACTGCCAATTATTAATGTTATTGTTGCTGGAATTTTCTGTTGATAAAACAAAAAAACTGCAAAAAGAGGAATGCTTTAGCAAAATTAAATAATTAAAAATTTAAATCGTTCAAGCCGGCCAATGCTTTTGGTCTTCTATATAGGAACATATTATTATAACTTCGTTATTGTATTCACTTATTATTTTTAAATTGAATATTTTTTTTTTATAAAATTTAAAGTCAGCAATTCATTTTGAGATTGAAAAATGAAGGATACTCTATTTTTTTTAACAATTGTAGCATTTTTGCTTTTGAAAAATTACGAAAACACGGCAACACATACGCACAATGATTTCCCTACCTGTTTAAAGATTCTAAAACCAACAAAAAAAATCAGATAACAAATTGTCTACTTAAAAAAAATAGCATTATGTGTACGTGACCTTCAGTCCCGGATTTTCCAGGACTGTGCCGTATTTCTAAACCCTGTCCCGTATTTTTTTTTTAAATAAGTGTCCCGTATTTATAGCTATTTGTTCCGTATTTTCACATTTCCTCATATTTTTTTTATTAAAGCCTAGTTTATAGATCGAAGCGAAGTGAAATTTTCATACAAAAAAATATGTTTTTTCCCGGGCGTGAAAAATACAATAAAAATAAATGCAATTATTTAAGCGACAAGGACGAAGAAATATGATTCGAAGTACATAAATATAATTCAATTCTAAGCCAAATATAAAACAAAATTTATTTTCATTGCAAACCTTTCGACAGGAGATTTATTGATGTTTCATTTCGATTTGGATTTAACTTCGCGTTGATGTATAAACTAGGCTTAAAATGTTAAATTTAATTACAAATTAAGCTGTCATGAATTTGAAAATTATTTAAAAGAAAAGGACAAAATTTTCAAGGAATTTTTTTTCAGTAAAGGAGTATTGCAGAAAAACAAAAAATTTTACGTTAAAATCTTTGTTTAATGTTCATTACGAAATTTTATGATTTTGGTAGCATATGTTTTTTGCAACTTTCCAAATGGTTTAAAATAGTTTTAAGTTTTCTGAATTGTTTTTTGTTCGGTCTTTCTACATTGGCGATTAATACAAAAGCTTATTGCGAGAGTCTCTTCACAATATAAAAGTGAAAAAGACATAATTCATACTGTTGTTAAGCCTATAGTACGCATACGCAGATCGCGCTAAAATTTATCTTCCATACAAATTTCCTCCAAAGATAAATTTTAGCGAGGATATTTAGCTAGGCAGTACGCAGTTCACGTGCTAAATTCAAAAAGTCTCCACTTAATTTAGCGCGCGAAATAATGCTCAACGCATTCTTTCACAGATAAATTTTGACATTTGTGCTCTTAGCAAACGATTGTAGAGATAAAGAATTGTAGGGATAAAATTTAGTTTAGCTTGAACTGCGTACCTGGCTTTACTTTAAAAATCTGTTCATTAATATTTTTCTAATTGGATATTTCTCAATTTGTATTGATTATTTCATTGATGAAGTGCTCTGCAACGATATAGTTCTACGACATTTTTGTTCTCAATAGAACACAAGACGAACGTTTTCAACGTTATCGAATGACAATGCGCACCGTCATTGCCAACAGCATAAACGTCAAACACATTTTCGTTCAAATCCTTTCATTCGTTCTATTTTGTCGGTCAGAATCGATCAATTTTATCGATCGTTAAACATTAAACGACATTTATTCGTTATTTTTTATTTAACAACCAAAATATTCACTAGAAATAATTTATATGGTAGAGCAACGTTTACCGGGTCAAGGCTGTTTCACAATGCGACGAGAAAACGAGACGTCAGCGTGACGAGATCTCTTCACAGTTGTTCTCTCTTTAAAATGAGTTTCAAACAACGAAATAATACATAATAAAGTAGTTATCGTCGTCACTTTGCGTCTTTTTTTTTTCTTCAATTTTTCGAACTTTAGACTAAATGCACCATGTGCCCTGGGTGGGCTCTCGAAGCTTGTGTTGGAGTTGGAACAGATGAAGAAGTCACATATCTGTGACTTTTGTAGATAGGTTGCATTTTTAAGGAAAAAAACGGTGTTGCCCCCAATAAACTTTGATAGAGCGGTCTTGCCCCCATGTGGGGCAATGTTTCCTAAAAGTTTATTATCTTTTTTTTGAGTAATTTATTTATTTTTATAATAACTTAAGTTCTTAGAAGAAATGTAAGCCTAAGTGAATAAAAACTTTATAATTATTAAAAGACGTTTCTTAATGGTTTTCAAGGAAGTCAAACACTAAAGGCGCGGTCTTGCCCCACTTCCCCTATGTATTATTTCAGTGTTTAAAATTCTTTTTTTAAAAGAGAACAACTGCAAAGAGATCTCGTCGTCGTCACGCTAACGTCTCGTTTTCTCGTCGCATTGTAAAACGGCCTTCGGCTAGCTTTAATATAATACACTGTGGAATAGTTTGATATGCATTTTTTTATAAAATTAAATAGCCTATGCAGCATATTTAGAATCGCTAAACAAAGTTTTATATTTGTGTGAAGCTTAAAGGGCATATTTTTAACAGCTATACTGGTTCAAAATCGCGAATCCAAATGGGGCACATTTTACTATTAAAATAAAAAAAATAAATTTGATGGCACAACAGCTCATGAAGAACTAGGGCCTAGTGACTTACAACTCTCAACCATTCCTGTGTGCGTGTCTGCAGGAATGGAGGGGACCTACAGTTTATTGCCGAATCCGAACGGCTAACGAGCGGCACTTTTCTGTGACAGGAGATACTCTTGGAGGATTTGTCAATTCCTCGCAAGAGGCAGTAGCCGTTTTTTCTTTTTTTAAATAAATAGGTGGCGAGGCTGGGGCTCGAACCTTAGACCTCCGGCATGACAGTCCATCGCACTAACCATCACGCCACGGCTACTACACATTTTTACTATTATTTTCCTTAAAAAAAAAATAAAATGCATTTATCCCAGAACTAATTAATATTAAAATAAGAAAGCGCCATTTTTTGTACGATGGTCATACTGCTGACCGCTTATAAAAAAAATATTTTTCAAAATAAAAAAAAGAAACAATTTTCCATTGATCACGCAGGTCTAACGCCATCGTCAATTAATATGAAAGAAATTTGTTCTTATTGAAGAAAAAACAAACTTGTTATTCTTAGAAAGTAGTCCCATAACAATAACAAATTTTATTTTTCCTCCTTATAGACACCAAAGTTGTTGCGACAAAATATTTATGTTCACCAAACGACGCACACTTCGTGAGCAAGCTCAACCTTAACTTTAAAAATAACATAAATCAAGTTCTGATTATATCTACCACCCAGGACAGGACAGGACAGTAGTCAAAGTGACTCCAAATCTGAATCAGACGCCTATACAATAACGCAACGTCCAAGACCCCTACACTACCGCGACCACACTAGAAAATTTCTCAACTTCTAGAGCCATATCGGATAACCGAATTGGTGTTCAATATGTTCTTCGACATGGTGCTTATGAAACCGGAATCAAGTGTCGAATTGCAGCAAAGGCGTGGCCCCAAAAGCTATCGCTTATACTTCTGTTCCGCATTATGATCATCGAAATTGTCCGCTCCCAGTGCCAATTTCAAAGATCAGCACTTAAGCAAGAGCGCCAACAATAACAACAGTAACAGCAATAGCAACAACAACAACAACAACGACATCAACAACAACCCACAACTACAGAACCCAGGCCAAAAATGCACTCCAATTATGTAGTCCGGTGTTGAATTACACGATCGCAGATCACCATGGCTTGGCCCCGAAAAAAATAAAAGTTTCTGCCTCCTGACAACGCCAATTGCGAGTGCCTTAGCCTTGAAACAACGGGGAATAAATCGGCAAAGGTGCTCCTACGGGCATTCTGGAGTCGAAATCGAACCGCTGCGCTGCACTGGGCTGCTGTAGTGCAATCTTGTACATCCTTAGCGCGGAAGCGCAATCAATGCTTACTCCATCTCATTTCATCTGAGGCAGAATATGGGCGCATGAGGTGGAACACGCCAGCCAGCATTTAGATCCTCAAGCAAATTCGAATTACATCGTGATTTGGAGCGGGCAAGACCAGGGCAGCAGTGAAGCAGAATCATTTTGCTTTGATCTCGTTTTGTGGAGGCCGGCAATTCGACGTTTGGGTTGGGTTGGGTTGGCTGGCGTTCGAGTCGGGGGCCTGATATGGTCCGTGTGTGCAAGAAAATTAGTTTCCTGCAAAACTAATCAAGTGCATCGATGATGATGACGGTGATGATGACCATGATGCAAGAGCCACGACGACGTCGCTCGGCCAAGATGATAGCACTGGCACTGGTTGGGTTTGGTTTAGAGAATCGTCGAAGTCGACGACGACTGCGACGATGAGAATACCACAAGATAAGGAGAGGCCTTTTTCCGAGCGAGCCTTGTGCCTCGATGGAGGTGCAATTCGTGAAGTAATTACTATAATTACCTTTGAGGTAGATTTAGCAAAATGATGGTCGTTGTTTTGGTCGAAGGCTCTTCGTCTTCGAATTAGAGGGGTTGAACAAATGTTGTTATGTATTTTATTTTTGCCAATCTAAGACTTGCATGGCTCCTCCATAATTTCTGCATCTCGTTTAAATTGTTTTCAAGGTTTTAGGTATAAGTATTTGTTTCAGGCATCAGGGTCTTTGTGTACATCGGGCTGCGTATTTTTTTTCAACATGGCTGAAAATATGGTGGATCAGCAGGTTAGGTCTTTAAATTTCGAATTTGGATTGTAAAAGTAAGAATACTTTTTTTTTAGTTTGTTGATGATAATGAAATGTTGCCATATTCTTTGGGAGAATAATACAAATAAATTTTCACCGAATCGAGTTCCAAAAGGAGGATTGCCGAAAAAGTATCAGGTTCATAGCATCAAAAACAGAAAAATTTTGAATTCCAAAAATAAAAATAAAAAAAATATAGATAGAACTAGCTGACCCGGCAAACGTTGTTTTGACATATAAATTATTTCTAGTGAATATTTTGGTTGTTAAATAAAAAATAACGATTAAATGTGTTTGAATGTTTAACAATCGATAAAATTGATAAAATAGAAAGATCGTTTATCGATAAAATAGAACAAACAAACGTGAAAACGTTCGATATTCTTGTGTGAGAAGAAAAGTATTGCCACACTATACCAGTGCGGAGCACCTTAGAAATATCGGTGCAATTAAGCATATTTCACGGCGCGTAGCTAGTTGGGTCGTTTGGACACCCAGGTAGATGTCTCAAAGAAATGGAACGTAAGTGTAAATCTAAAGTGAAATATTAAAATTGAAACTGAAAGTGTGCTGTTGTTGTGCGTCGCAGTTCTGTTCTAGAAATTTTTCGGGCCCTATTTCGGATGCAGCTGTACCGGGCCGGTTACCTCAAGAACAACGACAGAAGAGATGAACCTGAGTTTAACGTGGACACCTGCCTATTACGGCCTAATTCCACGGGAGGACTACCTTCCATAACGTATAGTTGATCTTGTCAACCAACAACCTGGTCGGGCTTTTGCTGCACCATCAGTTGCAATTTAGAGACATGTAAGGCTGTTACTCCATCCGTGCTTTGGATCAAGGCCTATCTGCATCTCTAGTATTCGAGATCCGAAAGTCAAGAAGTACCATTACCATATTATGCTGATGCAATTGCCGTGAAACCACAACCCGGCGATGCTCCCATTAGGGGGCCAACCTCATGTACGATCTAATCGGCCAATTAGCGAGGAGGATCATACCCCGTCGTACCTAATTTGGGTTGTTTACGGAAGTTGAGAGGATCCGGCATCCGGGTACATAAGGCACCGGCACCACTCAGAACGACCAGGTCTCTTTTCTGCCTTACCAATTAGGAAAGATATTCCTACGTGAAACCTCCAACCCGATACCGATATTCAAGATCAAAGCCGTATTTTCACTTAGTCGGGTAACACCCAGGTTTGCCAGATAAATCTGAACACCTTTCATTATACATGACTCTTATGGGAGTCATGCTTTAATTTTTGGAATGGCGGGTGCGTCTCCACCCCAAGTCTTCGCCATTTCCCCGTACACCAAGGATAAGACATTCCTTAACAAGACTTCGGTCGTTCTAACATACTCTGTTCAATTTCTTCTCATCATTAGATTAAGAATATTTTTTACTCTCTTCATCATATGCAGATACGACCTTACGCATCTTACCTGTTACCGACTTCCACCACCTGGAGGTAAAACATAGGTACTTCCAGGTCCCGCTGATTAGAGCACGGCTAGCCGCACTCAGTCCAGTGGGCCCTAGTTGGAAGCCCAAGAACAACGACAGGGGACACAACTTATATGCCGCTAAGGATAGATTCCATGTGGATATCGAGCAAATACGTAAAGGTTCCAACGTGTTTGGCATTACGCCGCCGTGGGAAAATATGGTCTTGCCGAGCCCGAGTATATGATGACGATCCATTCTTTGTTAAAAGGGATATGTTATATGGGGATGGAATGACAGAAAGAAGAATGTATAGTACCGTATTTTTTGTCAGTCCGTCTTTAGCCAAAGCAAATAAGCTCGATGGTTTGCTCGAATTACTCCTTCTGCCACCACGAATGAGGTGGTGGTAGTAGGGTGAAATGTGGGGTTATAAGTTTTGTTTTATTTCAAATCTAAAAAAAAGAACAAAAAAAATTTGCGTCAAAAAAATAGAAATTTTTTTTCTGTATATGGTCACCCCAATCGCCTAATGGCATGAATTATATTTTAAAACCTATTCTCCTAGCTAACAAATATATAAAAAAAAATCATAAGAATCGGTCCAGCCGTTTCGAAGGAATATAAAATAAAATGGCTACTGTCTTTTGCGAGGAATTGATAAATCCTCCAAGAGTATCTCTTGTCATAGAAAAGTGCCTCTCACATTAGCCATTCGGATTAGGTAATAAACTGTAGGTCCCCTCCATTCCTGCAAGCACACACACAGGAATGGTTGAGAGTTGTAAGTAACTAGGCTCTAGTTTTTCATGAGATAGGAAAATGTACATATACATCTTTAAAGCCGGGCATAGTTTCAATTTCAAGTTATAATGCCGGATAGATTGGACAAATTTAGGTAAAATTATTGAATTTGTGTGCATTGCCGAAGACTAAGGTAGCCATAGTGCAATATATTTCCGATTTCTACGAATTTCAGTCCAAAGTTCTGTCGAAAAAATAAAGACTTCATCATGCAAACTTTCATTTTTTATCAAGAAAGCCTTTTTTAAGATATAAATAAAGAAAATACTTTCGTCTCAAAACATGAAAGAAAGCTTTTCATTCTTAATTATTCTTCTTCTATTGAGAATCCCCATTTTTAAGGCCTTAACTTGTTTCAATTTGTGCTAAACAAGAAAAACTTAACTCCTTGAGTCTTAAGTTTTCATCCTTCGACACCTCAAAACGTGTCGCGTCAAATCCCCAGCTTTTGTTTTCCGGAAGTTTTTAAGAAACAAAACTTTCACCAAACAAGAAATCATAACAACATCTTCTAATCGGTTTCCTACCCTTGACTCGTCGTCGATGATAACAAAAGAATCTTTACTACTATACGAAGCCCTCATCTTTTTCCATTTAAACAGACCAAGAAGAACAGAACTGGAACTCCCACTGTGCAAGCCATCACCATCATCATCATCATCTTTCCGGCCGCCTAATCTCAATGACCACTTTGGGGAAAACTTTAGCTCATATCCGGTGATAGAGGAATTAGCTTCAAGATCCGCCAGCATTGTTCCGTTATTTCATACATCTTAGGCCTCTGATGTTTTCCCGGAGTATGAAAAATAGAGATGATATCATTTCACATTGATGGCCGTTTTTGTTTTGTCTCCGGCGGAGTGCGGAGTGTGCGAGCGATACTAACACTTGTTGGTTTTTGGCATAGTAAACTTTCGATTGGAAGCGTTTTCGATCCCATTTCGTGTGGTTTTCGGGTCGAAAGATATCTATAGGCAATGGGAATTCAGTTCACGCCATTGAAATCCAGTGAAGCGGCAATACGAAGTAATTCCACTCTTCCACTTGGCTGAAGCTACTGTTTTCTCTCTCTTCAAACAAGAGCTGAGTTGTAGAATGTTAATAGCGGTGGTGGTGTGGTGTATAATAGGACACAACAAGTCTAACGTGATAGGATTCGATGAGTGGCAAGGATAATTTGGAGTTTTTAGTGCGTGAAGCGATGAATTTTTAATTGAGAATTGGGTGATGAATAATATTGGAAACATCTCCCCATTCCAAGGGTTGGTTTGGTTTATGCTGCTCGTCCTTCGAGATTCCGTTTCGATTTAATTAAAAAAAAAAAGAGAAAAAAAGAACCTAAAAGAACAAAACAAGCATCTCAGACAATTTGCTTTGGTAAAATTGGAAAAGTCCTTGTTTCGCATTGTTTTTCTTTCTCCATGAATAATTCAACGATGTTTGTTGTTTATATGCGTGTTCTGTCATTAAAGATGTCTCTCACAATCCACCCATCCACCCCCCACCCTTAGCCATATCAGCAACGTGCGTGTATCGGTGTTTGCTTATCATGTAAATTGCTGCGAGCAAGCTCTGGAGACTGTAAGACAAGCTAAGGAAATGAATTATAGATATTCGTTTTGCTATTTTAAATCTCCATATACTCGTACACACATACGCACTACCACCGCACCGCAGGCAGGAGTGCCTCATCCGAAAAGGGATATCAGATAAACATGCGAATTTCGCACACTTATCATAGCTCCCGTTCCCGTTTGCGCTGAGTGTATCCTTTTCTTTTTGCGTTTTGTCATCGGTTGGCAAATTTTCGTCGTCGCCCTCCGCTCCAAAGACGCCATACCGAGGATGACAACGACTACGATGCGGCGACGTGTCGACCAGAAATCCCATGAGAGATTCCAAAGAGCTGATAATTCATATGTGGGATTCTTTTCTGGAGGAAACATTTTTTCACCAGCCCCGTAACGTATATAACCCTCTTTCGGAGAAAGTATCAAGCCTTGAGATGGGATGACACATGCAATGGGTTTGGGGCGGGGGTGGTGTTCGTTTGTTCGTTAAGGCGGAAGGATCCGGTTTTGTTATATTTTTCCTTATTATATGGAAAAGAATTCGTTTTTATTTTACAAAAGATTTAGTTTTTGTAAAATTTATGTCATTTTTGTTGTGCGTTTTTGCTAGGACTGTTGGAGATCGGAGAAGCAGAAGTATGCGAGTCTTCAATGATACGGGGATGATTATGATGAGTTTCCGGCTGCAGGAAGGCTTTTGTTGTTCATATCGCATAGCAATTTATGTGGGAAGTGTAAAATATGTTTTTATGTGCTGGGTTAATTCTTCCAATGATAAAGGGATAACAATAATTGTTAGTCTTTTGGGTTATTTCATATGGAATTAATAAGAAAGGACTTTATTGCTGATGGCGGATTAAGGTACATAGATATATATAGGAACAACAATCATGTGGGGGAAAAGAAATTCTCTTAATAAACAAAACATATTATTTTGCTTCACATCATCTCGAAAGCACCAAGGTATATTTTCATAAAGTCTGAACGCGGAACTTTGATAAAACCTTTTACATTCAGTTCTCGAAAAAATTCAAGCCGAGTTTCCGGTATTTTGAAATAAATTAATTTGAATTTCTTTGAAAATACATAGGCATGCACCTACCCCAAATCCTACAGTAGGTCAAGCAGGGGGGTTGCAGGGGGCAGCATGCTCCCCATACATACCTCACTATTTATACGCCGCCGTAATGCTGGATGCTTTAGGATTTACCGGTAATTTCTAGAATTTAATTATTTCGGTTTTTTACAGTAACATTATTATGAATTGTTTTTTGTTTAGCGGATATTTTCGCAAGAAACAAAAAACTAAAACCCTTATTTCGCCCGATAAAATTGTCATCGAAGCATATTTTGCAATTTAATCGATTTTAATATTGTTTCAGTTTAAACAATTAAATTTCAGAGTTTTCCGACCAGCACGCGCCCCAAATTGCTCCCACAGCACCGGACAGCAAGACTTCGTTTTGCGCGAGAATGTGTTAACTGGACTGCAGAGGAAGGAAGGGATGTCTTAACCTAAGATGAAAGCAGAATAGGTCTCCGAAGTCCAGATGGACGTCAGCGTGTCTACAGGCGAAAAAATGAAAGGTTTTCTCCATGCACGATAACCGAAACAGTGGGTTACCAAGGAGGGTCTATAACGGTTTGGGGAGGCATCAGTTATGAAGCTCGCACGGACCTTGTTGTGTTCGATAGAGGCAGTGTGAATGCTCAGATATACGTGGAAACCGTTTTGCAAGACCATGTGATGCCTTTCGCACCAAATTTTGGTGAACAATTTCTGTTAATGCATGACAACGCACTCTGCCATACCTCAAATTCTGTAACTAACTACCTAAATGAGGTCGTGATACCAGTTTTGCCATATCCATCTTACGGTCCAGATCTCAAACCTATCGATCATATCTTTAGGACAACCTTAAAAGACGTGTCCGAGCGAGAACACATGTCTCTACCACTCTAGGAGAGCTTAAGACAGCTGCAGTAGAGGAGTGGCACAACATCCCTCAGTCGGATGTTCAGGACATGATTGACGGATTGTCAAATCGGCTCCACGAAGTAATTAGAGCCTGTGTCGCAGACACCCATTATTAAAAATTAAGTTTTTCAATAATTTTACCACTTTTTTAACAACAAAAGATAACATCCTTTTCAGTATTTTGTGTTTTTGTTTGTTTTTTTGTGTTAATTCTTTAATAAACGTGGTTTTTTCTCAGAATTTTGTTTTTTTTTTATTTTTCAAACTTTGCTTTCAACATTACTTACACCCAATGTAGTCTAAACTTGACGGTTTCTTTAATTTTACAGAAATACGAGGTGGGGGGTTAAATGTGCCTGTGAGTGTAGTTTCGGTTTTAAAGATGTCCGAAACCTCTTTTACTGTTTATACTCCGTAGTTTTGTTATATCTTTGAGGACTTATTTCATTTTTTGTTTGGGGACTTATTTCATGCGCTTTTGGGTAATCATTTCATCTTTGAATTTGGGGACTTAAAAAATAAAAATTTTGGAGACTTATTTCATTTATGGATTGTGGGGTTATTTCATTGGGGAGTTATTTCACAGAGCCTTTTGAATGTTGAAGCTCATTAGTTCACGAACTTGTTCAGTATTTCTAGTTCATGTATGAACTAAAGAGCTAGATTGCTGTGAGTAGTTCTAGTTCATGAAAGAACTAAAGAGACAGATTGCTGTAAGTGGTTCTATAGTTTAGAAGTTCTAGTTCATGAACGAACCAAGGAGCAATTGCGGTTTTAGTAGGATCCTTCCAAAGTTACGACTTTTTATTATATGTATATTTGGTAGGTTTCAGGACTGTGTCAATCAGGAACGAATCGATTTTTTTGATCCGATCGTCAAAAAGTTTTGATGATTGGAATCACATATTTTCATTTCAATCGATCCAAATCTGAATCATTTTCTATCCCAATCTAAATCATTTCAATGAATCTCGATTTTCGATATCAATCTCTGGTCCAGTACGAATAGACGAAAAAATGCCAAAGAAAGAAAAAAAAATTAGAGGCTGAAATTTGGCATGGAAGTTGGTAATGGGACTCTTTAAAAACTGAGAGAGTTCCTCAACGATCCAATGACCGCTAGGTCATTTATAAGGGGTCAAAGGTCATAAAAATGAGTTTTTTGCAAATATCTCAAAAAATTAGAGAATTATTTTATTCCACAATCTTATAGCTGAGGCATTTTCCCACAAAAATTATCTTAACGGTTTTTTTCGTAGCATTAACCGTTAAAAAGTTAGTCTAAACATAATGAATATGAATTTTTTTTTCAAAATTTTGAGTTTGAAAATTAATTTTTCAAAAAGTGTTCACTAAAATAATTTGAATTAAAAACAAAATACAAGAATGGATTTTTGGCTTAAAAATACGATACAGCATGACTATGTTAGTGTTGCCGTTGTTTTTTTAAATGTTTATTTTCTATTTCAAGCCAATTTTGTAGAATATTGTCTCTACCGCCTAGGGGGATAAAGACCCCCTTTCCATGCGCTTTTTTCTTGTCTCGACTAAACCTATACGCCCTATGCTTTTATTGCATTTTGTGCAAAACATTGTTTAGTATAGTAATTTAACACTGATATTATCCTGATGTAAATGGAAAATGGTACAAGTCAGAAACTATATTCACTAAATTAATTGCATTAAATGTAAATATTTATGAAACAAAAATAGAATTATGTTATAGGTCTTAGGACATTCTGTATTACAGAACTCTTTTTTGAATTTTTTATTTCCCTTTCAATTTAGCGTACAGTAAAACCCGCTTGAGAGAAACCCGCTTCAGGGAAAACCCACTTATCTGAAACACTTTTTTCATCCCCGAGTATTTTTCGACCACTTACCTTTTAAACACTCCGCTTAAGCGAAACTCGCTTAAGTGAAAAACCGGTATAGGTTATACCTGAAACATATTTTCAGTTCAATTTTATATTTTTCATTGAAAAAAAAAAACTCTTAAGTGAAAAAAAAAAAAAAAATTGGATCGCACAGAACCAAACATTTTCTGAATGGTTTCTTACTTACTTACTTTCTTTATTTTTCACCTTCACTATTTTTACCACGAAAACGACATTTGAATTTCTGATTATTTCACAAACGTTTACATTTACATTTTATAAACAAATTGCTTTGTCCTCTCAAACAAAAATCTTAAACAACATTTCAAATGGCTCAACAGGTAGGTATACGTATTTTGACATTTTATTAAAAAGAAAATTACATTTTCATAATTCAAAGATAAATAAAAGATAAATTCAATTGTTTCTAGCATTAATTCTCCGCTTAATGCAAATTTTTAAATCCGCTTAAGTGAATTTTTTTTCACTTATCCGCTTAAGTGAAATTTTTTGCCACTTAAGCGGAGTTCGTTTAAGTGAAAAACCCGCTTAAGTGAAAGAAAGACTGTGCCATTTTGCAGTTTCTCTTAAGCGGGTTTTACGGTATATGTATAAGTTACCTTATATTTTCATTTTTCTCGGAATCATTTCGAATGGACCTGTGCTGTTTTTACCCTGGACCATTCAGCTAAGTTTTACTTGAAAAAATTAAACAGATAGGTGTGTATACAATTGCTTTATTGTCCCGATGAATACTACATAAACCTACGAATCACTTTCTTAGATACTGAAAATTTCAAATTCATCGCACAAAAACGGCTGTTGAAGTCATCGTCGTCGTTGTTATTGTTATTATATCATTTTTTACCGCCAATGAGAAGTTCCCTGAAGGCATTTTGCTTTTCTTTCTCGTTAATGTCTCTTGAAGCTAAACCTTCACGGTTGGATACTTTTTTGATTCCAAACTCGACGACTTACCAACCAGTTACCTATACCTAACCTACCCTTGCTTTGCTCGGACTCATAATTAAAAACATTCCGATTAGCATATCAAGTTGAAAAGATCAACCCAAGTATTTTATACCATCAACCAATCCAGCAGTTTCATTGTGTTGTTTTTTTCGGATGATGAAAAACTCCAGCGAAACTCTGTGACGTAACAATAACATTGTGTGTCGAGTCCAGCATTATTTATCCTATCCACCATGGTGCTCCAGCTGACCATGCATTCGCGACATGAGTCATCGACGATATGTGTGGTGTTCTAGGTTCTGGCCGTCCATGTTCTACAAAGTTAAATTTTCCTTGTCCGTCCGTCGTCGTCGTCGTCGTCGTTGGTTTGTGTCGCTGTATGTGCGCGCCTCCATATTGCATGTGTGGTATGCTGCAGTGTTGCATACGTATAGGCGTGTCGGATTTCAGATAATTATACTTTATGACCACCACGATAAGGTGGCCAACTACAGAGCAGCAACACGTAACACCAGTTGTTGCGTTGTCCGACATCCAAGAGTACCAGCAATGGCAACAAGAATAACAACATGGCGCGAAAGAGTGAGACAACCAAGACTCTTTAGGACGACAACAGCAACGACGACGACGACTATGACGGTGACGGTTACGGTAGATGCAGTGTCCAAGTGACATGGACACGGTATCATGGAGGAACACGAAACGGGCCGAACACTGGTGACCATACCACTAGAGTCCAAAAGAAAAGTCATTGTCATCGTGTGGAGGCAAGTAGTGACCCTCAAGCTCCTCAACCACACCCGACCCTCGCCATTCGAACCAAAGGATATACAACTTTTCTTCTACCGAGGAAAATCGCCGGCCTATCAGAAACAGCAGTGACCAGGCCCGAGAAGAAGAGAATGACCCAAAGTGGTAATAATTCGCAGAATGCAATATTCAGGACGACTTAGAAAGTGTGTGTGTGTTTCGTTTTCGTTCGTGTATTAAATTCGGTGCGGTATGGCACTAAACAACAACTCATTTTCATATTGCGTGCCTTGGAGCCATCACCAACCACTGTTCTCTATGTCGTGGTCATCTGAGGCAATGGTGGCTTTCTATTGTTTGGCGCGTTTAGATTTGAGGAACGAGTCAGAGCAGCCCATGCATCCGCATTTCTTGGCATATGCAAACGCCCGCTACAGACGTATATCAAGGTACCTACTATTTCTATAACGAAAGAGCCCAGCAACATTTTGAGATAACGTGGTGGCACGCATAGCAATCTCCTGCTACAGGAAGCGAACTATGAAAGTTGGTATACCTACGTTTAGGTATAAATATATAAGAATCTCTATATGAGTGACCAAATTATGGTCTTTGGCGGAGGTTTTTGTTAGGCATAAACTCGTTATCTGCTAGATTCGTATACTGGCAACGGATGCTGGTCTTTTTGGTCAAGTAAATGTCATTTGAGACTGTAAAGGGCAGCTTTCATTTCTTATCCAGATAAATGAAGGTTTGGCAAAATGAAAAACTGTGTAGAAATAGAAACCAAGGTGGTTTAGGTTACTATACATACATTGTGACATATCTAAACTACATATAGTTATTTCATTTGCGGATTGTATGTATTTCACCAAAACAAGAAAAGATGATTTTATCGCTAGCAACTGCTCTTCGGCCAACTGTATATCCAAGTTGATGGTTTTGACATGAGGGTTGAGGGTACAGGAAAACGTTTGTACAAAAAATATTTTCATTTGTACACTTCCCAATTGGATTTTACACACAATTTTTTTTTTTAAAACTAATACAAATTTCGAAAAATATACAATCGTTTGTACATTTTTTATGATGATTTTTCATGCTGTTAATATTTTAAATTTGATTAACTTTCTATTTTTAATTAATTATTCAAAATTTTGGTGCATGTAGTTGGCCCCATTTCAATTTTTTTTTTTACAATTTGAAAAATCTGCAAATGCAGTTCGATGGATAATCGTTTGTACACGTTTGTACAAAACATATTTTCGTTTGTACACTTCCCAATTGGATTTTTTTTTTTGGGTCCATCTTCCGTCCGTTTATTTAAATTGCCTGTAAAAAAAAACGGTATGCGTGTACAAATTATTCTTAAAGTTGTTCAAACGTGTACAAACGATGTACAAACGATTGCCATTAACAGTTTTGCCCAGCTTGAAAGTCGGGGGGCCAACTACATGCAAGCCTAAATTCATTCATTTTTTAATGTAAATTTCTCCAAATTTTTCAAAGGATTGTATAACTATGTATATGAAGGTAAATTTTGGGTTATAAAGATTTTGAATTGGCTTGAATTTTCTTATAAAAAATAACATCGTTATTTAGTTTTAAAGGGTACCAATCGATATTTTTTATCAATGTGGGTTACACCCAGCTTTTTATTTCTATTTTGAGTTTGAAAATCAATTGTTCAAAAACTTTTTATTAAAATATCTTTGCTTCAAAAAGAATATTGATAATTTAAATTAAGATCATAGAAATTTCTTTCCGTGAAAAAGTAAGCATAAGCGATCAAATTTTTTCTTCAGAGTTTAAACAGCAAAACTGAGAAATTTATGGAGGAGCTCTATTAAAATAAAAAGATTTAAAAATTCAACATGAAAAACTTTAAAATATTTAGTTGTTTAATTCGATGGTGCGTAGGTGCGGCACATCCATATAGTCCATGTCAGGTTTTTATCTAAAGTCAAAGATAACGTTTGGTCGGAAGCTGATGTTGGAAAATGATAAATAAGTGTTACCACTTAATACTCTGTGACAGGAATGCCACAAAGGTGCCACAAATTTTTCTGAGGAATCCTGTTCATGTATAACTGATGGAAATTTGCTGATGTCTCTGAGATCTCATTTTTCTGAACATGCCTATGTTGTTTTAAAGTACTTTGACTTTGTATAATCTTTCGATACCTATACATAGTAGGTACATTTTATTCAAATTTGCAAGCCATCTTACCTAATAGATAAAAAAGCAGACCATATAAAACTTGAAAATTTGTTTTAAGCTTACTATGTGACCACATCATGTTACTTAAATGAGTACCATTCGTCTCAATAAACTTCAAACAAAATGTTCCGATCGCGCAAAAAAGTATAATAATCTCCGACCGGAATCGAAATAAAATATTAACAACAGCATTGCGTTACAAAATGACAGTTCTACGATCTCGAAACGTTAATCTTGACTTAATGCGTTTGCGCATATTCCTGAGTATACCTAACAATCAACCGTGAAACCGTTAGTCGATCATTCAAAAAACTTGCAAATCGAAATCGCAAAAGCCATGATATATGCACAGACCATGAACAATGCTCCAAGACGGCTGCATGTCAAAACCTCGAAAAGTAGAAGTCGACAACATCGCTCACTCACTATCCAATCGGACTTGGAGTTCCCTAATCCACCATCTCCCATATACGATATGTGTAGGCGCTAGAGACGCGATGCACAGGCAATTAAGTAAAGGTATATTGATCCTGCTTAGGGTATAAGACTATGTAGACAGAGAGATACTTTTGCAGAGCTTTGTCATCCAATAACGATGCCCCCACGATGTTGTTAAATTATAATTTAATAGACTCGATCGATCATAAAGCGGTCACATAATGAAAGTTATACCGAGACAGATGTTTCGACCAAATGCGGATCACTTCTGTTTGGCGGAATTGTTTGTGTTTGTTCGGGACCTAGAGACTTTATGATTTATTGGACATTGCGTTCGCCAGGCTGCTTGTACATTCCCCAATTGATTTTCTCTGATTTGGCAGCAAATTGTGATAAAGTATAAGATAGCAGAAATAGATTGACAAAATGTATATGGACCTTCGTCTTACAATGTTTTCCGAGTACATAATACTCATAAATCAGTTTTTTTAGACGTACAAAGGAAGGAGTATATTGTATACATCTTTGGAGTTAAATAAAATGCACAACAAGAACTGGATCTGGTTAGTATACGTCAAACAATTTATCCAATTAATAAAAATTAATTAGGAACTTTTTTTCAAGTTTACCAAAATAAAATCGCTAAGGGCTTTTTTGAATTTTCATCAAGTCATTCTACTTGATAGCACAAACTTGCTCTTATGGTTACCAACAACAATAAGTATAGCTTAATTTTAAGAAAAGATGTTATTAAAGAAGTCAAAAGTACTTAATAAGAAAATTGATTTTTTCGTTTATTTTTTATTGATTAGAAATAAATATTTTGATACTTTTCAAATGCAATACTGTTTGAAATATTTAGGAGCACAAGATAGCACAACCATAACAAAATCGGTGCATCCACCAAAAATCCGTACGTGAATAACTGAAAAATAAAGCAATGAGGCAATATTACCAAAAAACCTTATAGTCCAGTCAACGAAGGAAAAATAAATGAAATAAAGCGTGTAGTCTGGATTATTTTTTTAAGTGGTAGGGGTGACCCCCTGGTACAACATACTAAAAGTCTCCAGCCCAGGCCCTCGAGCTTTAGCCAGGAGGGGGGGGGGGTAACGGTCCCCTTTTTTACTATTTCGTAAATATTTTGAAAACCAAGAGTATTAGCGGAAAAGTTTACACTACAATATGAAAGTAAATTGAATTTTCTTCAAATTAGGTTTTAGTCATATTTTTGCTAGAAACAATACTAAGAGAGATATGGGGGTACAAATATCAGAAAATCTGAAAAACCATGTTAATGCGTTAAAAATTTAACGTTTTTTGATGAATTAACCCTGAAATTATAGAAAAGGTAAATACGTATCGATTCATGATAATTCCATTGACTTGATGAGAAAGAAAGTATGGGGTTGAAGAAGGTGGCGAAAGTTAAAATATCCTTATTTAATTTATTTGATACAGTGTTTTTTGTGATATGAAAAACACTGTATCTTCAAAGGTAAGAAGTATGCAATGTATTTCCAAATAATTCACCAATATTTTGTGAAATAGTTTAAAGATATATATTAAAAAAAACTTGCTAAGGAGGGGGGTCTAGTTGCCCCCACTTATATGACTAAAACCTAATTTGAAGAAAATTCAATTTACTTTCATATTGTAGTGTAAACTTTTCCGCTAATACTCTTGGTTTTCAAAATATTTACGAAATAGTAAAAAATAATCCAGACTACACGATTTATTTCATTTATTTTATGATTTTGAGTCTTCGTTGACTGGACTATTATATCCGAAGTATGATTTTTGTTGATTCAAATTTCCTGTCTTTAGAATCATAAAAACTAATTTGTACAAATTGGAGGCACTGAGACACACAGACCGACGACGCACGGATGACGTCAGATATGAATAAACACATTTTTTCAGAATTCTTCATCATCATAATCTCAATTCTGATAACAACCTTTTATTTTTTTTTCGTGGATGCGATATCTTTTCCATACTGACCTGGCAAATTTTGGTCCGACTTAAGGAATAAAAATCTCGATGCGAATCTAATGATGTTTTGTCTTGCCTTTGTACAGTACATAAAGTCCTTTAAAAGCGCTTAAAAGAAGAAAAGTTAATTCAATGACAGATAAAATTTCGTTTAAAAATCTAAGAAATGTATTGTATAGCGATGATAAAGCGGTTCTTCTCGGAGTACCACCACAGGTATTGAAGGTAGGGCCAATTTTATTAATTTTAACATTGAAAATGTTTATAGGATCGTTTTGACAGAGTTGTGGTGTTACTAAAATGATTAAATGAAATAAATTCAATAAATCAGAAATGAACTCCAGCGTATAGGGCATCACAACGAAATTTTTGGTTGGTGTTACTAAAGAAATGACCGAAATGATTGAAATGAACACATGAACTTAGAATATGAAAAATGAACTCCAGCGTATAGGGGACAACTATTAAATTTTTGGTTGGTGTTACTAAAACATTACTAGAGTGATGAAAATAAACAAACGAATACAAGCGATGAATTACAGCAGGCGTAGGCAATAGGTATACGGGGAAAAAAAGGAAGAAAAGTCGTCGTCAACAGACAAACTTCAGTGGAAGAATATTCAAAAAGAGAAAAAAAAACAACACGTATAACGCAACCAACAAAAGTGTTCTATAGGTATTCTGCCAGATTTTTGTATGTAGTGTAGGTATACATATATGTAAATGCTATGCATCAACATAATTATGGAGGTAGGGTAGGTAGGTTGTGATTTTTTGAAATTGAAAATGATAGGTATTTATTTTTATTCGATGCAGAATACAATTCGGTCCTATAAGAAAGGCCAGTGATGCAGTTGAGTGTGAAAGCCGGAGTTAAGCTTGCTTGAAATCGATTTATGTAGGTATGTAATATGTAGGACAACCAAAAATATGCCACAGCATAATTTTTTTTAGTAACACTATTAAGACGAGACTAGATTAGAAATCCGTTTTATAAGTAAATGCATATTTTTGTATATTTACGATTTACGTGCATATTTTGGCATGCCAATTTTTTTAGGTATATTTTTCATAAAAAAAAAACAGTTTGTTCAGTTATTATTATTATTTATTGTATTATTCATACTAGAATGTCAGTTTATTAGACTTTATCATTCTTTATTGCGTCAATTTCATTGAGTTTTTGAAAAACAAACAACGATAACTTAAAGGCGCTACCACCAATATTGTTTAGGAATTAATTTTAGGTATTTTAATTTGTTTTATTTATGTTTGACTGGAGATATAGCTATTTCAGGGGGTGCCAAGTCCTATCATCAGTCTACTTTTAGTGATGCTGAGCTTTAATCCAATTTTATTGTGAAAAACTTTCTACATGCACACCATGAGGTTTGAACCCATTGCCCAGTCTTCGAAGTCGTATGCACTACGCATTCCACTACACATGACAACTGACGTCACTGATCGAGATGTGCTGTTTGTTTATCAAATGCATTTGGAGCATCAGCATTTTTATAATTTGTTCAGTATCTTCTAATGTTTATTCAATAAATAATAAAGGTCTATAGGGAAGCATTACCAGCATTATAGCATAACCAAAAAATTAAAACCTAACTTCAGGTTATGTTGGAGTTTTTTTTTGTTGAGAAAATTAACCTTTTTTGAGGTTAAATCGACTCGAACGATTTTATTTCAATTTTGTAATCTAGTACTTCTAAATATTTAAGGCCGTGTGTGAATTGAATAAAAATTTCGATTAAATTTAATTCGAAATAAAATTTTGAAGTTTCTACGTACCTATACAGATTCACCCCACTATATCGTCTAAAATTAATCTTCGGATAAAATTTAACGCGATTTCAACCCAATTCGCACACGGCCCAAGCAATATGTATTGTATAGATATAGATAGCTTTTGAAAATTTAGAAAATATTGACCCAAAATAAAAAAAAAATCATGTTCCCAGTAATTCTGACTTTTTAACGCCGTGTCCAGCGTAGTCACGGTGCGTGCGGTGAGCGCGTTGAATATAAAATGAAACCTTTATTAGTAAATGCAGATGTCCACTGTAGACACGATATTGCGATCAATGCGTTTGGTGTGGCGTCTCCGCATCGCACGCATTGTTTTGAAAATCAAACTGGTTTGATTTTGGCCGCATTATCGTACGGAAATTTGACGGCCGGAACCATTTCACATTGAATTTATTGTATTAAAAAAAGTTTTTTACACAACCCGCATAAACGCATACTGGACACTTTCCGCATTGAACGCAAATAAATGCGGTTTGCGCGAGAACCGCATTACCAGAAAAATCGTACCCGTGCTTAGGCTGGACACGGCGTAACATTTTTTTCGTTAAAATGTACCAATATTTTTGTGAGCCATGAGAGCAAACTTGTGGGGCTCACTCGTGTAAATTTTGCTTTTTTATTTTTGATGCAATTAATGTCTTAAATAAATCCATGTGAATAAATTTAAACGATATTCACCATTTTAAAAAACACGCATGTACTTGTACCTATTTCAAATAGGTTTCAATGGCTTTTAGCCAAAGCAAAATTTGTTCGACAATCTTGCTTGTACACTACCTATTTTTTTTGTTTTTAGATTTATGTCGTTCTTTTTAGTGCAGTTTTTAAACATACAAAGGTATACAAACCTACTTAGAATACCTATATTTTTACAAGCAAAATTAAGCATACTAGTATCGTCCCGTGGCCGAAACTCGGCCAGCAAAAACTGAAACACTCTAGGAAGGAGAAAAATTTTAAATTTGTTTTAAAATATTGAAGGAAAAAAAAATATTTTTATTTTTAATATGCAGTGTTCGACAATTAAAAAACAAAAATGACCCACAGTGTGTAAATGCGTGTCTCATCTTTAAAGTTAAAATGATTAATGTCCGCGAAAAGAATAGTTTAAAGTTTTATACATATAAAATTTATCGAAATCGGTCAAATATTTTTTAAGAAAATGGTAGCACAAAATTTATTTTAAGCAATATTTTTAGGGCATACCTATCATTTTTTTTTTAGCATAATATAATAATTTATTAAGGGTATATATGTATGTAATTGATTTTTAAGGGCATAATTATAAGCGCTTAAAACTGTTTTTTAGGGCATATTTGTGTTTGCCCTAATAGGTACATATATATGAGTTTTGATATCAGATCTTAAAAATGTTTTTTTTGGTTGAACAGGAAAGTTGATGGGTTAGTTAAAGAAAATTAACAAGATTTATTTTTTGCCAAATGGAAAGTGACATTAAATACATAATGTGCATAAAGGTACCTAGAAACTTCAGAACCTATAATGGTGTCTGAAACAGATTGAAAAGATTAGTCAGGTGTCATTTTCAATGTCCCAATGGTTACTCTATGAGTGAAATCTGTAAATTTTTTTTACTAAAGAACTGCTGAGTGTTTTTCACAACTCCGTTCCATTTGTTTCAAAAAAAAGATTATGTTTCTTTGCGGATCTAATCACAAAATAACTCATCAAAGTATTCATTACAAAAATGAAGTTTGAAGTTATTTTGAAAGCTACCATTGCTATAGCTATACTTTACTGGATAAATGTATAGATAATCTTCGTTTCGACCTTAAGAAAGCAATTTTGGCTTTATTCTACCTTGGAAACTATGTACATATTTTACACTTCAAGTACCTACAAAGCAAGTTTACTTATGCCTTAGTGGAATACAGGGTCTTGTGAATAAAAAACAGTAAAAGCTTTTTTTGTAAGTAGCTAAAGCTAACTAGTCATAGCTTTTACTAGTACCTTAAACTATATAGTTCTAGCTAAAGCTTTATTTTATGTGAATAAAAAAAAGATTTCGCTAAATAGCTTCAGCTAGAAAATTCTGGCTTTAGCCTTATAATTTTAGCTTTTATTTGTTTATTAACATGTTTCAACTTAAGTAGCTTTAGCTTAAACTGTTTTATATACAGGGTGATCGGTATAAGCTATAAGGTGTAATAAAAAGCTGAAGCAAGTAGGTGTGGTTAAGACAAGAAAAAAATCGTATGGGAGGGGGGGTCTATTTCCCCCCGTTTAGGCAGGAGGGGCAATTTTCTAAAAAATTGACTTATAACAGAAAAAAAAAATATTTAAAAACAACGGTACAATTTACAATGCCATGCAATATCTTTTTGAAAAGCTAGAAATCTTTTCTTTGATTTTAATTATAAATTAAGTTCTGTTAGTGAACAGTTTTTGAAAAATTAATTTTCGAACTCGAAATTTTGAAAAAAAAAAAAAAAATAAAAAAAACTTTCAAATAAATTTTTTTTCAAAATTTTATGTAATTAAGTTTAATTTTTATTTCCAAAATTCAATGCATCTGTATGTCCCCTGTACTAAACATCGAGCTTGAGATTTAAGAGGTGGACCGATTCAGTTACATATTTTTTATTGTTTGCAAAACGAATCTTATGATCTTGATTAATCTTAGTTTTTTTAATTTTTAATTTTAATAACACCACGTTACAGCTTTGTGGCAAAAATTAAGCTATTGGAAAAAGAGTATTAAATTTGTTAAAGAAAATTATCTCATTTTTGGGATTTTTCCGTTCATTTAATCAACAATCTTCCAATTTGTATCCAATATGAAAAAGAAATTAAACTTAGATATCTCAAAAATATCTGCATCCTCTATACTCAGAGGTTAATGCACATACGCTCTGTTGAATCCCCTAAAAAATAATTAGAAAGCCACTGCACATTTTCTTTTGAAAACCGAAACATACTATGAAAGTCATCATCACTGATTTCCGACCGTTTTCTATATAATTTCGGTTGAATAGAATAATGAAAATAAGATAACTAGTCTAAACTTTCTAGACAAGAATGAAAGAATCTTGAAATTTTAATAGCTTTTACTATATTGTTATAGCTAATGCTATTTTTATTCACACAAATTGAAGTTTAAGCTGGAAAAACAAGCTAAAGCTAAATAAATTAAGCTTTGTATATTTTAAAATAGCTACAACTAGATAGAATCTTTAACTAGATAGCCAAAGTTTTTTTATTCACGCAAAACTCAGCTTTTACTCAAAAATCCAATATTTAGCTTTAGCTTTTTTTTTCGCAAGACCCATGGTTACGGTGACTATCCGTCCTGGGTTTCGCAGGACTGTCCCGTATTTCTATAGCCTTCCCGGGTTCTTGTTTATAAGAAACCAGGGACGTACAAGTGTCCCGTATTTAATTTCTGTCCCCTTTTTATTCCGTATTTGCACATTTTTGGATGTTTTTTTATTTAATGTTTTTATGTATTTTATAAAACAAAATGTTTGATAAACTTAAATTTATTGATGGTATGAAAGCGCAAATGTCCCCTTAACAATTCAAAGCAAAGCTAGAACTGACTCTAAAAAATTGAGACATTTTGTCCCTATCTGTTCTTGGTAGCCAGATATACCGTCTTAAAAAGCTTGAATTTTTTTCCTTTTTAGAACTGAAAATTTGAAATTTGAAAGTTTGAGTTTAAAAATAAATTTTTGAAAACTGTTTTCCCAAAAAAATTTTATCAAAAAAATAATAAAAGAACAGACTTCTGACTTTAAAAACAAGTAAATCATGACATTGTGAGTGTTGCCGTTCTTTTTTAATGAATTTGTTTCTATTTTAAGTCGATTTTTTTATAAATTTGCCCGTCCCGCCTAAACGGGGGAAATAGAACCCCCCCTTCCTATGCGATTTTTTCTTGTCTTAACTTAATCTACACGCTCTAGCTTTTTGTTTCCTTCTTAAGGCTTATGCTTTATAAGATCAAGTACATATATCTCGATAATGAAAATAGGTTTTGTGTCATTCTTAGGCCTAACAGATGCGTCTACCCTCACAGAAGACATTTGCATCAAAAAGCCATTTTTGGAAATTGTTTCGTTTATATTTTCTCCTTGAAATTGATGGTTCATTTTTAGTTTTGAGTTTGTGAAAATATGAATTATTATGCGATTTATGTAGCCGCAATGAAATAAAAAAAAAAACTTTTTTCTTACTACAATTGGGCCACAGGCTTATTACTATTTATTGATAAAATAATTACAGAACAAAATATTAATCAGAAAACCAAAATAGTCTGCCGCCGCCGTCCAAGCGTCGCTGCGACTATCAAGGTTGTATACGTATTATTGGGCTCCGCTGGTTTATAATGTCTTTGATTTTAAAGTTACTGATTGTTGACACTGCATTTATTGGTTGAATAAGTTGTTGACCCTTTATTGCTGATGTTGCATTTGGTTGTTTACTGGCTGAACAGAATGGAGACGCAGACGGAGACGGAGCCGGAGCTGGAATAGCTGTCAAAATATTGAACACACGCAAATTCAATGTTGCGAACACAATGGAACGTAGACGCATACGGAGCTGCAGACGCAGACGGAAGAGTTCACCAACTTTTAACTTTTCACGTACGGAACCTTTGACGTTTTAATTTGTATGAAGAAAAAAAAACAACTTTTTGGGTCGGAAAAAAATATTGTGCTTAATTGTATCGTGAAAAAAATTATTTAATAAAAGGAAAATTATTGGAAACAAAAAATGTGAATTCTGAGCTTGTACACAATAATATACTTTTCTTTTTCTTCAAAATACTTTCAAAGCTGTACAGCTCCATTGTGGACATGTAAAAAAAAATAACGTACGACACTTTTTGACAGCTCTTCCAGTTCCGTCTGCGGCTTCAGTTCCGTCATTCTGTTCTGTTCAGCCAGTTAGTAGGTATGTGTATGTAGTAGCTATATCATATGTAACTCGCGCACGAAATTGTAATTCTAAATTACTTGCTTTTTGACCTTTAACAAAATGTTAAAACAGTTACCTGAATTTAGTCTTTGTTGTGATCGTTTGTTATCAAAGCGTGAGTGAAGACTTCGTGAAATAAATCCCCAATTAAATAACCCCCAATCCAAAAATGAAACAACTCCCCAAAAGCTAATGAAATAAGTCGCCAAACAAAAAATGAAACAAGCCCCAAAGAAATAACATCGTATAAACAGTGTACCTATTTATGGTGGGGCATGCTGCCCCCTGCAACCCCCCACTAGGCCCACTGTAGGATTTAGGGTAGGTGCGAGGTTGGGTGTATGCAAAGTTTCTTTTTCATTTAAGGAATATGGAATTAAAGAAACTTTAAATTTATCCTATACCTACACCAAATGTCAACAGCTGTTTTCTAAATTTACAAATACGTGGCTCAAAGATGTACATTTCAAATTTTCAGACATGAAAATGTAATGCATCACAAAAAATTCACATTATTTAGCAAATTTATATAGGAATGAAATAAGTACCCAAATTTGGGGACTTATTTCATAATTGAATTTTGGGACTTATTTCATCATGAAATAACCCCCCAATTTAAAAATAAAATAAGTCCCAAGAAAAGATGAAATAAATATAATGAGTTTTATTTGAGTTTAAACTCCTTGAATAGGTAAAAAAAATCTAGAAAAATCTAGAATAATATTTTTTTTTCGAGACATTGTCTTTCGAGATTTTTGCTGGTTCTAGATTTGGGCATTCGAGATTTTTGCATTCTTGATGAAAATTTTTTTTTTCGAGATTTTGGTCATTCGAGATTTTTGTCGTTCGAGATTATGTCATGATCCCGCAGATATACCTATATATTCTAGTGGCACTTAACTTATACAAATTTTAAATAAATAAAACATGAAATGAAGAATACAATAAAAAAAACTTTACTATTTTCCAAAAACCTCTTTTGCCAAAAACATTTTATCGAATAATAAAAAAATCACGAAATACAATAATTATTATTATTTATATGTTATGTATGTAGATGGATAAATAATATTATTAAAATTTAAATTAGATTTATCTCAGTCATCCAATTTCTATTCTAACACCATTTAATAGTTGTTTATGTGCGTAAATAGGTTAGGTTATAGCTTTAGGTGCACTCAATTGCATTATCAATGATCACAAACAATTAAAATCCTTTACAAACTTATTGCCACTTAAACTTGCCTAAATAAACTGACAGACGGGTCTACAGTTAATTAGTTTCAAAAATTCTAACCAACAAACCCTCAAGGCATATTTTCTGTGTAGGTAGGTAACACATATTGCATCCCTTGCTACATAAACATAGATTAGACCGCATTTATTTCGTATACAAAAATTCAATTCCACGTTCTAAACATACTAAAACTCGTATTAATAAAGTTTTTTCAGGGTGAGAGCTTAAGGGATGGTGGTAAAAACATTTTAAGTTATGTCCACATAAATTCGTGCATATGCAATGCATGCATCTGACCATTGACCAAATAAATTCAAATATAAATTGCAAAGCAATACAACAATTTTCCAACTGAATATACAAAAAAAATAAAATATAAAATAAAATAAAATAAACTTTATTGTCATCATTAAAATTGTGCGCGACTTTTAGATTTTCAATTCGAAAACAGCACAAATTCATCCCGTCCCATGTGTCGGTGTCCTGTTCATGGCCTGTCCTATCCTCAATCCTGATGGCATTGCGTTTGCAAAAAGAACGAATATCTCTCGAAAAGGGACCCCAGGCGATATCCAGTAAATTGCAAATTAACCAAAAATAAAACTGCTGACGGCTGATTCGTGGATGCGCGAATTTTTCTGTTTCAGCAGGATAATAGTAATAATAATAATAATAATAGCGTACCGGAAACGCAGCCATTTAGCGTGACAGCAAAGCAGGGATGGTAGCGACGCGACGCAATGCCATTTTGGTGGGAGTGATGGCGCTATGGTCGTAGGTGGAAGGGTTGGGGCTCTTGTGAATTATTGCAAATAATCGGACAGTTCACTTGTCACAGAGAGGCGACTGTTAATGTGAAATTTTTCCCATCAAAAGCCGGGATGAGAATTTTTTGTATTTGGTTTGTTTTTTATTTTTTTTAAATTTTTGGTATTTGCCATTGCAACGCGATGGAGCGACTCTGGTGGCCATTTCCGAAAATTTCATATTCGCTGCTGTCAGACAATTTGGATCGGTACGGTGGTGGTACCACCAATCAACCCCCAAGGGGTTTGAGGTAGGTGACGGGCTATATTGTTAGTATTGCGCATTATTGACTTCCTGGACGAGGACTGGTCCTTTTTTTTTGTGTTTGGTTTGTTGTATTATTTTAAATTCATTTCGATGTTCAACCCAAACCTAATGGGAGGACTCATGACAACAAACCTCAGCTGTCTGTAAGGCCTTCAATTAATCGAAATATTAAAATATGCGCATTTTGTTCGAGTCGAGTGCATATACACTCGGAAAAGTACCTACAGAACCACGTCGCGGTTTTCATCTGTATGATGAGTGCGGAAAAAGGAAAAGAGGGTTGGAAATAATTTTTCGCTATTTTATACATACATCCGGGCTAATGCATTATTCACATTCATCGAATGAAATTGAATGAGTTCGTATATTGGTCCAGGAGCGGGGAAGGGCGGGTCAGGTTAGGGTTTGGTTCTGTCGCTAATTACACTTTAAATACTTAATTCGATAAGGTTCGGTTTTGAGTAATGAATAAGGAATGTATAGGAATATGTATAAATGTACATCAATTGAGATAAGCAAACATCACAGAAATTATGGTCTACGTTCTTAATTGGATCTCTGTGTGACAATTACTATAAATTTCAATTTATTAAAAAAAAAAAAATTACTAAGTATGTAGTTAAATTTTAACACTTAGGTTTCGTTTCAGCAAATGGGCCTAAGTTTTCAAAGCTTTTGGATAAATCTGAAGATTGTTTTCTGCGCGTAACAAAAGTTACATCATACCTAGAGGCTAGATATACTTTAGTGAAATTAATGAGGATCAAGGAGTTAAGAATGGTCGAGACGCAGTCTGGGGATTGCGAAGTTGAAACAAAAAATAAAAGTAAGGATATCTTCTTGTTATTTTTACTAAATTAGTTTTTTTCTTGTTATTTGCTTGGTTTTTACTCAGCTAGTACAAAGTACATATTGTAGAAAAACAACGGCGTTGTAATCAAAGGAACTAAATTGATTGAGGAGTTTTGAAAAAAAATTAGTAAGCATAGTTGGTTCCGGTCAGTCTGTGTGCCTAATTTAAATATGCTTATTATTCCCCAGTTATATTTAACTATACACTGTCACTGATCTCTATAATACACGGGATAGTGGATTCCCTACAAAGTATAACAATTTTTCTACTTCCAATTGAAGATGACAAGTACGTAGGCAACTCAACACTTTAGGTATGTTCAGTGAGGCTGTAAAGGCCAGTTCAAGTTGCTGAGATCTCAAAAATTCTACTACAACCGAAGAGGGGCAAAAACCAAAGTGGAATTTCTAAGAAAAAAAAAGGCAAAAGAACCATCACTTGTTTGTAAATTTGATTTTTTGTAATTTAAAATAATTGTAAAAGTGAACTTAAAATATTTTAGTTGCAATTTTGTAAAAAAATTTGCATTTCATTATGTTATACAGTTATACCGTTATACAAAAAAATAGGCAACTCAACATTATAACAATTCTCAAATGGCATCAACTTTCTTGTATGGATGCGCTATCCAGTGTATTATAGAGATCAGTGCACACTGTGCTACAGTGATTTTGAACTTCTGAACTGATCTAGTAGAGGTTGTAGGCCTATTGGAGTACATCACGAACCTATACTTGAAAAGTTTCCTATATCCTCAAAATCTCAATTTATTGTTAAAAACCGTTTTCGGTTCGCACTCAACGATTTTTAACTCGGCCATATTTCGTCCGATTTATAATTTATTTATGGTTTTAAAGATAGGAGTAATAACCCTTTTCAACGATGTGTATACATATGTTGTAGGAACATTAATACCTGAAGTTTTATTAAAGGTTATCTGAAACTAACACTTATTTTTCACGTTTTTTGAAGTTTGAAGACCGTTTTTGGCAACAGTTTGCATTACTTAATGACTATTTTAATTTTTGCAAGTAACTGGCGTATTTTTGATCCCAGAAAAAAGATTTGTACTACAAACTTGTATCTAATTTAATTTTCTACTAGCTTGGTCACTTCAAAAGTTCGTGCATTTTTGTTTTCATTTAGATATTTTTTAAGTACTAGATTAAACACTTTTAAGAAAGGTGCTTTATAAAAAAAAGTTAGCTGCTAGAAGAAAACACAACATTATTAAAACTTGAACAACGCAAAATAGTTAGCTAAATACAAATAACTCGTCTTTACCACTGAGTGACGTCAGATTTGTGTCAATAATAACAGCTTTTTTTTCGACGTGGGAGTTCTTAAGACTCTTGATCGCGAGTCTCCAACACAAAGTTCGAATCGGTACTCGTCGCTCCATATTACGCTTCTCCATTGATCTAACGTCCAGTTTTGGTGATGACAGACCCACGTTAAGCGCTTGCTTTTTTTGCAAATGAGTTAAAATTGTTTTTCTTTTGCCTTAGTGACGGATGTAAAAATATTAGTTTACTTTGTTACGATATTGAAATATAATGGTTAAAATTACTTTATAAAATTTGTATCCCATTTTCTTCATTTCTCGAATGCAAGTGCTTTTTTTCTACCCTAAGGTAAAATTTGCCGTTCTTTTCTTTCTTGAGAATTTTTTTTCAAAATTCTTCTGTCACGACCGGTAGCCATTGGTGGCTTTTGAGTTTTCTTTACTGGGTTCACATTTGCAGTTTTCTTGAATAAATTAATTATATTTCGAACTGAAGATATCATATGCCGAAACGTTTTTTTTTTGTAATTTTTTTTTTATTATTTGGTTACGCATGTCTTCCGATAAGAAGAAATCTCATTTGGCTCAGGCTTAGCGCTTATTATCTGTTTTATATTTTCTCATTTTTAATTTTCATTTTTTTTCAACATTTTATGGCTCTATCTGCTTTCCAGCTTTGAAAGTAAATAAGGGCTTTTCTTATAAAGATTTAAAAACTTTATTACATGACTCTTTGTAATTATTCGTAGAATTTTGTTAAAAAGAATTTTGAAAAGCGAAATTTCGAAAACCAAAACTTTGAAAAGCAGAATTTTGAAAAGAAAATTTAAAAAATTGAGTTTTGTGAGCAGGGTTTTGTCAAAAGAATTTTGACCCAGACAATAACCCTCGTAACGTAGATAGTGTTTATAAAAAAAACTCCTTTTCATTATTTTGACTGAAAAGAAAAATTTTAACAGCTTATGCATGCATATTAGAGTCTCCGTTATTTCCCAAACTCACTTTTTATTTGGAACAGACAGCCTCTGTATAAAAAGTTTATGTCCTACATTAACTTTATGGACAAAAAAAACAAAACTTCGCTGAGCTAATTAACCCGTACCTCTAAGGCCATAGTCTTTCCATACAAATTTTTTTTTGCTTGCCAACTTCTCCTTTTTTCGGGAGTTGAGAAAATCGAAAGTTACAACTGTCATCTTTGAGTGAATAAATACAAAATCGCAAGTGTAAAATAAAATTCCTCAAGTTATGTTCAACTTCAAGTGAAGAAAATCGCCCTTAATTTTCTTGTTGATTTTATAGAAAAAAAATCTATAGAAAATATTTTTCTTGTTGATTTTTATAGAAAAAAATTTTCAATATTATTTCTTCTGCCTCTTACATTAAAGCACAGGTAGGTTAATGACAGCGAGTTTGTTTGTAAATAAATTTTTTGGAGGACATTAACTTTTAATTTAGGGGGTGACTGATGAAAAAAGTTAGTCTGGGGAATTAACAGACACCCTAGTGTATTATAGTAACTAGTTAGTACAGAAATCTACCTCAAAAAGAAAGTATTGAAACGTTTTGTTTGTAGTAACAAACGACATGAAGACAAATTTTAACATCAAATATAAAATAAATATTGTGCATTACTCAACAAAAAAATGTACGAAAGTAATATTTATTAAGGGAGGAGGGGGAAGGGGAGGGGTTTTTCTTCTGGGCACATATATACAGCTACGCTATTGACTACCTCGTCTTCCATCGTTAAAAGTGGGCGATAGATTTCATATTTATTCGTGTGCACTGAGCCACATCCAGGAAGATCATTCAATCAAAAAAAAAGTGGTCTCAAAACAGAACCCTGTGGTACTCTTGAATTTAAAAATAATAGGGTATAGGTACCAATTTCATCGTAAATTTTCCATTTTTTTTTTCAAATATGTAGTTCCATAAAAGACGAAGAGATGAGTAAGAGAACTTAAGATGCTTTAGATACTGATACTTTTACTAACGAATTAAATGTTGCTTTAACTGTCCTCCTACCTGGGAGAAACGTATTTTGACTAAAGGTTTTCAAAGTTAAGACGAAAAAATCTGAAAAATGTATCTATTGGTAACTAGGAATAGTAGAAATTCTAAAACTTTTTGCTTAGAATTAGTATTTTAGAGCAACATTGGTAACAATTCGAAATGTTGTTTTTATAGTTCATTTGGTGGCCTACTTCCTAGGTTAGTTCCTAAAGCATAATAAATCTAAAATATAAAAATGATAATTTAAGAATGACTTCTCTCTTAATGCATTCATATTATAGGTATTCTCAACTCTTTCTATACAAAAGGTTAAGGTTGCAAACGTTTACAATTTTTTTTTTTCACACAGGCACTTTATTTTCGAAAGCATTGACCTTAACATGACCCCTTAGTGTAATTTTCACAACCTATAAGAGGTCTTAGTCGAAAATGTATATAAATCCATTGAATTCTCGCCATCCGATCCATTCAATCAAGCACTTGCACATTTTCGCGTATCCATTGACGCATAAATCCTCTCTCACACCATCCATATCCAATCCATGCGATTGCACATTACATGAATCGCGCCCCATCACCGTTCCAGATAATCATCGATTTAAGGTTTATCCATAAATCATCGGCAAAAAGATCTCATTTATAGATCAGATAATGCACTTTTGTTTACAGAGGGCCTGAGCAAGAAATCATTAACCGATCACGGATCACCATGCGATCGCGCGGGCTATTCTGCCCGGGTTTGCCTTTTTTGTTTCCCAATTCAAAGGGATAACCATTACATGGCAGTCTTGTGATGATGATGCTGGCTGATGATGCTCTTGACCTCATCTCTATTTCTCGTGGTATTGTTGTGGTGTCCCACCTTCGCTTCGCTTCGTTCGGACTCCAAATCCGAAAATCCGACTTCAACTGCATTGGCATGCCCATTTCAGCCTCGAGTACAATGGCTTTGATATGAGAAACAATCCTTCCAATCCTAAGTCATGCGGACATGGACATGGCCAACAATTTGAAGAAGCTCGTGTGTATGAAGTTTATCCACGGAGCCATTACATTGCCACCATTTTTTTTTTTTTGCTTTTTGGGAGGCTGGCGGCGGGGGTGATTAAAAAAAAAAAAGAAACACTCATGCAAACCTGCTGAGGGCTGTTGCAGGCTTCACCCATGAAATTGAACTCTTCCATTCCTTTTGGTTATATACTCTCTGAAATGATGATGCACAGCTCCTGATGCCGATGCCATAGTTATGTAGCCAGATGATGATGATGATGAGAATGGTTTGGTGTTTTCAATTTAAAATGCAATTCCCGTGAAAAATTACTTTAAAATCTTTGGGGCGTGGCAGAAGAACTCATCGTTTTAGTTTTTTTTTTGTCCAGTTTTTTTTTTTTTTGTTCTCAAGGAAAACCTCTTGTTCATTTCGTTGGCCATCGGCTTGAGAGGTACTCATCAGCTTGGTGGTTCACTCGATTGGTAGGTTCTTCATCATCATCATCATCCCAAAGTATTCCTTCGAGTCATCGTCGTCGAATCGTCTCTGAATTTGTGCTCGTCACTACGTTATGCGGATGGTTGCCAACACCTCTCGATTAACTAACTTTTGAATCATTTCAAAGTCTGAACAAATCCGGATTTGGGGTGATTATTATCTAGGGCTATTAAGCTCATGCGGCTCATAATGCTCAAATATTAATTGTTTACTAACAGACCCGTGCTCGCATTGCTTCACATGCATAACGTTGCGTTGCAAGAAGGTAGTCTATTCAATTTATAAGTCTATTCAATTTACAAGCGCTTGATAACCGCCTGAGTGCTGTCGTGTTAATTTAATATTCTCTTAAATTTTTTAATCGTTTAGGTTTACTCTATTTTTGTAGTAGCCGTGGCCTGATGGTTAGTGCGATGGACTGTCATGCCGGAGGTCTAAGGTTCGATATTTAAAAGAAAAAACGGCTACTGCCTCTTGCGAGGAATTGACAAATCCTCCAAGAGTATCTCCTGTCACAGAAAAGTGCCACTCGTTAGCTGTTCGGATTCGGCAATAAACTGTGGTTGAGAGTTGTAAGTCACTAGGCCCTAGTTCTTCATGAGCTGTTGTGCCATCAAATTTAATTTATTTATTTTTTTTAATCTATTTTTATTTAAGTCCATACCTGGCAACCATCATTATGAGATTTTAGGCTTCGGCTTATATATCTTTTGGCTCAGCAAGATTGTAGCCAATCTAAGGTATAGCAAAACAAAAAATGGCTTCGACGCGGCGGTGCAGTGTAACCCAACAATTGCCCTAAAAAATCAAGTGGAAATGCGATCCTATCTGCTGCAACAATCAAAATTGAATGTGAGAATTACCTATACCTTTGTTCGCTCTTCGCTTTTGGGAAGCAACAAGGATCATTAAAAGTGTTTTTCCACAATATTATACCTATACATACCCTTCGGTTGGTTTTTCTGGAACTCTGATGATGGTTTGAATCCTCCATCGAACGTTCCTCTATCATTATGGATCGAAAAATTGGAATCGAACGTTTTCTGAAAACACCACTTCGCAGCAGAAGGATGTATTTTTCCTAATTTTTGTTTGTACTGTATGTGTATACAGTATACTTATATCTGTGTATTTACTAGTTGGCGTTTGAACGCAGCAATTATTATAAATGCCCTAAGTGAAGCAATGGTCGGTGGAGGATCTTCTTCGAATCACAATTATTGGTTACACTGTTGAATGTTATAGACAGCTATAGCATAACCGATCATAGAGAGGAGAATGGCTGGCGCAAAGGATATATGCAATTATATCGTTATCACGATTAAGAAGGGTTATTTTTGGCGCAGAAGATACACCTATAGGATTATGTCTTAGACGGTGTGTCTGCTTTGATAACAATAGTTCATCCAACGAGCAAGGTACCTATTTACTATAATAGTTAAGAGCGTTTTGGTAAATCTATACAATAATGATGATTGATGTTCTGAATTATTCTTGGACTCAATTTAATGGTTATGATGATTTTGGCCCAGCAATTTTCTGTTTCATGTTATTTTCCTGGGACATAAGATTCCTGTCCTTCATTTTGCTCAATCGTAAAATATAAAAATGGGTATAATTAACTATTTTATGCGAACTCTACAAGACTTTCTTGATTAATATCTGATTACAACCTACTTGGCGACACTAATGTTTCTTGGAGACTTAAATGCTCCTATTTGAAGTTAGAAATTTGACCTTATCGTTTCGTCTACTTAATAAAAACACTTCTAGTGAAATCACTTATGGGTTAATTTATGTTCAAAGCTAGCTACACACCCACATGATGTTCTTGCTCGTATTTGTGCATTTACTACGAACATTGTAGCAAGTCGATCAATTTTGATCATCGTACAAATAATCCGTGGCTTGTTGATTTTTCCTATTTGCAGTTTGAATGAAACACATACGGTTAAAATAGATAAACTTTATTACATGCAAAGTTAATCTTGAGAGGATTAAGCAATTATGAAAAAATATTGTATACTTTTGGGGGGTCCTACCGATGTTCAAAATTCGTTCTAATATTTTTATAAGAGTACGACTACTTTATCAGTGGCGGAAAACCAAATAGCACTATTATATGCTCCTGTGGTCTTTGTGACCCGTTCATCAAAATGAACGATTGATTGCAATCACAGTAAACCGAAACAATTAATCCCAACATCAATAAATTTAGTTTTTGAATAAAAGACCGACGACGCACGTATGTATATTTCGTTAATTTCACACATGGACACAGCCCTAAATCCAACAATTTTTGCACATTTGAAACCTGTTAAAATAATAGTGTTCCAGTGGTCGTTGAGCGACGGCCGTGACATATCCGGTAATATCCACCTCCTAAATCGATTGGCGTACTCCGTTTTTCGATCTGACGTACAAAAATTTTGACTCATCAAACCTGCCAAAATAATCGTGTTCGCCTTGTAAAATGATTTGATTGAGAATGACTAGAACGACCGAAACGTACCTATATCGTTTAATTTGAACGATTGGAATTGGGATCCACTGGTGGAATCTACGGATTACAATCACAAAGACCGAATCAATCTGATTGACATAGTGACCGATTTAATCTCTGACCATAATGATTGAAATAATGATTGATTGAAAAGATCGAATCTTTGAAGCAATCAATCTCATTGATTGATTCAATCTTCGAAAATGAACGATTGACACAGCTCTACCATATAACTCAGTAATTTTAAACTGATTTAAATTTATTTAAATTTTATTTGTCCGCTCCGCAACCACATGTGACACCCCTGAGCGCATAACAGTACCATTTTTCTCATTAAAGTGAAGCACAAATCAATATGGTATGGCGTGGTTTTAGTTGTGCAACTTGTGAAATCACATGGATATATAAATAGCACCAGTTGCATTTTTTTTTCAAATAAACTAATTTTAACCATTTTTTCTTTGGAAGTTCAATTCTATTTAGGGTTAAATTAACCGGCTCTTAATAATTTGTAATAGATTTAAAGATGGGATGAGCTATTATAACGAAGTTACAATATTTTCGCTATGCCTATCCGACAACTATCAAAAAATACCGAAACACCCACAAGAAACACATCGCCAGAATTGCATCACATAGGTACTTTAAGGCGCCTACGTCGATTGTGACTAGGTTCTAAAACAACACATACATACTAAACAAAATCACAATGACAGAAGAAGCAATCGAGGCTGCGCACAAGAAGTAAATGGAATGAGTTTTTCTGCATTTATAGTGCCTGTTTACATTGTATTTTTGACAAAGCATATTTTCGTTCATTAAAATGTTCCTCGTGTTTACATTATAGAGAAAAAATTCTTTCATTTCAATCTACCCATCCCTATCTCACATCCTTAACAACCATGTATCTCTCACTCACACAAAAAAAACTCTTCCTGCTCAATCCGAAAACATTTAATGAAACTGGCGCATCGGCGTAATTTGGGTGGAATTAACCCTTCTCTTTCATACTCACACAAAATCTACCCATCTCACTGGATGCGCCGTTCGTCAAAAATACAAAGTAAACAGGCACATACTGCTCACATTCAGTTATCACCAAAGAGTTCAAAAGAGACTGTAAGAGTTACATATTAAATCAGGAAACAGAATCAACAACCCCATCACCACCATACCAGCCAACGACCGTCAGCAACGCTCATGCCGGCGAGAAAAATTCAATTATTTTAAAACAAACAATGTTAGATTAAGACACTTTTTATTTAAAATGTAAAAAATAACCAACACTTAACGAAGCAGAGCCCCTTCTGAGCTCGCAGATTTAAAATTATAATAGACTTAAAAGACTTAAAATATTGTAAATAATAATCATTGTAAACACTTTTAGCAAAATAAAACTTATAAATTGTAAAAATAAAAATATTAAATCAGGATATTCGAAGAAATTCTCCTCTGGTACTTCTAGTTCAATTATCTTGACACTAAGTAAGCACCGTGAAGCAAGCCTGCTGGGTGTGTAAGTCACTAGCATAGAGTACCTATATTATCTAGAAAACCGACTTAAGGTGTTCGTTCTCTTTCACCCTACAAGCTGTAGTGAGAGAATGGGACTATTTTGTCGACTATTCGTTGAGCAAGTATTAGTGATCCCGTGCATTTTAAATGGAACCCCATCCACCACTGCTGTAACAAATAGTATACACGTTTTTGCTCAATTATGATGGGTTCTTGCGCTGAGATATTTAAAATAACAATACGTTAAATTCAAAAATTGAAATTTAAAAACAAAATTTTGAATAAAAATACCTTAAAAAACTTTTTAAAGGACTGAAACAAATTTGTTTAGTGTTGTCTTGCTTTTAGCATTCAAATCTAGTAATATTCATGTATATTTATGCTGAAAACGCGACTCTATAAAAAAAACAATTGAGCTAATGGCGCCATTTTGTGTTTGAATCCACGATTCACACTGATTCACGAATAGGAAAAAAAGAGTAAAATAAGAGAATTTTCTCTTACTCATCTCAAATAAATTTTGCGGGTGTTTTAGGCAAGAGGGGTACGAGTCGGTTCTCTAGATAATATAGGTACTCTATGGTCACTAGTAAGAAGTTTCAAAACAAGTTTCGAATTTTTGGCGTAAAATCTCCGCTCCTCTTCCCCGTTTTGCCATAAATTATATTTAAAGCAAGGGACTAATTCCATCATCAACTACACTCGCACCCTGCTAGTACTAAGGCCCATTATTAGTTTTTTATTAGAGTCTACAGGGTCCAGTGAACAATCCTACCTTCGTACCCAGACTTGATTTTGGTCGGCCAAGGGAGTTAATCCTACCTTCTGCACCCATACTTGACTTCGGTCAGCTAAGGGAGTCAATCCCACTTTCTGAACCCAGACTTGACTTCGCCTTCGGTCAGGCAAAAGAGTCAATCCCACCTTCTACCGTATATGAAATACTCTGTTATGTCTTAATACCTCTTGTGGGCTTAAGGTCACATATATAAATATATAAAATAAAAAAGAACACTGACCTGCCCACAAGAGGTATTAAGATTTAGAGAAGAAAGTCACAAAAATAAGATTTAATTTACTCCGTTATGTATTTTAAGGAAAAAAAATAATAGGTTCGTTCGCGTACTCCTCAAATCTACGAATTTTTACGAATTTCTACAAATTTAACTCAAATTGTGTTCGTGTACGCAAAAAATGTGTAGTTTTTCGCAGAAGACAGCGCTCCCGAGAGAGTAAATTATTTCCCTTTTCTGATCATTTCAGCCCAAAGAAATTCTTCGGGCAAAAATAGGAGTTCCGTCAAAAGTCACTTTAACATTTGCCAGAACATCTCCAAATAACCTAGTACACTCTGTGGTATCTGCCAACTGGTATTTTAATCGTGTTCGTTGCTCATAAGTCATCGGAAGAAAAAAAAAATAGTTAAAGATTAACAAAATACCTAAAAAAAAAAAAAAAATATTTTTTCAAAGCGTTCGTGTACTATTTCGCAGTTTTACTTCTCTCTGAGAGAATTTCATCCCCACTCCTCAATATTTGATAGACTGTGAATTTTAGTGCAGAAAGTACACGAACGAAGCTAATAATAATTGTAAAGCTTATTGTGATGAATTGTTAGAATTAGTTGTATAAGAAAAATTTAATAAAGGATTCATTCTTGCAACCGGACTTCCGAACTTTCAAACACACCAAGTTTTATTCTGCTTTCTACATTGGATCCGCTGCTGTTACCTCAGCTGAGAATAAAAAAAACATCATTCATTATTCAAAATAAAAGAGAATTTTTCATTTTCAAAATGTTTGAAAATGGAAGATGTATTCTCGACATTGCAAGTGATTTGGGCTGTTACACAAAACATGGTTCAAACATGGATCAAACATGTTCAACAACAAAAGACAATTGAGAACACTACAAGAAAAAAACGGGTAAAAAAAGCATGGATAGAGCAATGATAACCGCAAGTAGAAAGGATTCATTCAAGACCTTTACAGAAATTAAAACTCAGATTGAAGAATAATATGGCATACAAATAACATCTAGACTTTTTCGATATTGCCCAACAGAAGCAGGACTACATATTATGGCTATATGTATTTAAATCAAAGTAGAATGGCAACAATTTGGGGCCAAACACGTTCTTATTAAAATCAAAGCCGCGCGTATTTGAATAAAATCCAAAGAGAAAGGTACTTTAAATTAAATACGTTGCATATTGAATAGTTCAATGGAACACGCTTTTGTTTCAAATACGTTTTGTATTACTTTTAAATGCATTTCTACTTTGAATATATTAAACTTGTTATTTAAAATTACTTCGTTGATACCTACTTATTTTACTCTTTAAATTTGATTCAAAGGCGCGCGGCTTTGATTTTAATAAGAAAAGTGTTTGGGCCCAAATTGTTGCCATTTTACTTTGTTTTACATACATACGTTTGCTTCTTGATTGTATGTCTAGCACTATGTTTGTGGCCAGCAATTTCTTCAAACAATTGGGAAATAATCTGAAATGAAAACTGAAAAAGAAAATAAAAGCAAATGAAAAAAAAAATTAAAGGCTGAAAAAAAGAAGAATAAAATGCTGAAAAGACATTGTCAATACGCAATTTCTATCAAGTTCAGTTCATCTTACATAGATTTCATGGCGGATACCTAGTGTGAAGAATATCCAACCAGAAAAAAATTCCTAATCATTAAAGCTGGAAGTGTTTTTAAGTTAAGTGTGTTTAGTTAAATAGCAAAATTATATTAGATTTAAAAACGTTTCTACTTTAATCGGAACTAAGTTGTTCGAAAAAAGTTAAGGCGCATAATTAAATACGCTTCCCCTTTGATTTAAAGTACTTTTCTCGTTTGTTGAGTAACTCTTCTCAGAGAGGATTAATCAAACGTGTTTCATATTTGAATTAAATAGTTTTGGCTTTGATTCAAATGCAACTTTTAAAAATGCTAGCATCGTAAAATGTAATACGTCGGTATTAAAATCTAAGTCGCAGTTTTTCCCTGAGTGAAGGAACATCTACAAATACAAAAACCGCTACAATTTTGGAAAAATATCCTGGGGCGGTACGGTCTAATGACCACTACTAGAACAATGCACATATGTATTTGTATATTATGTCAATTCCTCTTTTCAGCAAAAGCCGCATTGTTACTATTGTTAAAAATGTATCGATATTTTAATAAAATCACATGTTCTATGCTAAAAAATGAATGAAATAAAAACTAACACACAACTTTCTTGGTATAAATACAATTTGAACCTGAAAACCCTTCCGTAAATCCGCCCCTGATGAGTAAATACATTCGTACGTTCGTGATCTTTTTTTCGTCGACGATTTCTCAAGTGTCGACTTCAAATAAATTTTCATTTTACAGGTTATAAGGCAAGGTCATACTCATAGGATATTATAACGCCTGGAAATCGTTTTCAAAAAAAATTCTACACCTCTTTTATTGAAGTACTAATTTAAACAAATCAGTTGTATAATGTTTTATTTTTCGAATATCTTGAGAAAAAACAATTCTTTCGACGTCAGCTTAATTTTATTCTATACATAATAACAAAACACATTAAGGCCCATTTGCTGAAACGAAACTTAAGTATTTAAGTTCAACATAAGAGCTTATGTGACAGTTTACGCTGAGGAAAAAGTAGATCATAAGCGTTTAAGTTATACATAAATATTTAAGTTTCGTTTCAGCAAATGGCCCTAAGTAATTTAAAATATTTTGCTGATTAAAAACAAGTATTAATTTTTTGAATTGACTTCTGAGGGAGGGTATAAACATACCCTTTAGAAAGTAAGGGTTAATTTTTCTAAAATCAAAAACACCATTCATCATTCGAAGAAACAAATCAAGCCATGTGGATGTAATTCGAAATTGACACAATCTCCAATTGCATTTCAGCCAACCCTAATATCTCTCTTCACCACCATCACCAATTCAAAATAGAATACTAAACCTTTATCTGTCCCATTCAGTGCCAACTAAAATGCCAAATTGTAATTTTCCCTCAAAAAAAAAAAAACGAAAACAAAAACAAAAACAAAAGTCAAAATCTAAAAATTCGATTCGATGAGGATGAAAATAAGGATCCTTCGAGGGAAGTATTATTCAAACAGCAACAATATCCACAATTCACAACACAACAAAAAGAGAGGAAATGTATTCTTGTATACATTTCCATTTCCAGCATTAACTCCAAAGTGAAGCCGAGTGTTGTCCTTGTCGGTCTTCGTATATATTATACGTATTCATCGACCGCCCAACTCAAATAAATATAAGACACAACAACAACACCAAAATAAACTTCGAGCAAAGAACCCTTTTAAATACTTTAATGCAATTCAAACAATTTCCATTTGTCCAGGAGTCATTAATCATTCGCTCGCACTGCGCCACACCACTCTACAATATCAACCAAACAAATAAAGTAGTATCCAGAAGCAAGAGAGCAGGAGGAGGGATTCCCACCAGATATGACCCTGATCCCTGGGCCAAAGGCACATTCCAACATAGTAGTTTTTGGTAAATGGAGTTAAGTTAAAGGAGTACCACCAAGTATTGCTGTGCCACACTCTTCAGCTACTTATGTCCTTTCTTCTGCCACCACCCTCAAAGGAAAAATAAAATGAGTTAAAGCATTGTATGCATTGCTACAAATTGGAAAAATCCATTTCCTTTCGTTTTGACTTCTCGAAAATGTCCTGGCATACTTTTTCCATTAAATTTAGGACTTGAAATTAAAAACAAAAAAGAAAAAAATATATTTAATGATAAAAAAGGAACAATGAGGAATTCTATATGAACAACAGCAACCCCCCTGGTGACCTAAACGTTGCCGTGTTGGTTAGATAATGCTCTCTCTAACCGGTCGGTCGGTGGCATCCTTGTTGCGTTATCAACTTATTATTAGAAATTCATTCAACAAAAGGACGTTCAGTGTTTCGCTGTCATTTATCATGCAGTCACACGAAAAATTAAAAGTGACAGCATGTGCGCAGCTAGTTTTTTCTTATGGGAAGGGGCGTTGAATAAAAAAAAATCATCAAACCATCGGTTTTTTGTATAGAAATTCTTTAGTCCATCTAAACAGGATTTTATACCAGGCCATAATCCATAAACTGAATTTGAACAAAATTTGACGCAAAGACGCGACAATTTCTGCTTTCTCTGACGCTACTTTAACTAAAATGCGCCGCTAAATTAAAAAGTTTTGTATTTTTTGAGCAGATGACATTCAGACTTTTAAGGAGTTACATACATCAGATGTGGGATACAAATATTTTATTTGTTTGTTTAAACTTTGCCGGAAGAGGATAAGGGTCAGAAGTCGCAGCTATTGCCCCTTCCTACATCCGTTCCTGGACCACAGTGGCATCAGGGGTAGGGTTTGGTTCTGGTGTCGTGTTTAACGAGATAAGGTGCTTCTGATGTTCTTCCTCATCAGAAAGTCCTTGTAGGTAAGGTATCTAATTTTTTTTTTTTTGTGTTTTGGGATTTCATTGCGCACAAAGAGCTGCATGCGGCTAAAGGTAGCATTTGCGATTAGGTCATGAGTCAATTTGGGAATTAGATTAAAAAAAAAACAACCAGTAGATAGGTATAGCGTGCGATTCTTGTTGCTTTTTTCTATATTTAATCACATTTCGTTTCTTAATCCTTGACAAGGCAGCGGCGGTGGCGGATAGTGATATTACCATACACTATTTGTGCTGCGATGAGAAATAGCTCTGTAATTCCTAGGGATAAATAAGCACAAATAGACACAATGAAAGCAAATTGGGTGCTGCTGGTGTGTATAGTGTATATACCTATGGTTTTGCATAATAAAATCATTAAGTGTAATTAATCACACGTGTTATCTTTTCGTTCGAAATGAATGCTCCTGCTCATCTACCAGGAAAAATATTATAAAGAAGATTGTGAAGGGTACGTTTTTTTTTTCTGTTTCTTTCGGCAGATATTTTTTTTTGTTTAGTAGAGTGAGATCTCTACTGTGCCACCTTGTATTGTATAATGATAGAAAAGTCAAACACAGGTGTAAGCAAGAGCATTGTCCTGTTGATATCAGATTAATCGGATTAATTTGGGAAATGACTTGGAAGCTATGATATCATTTAAAGTATTTTTGATCTATTATGAAATGTCTTCTTAATATTAAGAAGAATAGATCAGCAAAAAATTTGTCCACTGCACATGTGGTCGATTAAGCACAAACTCAGCTGATTAAAATGAAGAGAACTGTTTTAGTAATTTTGTGAAATTTATGTTAGGTGAGTAGTTAAAGTATCCAAATCTAGAAATGTTAATTAAAGCAGATAAGAAAAAGACAAATTTATCTCTACAATTCTTATTTCCTTCAAAAATGTTGGACAAGCCGCGCAAAACTTTGAATGTGGAGAATTAAAAAGAGGTGTCAAGTTTTATTTTCATTTTTTCATTTTCATTTTTCATTTTATTTCACATAGCAAATTACTAGCCCAAGATATAAAGCAGGTACATAAATCTATAATACAATTAAATAACTGAATAAAACTGATATAACTGATATGAACTTAGTTGAAAAATTTAATGATTGGTCAAATAAGTGATTAAATCTATTACTAAGCGGATTAGGTAATTTAAACATTTTATTTAAAGGAGAAAATTGCTCATAATTAGTACGACAGTTTGAAATATGTATGCAGTTTGGTATATTTCTAAAGTTTCTTTGCGGAATACTAAAGTTTATTTGGGAAAAAAGGTAAGAAGAGTTTATATTTTCATTGATTATTTTAACAATAAAAACAAAACTTATATAAGAGCGTCTGTTCTTAAGACTAGGCAAGTCAATAAGTTTTAGTCTATTGATGTATGCGGGGAGCTCGTAGAGATTTTCCCAGCCTAAGCCTCTTAAGGCAAACCGCAAAAATCTTTTTTGAACACCTTCCAATCGTGCTATATGGCACTCAGTGGGGTGACCAAACCTGACAAGCATATTCAAGAACAGGTCGGACAAATGTTATGAAAATCTGTTTTGTAACATAGGGATCTGAAAACTGACGTGACTCTCTGTTCATCCATCCAAGAAGTGAATTGGCTCTATTTGAAATGGAATTTATGTGTTGAGTAAAGCTTACGATCAAATAAGACACCAAGTATGGATACATTTTGCACAGATGACAAGGAAACTCTATTTAACGAATAATTAAAAGGAGTGACTGAAAGTTTTCTTATGTAAATCTCATAAAATTACATTTACTGATATTAAGAAACAAACATTTGCGTACGCACCAGTCAAAAAAAAAAAATTAAGGTCACATTGTAACATTTCACAATCACGAATAGTAAAAATAGTTTTAAAAATTGTAACATCATCCACGTAAATGAGACAATTAGAATGCTTTATCGCAGATGGAAGATCATTAATAAATAAGATAAATAAAATAGGGCCCAAATGGCTCCCCTGTGGAATTCCAGAATTTACTGTAAAATAGTCTGATGTGCATTCGTTAAACAACACTGAGTAAGATCTGTTTAATAAATAAGACTGAAGCCACAAAACAAAATTTTCGCTTAAACCAAGAATTCTTAACTTTTTCAGTAAGATCTTATGGGAAAGTTTATCAAACGCTTTATGTCAAACAACAAATATTCGAATCGATTTTTAAATTGAAATTTCGTAAAATAAACATAGGTATTTTATATTCCTCTAAACATTCCATCCAAAAATGTTTTTCTTCTTCTTTTTTTTTGTAAAATTATCAACACAGAATAGTTGATCGTCTTTATCTTGCAAAGTTATTTACCGGTCAACATTTTTCCGCAAAATAATGCTTCGAATATTATTTTTCCTTACAAAATTTACAAGAGAATTTTTTGTGACGTTTCACCCTACAGATGGCACAAACGTCACAATTTTGCGCGTGAACTGAGTACTGTCTAGAAAAAAAAATTGAAGACAAAATTTGTCCTGGGAAAAAATTTTTATGAAAACAATCTGCGTACTAGGTTTAAGAAATGGAAGTTAAGCCACTTGTAGCTTTATTTCGTCGGGCGTTATTTCACCCTGTCAAAAATCTATCGAAATCTAGGTACAGGTACAACTCTATAGAAAGGATGATATTCATAAAGGTGGCATCTTATTTTTCTACAAATTTCATCGGATAAGTTGCACTAGTTGAAAAACCATTTCCTCCATCCTAAAACTCTTATTTCTTTATATATAATGTATATTATAGAAAATATAGAAGAAAATAACTTTAAGCAAATCGTTTTGAAGAGGAGGTTATAAACGATAAATTTTAAACTATTTAGGCAGATATAGGACATAACCTAAAACGAGATTTCTTACCCTTTGTGTGCATTATTGTATACTTTTCGTCACATATTTTGGTGAAAAAATTCAGATTCGGCTCCAGCCTCTAAAAAACCATTTAAAATTAAGAAAATCAAAAATTTCCCACAACTTTCTATTAAGAACACATGTTTGAATAGATTAGCAATTTTTTTTTTTTTGTTTAAAAAATATTAATTTTAAATATTTAGTAGAACCAGTGCCTTCGTTCTGTAATTCTCACATGCATAAAATTGGTCGAGAAACGATGAAAACTGAAACAAAATACATGAGTTTTGTTCCATTTTTCAGCGTTTCTCGACTGATTTCTTCGATGTGAGAGTTACAGAACGTAGATACATGTTGGAAAATTGGTCGGGCAGTTAAAAAGCTATGTGAGAAGGGATAATTCAAAAATAAATCAATTTTATCAAAAAAAAAAAAAAAAATGAATACCATATTTCTAAATTTTGAGTTTTTTTTTTTAACAATCGCTTATCCCATTTTAGGTACGAAGTTTCATCAACATCGTTGAAGCCATTTTTGAGAAATTTAGAAAAACCCAAAATTATTGTATGGAAGCTAAACGTTTAAGATGGACTAAAACCAAAATTCGAATTGTCACTATAGGAAATCTCATAAAAATACTCTGGTATCAAACCTGAAAGGAATCGGTTTAACCGTTTACGGCTCGCGTACACCTAATCCGTCATCGGCCGAAGTATGCTCGGACGTCGTCGACCGAATTCAGACGATCGAACCAAACGTATGTAATAGAAAGGGAGCGCGTACACCACTCTGACTGACATCGGACGATAACGCCCGATATTTACCGATCAACGGACGAATTCGAACATTTTTCTTTAGTTTGCGATTATGCATGCGAAAAAATTGATACTTTATAACTGTACTGATTGGTATCGTCCGGAAACGGCGGGAGTGTATGAAGATTAACGTCCGAGACAGTCGCCCGAATAGTTCCGACCCAAAATCGGCCGATGATTCGGTTGCAGTGTACGCGAACCGTTAGGCTCTAATTCAAACTACAGTGGACGCACAGGCGCACTGACAGATGGACAGTATGATGAAACCCGATTTTTCAGATGTCTCCATCATCGTCAACTTTGACTACAACCTCGTTTGCTTTTTTCTACATGAAACAAATGTAGAGCTGGGATCACAATATCGACCAGGCGACTACTTCACAAAACATATTTAAATTAACAAATATGACTCTATTCTTGATACCAATATTTCACATCGATATAACATTGCATTGTATTCCCTTAAAAATTGGACCAATATGTCTAAGAACTAATGTACGTCGAGTGTGTTAAAGTAAAAGTTCGAAAGAATTAACGGTAAAATATGTTAGATGTATCATTTTGACATTTATACTTGGCTCTACATATTCTGTTAAACCGTAGGACTTTCATGCCGGAGGTCTTGGTTCGATTCCTAACCTCTTCCGTCTGAAAAATTTCACGACTACTGCTTCTCGCGGAGAATTGACAAATCCTACAAGAATAGCTCTTGTCACAAATAAGTGCTTCTCAACTTAGCCGTTCGGATTGGGCAGTAACTGTTGTTTATAAGCTAGGGACCGACTTGGCTGGAAGACATGATGTGTGATGTACTTTCATGCAGGAGGTCTAGGTTCGATCCACAGCTTGGTCCAACTAATAATAATTAAAAAAAACGGCTACTGACAAAGTGAAAACAGCTCCAAGAGTATCACTTAATCACTTGTCTTAGAAAAGTGCCACTCAGATTAGCCGTTCGGATTCGGCAATAAACTGTAGGTCCCTTCCATTCCTGCAGACACGCACATAGGAATGGTTCTTCGTGAGCTATTGTGCTATCAAATTTATTTATTTTTAACCCAATAACGCATTTTTTTTTTAAATAATGCGTCATACGTCAGCGACGCATCGACTCCGCCTTAAGCTCGGTCGAGTTCGTAAAACTAAAACTTCGGCAACACTGCCACATTCAAGTCACATTTCTGTTTCAAATTGTGTTCACTGTTTTAGAAGCGCTGATGGTTGCTCTCAGTATTGAAATCAAATTTTGTCCAAAATTTACATAACTACATATACCATTTTTTTGCAATTGTTTTTAGCAGTTAAATAGCACGTTTACTTTTACCAACTTAGGGCTCCTCTACTCTTCTGTTATGGTTTTTTTTTTCTTTCATCGAATTGCAATTTTGGGAATTGCTATACAGAAATTTGTGAACATATAAAAGGGACGTAAAATTTCGGTTTCAAAAGGTTTTTAATTCTAAACGCGTGGATTAAACTTATACAACATAGAACATAATATATCCTTAGACGTTTAGCAGCCACTTGTATCTCCATCGAAATATCAAACATACATATTTTAGTCTAAGAGCTGGCGACGGATTTTCTGCGTGAAAGGAAACCAAACGGTATTAATGTTACAACTCGTCCTAGGGAAGGTGATAACGAATACGAAAGTCTGTCTGCACGTAGTGGCCGCGTTTCAGCGAAAAAGTGCATCAAAAGTACAACTTTTCTGAAAATAGAAATAGTGAGGGAAACCACTTATAATGCATCGCATCCCGACGCCACGGACTCTTTGATTACAAAAATGGTTTCGACAGACGTGTAGGTGGCCGCAAAACCCTCGACAGACGCCGCCGAAAATGCGTTTTTTTGGCGTTTTTTACTTTTTGGGAAACCACTTAAAATTGGTGTCATTCGAAAGCTCTTGACTCCCTGAGTGCGAATATGCAAATGACAGACGTCTAGGTGGCCGCAAAACCCGCGACAGACGTCGCTGAAAATGCGTTTTTTTTTGCGCTTTTTTACTTTTTGGGAAACCACTTAAAATTGGTGTCATTGGAAAGCTCTCGACTTCCCTACACAGACGTGTAGGTGGCCGCAAACTCGCGACAGACACGATTAAAATCGCGGCTTTTTTTACGAAATTCTAGATAACTCATGTTACACACCTAAATACATCGCAATCTGAGGCTATTGACTGCCAAAAGTATAAATATGTGAAAAAACCAACTTTCAGCTTTATCCAACAGCTGGAAAGCGCGATAAAAATCGCGGATTTTTTCAGTGTACGACTATTTAATGGGCTTTTGCGGGAAACCACTTAAAATGTATCTTAATTGAAAGGTCCTGACCTCAACAAAATTAAAATTTAAACGACAGACGCGTAACTGGTGATAAACGGATGGTAGCCGCTAAATAAGTCGCGGGCATTATTTATTGTTTTTAAATTGGATTCTAGTGGTAATCTCTTCAAATGTTACTCAAGTTAAGGGTTTTAACTCCACTAAGAACAAAATGTAGGTGACAGACGTTTTGAGTTATATCAACATGTTGAAAACCGCGATAAAATTCGCGCATGTTATTATTGTTTTATTGGTTGGATATTGGTGGTAACCTCCCCAAAAGGGTGTCTAATTAAAGGATTGAACTCCCTGACCAAGAAACTTTTACTGACAGACGTTTTGAGTCACACCAAGCTGCCGAAAACCGCGATAAAAGTCGCGCATATTATTATTGTTTTATTGGTTGGATATTGGTACGTTTAGCAGCCACTTGTATCTCCATCGAAATATCAAACATACATATTTCTTAGATTTATTCAAAACGATAATTAGTTTCTCCAAATTACAAAAAATGTATTTGCAACTGAAAAAATAATCATACGAGTATTATAATAATTTGCATAAATTTCTACGGAATCCAATTCAAATCCATGTTGATTCCCATTGCCGTCTCCTAATCCAAGTTCCACGTCCTCAAGTTGTAATATTATGGTGTGCAGTTGTTTATACGTAAGGTAGGTACACTCTGTCACCGTTGGCACACGCAATTAAAACTTTTTCTGCTCCAAACAACAACCAGAAAAACCAATTTCAAATTGGCCATAATTTTCATAAATTGGCCAGCACAACGCAAACTTGTCCCACAATCTTGCAATTAACCCCGAAAAACTTTGCATTCAAATTGCAAATGAGTTTTCTTGCAATGGCCGTCACCTCACTCAAATGGCAGATTCTTCCTGTCTTACTGTGTGTGTGTAGTCATCATAAATGTCACTTTATGGTCTCTCTGTTGGTTATGTGTGACCATTTGGTCCATCAGTTTTGCTTCTCTGTTGCGCACCTTAATTAGGCGACAAACTTTCCGGGCCGACGACGACAGACGATGGCGCGGTGAGCGGAGACAGTCCTATAGGCTGAGTTGGCTTTCCATTAGCACCTTATCATAATTGCAGCATTAATCTGCGCATTGCGATGCTGCGAGCTCGAACTGCTCTCCGACGGAATAAAGAAACCTCTATTTCCAAAACAAAAATGATTGTGCAAAATATGCAAAATTAAAAATAGTGTGTGGGACCATCTCGGCCGAGTGTCATTAAATGTTGCAAATAATGGGGCAGCACAGAGGAATGGTCTTGGTCAGTGCTGGATGCGATGCAAACAAAATAAAAACATCCTTCTTCTTGTTCTTCTTGGGGACCTGGCAAAGGGTTCGTGCAACTGCAGGCAGTGCGTCATGTTCGGACCGTGTTCTCCTATGTTAATTCGGTTTCGTGCAAAGTATCTCGTTCAATGCCAATGGGAACATGGATCACTTGCACAACGGCACTGGGTGAATTGATATGAAATTATTACCTGTCGCGACTGTGCATGCGCCATGGAATTGGAGGATACCGCGCGCGCGGTATAGCTTTACATTACATAGCTTATATTGACGCTAGTGAATGTCTACAATGTCATTGGAGAATGCGCAAATCGAATATGTGATGGCTAAGCTTCATTGTTAATACATTGACAAGCATTTGACATTTGACAATGATGCGTGAAGACTATACTTTTAAAATAAGCTGATGGAATTTCGGACTGAAATTCACAGACGGGTAAACTAGAAAATGTGTACAGGAACGTGTTTAAAAAATTTAATTTGGAGGCGTGACAGCTCGTGTGAACCCAGTGCCTAGTGACTTACAACTTTCAACCATTCTTGTGTACGTGTTATTGGAAGGAATGGAGGGGACCGACAGTTTTGTGCTGAATCCGAACGCCTAAAGTGAATGGCACTTATATTTATGATAAGAGCTACTCTTAGAGGATTTGTCACTTCATCTCAAAAGAAAGTAGGTAGCTGTTTATTGAAGGTTTGAATGAAAGGACAACAACTTGAGTGAGCTACCACCAAGTTTTATAGGATGGAGTTAGAGCTATTTCACGAATTGTTGGCTTATGAAAAGAGTATGGAGAAAAAAGAAAGAGCCCGAATGAACAACAACAAACTTGTGTGTGGCTAGTAAAAATGCTAGTTGATTCAAATGCAGTTGTCAAACAATAAAACCTTTACACTCGATCGAAATGATCTCGTGACCTTCGGTAGCGCAGTGCGTAGAGTGCACTTGGCCCGGAGACTCTTCGTCTGTGGTTCAATGCTCGCAGTGAGGCAAACAGTTTTTTCAAATAAAATTGAACATACATATAGACTAAGCACCACTAAAAGGAGTCTAATGATCGACTTGGCGACCGTGAAATAGCTATAACCTCTCCCTTCTGCGAAGTAGAACGTACGTAAAATACAAGTCAACTTTTTCCAGAATAAATCCTAATAACTCCTCGCAAATTCTTACATATATCTTACTTAAAAGTCCCGAAAAGAATTAGTTTGGTTGTTTCGAAGATAAGCCTGATGATGTTAATATCGTCTGCATAGTCAAGTAGTGGAGAGGATCTGTTAGTGCCAGTTGTACAATCGTGGTTTAAATCTTGATCCGTGGTTCATGAATTTTAACTCGCCGATTTCGGTGCGTAAACTGAGGTTCAACGATGGTTTAAGGTTCCAATATGCACTAAAAGCCAATTACATGCCTGAACCATCGTTGATCCACAGTTAATCCGCCGAAATTGGTGAGATAAAATTCCTGAACCACGGATCAAATATTTGTACAACTAGCCCTTAATCTCGAGCATAACGATATTCAAGAAGAGAGTTATTTACATAAGAGAACTTCTTCAGGTTCTCTTATCACTGTATTACGAGCTGGTTGGTATCCGTCATCGGATGTCATTTTGACGAGGTTGGTGCTTACCAACAAATCTATACTGAAGATGTTTCTTCCTTTGTTACTTTAGCTTTGAAGTCCTAGAGTACAAACTTTCTTACTCCGGAAAGGCTCCGTCCAGGTCTCCAGGAGTTCATAAATTAATATGTTTTGGTATAACTGCACTGCAACCTTAAAATCTATTGTGTCTTGGAGGTTATAATACTCCTTCTTGACAAGGTCTTCAGCTTCTTCAGTAGAGGCGGGAGCACATTATTAGGGTTAAGGAATTTTGATGCGCATTATAGCAAGCCTTATATTGACTCAATAATATGTCCTTGTTTCCTAGCCGATTGTCCACTAAGAATCCGCATCGCATCCTAAAATACGGAATCTTCAGTAGAAGCTATAAGAAAAACGGCACAATTTTTTTATAGTATTTAATCCTATCGATCAAATCTCCTGGATTTGCGGTAATATCTGTGAGTCACAAACTATTGACGATCCTGGATTTGTTGTCATTTGATTGTATTCATATTTGCAGCTTATCGTGTTTTAACTGGTAAGCCTGGCATGGTAAGTAAACTAACCCGACGACACAACCCCAAAACTTAGGGGATAGGACCCTTGCTCTAAACCTATACCTTACCATAGGACAGCAGGCCTGATATTCCAATTTCAGTATCCCAAGGGAGTATGAGATCTGCCGTTGGCCCAGTAAAGGTTTATCCGTTATACTATTTCTATTTCAGCAACTTGACAAGTACTGAAAATCCTTATTAACCTAAGCTTTGAATTAGTTGGAGAAGCCTCTCACTTTCCGGCTCTTGATGACAGCGTTAATTCACTGAATTTAATTGATCCTCCATACACCCTTGCACCAGCCTCCTGATGGGCTCGTTTAAGACTTACTTCAGCCTTTAAAGAGCACTACTATTTGCTATGTTTGTCCTCTGTTTAGCACTCCCTAATACATTTGGCAGTCAAGTGTACATGGACGAGCACAAGATCTAGCTTCACAGTGGTTACCACGTAAAATAAACTATTTGTGTATATTTACGACTGAAGCCTAGGGTTTATTCTTCAACCAAACCTAAAGCACAAAACTCACAAAAAAAAAAAAAAAAAAAAAAAAAGCCCGAAGATGGAATAGATTCCGAAACGCGTCGCTTTTTATTTATTTATTCAAAAAAAATTTAATGTTGTTAAATTACATATTTAATTAATAAAATTATTGTTAAATTCAAAATATAAAACTTAATTTTATTTCATACTTTAATTCAAAAAAAAAAAAATAAAACAACATGGAGACAGAACCACAATCATATAAAAACTCACCAAATCTACAATATATTTCTGCCACGTAAATTTCCAGGATTCATCATCGCGGACACTCACTGATTTCCAACCCAATCTTTAGACCACGTTCTTTTCTCTAAGTGGCCATGAGTGTGTGTAAAACCCTTTTCCACTTAAATAGAGCCCTATCTTCCACAAAAAAAAAAATATTTAACTTTGTGATTGTGGTTTAGGTCTCAAAGTGCGTGCTCCATGGATATTTATCTTTTCGAATGCATTTTTATTACAAATCAATTGAAGGATCATTAGCATAATTTATACAAAACGCTCGTTTAATGATCGCCTGCAAATATTCGAGTGCCATGCGAGCAAAGGTATATCAAACAGCTAAAGGTACGTTCCAACAAACACTGACTTTGCGGTCGCTGGTCTGAACTGTTGTATATAGATGGATGAACGCTTAGGAAGGAGTATGGAGTGGAACCAAAACCAGAATCCAAAACCACCATAAAGCTGGCATGTTTCCATTTCTCTGTGTCGTCCATCCAATTGGATCTGCAATTCGCGCATGTGACGCGCTAGTACCAAAAGAGTAATTAATGACCAATTCGAAAACACGACGGAGACATCTACAACGATGACGACTGCGACAACGACAACGACATGTAGGAGACGCGATCACTGCTCCGCGAGACATCTTTTCACGCGAAACTATTGCTGTTCCTAGACTTGTATAACTCGCTTCATGCCCGTCCCCCGAGCGTCACCTCTTCTCCTCTAATAGACGAGACACACAGTCGATCTTCTCGGATCGTTCCTCAAAATTGATGTCGAATCCGAGATACAAAATTGAAATTCCGATTGAGCGCAACGATTACCGGGCGGACAATTAAATATCGCCTGCGGAGCTTGCTGCATAGAGGAGCACACCATAGGAGCGGACGCGGAGTCGCATGGTGTGCGCGATCGATCGAAATGTGTGCTACGCATTCGAATGATGCGGTTGCGGCTGAATTGTCATGTGGCACGATGAGTACGCGACTTCGTGTTATCAGGGCACATCGATCGCATTCAGGCTGACGTTTAATGCAAAAATCGGCGACTAGACGATCGACGACAGATCGGTATAGGAAGATTGGGCGAACTATAGGCATCTACTCGTAAGCAATTGCAATGCAACTTATATCTATAAGCAAGAAGTTGGTGTGTGAATAAACCGTTTTGGGATGCATAGGATTGTTATCTGTGGCATCGCTCACATACCGTGATGAAACGGATGCCAATTCGGGAGAGCCTATCGTCGTTATCGTCGTCGTAGTCTTATGTCGCTTAGGTTCAGGGAGCACCTGAGCTGATATTAAGGTGGAGTATGTGGAAGACGACAGAAAAACACTGGCACGACTGACAAGTGTGACAAATTTGTTATGATATCATTACGATCAGCTGTTTTGGGGGGCAAATGGAATAGAATCGGAATGCCGAATATGGAGGGTGCATTTAGAAGGCATTGTAGTTTCGTCATGTAGATGCAGATTTGAGTTATAGATTGCAGCGATGACTTCTATGTTGGAAATAAACCACTAAGAAGGTATTGAGTGTCATGTTTCTTGGATTATCTTAGCCAAACTATTAGTTTTGTGTTTCTAGAAGATTTTATGGAAAGAACGGTACAAGTGTTCCTTAAAGGGTAAGATGGTATTAAAGTCAATCGAGGGCAACAAGAAAGATAGCTTCAAATAATACAAATAACACAATTTGATATGTAGTAAATTGAGCTCAAAGAATAACCCAACAAGACTTGATAAAAAAAATTATTTGACTATGAATGCGAAAGAAGAGATAGTAAACCTGAAATTTCAAATAAGGAAATCAAATTTAAGACACAGAAAGTCTTGGTCAAATCTTGCACATAATTTTTCGGAATTAAAATGAAAAATTAGATCGGATATTGACATGTTCATTATTTGTTGAATATCTAAAAACAAGACTAAGACAAATTAAAAGATATCGATCTATCTATCTATTTATACAGGGTGTCACCTAATTCATCTACATTATTTTTGTACGGGGGAAAAATTGTATCCCCCCTCCCTCTGAGGCACATACAATGATGTGTTATAAATTTTATGAAGGTTAATATTCCATTCTATTATTATTTTTTTAAATTTTTAATGAAAAATTAATTTGAAGTTGGCCTTTAAAGTAAAAATTCAATTAATAGGTAATGACATAAATACAATTCAACGGAATTTTTCTTTTTAAATAGAAATATGCTATCAAAATATCTTCTAATGTTTCGTACATGTTTTTAAGCAAAAAGATACCGTTGTTCGTTTTTGTTTTTGTATTTTGTTATAATTCACGGGCACTTAAAGCGTTATAACTAACCTTAACATGTTGAAGCACAGTGTGATCTCTATATGATTAGAAGGAAAAATATATTAAGGTAACGCATTTCACATTCGTGTAGTATGGTTAAAGAAAGAATTTGTAAACTAGACCGTGTCTCCATAATCGGGCTCAAGGGTAAACTAATATGGGCATTGCTGGGATTTAACTGGGAGAAATGCAACTAGCATTTGATTTTGGCAAATCAAGTATTATTGCGCTGCTATAGCACTTTTATAGCCCTTCCAGAGCGGAGTTAAGTCATTATATGATTTAATGTTGATATATTTCATCGCTTAAGTATTCTTTGGAGTACATTATATCAGCCTTACAGACACAATGAGTCAATTATTCTATAATCATACTATAGTCACACTATAAAATGACCCATATAGTTTTTGCTCCCAAAATTATCCTATAAAAAAGTTAAATAACCCTTATACTAGTAGCTGTCACCTCGTTCCGATATCAATTGTATAAGGAAATGTTGTCAAGCTTTAATTTAGGAATTAATAAGGAACCTATATACGACATTTTTATAGACTGATTATCGGGGAACCTTTGGCCAAGACATACTTTTATCACGCTATAATTTTTTCTGTTGGGTCTTTTAGTGTAGTATAGTTCCTATAGATTTTGTGTAAGACTGTGAAAATTCTAGAATGAACTAAAAGCTTCTACGCAGCCATTTTAAATCATTAATATTTATCTGAAAACCTATTCAAATATAAATTTATAAATAAATAATAATGAAATCGTGGCAAAAAATTAAAAAGTCTTGCAAAACTACTATCAAAGTATAAAAAAGGACCATCAACAATTTAAAATGAAGATGACAGAAAGAGGAACGGTAAACAACAAACTCAAACGATTTTAGATCATCGCTATAGAAAAACTATAGGCGTATTCTGTTTTCTAAAGCGATGATATAAGTATGCATACCTATTTACATTATTGTGCAGCATCTTTGATGAATGACTATATCAGGCTTATAGGTTACAATTTTGTATGAAAGAGAACCCGATTTAATGCAATGCACTGCATAATTTAAATACAAATATTTGCAATACTAATAATAATAATAATTATCTCTAAGGACCCTTTCAGGTGATCATACGGAAAAATATACACAATAATGCAGTACAAATATAAAATTAAAATAAAAAATAAATACAAATGTTTTTTTTTTTATAGAAATACATTCATTCTATAGCACTTCTTACATATCTTATGAGAGCATTCTTCGGAGTTAAACGATTTTACTCCATAAAGGTGAAATAGGAGTGGAAAAAGTTCGCCTTTTTAACTCTTAGGAGTATAATAAAAAAGTAATAGAAGTAGGTTAAGGAGTAATAAGAAACTTCTTTGGATGAATATAAGACTAAAATTGTTAGCTGGGTGGCTAATTCATTGCAACAAGCCAAATAACATTTCGACGGTTAATTTTATTATTATCTTATTTCCATAATTAAAAAAATATTCGAAAATTTCGTTTAATAATTCTGGGACTGATGAGTCCAAGTAAAATCGCCGGGACGAAACGCCATTTTTTGTGGAATAAAAGTTGTTAAAAGCTATTTTGAATCAGAAACAATTTCTCCATTAAACGAATTATTTCTAATTTTTTGTTATGAAAATAAAGGAAAATTTTTTATCGTAGATTTATAACTAATATTAAAAAAAAAAACGATTTAATTTTTAAATTAATTTTATTTCAATACTAGCATTTGTATTGTATTTGTTCCTGGTGCTATTCATGCTTGGATATGGCTTTCTTCGTTTACCCCATTTCACCTTATAAATACTGAACTTTCCAAAATTATGAATATTTAAAGCCATCCTCTAAGATAAAATTTCGAAGAAAAATAATTTTTAAAATCGGCTCATAGTTTCTGAGATTATTCTGAAAATTCATATGTACTCCTTCAACTTAATGATAAATTCACGATCTATTTTTAAAAAACAACGCATAGGAACACTCTTTGACTACTTCCTAAGATTTCCTGGTAATCTTTAGAAGAATCTGTTTTTTCTTGTTTTAAATTAGTAGTTTGAAAATGTATGCGCTGCTGCATCTTGTTGTGAAACTTCTATACCGAACGTTGACCAAAGATGCACAGAAACACTTTCACGTAAGATTGTCCTGAAATCACGACCACCAGAAGAAAGCTATGAAGTTTTGGGGTCATTTCAAGTCGAAAAACTTAATTTTCTAGTTTTCGCTTCGTTTTCGTCTTATAACGGTTTTTATGATTTTTACGAAGAAGAGAATTAACAAAAATAAAAGAAAATTATTTTTGTTGTTGTTTAAGTGGACTGTATTGAATTAAATTCAAATGGAAGATTTTTTTGCGACCTTTAGTCCAATATCGTACCTGGGCGAAACACATTGGACTAAAGGTCGCGAAAAATCTTCGATTTGAATTTATGATTTATAGTCTCGTTTCTTTAAGTGGTTCTAACTTTACCAAACTGCAACTGATTCTTGATTTTTTTTCGTGTAACACAAGAGCAGTTAGGATTTGTTCACCCTACAATTTTTTTCTATGCGGGTAACTGTTTTCCCGCAATTTGTAATAAAACCCATTTGTTGGTATTTTTAAGTGGTTTTTGTCTCCTTTTATTTTGGTATTATTTTTTTTTTCAATAAAATACGTTATTAAGTTCCATTTTGGCTCTTTTATTTAAAAAAAAGCCCGACTTTTCGAAAATTTTTGAAAAATTTTCTTCAACAAGAGAAAATAAAGCGGCTTCAATTTGAAGTGAAGAGCCTTCACCTTCTATAGGCATGCGGCCATCGAGATTTATTAAATAAACAAGATTCTCCATAAAAAAGGAATTAATTCCAATAAAATATTGGTACACTCGGGCGTATACGCACTTTTTAATTTTATTGAATTTTTAACAAACTTTTTTACAATTTTTGTTTGTGCTCGATAAGTTTGTTTATAGTCAATTCAATTTTTTACTGTGCTACCAAATATTGCGGCTAAAAAAAAAAAAATTAATACGAAAAAAGGTATTGAGGTAAAATTTTCTTCTTTCTATATTTATAAAAAAAAAAACCAAACTGTGGATTTCAAAAAAAAATCTGTCAAGAAAAAAAGTCTTATGTATCTTCCAATAAAATCAAATAATGATGAAATAATCTTATACATGGCCAGGGTTGCCGAAGTGGCACGAACGTGCTCTCTTAACAGTATATAATTTCCTCGTGGCAAGATGGCCGAAAAACTTCAATATGGCAAATTTTTTTTTATTTTCATTTTTTACTTTAAATGAAAAAAAATTCAAAAAAAAAACTTAATTAAAACTGTTCCAAATTCCCTAAAAAATGGACAAAAACACATATTTTTTGACATTTCACGAATAGAGTAAATGATTTCCTTTGATTTTTGTTTTCTGTTTTTTACCCGTAGAAAAATTGATTACAGTTTGTTTTTAACAAAATAGAAGAATTTGTCGTTTTTTCATCATATTGTACGAAAATTGGCTCGTTTTTTTTCAGAAATGACACGTTAATTTTATTTCAGATGGCAACGCTGTAACATGGACTGATAACCTAGAGCCGTTAGGGAATGGAAAACAACGACCTCCTCCTGAAATATATATTAGTTACTTGTTATAGTCCATATAGCCAGGGGGCAAGGTGTCAAAACAATAGAAATATATACGGATAACCCTGTGTATGCTGTGCAGTGTTACAAAAAAGTTGTGCTCGTATGGTAATTTATTTCGTCGAATAATGCTACCTTTAAGTCAAAATTATGCACGTAAAAATCGATTTTCGACGAATTCAAATTCGTATGACATTTATCAAAATTAACTAAATTTTGTATATTAACCGAATCCTTTCAGTAACCAACCAAATTGCTTTAACATTCCTGACAGCAATGAAATCTTATGAGTGGTCTCATGGTCTTGATGGAGTGCATACATTTCTATGTAGAAAAGTGACGACTCCAGTTTTCAAGATGAACATAATTTAAGTTTATGAAATTTATTGTGATATGCAACCTAGAGTTATGTATACTCCCTACTCATAAGCTTTTTTGTAAATTAATAGGAAACTGATTTCTATGTTAATCAAATTGTGTATTAAATGCTCATGTTCGTGTTGGTTTCCTTATAAAATTTGCTGACAGTAAAATAGTTTCAAATTCAATGTGTCTTAAACTTGACTTCTCCATAAAAAATAATGATAAAATAAAAATTATGTCTCTCTCTCATGTGGTTCCAAAGAAACATAAGGCTACTGCAATAAATCTTGAAAATTCAGCGTTTCCACAAAAAGATATATCAAAAATAATAAACTTCTTGACACATCAGAGTGTTGGTACAGCTCTAGCTGATGGCTTATATAGGTGGGTACCTACCTCCTACGGCTTGCCTGTTTTAATGCAGTGACCTATTGCCACCGAACTCCATCCCCTTTTCGCATCAAACTTCTCTATGTTCATTTCAGAAGAAAATTTATTTCCAATTAGGAAATTTATTTATTAACACGCACACACAAAGGTCACCTAAGCAATGTCCTACCAAGGAATTGCTTGTCTGAAGCTCTTTTCCCATTCGTCCTTTACACAAATGGGTACCTATATGAGCGGTCTTTTATCTACTTTAGCTCTGTAATATATGTATGTAGTGTAGGTATATATTCAACTGACAGAAAGCATCGCATTGAAAATTTTATGAACTTAAAATGAGAGGAGAAACACTTAAACCCATTTCTGACCCAGTCAGTCAGGCTGTCGCTATATTCTCGTACAGTAGATGGGCGAGTTGGAGCACAGAGGGAACAATACCAACCCCATACGAGAAGTGGGGGTGTTATCCAACACCAACTTTATACACACTCAGTAAGTATAGCTCAGTAGGTATAGTGTGTACTGTTAACACCAGTCAACGCTCCTGAAACAATTTCTATGAAATTTATTTCGCATGAAGATTTATCGCGATTTTAGACAGCGCTGGCGACACCTGCCAACGCCTACAAATGTAATTTATTGCACTCAGGAATATTATGTGATATCTGTCGAGAAGTGCTGCTTGGTGGTGCTACATAGCGACATATATATATATACCTATGAATGTGCCATATCGCCCTGCCACTTGACAAGAGGGTGTGAGGTCTACAATTCAGATTACTTACACTGAAAAGAATAAATTATTGAGACAACAAGAAATTACTTTTGTAAAATAATTATAATTCTAGTGTTGATTCTTTGATTTTTATCTGTTTATGTATTTACAAACACTGTCTGAAGGTCGCCTATTATAATGCTGGCACAGTGTAAGTAATTTAGAGAAATTGTTGAATGTTAAAGAACTAAAAAAGATGATCTAAGGTGTAAAGACGAACTCAAGAATACAAAAATCATATAAAGGACTGGTGATTCTTTTCAAGGGCGGATACAAGGGGGGCATGGGGGTCATGACCTCCCATGAAAAATTATTTCACCTCTATATCAGAGAGTGTATTGCCTAGAGTGTCTGGTCCTCCCCTGGTTCAAAGTCTGGATTCCTAATTGGTTCTATTTAACTCACCTTTAGGTGGGGGGACGATTTCCAAAAAAAATTACTCAAAATTGAAAAACAAAAAAAATGAATAAATAAATAAATAAAAAACTACAGCAGCGTTTATAATCATGCTGTAGAATCTTCTAGACCAGAAATGTATATTTATTTATTTTAATTTCAAATCAAGAAGTTATAGTTTCAATCAAAAGTTTTCGAGAAATGGAACACTCATTGTAGTCTGCACTGAACAAGTAAGAATATATAAAAAAAAAAATAATATAGGTATACATATAAATATGTCAAAGTTAAAAGTGACACCCATAACTTTGTCGAAACTGATAGACCAAAATCGGGAATCGAAAAAAAAAAATGTTTTAAAAATTAAGGGACATTTGCGTTTACAGCTAAGATTTTTAAAGAGTTATTAAAAAAAAATTTACAGATTTCACTCATTGAGTAACCATGGGGACATTGAAAATGACTTTATTTTGCTAGATAAACAAAACATATGACTAATCTTTACAATCTTTACAAATTAATTAAAACGTAATACCTAAGCTATTTCAGACACCAATTATAGGTTCTGAAGTTTCTAGTATTGCCACTTTCCACTTGGCAAAAAATAAATCTTGTTAATTTTCTTTAACTAACTCCATCATACTTTTCTATTCAACCAAAAAAATCGTTTCATTTTTTTTAAATCTGATATCAAAACTCATATAACTATTAGGATAAACAAAAATATGCCCTCAAAACAGTTTTATGTTGAGCGGTTTAGAAGTTTTGCTAGCTTAATATTAAGGTAGCATAGATTTACATAAAACAAATACTATGCTACCACAAAAATCGAGACTTTCACACATAAATAGCACAAAAAGAGCACAAAATTCTAGTTCTGGTTTTAATTGATTATGCTAATGTGTATATGCTAGCTTCATACACGTTAAATCTAAAAACAAAAAAAAAATATGTAGTGTACAAGTTACATATATCGTTGAACATAACGTTGCTTGGACTAAAAGCCACTAAAACGTATTTGAAATAGGTACATGAATTTTTGTATAATGGTGAATCGTTCAAATTCATACACATGGGCTTATTTAAGACATTAACTATACCAAAAATAAAAAAAAAAAACAAAATTTGCACGAGTGAGTCCCACGAGCTTGCTCTCGTGGCTAACAAACATTTTGGTACCTTTCAACGAAAGAAATGTTAAAAAGTCAGAATTACTGGGAACATGATTTTTTTAATTTTGGGTTAATATTTTCTAAATTTTCAAAAGCTATCTATACCTATTGTTTAAGCCATGTGGGAATTGGGTTAAAATGCGTTAAATTTTATCCGAAGATTAATTTAATTTTTGACACTAGTTTAAAATCGGATAAAATTTATTCGAAATTTTAATTCAATTCACACATGGCCTTAAAATATTTAGAAGCACTAGATTACAAAATTTAATAAAATCGTTTGAGTCGATTTAACCAACCTACAAAAAGGTTAATTTTCTAAAAAAAAAAAAAAAAACTCCAACCCAAATTTCCATTACGTAGGTAGGTTAGGTATGCGAATTTTTTCGATATAACCTGAAGTTAGGTGTTAATTTGTTGGTAATTTCTACCCTACAAACCTTTATTATTTATTGAATAAACATTAAAAGACACCGAACAAATTATGGTTTTCATTAAATATATAGAAAAATACGCAAAATATGCACGTTAAACGTAAATATACAAAAAATATGCATTTTCGACGAAACATGGCGCTTAAAAGACAGTATTTCTTATAAAACGGATTTCTAACCTAGTCTCGTCTTAATAGTGTTGCTAGAAAAAAAAATATGCTCTGGCATATATTTGGTTGTCCTACATATTACATATGTAGGTACATCGATTTCAAGCAAGCTCTACTCCTGCTTGCAAACTCAACTGCATCTCTGGCCTTTCTTATAAGACCGCATTGTATTCTGTATAGAATAAAAATAAATACCTATTACTTTCATTTTCACAAAATCACAACCTACCTACCTCCATAATTATGTAGATGCATATACACATATACAACATACAAAAATGTGGCAGAGTTGTTGGTTGCCTTGTCTGTTCATTTGTCTTCTTCTGAGTACTTGTACTTGTTGTTGTGTTTTTCTCTTTGTGAATATTCTTCATGCATGACTATTCTCCACTGAAGCTTGCCTGTTGACGATGAAAAATACTTTTCTTTCTTCGTTTTTTCCCCGTATACCTATTGCCTACGCCTGCTGTAATTCATCGCTTGTGTTCGTTTGTTTATTTTCATCATTCTAGTAATGTTTTAGTTAAACCAACCAAAAATTTGATTGTTTTCCTCCTATACGCTGGAGTTCATTTTTCATATTCTAAATTCATGTGTTCATTTCGGTCATTTCTTTAGTAACACCAACCAAAAATTGTGATGCCCTATACGCTGGAGTTCATTTCTGATTTATTGAATTTATTTCATTTAATCATTTTGGTAACACCACAACTCTGTCAAAACGATCCTATAAACATTTTCAATGTTAAAACGTAAATTTCTTATAGCAATACATCGCAAACAATTCCATTAATAAATGAATGAAATAAAAAAAAATATTAAAATTATTTAAATATTTAATGCTTTATTATTTATAAATAAAACTGTCACAACTTATGTTTATAATATATTTGGCGACGCGTTTCGAAATTAAAATTTCATCTTCAGGCTTTATGAAATCGGACATAATTCAAGGATAGGGATGTTTCCAATAATTGCGTTGTTTTCCAATTTATTTTGTTTTATTTACTTTAAAACTCACTTAGCATGCAGTTTTTCAGTGCGAGATTAAAGTTAAACTCAAGTTTAATCTTTAAAATTGGTAATTTAATTGAATCCGAATTAACTGAATAGTTGCTTTTGAATCGAACCCAGACACCTGAGTGACAGTAAAACGCAGAAAAACAATTTATCGCTATGATACTTGTTTGAGAATGAAAGCTATTATTTATAATTTGTTTAAATATTTATTATTATTATTTGTTTGATCTGATAAGTATTTTCTAATTTTCCTTATCGTTTATTCAAGGGAGACGGATAGAATCCCGAAAACCCAAAATCCCGAAAACCCAGAATCCCGAAAACCCAGAATCCCGAAAACCCGAAATCCTGAAAGGCCAAAGTCCCGTAATTAATATAGAAACATTTATATTTATTTATTTATTAACAGCTGACAGCAAGAATGACATTTGGCTTGCTATGTTACAGGAAATTGTTTCTTGTAAGTGTCGTCAGCACCTAGACACCGGGTTGAGGGGAGGTTTCATCACCGCTATCCTTGGGCGTGATCCTCTCATTTACCCCCACTTTGTTGATCATTCCCCCGAACAGGCCCGGAGGAGCGTGCGGCCTCTCACAACGTCTGGTAGGTGGGTTTGATGGATCAGTGGTGGTGTGTGTGTGTCTGCTTTGTTACGTCAGGCTGGAATGAATCGAGAGGGGAGGGGTGGTCACCGCAATTCAATGACGCTCGCATTCACCGCAAGACCGGCAAAGACTGGTGTAAGGCTAACTCCTTTTAAAAGATTCTTGCTAGGAATATCAGAGAGTTCCTCTAAATCGTCGAAAAAGTGCTTATTATTGTTGTTAACTCTAACCTTAAATCTATTTTCCGAAACCGAAATCCCGAAAAATTATAGATACACAACCATTCCTGTGTGCGTGTCTGCAGGAATGAAAATTGGCGCAAATTTTTCATTTTATATAATTTTTCGGGATTTCGGTTTCGCGATTTCGGGATTTTGGGTTTTCGGGATTTTGGATTTTCAGGATTTTGGGTTTTCGAGATTCTGGGTTTTCGGGATTCTGGGTTTTCGGGATTCTGGGTTATCGGGATTTTGGGTTTTCGGGATTTTGGGTTTTCGGTTTTCGGGATCCTGACCCCAACCTTTCATTCAATTTGCTTCATTGTGTTAAAACTTTACTTTTACTTAGATAAATTTACAGTAAATTTTTTTTGATGTATTTTGCTTTCGCTATTTGTCAAGCATAGCTGTTAACTTTAACTTTTTTTTTATGCCTAGCTGGTTTATGCTCTCTTAAAATGTAATCTAAAAAGTGTTATACTCTTACTGCCATATTATTGACTTTCTTTTAAGCTAGTTCTACTAAAAAACTAGTTCTATACTGGTTTCAAGTTTTAAATTTTTCAAAAATATATATTTATTTGATTTAGATGTCAAAATAGCTATGTATGAATATTTTGATTTAGATGTCAAAGTAATAAAAATTAGTGAACAAATTAAAACTCGAAACCTGAATAGAACTAGTTTTTGCTCAAAACTAGCTTTGAAGAAAGCCAACAGTATGGCCGTTACTGATTTCTTAAATCTAATCATGCTAGATTATTTTTTATTGTTTTTTATTTCACTTGGATCTAGACCACACTCAGGGTAACATCTTCTTAAAGGGTAATAAATTAATTATTATAAAGTGGTAATTCATTCGTCCTTTTTTTTTTTTCTTGCTGTTGCTGCATATAATTTGGATTTCGTTTAAATTACCTGGTTAGCCCTTTCGATTGTTCGTTCGTTTCAAAACAATTTTTTTTTTCTCGCTTACTATAATTTGGAAAAAAAGTCTCTTTATTAAAAGTTAAAATTATCCATGATTTGTATAGCTGTATAGCTATAAGAATATTTAAAAATGCAGATTTCATTCAAGTGTTACTATTATTATTATTATTTAATGTATTAATCATACTAGAATGTAAGTTTATTAGACTTGACCATTCTTTATTCCGTCAATTTCATTGAATTTGTGAACAGCAACAACAACTTAAAGGCACTACCACCAATTGTTTACGAATTAATTTTGGGTATTTTAATTCATTTTATTTTTTTTAGTTTGGCAGGCGCTGGAGATATAGCTATTTTGAGGGGTGCCGAGCCGCCTATCATCAAATAAATAAAAAATAAAATTGATGGCACAACAGCTCATGAAGAAGTAGGGCCTAGTGACTTACAACTCTCAACCATTCCTGTGTGCGTGTCTGCAGGAATGGAGGGGACCTACAGTTTATTGCCGAATCCGAACGGCTAACGAGCGGCACTTTTCTGTGACAGGAGATACTCTTGGAGGATTTGTCAATTCCTCGCAAGAGGCAGTAGCCGTTTTATCTTTTTTAAATAAATAGGTGGCGAGCTTTAATCTAATTTTATTGTGAAAAACTTTCTACTTGCACACCATGAGATTCGAACCCACGCATATCAGATTTGCTCAGTCTTCCAGTTCATATGCACTAAGCATTCCACCGCTTTTGACCATTGATGTCACACGTCGAGATGTGCTGTTTGTTTATCGAATGCATTTGGAGCATCAGCATTTTTAAAAGCTCCTTTAAGGAGACTGATGCTATGTTGTTCAAAAATTCAGTGAAATTCAAGTGTTACTGTAACTTCTAATATTTGCGTTCACTATGGCGTATGTGTAATATTTTTCCGATTTTTTTTTTTTTAGTATATTTTATACATAACACATAATTAAAAAAATGAATAATGTGTGTCTAGCAGAGCTCAGCAAACGTTGTATTTCCCTTCTATAAACAATAGAAACTATTACTTATTTAATAAAATACCTGTTTTTAATAAATTAATTTTTGTGACAATATGCCTGAATTTTTTTTTGTAAAAATCTCGATTTAGAGGGAAAGGGTGGGAGTTATTTGGACTTTAATAATTTTGTATTTTAATAGTTTTGTCGTAATATAATACTAATTTTCGAAGAGTGTATATGAAACTGATGCGTATATCCTTCCATAATAGTTTGAACTACTCTAACTTTTGGATGAAAGATCAGAATATACCACTTCCCCTTGGCAACTTTATCTTCAACACACATCAGAGAAGTTTTCGATGTCCCATGGACTCGTATAGGTATACCTTCTCGAGCAACCCATACAATACAATTTCTCACTTAACATTTAAATTTCACTTCTTGGTCTGTTATTCAGAACTTGCATCCAAACATTCTAGATAAAGTCCAAAATTGAAATCATACTTATAGAAGATGGTCAGACTCAACACTCATTATACGAATAGAAAAAAATTCCAGAAGTCTTTTTTTGGATGTCCAGAGGTCCACGTCTAGTTGCAGCTGATGGGTGCACATCTGTGTAAGAATGTTAACGTTAATCCATCAAAATCCTTGACTTCAATCAAAATTAAGGTTCTTCGTCCTGACAAGCCATCAGGTGCAACCAAGTTCACAAAATTTTTAGTCACTTTTATTCTTATCACGGGTCCTTTCCTATGATTGCCCACACTATATCCATATACTCCATATATACCGAACCGACATTTGCAAAAGATATTGCAGCGCGTCTCTCTCTGGCCCTGTCCACAACCAAGCTGAGAGATGAGGAAATTGTGGTTTAGGATTTAGTTTAGATTTTAGGTTGCTAAAAGCTTTTGCCGACCGCACATTGAAATAGTGAGGAAATGGTGCTCTGGTTTTTGGAACTATAAATAATGTTGGGTGTCTTTTTTGAATAGTTTTACCCTCTCATTTTGGTGACTCGACTTTACCCCCAAAAACATACTCGTAGCAATGTCATATAGTGTTTCATTCAATTCAGTGAAAGAAGGGCACATAGCGCTAAGAGTAGCCATATATGTGTGTAGTGTGCGTTGTGCGATAGTGTTAGAGGTGATGCTTTTTGTTTAGCTAATGTTTATCGATTTTGGAAATGGTTTTGCAGTTTCGATGGGACTTTCTTTCTCTGGACTTAAAGGATGACACTTTGGATTTCCGGAAGCAGCTGGTCTTCACTTTTGGTTGTTCGAAAAGAGTGAGTTGGCTTTTTTTAAGGCGGATATAACAAGAATTAAATTGTTAAGTTAGTGGCTGTTGTATATTGTGTGTGATGTTGTTTGAATGATGGTGTAGGAATTTTGGATTGAGTGTTTTTTTTTTTTTTATTTGGATAGAATTCTAGAAACGAGCTAAAATATATTTATACTTTTGGTACTGGTTGTATTAGTCATAAATAACAATTTTAACTAAATGCTCTAAAGCCTTTTTTTTTTCTTTAGCACACTTAAGATAGAATAAAAGATATGCAAACAATGTTTGTCAGTAGTTATCTGTGACTTGGGCCCGTCAACAGGAAAAAACCATCCCCATCATGTTTATGCTGCCATCATAAACAATGAAGTACGGTACCGCGGCACTATAGAACTAGCCTGCGCTAGCTTTAAGTACTTTGAGTCAAGATGGTCACACATTTAAAAACCCGAAGGAACCATGGTGAGAAATTTATGAAAATTTACCTACTTTTTACTTGCGATATATAGGTACTACATATATGGAAAGTTTTGGATTCGTAAAAAAAATTGAACTCGATATTTTGATCAAACTTGACATTAGGGGAAGACGTCTGTCTGTCTGTCTGTGGACTCGCCTACAGCCTAAACTGATGGGCCAATTTTAATTAAACTTGTTATAAAGTTAGTGTTTTTGGAACATTCCCCCGACACATTTTTTTCATTTTCTTTTTAGGACCAAAAATAACAGTACCTGCCATATAATTTTTTTAGCATTTTTGGAAAATCTCATTTTTCTCAAAAACGGTTTGACAGATTTTTCTAAAAAAAAAAAATCAAAAAATTTTATTAGGTAAATGCCACCTTTTTTAAAAATTGAATTTCAAAAAAGTGGTTTTAAATGGTACCTCTAATAGAACTATTTTTTTGTTTTCGTTTTTCTCGAAAAGGATAGACTGATTTTAATATTTTTTTTATGGAGAATCTTCTGAAAAAAATTAAATAGTATTGTGTACCAAAATTTTCCAAAAATTTTTTTTTTGATTTTTAAAAATGTTTCAAACTTTTTTTTTGAAAACCAAATACTTCGAAAACGACTTTGTTGATTTTTATTAAACTTGATAACAAGCGGTTTTTTAACAATATCTAAAATATTTTGAACAAAACTTTTTCTTACAGTAAAAATTAACGGTACCTTCCATATAAATGTTAAAAAACCGTTACGGGAAATATAAATTTTCTCGAAAACGACTCCTACGATTTTGATGAAAATTGTTCTTACTAATAAAATAAGTATGGTCTACGACCTGTTAAAAACAAAATTTACAGTTAGTGATTATTAAGAGTATCTCTCATTTGACCATTTTCTTTATTTTGGACTATCTCATTTAACTGATTTAAATTACACATTTTATTTAAAAGCTTAAAATTTTCAAAAAACATATTTTGGATTTAAAAAAAAAATTAATTTTTTTTTTGAAAATTCAATACTTGAAAAACTGGTAGAAAATTTTTTCCGAAATTTAATTTTTAATTCAACATAAATAGATTCTAAAAAATTGTGTACAAATATTTTTTCTTAAAAATGTTTTCAAAATTTTATATATACAAAATTAATTTAAAAAAAAAAACCGCTCTTACGATTTAAGAACAATTTAAGAACAATGTTTTCCTTTAAATAGAATGTTTAAATTATATATTTAATTATTTCAATGATCGATCTGTTTGATCATAGAATAAATTTATAAATTTATAAAGTAAAGTATACATAAAATAGTCCAGTAACCTTGTCGTCTCATAGGAGTTTGTGCATGCGTTAGATCCGGTAGTTCTGATTTTTTGCTGAGTCGTTTATGATGTTGGCCTCATGAAAAACATACATTTTTTGTAAAGCTAGAACTAAGCTGAGTTAAATAAATAAATTATAAAAAGGTGCGTTCATACATACTTTTACGTAAAGTTATCATTGTTCGCATCAATTGATAAAATTACGATGTTGCATTAATATCCCTTATGGATTTTAGCATGGATAACAAAAAATAATATCGACTTGAAACATCAAACGTTCCCTTTTTTACAAACTGTGAAAATTATTTATTTAAATTAATTTAAAAATTTTATTGGAAACACAACCAAAATGCATGTAAATTTTTTTTTCGGCTATCTAATCTGACCATTCCTGCCAATAACACGGACACAGAAATGGTTTAGAGTCTTAACTCTTGTAAATCACAAGGTTCTCGTTCTGCACGAGATGTCGCCACACCAAAATTAAATTTAATTTTCTTAATATTTTCTAATCTAACCCTTTCTTCAAAGTGCTCTACGCCTGCTTTCATACACAAATTGTGAGCTTAGTACCGCAATTATTGTAAGCTTTAAGTAAACACCTTCATAAATCCAACTGCATATTGTCTGTTTCCAACTTTAAACTGCCTAGCCTGTCCAATATCTTATGCCTCTTCCAAAAATGTCATCTAATTAAACTCGCAGGCCTCTAAGAAATTTGAAAATTGTCAGATGGAACATATCTGTCTGGTCCTGAAATGTTCCCAAATTAAAATTAAATTTTCTAATTATGTATACAAACATAGACCTCTGCCTACTCTGCATCCTAGTCCTAGACTTATATTCTTCGCAATCCAATCAAGAAGCCGCACCTGTTTTCCTAAATGTATATAACTTGGCATTACTCCTGTGACCAATCCCCTCTGCTCCGCTTTTGCATTTTCACTTGTTTCAGCATAATATCCTGTCGACTGGAAATTATAATTGTAATAATATCCACCGATTAGTAACGCACAGTGGTGCCTTCCTCCTTTTCTTGACAAAAAGAAGCCTCGGTTTTTCGCATCTCACTGCGTCGTGTCAACCCTTTCGTTCCAGATGAGTTCGACTGAATTCATTGCGAAACGACAACAACAGCTACAGAACGGGCTCAGCAGGAGGGTGCGGGCTCTGATGATGGTGTTCTGTTCTTTATGGACCTTGCTCATTTCTTTGGGAATTTATTGTCTTGTAAATGTGTGTCGCCTTTTGTGCTCTATTCCTGGTGATTACAACTCAATAACATCCCCCGAAAAGTATAATTGGATTCCTTTGATGATGATTTCGCTGTGATGTGCTGTGCATAAGCACACCAAGGATTTCTTGACCCTTTTCCTATAGATCAGATTGTAACCTTTTTGACCATGAAGATGCCTTGACTCTCTCTCTTTTTCTTTTTCGTTCAGTTTGTCCTTAAATTGTAATTTCGGTTCGTTGCAGCTACAAATCATTTTCGCTGCGAGTTTCCCCAGATGGCTTGAGTCAAATATTTGGGACGAAGTGACTACATACATGAGGTGGAATGGAAAGCAAAAGGAATTTAGTGGAACGTGGATGAAAGTATAGAATTGGAAAAAGGGTTGGCTGTGTAGCCATTTTGATTTATGACTCCCAGGCGGCGCGAAGCGGTGGTGTCACCTGAGCTTAGCTCTTTTCTCCACATATGAGAGGTTTTGTTGTTTTTTTTTTGGCAAAAGTGTAAGGTCGAAGTGGCTCATTGTGACGAAGCCCATGTGTAATGGGTTATTGCCAGATCCAGGAGCGTGAAAGTCGCAATCTCATTGGCACCATATGTTCTGTAATTTGTGATGTTTCTATGGTATCCCGGCGCATATTGTATGTAGTAACCTAGTTGGCTAGGCTGTAAATTGAATTTCATTGACTATACTCTGTGGGGGAATCGGGTGATGGGAGAAGAAGTATCATATGTGTTTTTTGATGATTCTTTCTTCATTAAAATTAGGATTAGAGCAAAAGGGTTGAATCGGAAATTATTAGCTGAAATTTAATTGCTGCCGATTAGTTTGTGAATGTGATTGTTTCGGTGCACAAGTGTAGGTAGGTAAAGAAGGGTTATAGCGCTGTTATGTAAATTTTTGTATGGCATAAAGATATACATATGTTCGTACATATACTACGCATTTGTTTGAAAGTAGATTATGTATTTCCACAAACATTTTTTTATTTTTTGACTAAAAAATGAATAAGCACAAATATATTGTTTGTAACTTTAATTAACTTGAAATTCACTTCTAAAGGGCCTGTGTGCATGTTCTCGGAAGAAATAGAGGGGACCGACAGTTTTCTCCCCAATCCCATCGTACATAGGTGAGAGGAGGCTACCAACCTTCCTCCATTTAGGAGTTCAATCCTTTTCAATTTAAAAATGTCCTCCTTTTCAATATAATCAATGATTCATTCTGTATACATATATACTTTTGTTTTTTTTAGTGATAAATAAATACATATAAATTTGGTGGCATAACGGCTCATGAAGAACCAGGGCCTAGTCCTAGTGACCTACAAATTTCAATTATTCCTCTGTGCGTGTCTGCAGAAATGGAGGGGGCCTACAGTTTATTGCCGAATCCGAACGGCTAAGGTGAGCGGCACTTTTCTGTGACAGGAGATACTCTTGGAGGATTTGTCAATTCCTCGCAAGAGGCAGTAGCCGTTTTTTCTTTTAAATAAATAGGTGGCGAGGCTGGGGATCGAACATTAGACCTCCGGCATCGGCATGATAGTCCATCACACTAACCATCACGCCACGGCTACTACAAATGGAAACTCGTTTAATCGGATTTATAAGTGGAAGCTTAACCGCTTAAATTGACGAAAAATACTTTATTATGTATTATTTCGTTGTTTGAAACTCGTTTTAAAGAGAGAACAACTGTGAAGATCTCGTCACGCTGACGTCTCGTTTTATCATTGTGAAACAGCCTTGACCCTTGCTGGTCCCTTGTAAGAATCTGTATTTTTACTAAGCTTTCGAATTTAAAAAAAACACGTTATTAAGTCGTATTTAATTTTTGTTTTTATTTATTTAAAAAAAAATGTGCTCTCTTTTCGTTTCAAAGAAAGTTGAGAGCCCTAGATGAGAGGTACATTTGCCATGATAAGTTGTACCATAGGAGTACCCTATGTCAATTCTTCGCAAAAGGCAGCACTTAACCATAAAAAAATTTAGATCCCAAGGCGTTTGGCCTTGGTCTTATCACAGGTACGATATTTAGTCAAAAGCGTTAGAGCCGATTTTGGAAAATTAGAAAAAACAGAAATTATTGTACAGCAGCTACCTCTTCCAGATGAGCTTAATAAAAAATTCGAATTTCCCATCTAGGGAATCCTATAAGAGTGATATTTACAAAATTTGAAGTAAATCGGCCTACCTGTTTACTGGCTGAACAGAATAGAATGACGGAACTGAATCCGCAGACGGAACTGGAAGACCTGTCAAAAAGTGTCGTACGTTATTTTTTTTACATGTTTACAATGGAGCTGTACAGCTTTGAAAGTATTTTGAAGAAAAACAAAAGAATATTCTTGTGTACAAGCTCAGAATTCACATTTTTTGTTTCCAATAATTTTCCTTTTAATAAATAATTTTTTTTCGCGATACAAATAACCACAATTTTTTTTTCCGACCCAAAAAGTTGTTTTTTTTCTTCATACAAATTGAAACGTCAAAAGTGCCGTACGTCAAAAGTTAAAAGTTGGTGAACTCTTCCGTCTGCGTCTGCAGCTCCGTATGCGTCTACGTTCCGTTGTGTTCGCAACATTGAATTTGCGTGTATTCAATATTTTGACAGCTATTCCAGCTCCGGCTCCGGCTCCGGTTCCGTCTGCGTCACCATTCTGTTCAGCCAGTTAGGCTCTAGCTCAAATTATAGCAGACGCACGTAGCAAAGACGCACAGACCGACGGCAGAGCCAACTTTTTTGGAGTTCTCCATCATCGTAGTGTCAAATTTTATTACAACCCCGAAACTTTTTTTTACACTAATATGTACCTACTTCCCAATAAGTACCTATATACTTGGCCTATCGAGCAAGTAAAAATGAAACATAAGTACTAGGTACTGGTTAGTTTTTATAGCCTAAAGCTAGATGGCCAAGTGCCTCCCTTGCGGGCGCCTATGGTGAGATGTTCACACTTATTGTTCACACTCAAGTGCCATTCATGTGATGGGTTAAAAGTCCACTGTGGACTTTTGGCTTGTGGACTTATGACCCTGCACAGTAGCACAGCCTTTTACCATTTGAAGAATGACACTTTTCACAGAATAGGGTTTTTCGTTTTGTATCATTTGCGATTGCACAAATCTCTGAAATTTTACCAGGTTTCTTAGCCGTTGAAAGAACTACAACTTTTCTCTAATTAGTATAAACATTGCGATTTCGCTAATTTTTTTCATTGAGCTTCCTCATACCGCCCCTATATACGTCTCTCTTTTCGCAGAAACTTATTTTAATGGCAAACGACAAAATTAAAAAGTGAAGTCATCGCCTAAGTGACACAAAAATTTTTTCGACTTCCGAAATCAGTCGTTCAGCCTGCGATTAACACATTTCGAAAAAGTCATCTACCTCTCCACACAGATCAGCAGCTATGTAGCCTACCCCATGAGTCATTTCCTAAAATCGCATTTTAAACCGCAAAGGCGAATAAGATATTCCATCATTTATTTTTTGTTTTCTTTTAAACAAAAATCTCATTCTGATAGGAGACAGAGTACCTAATTATATCTCATGCTCTGAGTAATAATCTGCGCGTATCCATTTTCAAATTAAGGAACAAAAAGACCAAAGGCATCTGGCAGGCCAGTGCCACTTCTTTGACTATAAAGAAGTATAAGTTAGGTGTATATGCAATGCATGGATAATATGTGCAAATATTTTGACACACCAGTCCTCCGTCCAGAGAGAAACTCAGAGCCTTATACAAATGATGGGCATGTGTGTTTATGGCAACAGTGTGTATGGTGCCACGGTGGCAATTAACGCGCCACAACTTGAAAGATTAATGGGATCACCTCGAACTCTGGGTATTTATCATATATGCAATTCTCCATGGACCATGAGCCTACACTCAGGCGAAACGTGCGCAAAAATCTTTCGTTTCCCCAAATCGTATAACAAGAACAGCCTGCGAAATAACGCAACGCGTTTTCAGATTCCGATTGCGAGTTCCAGACGCAAGCAATAGTTCAGGCAGGCATCCAGAGCCAGACATAGACCAGCCAAACATACATACACAACAGGATACATTTCGCGAGGCGAATGACAGTCGCCAAATGTGGATTTGTCATTGTCAGCAGTGTAGTTCTTCATCTTGCACTCATTCAGGTGATTAACATCGCGTCACACTTTACATTATGCGGCGCGTGAGGCGACATGGAATTCGCACCACCGACCGCATGTGGGTGCTGCGCGCAGGCACGCAAATTCCACTGCCACTTCTAAACTTGGCTGCCACTGCCACCCACTATAAGAAACGTCAACAAAGCCTGAGATGAAGTACAACAAACAGTCATCATGCTGATGTTGGGAAGTAGTATGGTATGGCGGTGGCGGAGTTGAGAGGTAGAGGCAACAAAAAAAGGACACAAGCCCATAAATAAGATTCCTAATAAAAATTCAATCTCGAGACCCTTCGCGCGATGCTTTCAATTCTGCCCCCAGACCGAGGACAGCTTGCACCGAAACAAACAAAACAAAAACCCACCATCAGAAGCGTAGGCAAATCAAAACGCATAAATCACCATCTCACCATTTCCAAAGCCAACGACCAGGACGAGGACCCCGTTTGCCATAATGTATTCCGGAACATATCCTTAACACAAATTGTCTCACACAGCGCTGTGCACACATTCTCTAAGAAGCAACATTTTATCCAACAACACGATCCTATATTCCTATATCCTGGCGATGCGTTGCCAAAAAAGCAGGACGATCAATATCCGATAACATGTCATTAGAAATTGTTTGCATATATTTTTTATTTTTTTTTTTAAGGCGGACTTTGTGGTGCGCTTAGTCAAAATTTTGCCAAATACAAACTAAATAGGGACGGGACAGGCGTTGTATGAACTTGCGCTTACTAATTAAATCTCCAATAAAGTTTAATGGTTTTTGCTAAGGGTTAACAATTCTTTTAATGTGCAGCATCATATCAGAAAATACGGAGACACCGACTATCTGCCCATGTGCAACTTGCATCTCACTTGCATACCTACAACTTGAATGTAACTTGCGTGTACCTAACGTGTAACTAGCTTGAGACTTGCGTGCAACTTGCATGAAACTTGCTTGCAACTTGCATGAAACTTGCTTGCAACTTGCATGAAACTTGCTTGCAACTTGCATGAAACTTGCTTGCAACTTGCATGCCACTTGCTTGGAACTTGTATGCAAGTTGCATCCAAGTAAGATCCAAGTTGCACGGAAGTTCCAAGCAAGTCGGACTCAAGTTGCATGCAAGTTGTATTTAAGTATCGTTCCATTTGCACGCATATTTTATGCAAGTTGCACTCAACTTTCATGCTAGTTTTACGCAAGTTGCACGTAAGTTTTATGCAAGTTAGATTCAAGTTGACCGCAAGTTCCATGCAAGTTTCACGTAAGTTCCAAGCAAGTCGGACGCAAGTTGTATTTAAGTAAGTAGCATTCAATTTGCACGCAACTTTCATGCTAGTTTTACGCAAGTTGCACGTAAGTTTTATGCAAGTTAGATTCAAGTTCATGGCTAGTTTTACGCAAGTTTTATGCAAGTTAGACGCAAGTTAGATACAAGTTGAACGCAATTTCCATGCAAGTTTCACGTCAGTTCCAAGTAAGTTGCATGCAAGTTGCATGCGTAATGATGCACGCCAGTTGCTTGCAAGGAAGTAACAAAATTTCCAAACGCATACTATAGGGACGGGGAAGGTGTGAGTCGCATCAACTTGCACTTACTAGATACTTAAATCTGCAGTTGCAGATGCAACTGGCGTGCAACTCTCATCTAACTTGCGTGAAACTTGCATGCAAATTCCATATTCAGGTATTGCTTTGCCAAATATGTTTAGGCAGTTTCAAAATTGAAAAACTATTAAATATCAGTGGATTTGGAATATCCTGTATCTGACTAATTGAGACCTAAGTACACAAATTTTGTTTTCGAGAAAATAAATTTGATTTTTCCAATATCTATCCCTTAAGTTATAAGTACAATACCCGAGTGTTTTTTTTTGCGGGTCCTTGAGAAACAGAAATGGAAATTTTGTTCCATTTTTTTTTCTTTTTTGGTTTTTCTTTATTTGGGTGAAGGAAATACCGGAGGGAATAAGAAAATAATAATAATAATAATAGGATTCGGGATTCTGGATTCGGTTATGGGTGGAGAGGTATCGACACTTGAGGGAGATTTATGGGTTTCTACCCTTTTTTTTTGAATAGGTATATGCTGTGGCCCCCTCAACTTTTTGAACTTTATAGTTAGTGACGTGTATAAAACTGGTGAAGGGGAACTCTAAACTTTATACCGCAATCGGGTAAAAAAGTTGTTTGTTATTTTTCTCCAAGACCAAATAGTTTTCAAAAGAAATACTTCACCTTTGTTGGTTTGGTATAATACCTATAATGGTAGTAAAGCTGGAGCTGGTGGAGAGTTACTTTGAGATTTCAAAAGCAATGAAAAGTTTTTTTTTTGTTGACACTTTAAACTAGGTCAAAATACTTATGAAGCTCTGAAATGGCTTTTTTGTGTGTTTATCTTTTGTATGAAACAAAAATGGATTACTTTTGTTCGGGGATGGAGATTTTCTATATTAATTCATAATATTTCTGAAATAGCTAAAGTTTAGAAAACTTTTGTGTCAATTAGTATATTTTAGTATTTTTTTTTTTTGTTCATTTAAAACCGAAACACCCTGTTTTACTTTCAGGAAATTACAGAACTGGACTCATTCGTATATAAATATTTTAATTATACAATAAATTAATAGTTTTTGAAAATAAACAGTCTGTGCACCATAACCATAAGTTAATGGTAAATTTTCATCGCGAAACATGTCAAACCGGCAGCACAAATTAGTTTTGGATTTATTAACCGAATTAATTATAATTGAGAGAAATTAATTTTACATATACTGCAATGCATTGGTTTTCCATAGAAGATCATACGCCGAACGTTCGTTGTACGGTAACACCTCGCCTATATTACATCAGCCACCATCACCACCGCCATCCAGCATTATGGTCCGAAAAAATGGTCCACATCTTCGTCGGAGAAGACTGTGGAGCATGTTGTTTAAATGCATAGTTTTTGTATTCATTCCAATGTCATCTTTAATGAACGCCTGTTCGTCCTCGAATCGCTCAGCTGAGTCTTGAGGGTAATTAATGACCTCCTCAAGATGACTATGTACAACAATATGGCGTGGCCGGGATGTGACAGCTAAAAGCACTGGCGGTGGTGGGGTTTGACTGTCGGGTGGCTATAGTTGGCAAGCACTCTGCAATCTGCCCATCCCCACCGACCCGGTCAAAACGGACAGTCTGACGATGATGGAATAATTACTGCAAGGCAATTTGATTTGCACTCAGCGTGTGTTACACGAGACAGGATTAATAGGACATGAAAAATGCTATTTCCTCGATGAGTGTTGGGCAGAAGAAATGTTGTATCGTTGCACTTCAAAGAAACCCCACCAACCCAGATCATAGATGAAAGGTCGTCCAAAACGGCCGGCATAATATGCTTGCTGAGAAGTAGGGGGGGCAGTCAAGTGACAGGAGGCGTAGCACTGCCCCATATTTTAAAATTTTTAATGAGAAGTTTATTAATTGTAATCCATTGTGCTCTGCTGTGTGCCAGCAGAGCAAGTGTTGTGTATTCGGGTGAGAGGTGCAATTTATATTTGCCCTGACATCGGGTGTCATGTGCGCGCCATTGTCATCCCGCTCCTCGCCCAACACTGCCATCCTACTGTCTTCGGTTGGCATTATTCGAAGTCTTTTCGTGCCATTTGTAATTTTGTTGCATTGTTGAAGTTTTTTTTTTTTTATTGTTTTATTGTTGTTTGTTTGTTTGAATGCTGACTTAAGAGCTGCATAATTGATGTGATAGACCAAATGCTTAATGAAGAAACGGAATGTGCTTGAATGTTAAGAATTATGATGCTCTGACAGAATTTGTTTTATAAAAACTTCCGGGGAAAAAGTGTAAATATGTATGGATTCGAGCTGAAAAGTAGATAAATCAGCATTTTGTAAAACTAGGGCAGTTCTGAAATTCTTTTATTTACCTTTTTTCTGTTTATATTTATAAGATTATAATTTTACTTTGTTTGTATCTTTTTTCATGATAATCTCAGAAATAACATGTCCGATTATCCAAATTCAAAAATTCTTTTTATGTCTGAAAAGTAAAGAATGTTGAAAAGATCACTCATAGGATGCATTTTTCCAAATTTAACCTTTATGGATGTTATTGTGATAGCTATATTTACCAAATTGTCAGAATGGTCCAGGCCGGCAACATTTAAGGGGCGCTACGAAAATATAACCTTAAAATAACTTTTAAACTACTGTTCGAATGACTTGAAAATTTGTAAAATTACTCATTATATTAGTTTTGTTCGCATTTATAAAAATGAGCGAAAAATGAAAATTTTCGACAAAGTGTATAGTTGCAATTGCAGTAATATTGCACGAACTCGCTCTTGTAAATAAAAAATACACGATATGCATAAAAAAAGTTGAAACCCGAATCCAAAATTACAACAAAATACGTAAACTCATTCAGAAGACAAGCTAAAAACTCGAAAATAAGGAAATTTTTCTTAAAAACAAGACCCTATTTCCGCAATGCGAATTTTGTGAAAAAAAAAGTGAAATTAATTTTTCTTATATGTAGTTACTTTGGTCATTTGATATCGAAGTTAAGTGAAAATCCTTTAAGCCGTTTGTAAAAAAAATAAAAAAAAAAATAGAACCGAAATATCTTTGGTTCGATAGTCGGAGGAGGACATAGCCTGCACACCAAAACTTCGGATAAATAAAACCCAAAACAGATGTGCAGCTTTTCCTCATGCAGCGAAAAAAGAAATAGAGATATCGTGCAGCAAAGGCTGCACGCAGAGCCTGGAATATGTCAGCTCTCATAAGAACCTGTGTAAATTTATTTTCGCTGCATTGGAAAAAGCTGCACATCTGTTTTCGGCACTCAGGCTGATTGACTTTGCGGCAGCCAGCGGGGTTAAATGTCATCATAGCTAAGCACTCCATTCCAAAACCTCTATACACACAAAGGGATCTGGCGGTCTCCGAATCAACAAACCGTAAACCAGACTGATCATGTTGCGATTGCGATAGACGCCATCAGACATGCTTCCAGTATACTGGATGTCCGAACGTTCCGAGGTGCCAGCATATACTCGGATCACTACTTGGTGGTAGCTCAAGTACGTACGCGGATATCCATGACGATACAACGATGAGCGGATCCTGTAAAAAATATTAAGTTATAATCGCAAGATTCGCCAAGAATGTTTTAATTTCACAGCAAGCCCGCCACCATCAGCATCATCTGCAGAGGACCAGTGGAAACACTGCCAAAACGCCATCAGGAGTGCCGCGACTGTTGTGCTGGGTTTCAATAGGTCACCATAATGAAACCCCTGGTTCGATGAAGAATGCAGACTGGCGCATCATGCAGCAAAGAATGAGACATACTAATCAATACTGCAGACTAGAACCAGAGCAGTTAAGAGAGCAGCTCGGGAGATTTACAGGCAAAAAAGAAGGGAGGAACGTCGATTTCTCTGGAGGAAAGAGAGAACCCCGAAGCGGGCGGTCAAGTCTATTGAGGGCTGGAGCGGTAGAGGTGATGTTCGCAAGTTTTAGATGTCCAAGGGTTAAGCAATCTACTAAGGGCTACACGGACGGATCAGAAACTTGCCAAAATGGGTGTGGGAATATGGTATTCGATAAACAGTCGGTGCTGAGAACCTGGAAACAACACTTCTCTAGACTGTCAAACATTGTAATCAGCCGAAATTCCTCTGTTATACAGAACAATCCATTCAACTTAGACGATGACGGCCCAAATTTCCGTCCACCCGACACGTATACAAGAAGTGCAGTTAGCAATATCGAAGCTTAAATCTTGAAAGGCTGCTAGTGTAGATAGTCTGCCAGATGAACTATTCAAAGCAGGAGGGGATGACTTGGTAGGGAGTTTACAACAACTTTTGTCCGAGATTTGATCGGATGAAAGTATGCCCGGAGAAATGGAAAAATCTCGCTGCAGGTAAGAACACTAACGAACCCTTTGATGTCGAGAAAGGTTTGAGGCAAGGCGACCGACGTGTTGTCATGCAACCTCATTAACATCGTTCTTGAAGCAAATGTACGCAACTCGCAAGTAAATTACAGAGGTACGATATTTCAAAAGTCCCTTCAACTACTTGCTTATGCAGATGATATTGACATCATTGGGAGATCGAAGCGAGCTGTTTGTTACTGGCTCGTTTGCAAGTACTGAATCAAGTATTTAAAACAAGACAAAAAATATACAATCATTGAGAAAGGAATCTCAACATCACCGACTCGGGCAAAACCGTTCGATGGGTAGGTAAAACTTCGAAGTCGTTAAGGAATTTGCCTAACTGGCCTCCACTATTACATCGCAAAATAACATCAGTTCAGAGATCAAACGAAAAATTGCTCTTACCAATCGCTGTTTCTTCGGGCTAAGAAGACATTTGAGTAGTAGGTATTCTATATAAGACCCTAATACTCCCAGTCTTGCTGTATGGTGCAGAAGCATGCACCCTGTAAAAACGGATGAGAATCTGCTTGGGTGCTTTGAAAGGAAGATTCTTCGGGTGATTTTCGGTCCAGTCTGTATCGATGGAGTATGGAGAAGAAGATTCAACAACGAGCTTTATGGGCTTTACAGCGGCGTCGACCTAGTCAGAAAGCTAAAAATACAGCGGCTGAGATGGCTGGAATGTATGCACACCGACGCACCAGCCCGCCGAGTCTGAATCTACTACTGATGGTCTGGCGCAGCAGAGGAAGACCCCACCTTAGGTCGCACACACAAGTGGAGAACGACCTCATCTAACTTGGAGTGCGTAACTTCCTGAACAGAATGGAGACGGAGCCGCAGCTGAAATAGCTGTCCAATTATTAAATACACAAAAATTCAATGTTCGAACACAACACAACTTAGCCGCATACGGAACTGCGGCACTTTTAATGTTTCAAAGTGTATGAAGACAAAATCAATTGTTTATGTCGGAAAAATATAAATAAGAAATGTGAATTCTGAGCTTGTACACCAGAATAATGTTTTGTTTTTTTTCAAAAACCTTTCAAAGCTGTACAACTGCATTTTAGCCGCTCAAAATATAGAAAGTACGACACTTTTTGACATCTATTGCAGCTCCATTTCTAGTTCCAGCTTCAGCATTCTATTCTGTTCAGGCAGTAACTGGAGGCAGATAGCTAGGGGAGTGTGTGAAGTTAGCCCCCCTTTTTTTGATTTTGTTATTTTTGAAAGTTGTTCCCGGTTGTTCCGGATTTGTTCCGCATTGTTCCAAATTTTTTTCGAAAAATATTCAAAAATGGGGGTTTTAGACCCCAAAAACCATTTTTGACCTAGCCCCCCTTTTTTCGAAAATCGAAATTTTGAAAGTTGTTCCAGGTTGTTCTAGTTGTTCTGAACATTGTTCCAACTTTTTGGACCTCTATGTTCAAAACATCGTAAGTTATGGGCAAAATTCGAAAAAATTCTAGCCCCCCTTTTTTTGAAATTCGAATTTTTTAATTTTTTTTCTGGTTCCAAAAAGTGTTCTAAACATTGTTCCAAAGAATTAAAAATTTAAAAATTTTATTTTTAAAGATAGGGCCTTTCAAAGTTTTTTTGAAAAATGCAAAATACGGCTCTCGAATATTTTTTTTTTTTTTTTGAAAACCTTTGATTAGGATTACTTGGCTATATATACATGTGTAGAGAAAAAATTGTATCCCTAGATGCATACTGTAATCCCGAAAACCAACTTCAAAAAAAAATCTTAATGTTTTTGAAATTTGTAAAAATTCCATGAGCCCCCCTTTTTCAAAAATCCAAAATCGCAAAGTTGTTCCAAGTCAAACCTTGTTTTGTGTGTAATATCCCAAAATTGTATCCAAAAATATAAATAACTAAGGGCTTAACCCCAACAAAAACTAGTAGAGCACTTTTTTCACTCCCCTGCCCCCCCCTTTCAAAATTTCAAAAATCCAAAACTTGATTATGATTTCATTACCAATTATCTAAACGGCTTCAAAATCTTGTTTATTTAAAACACACACCAAACAGACAAAATACCCAAAAACCCCTCCTGACCCCCCCTTTTGAAAAAGCCTTTATTAAAAATAATCTTTAAATAGCAATATAATTAAAACCCATTGTTCCAAAATTTCATCAAAAAATATCCATATTCAAAGATTTTACAGCCAAAAAACGATTTTTACGATATTAAAAAAACATTTTTATTTTGCGGCCCGCTTTTGAAAATCGAACAGTATACATACTGCCTCATTTTTTATACGTTAAACTTAACATTTAACTGAAGAAAAAATAATTACAAAAACATAAACATTAAATAATCTAAATAAATGTATACCCCACCTCCCCCCCCCAAAAAAAAATCCAAATTTTAAACCGTATTCCGAATTCGAGCTGACGAACATAGACAAAAACTCATTGTGCTATGATTTCACACAAAAAAATAAAATATAAAATCTTAAAAGCATGTAACACCATTTACGATATTAAATAAAAACTCTACTATCGCCCCCATTTTTAAGAAATCCAAAATTCAAAAACTTGTTCCAGGTTGTTCTAGGGCTCTTCTAAATTGTTCCAGGCTTTCGCTTCTTAAAATTGATTTTTGCTATGAAAAATTTCAACAAAATGCTCCCCCGCCCCCCCTTTTCCAAAATCGAAAATCTAAAACTTGTTCCAAGTTCGAAATCGCTCAAATCCAATTGTTCCAAAGATTCATGCAAAAATATTGAAAATTGAAGATTTTAAGCCCAAAAAACACTTTATATGAAAAATTCTTATTATCCTTGCGCTGGCCCCCCTTTTTAGAAATCCAAAATTCAAAAACTTGTTCCAGGTTGTTCTAGGGCTCTTCTAAATTGTTCCAGGCTTTCGCTTCTTAAAATTGATTTTTGCTATGAAAAATTTCAACAAAATGCTCCCCCGCCCCCCCTTTTCCAAAATCGAAAATCTAAAACTTGTTCCAAGTTCGAAATCGCTCAAATCCAATTGTTCCAAAGATTCATGCAAAAATATTGAAAATTGAAGATTTTAAGCCCAAAAAACACTTTATATGAAAAATTCTTATTATCCTTGCGCTGGCCCCCCTTTTTAGAAATCCAAAATTCAAATACTTGTTCCAGGTTGTTCTACGGCTCTTCTAAATTGTTCCAGGCTTTCGCTTCTTAAAATTGATTTTTGCTATGAAAAATTTCAACAAAATGCTCCCCCGCCCCCCCTTTTCCAAAATCGAAAATCTAAAACTTGTTCCAAGTTCGAAATCGCTCAAATCCAATTGTTCCAAAGATTCATGCAAAAATATTGAAAATTGAAGATTTTAAGCCCAAAAAACACTTTATATGAAAAATTCTTATTATCCTTGCGCTGGCCCCCCTTTTTAGAAATCCAAAATTCAAAAACTTGTTCCAGGTTGTTCTAGGGCTCTTCTAAATTGTTCCAGGCTTTCGCTTCTTAAAATTGATTTTTGCTATGAAAAATTTCAACAAAATGCTCCCCCGCCCCCCCTTTTCCAAAATCGAAAATCTAAAACTTGTTCCAAGTTCGAAATCGCTCAAATCCAATTGTTCCAAAGATTCATGCAAAAATATTGAAAATTGAAGATTTTAAGCCCAAAAAACACTTTATATGAAAAATTCTTATTATCCTTGCGCTGGCCCCCCTTTTTAGAAATCCAAAATTCAAAAACTTGTTCCAGGTTGTTCTAGGGCTCTTCTAAATTGTTCCAGGCTTTCGCTTCTTAAAATTGATTTTTGCTATGAAAAATTTCAACAAAATGCTCCCCCGCCCCCCCTTTTCCAAAATCGAAAATCTAAAACTTGTTCCAAGTTCGAAATCGCTCAAATCCAATTGTTCCAAAGATTCATGCAAAAATATTGAAAATTGAAGATTTTAAGCCCAAAAAACACTTTATATGAAAAATTCTTATTATCCTTGCGCTGGCCCCCCTTTTTAGAAATCCAAAATTCAAAAACTTGTTCCAGGTTGTTCTAGGGCTCTTCTAAATTGTTCCAGGCTTTCGCTTCTTAAAATTGATTTTTGCTATGAAAAATTTCAACAAAATACTCCCCCGCCCCCCCTTTTCCAAAATCGAAAATCTAAAACTTGTTCCAAGTTCGAAATCGCTCAAATACAATTGTTCCAAAGTTTCGTGCAACTTTTAAATTTTAAACCTCATTTTCGAAAAAATAATCGAAATTTCCATTTGCGAAATAATCTAGTTTTTATTCTTCCAATGTTCAATTTTTTTTTTGTTTGGATTATTTTGATGGATTCCCTTAAGTAATTACGTATAAATTTGTGCAAATAAAAAAATATTAAATCTTTTCGATGTGCTCAATATATTTGGCTACTTGGCTACATCGAAAAATTTATACGTAATTTACTTAGGGGAAAAAAATAGGGTTTTTTTTTTTTGGAATCCTGGATTTGAGCGATTTTGAATTTGGAACAAATTTTAGATTTTCGATTTTGGAAAAGGGGGGGCGGGGGAGTATTTTGTTGAAATTTTTCATAGCAAAAATCAATTTTAAGAAGCGAAAGCCTGGAACAATTTAGAAGAGCCCTAGAACAACCTGGAACAAGTTTTTGAATTTTGGATTTCTAAAAAGGGGGGCCAGCGCAAGGATAATAAGAATTTTTCATATAAACTGTGTTTTGGGCTTAAAATCTTCAATTTTCAATATTTTTGCATGAATCTTTGGAACAATTGGATTTGAGCGATTTCGAACTTGGAACAAGTTTTAGATTTTCGATTTTGGAAAAGGGGGGGCGGGGGAGTATTTTGTTGAAATTTTTCATAGCAAAAATCAATTTTAAGAAGCGAAAGCCTGGAACAATTTAGAAGAGCCCTAGAACAACCTGGAACAAGTTTTTGAATTTTGGATTTCTAAAAAGGGGGGCCAGCGCAAGGATAATAAGAATTTTTCATATAAAGTGTTTTTTGGGCTTAAAATCTTCAATTTTCAATATTTTTGCATGAATCTTTGGAACAATTGGATTTGAGCGATTTCGAACTTGGAACAAGTTTTAGATTTTCGATTTTGGAAAAGGGGGGGCGGGGGAGCATTTTGTTGAAATTTTTCATAGCAAAAATCAATTTTAAGAAGCGAAAGCCTGGAACAATTTAGAAGAGCCCTAGAACAACCTGGAACAAGTTTTTGAATTTTGGATTTCTAAAAAGGGGGGCCAGCGCAAGGATAATAAGAATTTTTCATATAAACTGTTTTTTGGGCTTAAAATCTTCAATTTTCAATATTTTTGCATGAATCTGTGGAACAATTGGATTTGAGCGATTTCGAACTTGGAACAAGTTTTAGATTTTCGATTTTGGAAAAGGGGGGGCGGGGGAGTATTTTGTTGAAATTTTTCATAGCAAAAATCAATTTTAAGAAGCGAAAGCCTGGAACAATTTAGAAGAGCCCTAGAACAACCTGGAACAAGTTTTTGAATTTTGGATTTTTAAAAAGGGGGGCCAGCGCAAGGATAATAAGAATTTTTCATATAAAGTGTTTTTTGGGCTTAAAATCTTCAATTTTCAATATTTTTGCATGAATCTTTGGAACAATTGGATTTGAGCGATTTCGAACTTGGAACAAGTTTTAGATTTTCGATTTTGGAAAAGGGGGGGCGGGGGAGCATTTTGTTGAAATTTTTCATAGCAAAAATCAATTTTAAGAAGCGAAAGCCTGGAACAATTTAGAAGAGCCCTAGAACAACCTGGAACAAGTTTTTGAATTTTGGATTTCTTAAAAATGGGGGCGATAGTAGAGTTTTTATTTAATATCGTAAATGGTGTTACATGCTTTTAAGATTTTATATTTTATTTTTTTGTGTGAAATCATAGCACAATGAGTTTTTGTCTATGTTCGTCAGCTCGAATTCGGAATACGGTTTAAAATTTGGATTTTTTTTTGGGGGGGGGAGGTGGGGTATACATTTATTTAGATTATTTAATGTTTATGTTTTTGTAATTATTTTTTCTTCAGTTAAATGTTAAGTTTAACGTATAAAAAATGAGGCAGTATGTATACTGTTCGATTTTCAAAAGCGGGCCGCAAAATAAAAATGTTTTTTTAATATCGTAAAAATCGTTTTTTGGCTGTAAAATCTTTGAATATGGATATTTTTTGATGAAATTTTGGAACAATGGGTTTTAATTATATTGCTATTTAAAGATTATTTTTAATAAAGGCTTTTTCAAAAGGGGGGGTCAGGAGGGGTTTTTGGGTATTTTGTCTGTTTGGTGTGTGTTTTAAATAAACAAGATTTTGAAGCCGTTTAGATAATTGGTAATGAAATCATAATCAAGTTTTGGATTTTTGAAATTTTGAAAGGGGGGGGCAGGGGAGTGAAAAAAGTGCTTTACTAGTTTTTGTTGGGGTTAAGCCCTTAGTTATTTATATTTTTGGATACAATTTTGGGATATTACACACAAAACAAGGTTTGACTTGGAACAACTTTGCGATTTTGGATTTTTGAAAAAGGGGGGCTCATGGAATTTTTACAAATTTCAAAAACATTAAGATTTTTTTTTGAAGTTGGTTTTCGGGATTACAGTATGCATCTAGGGATACAATTTTTTCTCTACACATGTATATATAGCCAAGTAATCCTAATCAAAGGTTTTCAAAAAAAAAAAAAATATTCGAGAGCCGTATTTTGCATTTTTCAAAAAAACTTTGAAAGGCCCTATCTTTAAAAATAAAATTTTTAAATTTTTAATTCTTTGGAACAATGTTTAGAACACTTTTTGGAACCAGAAAAAAAATTAAAAAATTCGAATTTCAAAAAAAGGGGGGCTAGAATTTTTTCGAATTTTGCCCATAACTTACGATGTTTTGAACATAGAGGTCCAAAAAGTTGGAACAATGTTCAGAACAACTAGAACAACCTGGAACAACTTTCAAAATTTCGATTTTCGAAAAAAGGGGGGCTAGGTCAAAAATGGTTTTTGGGGTCTAAAACCCCCATTTTTGAATATTTTTCGAAAAAAATTTGGAACAATGCGGAACAAATCCGGAACAACCGGGAACAACTTTCAAAAATAACAAAATCAAAAAAAGGGGGGCTAACTTCACACACTCTAGCTAGGGACCGGAAATGGCTGGAGGGGCTATTTGGTTGAGGCCTTAGTACATCCTGGACTGTAAGCACCATCTAAAGTAAGTACAGTAAGTTATGCGAATCACCCTGTATATTTTTATTTTTACCAGCATGTAAAATGTGCATTCTGGTGCATTGTCGTTTGAGTTTCATGTTTCCTTCAGTAAATGTAAAATAACTTCCATAGAGCTATCGATTTCAATTCCTTACTATAGGTAGAAAGGAATACCTACATAAATAATATTTCCCAACCGCAACGCGCTTTATAAAATACCATGACGAATTCAGAAAATTGCCATAAACTGACAGTTCGAATTAAGAGAACTGTCAAAACCTTACAAGACTGCGTTCACCGTTACGGCCTAGCACGTGTTTATTATGAAATTCTTACGAATAAGTCATCATCGTCTTTTGTTCGAAGCAGAGAAAATTGGTATCCTGTTACAAAACATCCCTTCCGACAAAATTTGAAAAAAAAAAAAATACCGCACGCGCGAATAATTAAACCCCTTTTGCAATGCAATAACAAAGAAAACCGTATGAACATTGTTTAGGAAATATAAACCTTTGTTAGCCCGCGTGATGCCCTATTCTACTGATGTTGCTGAAATTGCATTACTTGAATTTCGGCTTTTGTTGTGGGTGCGTGCTTGAATGCGGGCATTTAAGCAACAAAACCTTGTTTCAAATAAAAACCGCAGATTTTTTTGGAAATAAACAAGCGAGGAATACTTGACGATTGCTTCCATCAGTGGTGCTTCCATATGGGTCGCAGGTTTCAATATACGTAGAAAAGGTGCCAAATCAGTATCCACCCCCGCAAAAGGGTGATTGCTCTCACAAAGATTCTATAACATCGCACAAAACAAAAAACACAAATAGAAAAACCTTTGGTTACTGCACAGAGGAGGGGGGATCCAACTTTCAATTCCTGCATCAACAAAGAGGAACTGGAAATGAGTATTTTTTTTCTCTCTCTCTTTATCCATCCATCCATCCATCCCGACTTAACTAACGACGTTGTTGGGTAAATTTTGCTTTGGCAAAGTCAACTTATCCCTTCTGTTTCTTGTTCCAGAAAGGAATCGTAATGGAGTATTTCATAGTCATACAACATTTTATATATAGAATAGAAAGAAAGGATATATGAAATGGAATCTGAGCTCCTTTGTCCTGATGGCTGCAAATGTGGAGGAGAACTCTGTTGAAATGCATGCATTTTGTAAGGACTATTGTTTGTTTTGACGTCAACGCTCTAGATTGTGTGGCTATGCCGCCTTCCTTTATGTGCTAGTTGAAGCGAGATGAATAGGATTTGCTTTGTCCTTATAGTTTTCTACGACAGAAAGGACTTTTTTTTTGTAGTATTTCTTTTTTTTTTTAATTTGGTTTATGGTTTTAATAGCAAAGTTAAGTAAAGACACACCATTGTGCAACACAAGTTTTATCTAGTTAAAAGTGTTGAAATTTGCTCATAAAACATATTGATGATTTTAAGTTTTGAAAATTTGTTGAATATTTTCAAGGAAAGAATTAAAGAATTAAAAATTATTTATTAAGAATTAAACTTTTTTTTAAACTATCTTTAAAGTTGTAGTACCTAGCCGCGATATGATGTGACTCTGTCATGCCGTAGGTTTGGTTTCGATTCCCAGCCACGTAAAAAAAACGGCTACTGCCTCTTGCGAGGAACTGAAAAAACCTCTCTTGTCATAGAAAAGTACCGCTCATATTAGCCGTTCGGATTCGGCAATAAACTGTAGGTCCACTCCATTCCTAAAGACACGCTGACAGGAATCATTGAGAGTTGTAAGTCACTAGGCCCTAGTTCTACATCAGTTGTTGTGCCACCAAATATATTTTTGTATCTTTATCTATAGTTAAAATGAAAAATATGCAAGTGAAGATCTTTGAACTCAATTTATCTTTATTTTGACATAAGAAAGAAAAATCTTGCTTGTACTTATAAAAAGTTATTCAGAGTTACATGTCAAAAGTGAGAACACATTTCTTTCAAAATCTGACATCTAAATTATTGAAATTCTGTTTTGGAAAAATTTCTTTCTTATTTATTTTAAGGGCTTAACTACATTGAAGACTTTTTGCAAAGAGTGTAAAAGTGAAAAACGCACTGGAAACTGGAAATGCTCGTGTACGAAAAAGCCTCCAAAAATTGTATTTCAGATTGATTGACCAAACGCACACAGGCATCTCTAAAGCATATTTTTTGTACCCACTTTTTCACTTTATGCAAAAAGTCTTGAATGTAGTTAGGACTGATGTCTTATTAGTTAAATGATGCAAAATTGTCAAAAAGTCGATAAAAATTGATATTTTCTTTTCCATTTTGCTTGTGGGTTTTGATGTATCAATTTTAAATTTTACGAAAATATTGGTGATTTATTGGACTTCAAAACAACGTACCAAATGCAATCAATATTTGTAAGGCAGTGATGTACTAAATGTCATTTTTTTGTACTTTTTTTTAACTTACCGTAAAAGGTCATGCTCAAAAATGAAGCTGAAGATCGCTGCATTTTTTATTTTTATTTTCCTTTAAAGTAGGATACATCGATAACTATTAAAGATATCGAAAAAATTGAAACACCAAAATGTTGGGGACAAATTTTTCCAGGGACCATGTCCTTTACTTTTTTCAAATTGTACCTCGTGATATTTTATTTAGTGAGTCTTTAAAATTTGAAATTTATTTTTTTTAGATGAGGAGATATACCAAACTAACTGTTTTATAATCCAAATAATAATTACCCTAGGTAGAGCATTCCCAACTCTAGGGGCGATGTTCCTTATTTTTTTTTATTTTTTTTTTATTAAGCGTTTTTAACCATCAAACTTAAAAAGAAATACAAAAAAGTTTATACATTTATAACTTCGGATTAACGAATGGTAGGTAAAAAAAAAGTACATGTAAAAATCAGATTTTCCAAACTCTAGGGGCGATGTTTTTTATTTTTTTTTTAGTTTCATCTTTTTAAGTCATTTATTTTTAAATAGAATCAAATTATAACAAAAAGGTCATAAAACAAAACAGATAAGCAAAAATACGTTAGAGTTAATTTGCCAAGAATCTTTCCAAGAGAAAGATTTCATAGAATACTGTATTGAATGCTATATATGTAAATTGGTCATGAAGGCTACTTATAAAGGGTGTCCAGCGGAATATTTTCAACTTTAAAATTCAATATAAAAAAAACTACATCGTTTTTATTTATTTTTATTTCAATTAAATACAGAGTAATAATGCGGATTTTATTTTTTAAAAACGATAGCATCCAAATGATGGCCGTTTTTTTCAATGCACTCTTGCAGTCGGACCCTTACATTACACCGCTCGCTGAAATGGCACACAAAACTGTCGTTTTTAAACAATGTAAACGTTTTTGATGGCGTTCTCTATAGGGTTGTTGGGGCACAAGTATCGCATATGTTGTTTGTTAACATATCCATCAATATGGAAATGTGCTTCGTCACTAAATAAAATGTTTCCAAGCGTAATTGCAATCCGAAAACGTTCCAGAATTGTTTTTGCGAAGGATTTTCGCTAAGGGTAGTCACTTTCGTTGAGATACTGAATCATTTGCATTTTGTACGGGTGGAGCTTAAATTTCTTTTTCAAAATAATATACACTGTTAATTTTTTGATTCCTGTGGAGGCCGAAATCTTCCTTATCGATTTACTTGGATTTCGAATAATTTCATTTCGAACTTGAGACACATGTTCTGGCGTTGTTGCTGACGTCCAGGAATAGGTCTATTGACCATTGTGCCTTCTTGCCTGAATCTTTGTACCCACGACCAGATAAGTTGCATGCTCGGCCGATCACTTAGTCGTCGAATATTTAAATGAGTACAAAAAGCGCGACGCGCACGTGCCAATGATTTACCGCACTTCAAATATTGCTCCACCGCAAACGCGCGGTCCGCTCCCGACCACTACTGACTCATGGCGACTAACAATTCCGCAAACCCTGCGCTTTGAATGATACCCCTCCTGCTTACCTCAACCTGCTAGTATTTCGATAATCGCAATTTAAAGTTAAAAAATTCCCGCTGGACACCCCTTTAGTATTCTATTAAAAATTTCTTCCCACAATATTACTTTGCTCATATAGAAAACTATGAATAGTCCTCTATGAAGAAGCAATTTTCCCTTTGAAATTTTTGGGTTTTTTTCAATTTTTTTTTTTAGTTTGTGTTTTTTCGAATGTACTTAGTTAATTGTAGGTGCCACAATTAAGTTTTTGTCTTTTTCTTGTCTTTTAATTGTTTAAACTTTGCCCTGTGAAATTTTTGAGACAAATGAAATATTTCAAGTGGAGACCCGGTGTTAAATATAAATCTTTGAAATAAATCCAGATAGAGAGCAGGATCCCGAATTGTTTTTGTATAATGTGTTAAAAAATGATCCTGATCCCGATCCGTAGATAATAAAACGCGGCTTTCGACCCTTCATTGTATACCTAAATTTTTCAACGTACTAAAAAACGACTTAAATGAACGATGCTTTCCTTAACATTTTCTTTATACACTTGTCAAAACAATTAAGGGAACACAAAAAAATCACTTTTTTTTTTAGTGGTTTTCGAAGAGCTGTATCTCTGTGAAAAGTGGTCGTATTGAGATGAAACAAAAAGCATTCTGAAGCTTAATCCGTTTTGTATTGAGAAATTTTCGCAAATGATTTTTTTAAGGTACCGTTATTGCGCAATCATAAGAAGCAGGATGACCGAAAAATTTTAAATTTTTATCTTTTTTTTGAACATTGCCATTTTCTTTGAAAATTTTTTTTGAGCCAATTTAATGTTTTTTTTTTTTCAATAACTTGTTTATTCAGCTTTAAGTTCATCTTTTTTCGTCATTGTACAAATTTTTTTCAAAAGAATATCTGGCTTTGAATGAAAAAACAGACTTTTGACTTTGACTACCAATATTATCGCAAGGAATGAGGACACCTTAATTGTTTTGACAAGTGTATGACGCGTTAATTTATTATTTTCACTAAAATTTAGATTTTAGATTTTTTTTTTATTGAATTTTTCTAAATACCTATGTACTTTTTTTCTAAATTAAAACTCCCTGCATCACAATTGATATTTTTGGTAGGTATATTGAATAAAATTTTTGCGTGTGTATTTAATAATATAAAATTATTCAACACTTCCCCCATAAGTGCTTGTAATCGATGTTAATATCCATACCATATTACCAATTATTAAAAATCCATTTCACGATAAATAGCCAACACCTTAGCTAATTTGTAATAAATTACCCTCACGAAGAGGGTATACTTCCGTACCTATACTGAGTGGTCAGCATAGTGTATATACCATTTCACATACACCTCTTTCTTAACATTATGTCCATCATATACAAAATACAACATATGCTAAGGTGTCGGTCTCACGCATATTTCAAAAATACCGAAGAAAATATAAATTGTTTTAATTAGTAAGGTTAATATTATTTTGTTAAAAGGGAGATTTTACACTCGAAAATATTGGCAGGAAAAGAAAGTACACACGAACAAAATGAATTTCGTGCTCTATTTTTCAAAAAAAAAAAAAAAAAAATAGAAATAGAAATAACGTTCTAACGTCATGTGCGGGCAGTGTGGTCATTCCAAATGACCACTTCACACTCACGCACCTTATTAAAGGTTCAAAACAAAACACATGGATGGGTTCCCAAAGAGTGAGTTTTAATTTCTCTTTTCTGTATGATCAAATTAAGGCGTGAAATCAATTTTCAAAAAAAAAATGCACGGCTGGATTGCATGAATTTCCTCTTGTGGCTCAAGACTCTAATCTGGATAAACATTTAAGACAAAGTATATTATTTTACTTTTACAACCACATTTTTGAAAGAAACTTTGTTATCAAAGAGAGAGCTCAGAAGGCAATGTTTGCCCTCTACTCCTGTAACAAAATTTTCGGTAAAACCTGGGGACCTAATCCAAAAATCATTCTATGGATGTAAACGGCAATAGTGAGGCCGATACTAACTTATGGTTGCATAGTTTGGTGAAATGGAGTAGAAAAAGCTACCAATCTTAAAACTTTAACTAAAGTACAAAGAATGGCATGCATTGGGATCACAGCGACAGCGGGGCTTGAAGCTATACTTAATATTAAGCCTCTAGACTTATTTGTACAAGAATCTGCAGCAAAAAGTGCACTACGTCTAAGCCAAACAAATGTCTGGAAACACAGTCAAGTTTGACTCGCTAAGATTTTAAACAAATCTATTGGGTAGTAATGTTTGCACAGACTATATTACTCCCCAACTAGATTTCTATAGACCATTCACATCTACCTTCGCTAGTAGACATGAATGGGAAGTCACTCAACCACACGACACAACGGTAGCAGTCTTTACCGATGGGTCTAAAATGGAATGTGGAGTTGGTGCGGGATTCTATTCGGAAACCCTAAATTTAGCCATGCTCCCTTAGACTCCATTAGACTCCAAGCTGAAGTTCTGGCAGTTCTTTGATCTAAGTGTGATAGATACAAGATCCTCTATCAGCCCAACAACCTAACCTAACCTAAAGTAGCCAATACGGGAGATAAAGGCAATGTCAATATCGCCAAATTGATTTTTTTTTTAAACCTTTTCTGCGCGTTATGATGCAATTATAGGCGTTTTCCTTTTTTAGTTTAGAGAAGTTCAGAGCGGAGCCCGAACTGTCAAACAAATGATGTTTTTTTTTTTTTTTGAGTTCAGAGTGCGTTTAGATCATGTAGTGGCGTAGCTAGAAAAAAATTTGGGCCCCTCCCCCCTTGCCTAAACTAAAATTAAACTTAGGTCAAAACATAAAATAAGTTTAATTCAAAAATACTTTATGTTCAGGGGCCTCTATATCTCGAAGGCGCCAACGTCTTAGGGGCCCTGTATCACTGATACAGCCAGCGGTAGCTGCGCCCCCTGAAAGCGTGCTCCACGAGCTCAGAATAAAACAAGCGAGCTGACAGAATACAAAACTGAGCGCGGCCAACTGCACACAGTTTCTATGTAGTTTGAGAGTTTGACAGATATGAAAATTCACTATTCAGTGCTCCATGTGTGCTTAATAATTAATAATGCTCTGAATTTACTCCGTTCGCTCAGGTTCAGTGCTCTGCTCAGAACCAACTTTAAACTAAAAAGAAAACCACATATTACAGTAGACGCTCGATATAGTGAAGTAATTAAAACCAGGCCTGTTCACTATATCGAGATTTTTCACTATTTCGAGAGAGAAGCTATAAAGGTTTTTCAAAGTAAAATTTGGTACAAAATTAACATTTTGTCCGGTTTCAAGTTTCAACTAGGTCAAACATTCATATAAACATTATAAAAATAGTGCAGCTGAAGTACATATTCTTTTTGAGTACTGAAAAAAAAATGTAAATAAAAAAAAATTACGATATAGTGATTTTTTTGTTCACTATTTGGAGAAGTGTGTATAAAATTTTGTGTTCACTATATTGGATAGTTCACTCTACCGAGATTCACTATATCAAGCGTCTACTGTATTTGTAAAACATAATTTATCTGGATTAAATGGTTCACAAATGTTCAAACTATACAAGCGTATGTACACATACTATACCTGCATCTGTATAAAATCTATGGATTCGGATTCCAGAGACCGAAACGTGGAGAAATTTTCGATTCGACAAATCGGACCAATTGCAATAACTTCTAATGAGAAACTAAAAAAGTTAAACAATAAACATATTAAACATGCACCGTTAATGCACACATTAAAGATAGGGAAAGGAAAGCTTCAATAGCATTCTATACCTGCAGTCGAATTTTTGGGAAAAGATGGATGTACACAGCCATAATAAGGCCAATTTTGACGCACGCCTGTTTGGTATGGTGGCCAGCCTTAGACAAGGCAACCAATCTTAAAACCATGACTAAAATTCAAAGACTTGCGTGTATTGGTACGACTAGTGCTATGAAAACGACACCCACCGCAGCCCTGGAAACTTTCCTTTATCCTTTCACTAGCGCCACTCGATTTATTCACGAAAGAAATGGCGGCTAATAGTGCTTTACGACTCAGACAGTGCTACAACTGGAAAGGGGGCCATTTCGGGCATAAAACAATTATAAATTTTACGGACAAAGACGTTCAAACAGACTATACAATACCGCAAACTAATTTCAATCCAGTTGCCCAAACGGATATTTCCTCCAGGGACCGTTGGGCTGAAAATCAGGTCATAAACGTTGATCATGTTTCTGTCTTCACGGATGGCTCCAAGACAGATGAAGGGGTGGGGTCGGGCATCTTCTCCGAAAATCCGCCCTTAGGTAGATCAATACAGCTTCCAAATTTTTGCAGGAAGTATTTGCAGTTTGTGAAGCCGCTAAATGTCTTGCCACATGTGAACTAACAAACAAAAATATAGATATCTTCATTGACAGTCAGGCGGTAATTAGAGCCATTGCCTCAATCGACATAAAATCCAAACTGGTAAACCGGTGCCGTAATGAGTTGAAATTACTCAGTGCAGCAAACATAGTTACCCGCTCCGATGGGTCCCAGGACACCGCGACATACATATATGAGAATGAAATGGCGGTTGAACTGGCCAAAACCGGATCTTCCCTTGATCCGAGCCAAATTGAATCCTCTGTTTCCATGCCACTGGCACAAGAAAAAAGTAGAATGCGCCAGAGTTTCCTAAAAGCCGCCAACTACAGATGGTCAGCAATTGATACTTGTAGGGTTTCGAGGAACCTATGGCCGGATATCTCTAAGAAAAAAAAACTGACTACCTTCTTACGCTATGTAGACCTCAACTGTCCCTCCTGGTTGGAATCCTAACGGGTCACAACTCAATGGGAATCTACATGAGCAGAATTGGTATTACCCCATCTGACTTATGCAGAGGATGTCATAACGAAAAGGCAGAAGAAGGCTCTTATCACTTCCTTTGTGAGTGCCCCAGCTTAGCAAAAACCAGGAAGACAATCCTCGGAGAATACTTCTTCGAAGAATTGGGCGACATCTCGTGTTTGCCACTGAAAAACATCATAAAATTCATCCAGAATTCAAGATGGTTCAGGAAGGCACCCCACACCTAACCCCCAGGCTACCACTAACTCCTTTCCTCACCCGTCCTTATACCCTCCCTACCCTTTTCTTGGGGAGCATCCGAGCACTGAGATCCGAGTGAGATGATGCAGTTTGCCGTATCATCCATCACCCCTTCAAACCTAACCTACCTAACCTAATGCACACATTTTCTTGGATAAAATTTTCCACGCCTTTCCGATGGTAAAAAATTCCTCTTCATAAGAAATTTACCTAATTTACTGCGAATTATTTGTCGAACATCGATTTTAACTTTTTCAGTAACAAAATTTACAGCTTTCCAGAACTAGGCAGTGAGTCAGTTATGACCACAAATATAAATGAACATAAACATTAATTTTTAGATTTTTTAGTAAAGCCTAGTTTATAGCTTGAAGCGAAGTGAGATTTTCATACAAAAAATTAGCTTTTTTCCCAGGCGTGAAAAATTCAATAAAATTAAATGCAATTATTTAAGCGACTAGGAGGAAGAAATTTGGTTCGAAGGGAATATAAAAAATAAAACAAAATTTATTTTCTTTATAAACCTTTCGAGGCAAGATTTATTGATTTTTCATTTCGATTTGAATTTCACTTCGCTTTGATGTATAAACTAGGCTTGATTAAAAAAAAAATTACCTTTAAAAACAATTTTTAAAAATATATATTTGAGCTGAAAAAAGTCACTTCATTTCGACTTCAATCGATAGTACGTGCGTCGCCACACCACCGGTCTGTTTGTGTGAAAAAAACAAAAAACAAATAAATTTGGTGGCACAACGGCTCAAGAAGAACCAGGGCCTAGTGACCTACAACCTACAACTCTCATCTCAACCATTCGTGTCTGCAGGAATGGAGGGAACCTGCAGTTTATTGCCGAATGCGAACGGCTAAGGTGACTAGGTGAGCGGTGCTTTTCTATGCAAGAGATACTCTTGGAGGATTTGTCAATTCCTCGCCAGAGACAGTACCCCTTAAAAAGACATATTTTTATAGTTTTTTAGGAGAAAGCGGCTTAGAATCAGTAAACCAAACCTTTTTGGCATAAGGCCCAACGCACATACCTTAACGCCACGGCGGGTTACTGTTTGTGTGTGCGTTTGAAAAATATTCATCAAAAGAAGCCTTATGTCGCCATAGGTACCTTATAGCTTTTCTAAACCCTCAATACCAATAGCTCTGTTAATTTTTAAATTAGCCCATCAAAATAATCTTTCAATTTTACTTGCATAAAATTAGCACTTATCATCAGAAAGCGAGCGGAAAAAACACAGAATTATATAGAAAATGTTAAACAAACATTGGTCTTTTTTCAAACAAATTGAAATTGGGCTGAGTTTCTTAAATGGCAAACAAGTTTACATCTTGGCTCTTTTAGAAATAAGGTACAGCATAAACATTTTACATTTCGTTGGACATTTCTTTTAGAAAATTTTATCGTAAAAAATCAGTTAATAAGTTTAAAGCTATATTATAGCTCAATAAAAGTCAACCCCGAAATTGCCCCTTAAGAGTATTTAAAAATCACTATACATTTACCTTTTTATCTTTAAAAACAAATTCAAAATCTAAAGAAGCATTATCCCAACACGAAAGCTTTTTTTTTTATCTTGAAGTCAACTCCCCAAGCGCGAGTGTAAGCAGCAAGCAGTCGGCTCTCCTTCCCATGTCCTGAGACCATCAACAATAAACCTAAAAAAAAAAAGGATTTAACTAACTTTCAAATGGCACTTCACTGCCATTGCCGCACACACAAAACGTGAAAATAATTCTTTTTATGTGCCCATTCTAACAACCCCCAAATGGGCCATTTGCCCGAGCTCACACCCCGGAGCCGGAAGCCGACTACAACAACTATACCTATAAAATAAATGGAAGGAAGGGAGAATAAAAATCAAGACCGATGACTAACCGTCTGGAAAGAAAATGAGCAAAATTCAAATTTCTGTTGCCATCACATCACCCCAGCCCCAGCCCTGGTGGCTGTGTTAAAGTTCTGTTTGGAAGAAGATTGAAAAAGAAAAGAAAGGATGCACCGCCATCAAATCAACACGCCGAAGGGTAAGATGATGTCCTTGATTTCTCCAGCCATCATCTACTTACTTATATAGTTTTCACACTACACTGACTTAACTTTTATGGACCGATGAAGTACCAGAGATATCCTTACGATATGCGTGCTACGAATCGTATGATGTTGATGTGTCGTCCTTTGTCTAGTGGGTACCGAGCATTGTTGTTCAATGTCAAAAAGGAAATGTCCTTCGGTGATGTTATTACACCTATTTTCGGTAATCTTATGTAGCGAGAAGACGTTCTCATAGTCTATAACAAACCGAAACCGAACAACAACAACAGAAACAACTGATTTGAATAAGGACCTCTTTATTGTTTGTTTATACGCACATTTGATGGCTCTTGCTTATGGTTATTGCGTTTCGTTTTGTTTCCGCTTTAGAATTTTCCTTATCGAATGCCTTTATCTGTTCTTCTGATGGTGTTATCATATTTATCGAGAAAGTATAAGTAGAGTTTTGTCCTTGGAGGCTATAGATAGAGACTCTAGGTGTACCTACATTTAAAAGGCTATGCTGCATGTGGTTGACTTTTGGGATAATTGTAAATCGTCGACGTCGCCGCCGCCGACCCCCAGGCCGATGATGCAGAGGTATACAATCTTTCTTGGGTATGTGGACTAAAAGATCGAAGAGAAGACCTCCTCCTGCTGCTGCTTTGGTTTTGTGATGTCCTTGCAAGTGAATTTGATGTCTTTTATGGCGTCGATTATGTTGTCCTTTTTGTGTGGTGTGGTGTGGTGCGAGCATCATCAGACACCCGCTCCATGTCAAAGGGAGAGTGTGTCAAATTGTTTGTAATTGGGTACTTTGTGTTTTGTGATTGCTGTTTTACTTTCGAGTGGATCCCAGACTTGGTATATTGATAAGACCATCATAGGCTGGATGGATTGTCATTATAAGATTGAGTGATGGGTCTTATTTTATTTTATTGATGGAAAAGAACATAAAATGTATTTACATATAGACGAGACAGGTCCTTTATCTTTTGTTATTTTTATGCTTCTTTAAGAATTAATGGAAAATTCTGCTTATGGAAAGAAAAAACCAATATTAATTCATAAAACAAAAAATTACTATACATTTAGGAAGAAAACGGATTATTGTATTCACTTATTTTCAAAATAGGCAAGAAAGCGAGTTTTTTGAGAATCACTCGCAAATGAACACATGTTTTGATCACTTTTAAAGATTATTAGCTTGTAGAATTCCAATACTGGTGAGTGTGACTGAACCCGTATTCAGTAAAAAAAAAAAAAAAAAAACAGATTGAACAATAAGGAAATAACCGCACTTTTTGGAATTTTCGACTTACACAACTTTGCGAAAATGCCTGGAACTTAACTAAAGACAAATTTAACGAACCATTAATTGAATATATTTATGTTATGAATGATTTGTGAAATATATAAAAATACTATCCTTTTTCCTTGTAGTAGCCCATGGCGTAATGGTCAGTGCGTTGAACTTTCATGCCAGAGGTCTAGGTTCAATACAAGCCGTTTCCACCTTAAGTTTTTTTCAGGGCTACTACCTCTTGCGAGGAAGTGACAAATCCTCTAAGAGTATCTCCTGTCACAGAAAAGTTCCGCTCACCTTAGCCGTTCGGATTCGGCAATAAACTATAGGTCCCCTCCATTCCTGCAGACACGCACACAGGAATGGAGTTGTAATTCACTAGGCCCTGCGGTTCTTCATGAGCCGTTGTGCCACAAAATTTAATTTTATAATTCTTTACAAAATTATAAAAATTAGGTATAAAATTCATATTTTTTTTAATGAACAATATTTTAAATATTTTATAAAAAAAATAAAATGCTCTTGTGGTTAAAGTTGGTTCGAATTTTAAAGATTAAATGTATTATGAGTATGTACATTAGACTAGTCGTTAAGTGGGTGATTTCCAAATTTTAATGAGTGCACCCTTCAAAAAGTCTCTAAATAAATTTAAAAAAAAAATTGCAGCAAAACCTCCTGCCCCTTTTTTTATTTTAACACGTGCCTGTATTTTTTTCCATGAATTTTTCTCTATTTTTTATTTTTTTGGTAAGTAAGTAATATGGCGGTCTGATTTTCAAGGATTACAAAAAAAAAAAAAAATATTCAGATCGCCATATTATTTGCACCATTTTATTTTTCGTAATTAAACAATTTTTTTTTTAAAAAGCAGAGGATTTTTCGATGAGAAAAAAAAGTCACCGGATTTTTGTGTTATTTCTATCTGAACCAAAACAAGGAAAAACCTATTTACAAAAAAAAAAAAAAAAATTGAAAGAGGTTAAGCCGTTAACTAAAAAGTCGGTAATAAAAAAAATGGTTCTATGGCCGATAGCGTTAATAACACTTTTTGTCTTTTTTTTACTAAAATGCGAACATTTTTGTCAAAATTTTAAAAGCTGAATAACGTTATAAAAAACGGTTGTATGGCAGGTACCTACATACCGTTATTTTTGGGGCTAAAACAAAATTTCGATATCCCCTTTAAGGAAACACCTTAAAATCTTAAGTTCAGTTTGAAGAAAACCACTTCACTGGTTTAGGCTATAACCGAGATACCAGACATAGTACACACGAAGTTGGGGGACCCCCTTTTTTCATATTTTTTATAATTGATTGAAATCTCAAGTTCGATTTAGTACGTCCTACAAATACCGCAAGTAAAAAGTAGCAATAAAAATATTATAGACAAGTTATATACTCCTGAACATTTAAACATTTTTCTATAGGTACCAGGTGCAAAAACTCTCAAGGAAAAATGACACAGATTGAAAAATTTTTAAAAGCAGCTAAAAGCAGTGGTTCTAAAGAACGTTACAGTTACTAAATTTGAGGAATTACCTCGGAGATTATTCTTGTATTCCTGCCTATCCATATATGCTCTATGTGTTGCAGCCATCTCAGCCGCTGATATGTTCAGCTTTTTGATTAGGTCGATGTCGCTTTAAGACCCGTTAAGCTCGTTGTTGAATCTTCACCTCCTGATACTCCTTCGATAAACGATAGACCGAAAATCAAAGAACCCAAGTAAATTCTCATCAGTTTTTGACAAGGTCCATGCTTCTTCCACATAGAGCAGGACCAGGATGATTAGAGCCTTGTATAATGTCTCCTTAATTCTTTAAGTGGGGACCCTACTACTTAAATGCCTTTTTAAGCGAGAAGAAATAGCGATTGGTAAGAATGATTCTTCGTTTGGTCTGACATTTCTTAAGTGCTTTTAATATTAAATCCAATAATTAGAATCACATAGTTGCAGACTTTTAAGTGGACTCATATCCGCTTGTTTTTAGGTTTTCACATGAAAAGAACCATGATATACTGAAGCTCGTCTATTGACGATGTACAACACAGGTACCAGCTTTTTCGGGATTTATTTATTTATAACTGCAAAGGGTCCTATAAATCCCACAATACATTAAAATGTACATATTTTACTTAAAAGAACTCAACACTTCATCATTTTCGCAAAAAATAAAATCATTCAAAAAATCTGCCAACATGGCAATAAAAATGTGACAAATGATTTTTATTGTAATATGATATTGTCTTGGTGATAACTGATACGAGTGGTTAAGTTTTGTATAAAAATTAGAAAAAAAAAAAAACAAAAAAGAAAGCTCATGCTTATCGCATCGTATTCCCATGATATGAGTTTTTGAATTTGATTTGTTTCCTCTTTCCAAAGAAAACCTCAACACCACGAACAGCCAATTTTTATAATTTTATTTTTTTTTTGCAAAATTGCATGAACAAGAAAAGATTTATTCCCTTGGCCATAGCTTCATCATCCTAGTCCTAGATAAGAAATCATATTTCGTGAAAAAGTCGACCCCTTTTCCCTTTGTTATTTACTTGCAAACATTTTTCCATCCATTTGAATGAAATCCTTCATCTTGTTGAGACGATCTCAAGGAGCATCTGAATTTCCATTTCAATGCCACAGTTTATTGCAAAAAAAAAGTGAAAATAATATATTGGCAAAAAACGAAAGAAAAAGAAAACAAAAGGGTACGAGAGAAATGGAAATCTTTAACATTTCCTCTTCATTCAACCAAAAGGGATACACGCCAATGAAGCATGCAGGGTATATGGGGAAAGGAGAATGAAAACTGAATACCGAACGCAGCCTAACTACTCCCTGAAGTGACATTTTCAGCATTTTTCCATTTGGAAATCACCACAATATGCCATTAAGGTGCTCCCTCAATGCTCAGCCCCGGAGAAGCTATAAAAGGATGCGATTCCCGGTGATTCCTTTATTATAATGGTGTCTCGGTGTGTCCTTAAAATAGCGCACGCCACACAGATGAAAAAAAAAAAAAAAAATCTGATGGGAATGGGTTGCTGGGATGCAGATATACAATACAATTTGTGAAAAAATATAAATGTATATACCTAGGGTAGGGTTCTGATGCGGTATATCCTTGGAGCCATCAGGCAAATTCATTGAAATGGTAAAGAAAGTGTGAAGATTGCGTTGATGTTGAAGGTTTACCTGGCTCTTCTATTTATACGAAAGGCATTTCTCTTCATCCATTTTGTTGTTGTGCCCATAAGCATAAAAGGATATTTTCGATATTCACGTTTATTGGTTTATTCAAATAACAAGCTCGTTTATTGTTTTACAACAGAAAAACAGATTTTTTTTCCCCAAAATCTTTCAATGACAGTGGGCGGTGTGTTTTAACTTCCTTTGTTTTTTGTTTTTTTTTTTTCTTTTTTTAACTTTTTCGAACACTCCGTTATATCATGGGAGATGGGTTCAATTTTTATTATATTTCCATGGGCGGTTTTTCAACAAGATTTAATTCAATTTTAATGGAATTTCTTTTCGAATGGGAAAAAAATAAAGATTTATTGAAAAAGAAACGTGTACCGTCCCGTGATTTGAATAAAATAAATAAAAATGAATGGGATTGTTAGGTAGGTTTACATACATTCGTACCTACATCGTAAAAATTTGGTTTAATTTAAAAAGATTTGTTTGGAAATGGTGCATGTTCAAGTTTTTAATATTTTGCAGTGTTTTCTTATAAAATTTCGGTAAAAGCTCAGTGTGAAATTTCTGTTTTACTTTATTCTAATTTTATAAAATTCTATTTTACGGAAAAATGTTAGAAATAATGTTCTAAACCAAAAATTGGTTCTGAAATTGTTTGTATTATTTTAATTTAAAATATTTACACATCTTTTCAGTTTTTTTTAAATTTATGTTTAGGATTGGGAAAATAAGTCCAATGCAAAAATGTCCTAGAAGTCTTTCAAGATTTCTAGGGCACACGGCTTGTTGTTGTCATAAATTTTGGAAAGAATTAGAAAGAAGTATTTGGAGGTGTTTATTCACTTTATTTTTTTCAAAATAAAGCCGCCCGACCAAGTCCTGATGGGAGCAAGCTACAAAAATTAAAGTTATTTTCAATTATTTAATTTATTAAATTTATTTTCGTTAGTGCCAGTTGTACAATCATAGGTTAAAAATTGATTAATTCACCGATTTCGGCGGATTAACTTAGCGATTGGTTCAGGCATGTACTTATCACATACTTGAACCTTAAACCATCGTTGAACCTTAGTTAGTCCGCTGAAATCGTCGAATTAAATTTCCTGAACCACGGGTTAAATATTGAACCACATTTGTACAATTGGCCCTTAGTCAGACATATCTTTAAGGGCCAGTTGTACAAATATTTGATCCGTGGTTTAGGAATTTTAACTCACCAATTTCGGCGGATTAACGGTGGTTCAACGATGGTTCAGGCATGTAATTGGCTTTTAGTGCATATTAGAACCTTGAACCATCGTTGAAACTCAGTTAACCCGCCGAAATCGGCTAGTTAAAATTCCTGAACCACGGATCAAAATTTAAACCACGATTGTACAACTGGCACTAAGAGTCACCCAACACTAAAAATTGTTTTAATTCAAAATATAGGTACAGATTTTATCGCGGTCAGGGCCTTGTCAATACGCAATTTCCATTGAGCTCAGTTCATCTTACATAGATTTTATGATGAATATACCTAATGTGAACTTCTAATCCAATTAAATTCCTCAATAAAATCAACTTGATCTTGAACTGTATCTATTAAATTATTTAAACAAAGAAAGACAGTAAATTGTGACTTTCCCAGATTTTACTGCAACACTGAAACGAATAGAATGCTGCAGCTGGATCTGGAAACGGAGCTGCAAAAGATGACAAAAAGTGTCATACGTTCCATTTTTTGAGTGCCCACAGTATTTTGAAGAAAAACAAAACAATATTCTTGTGTAAAAGCTCAAAATTCACATTTCTTATTTGCAATGTTTTTCTTTATCTTTAAATAGTTTTGGTGAAACGTGAAAGTTAGATTATTGCGCTTGATATTCTAAAAGCGTTTAAAAGAGTTTGGCATCAAGCTCTTTTATTGAAATGTACGCATTTAGTAGCGAAAAATCTCTTTATCGTTAGATTAAAAATTACCTTTCTGACCGTTCACTACAACAAGTTGTATTATATAGTTTAAACTCTAAAAATTTACAAAACAAAACGATGGTGTATCTCAGGGCTCCGTTTTGACTCCGACTCTCTTCCTTATATTCATAAATTATCTTTTGTCTCTAAAACTTCTTTCTAATCCATTAAACTGTTTCGCTGATGAAAGTACCTTCAGTTTTTCATATTCGTTTCCGGATTCACATTCTTGTCCTTTGGATGTGAAACTGGAGCGGCAGCGTATGATAAGCATATTGTCCAATGGGGAATTGAAACCGTGCGAATTCAATGCTTCCAAAACTCAATAAGTATTGTCTCTGTCAAGATCGGTTGCCTTTTGATTTCTCCTGGGATCCACTTTAAAACTCCAACAGAACCTGAGATTAAGTGTATATTTTGTAACCTTGCTCCAAGAGTATAATTTATTTGATAGACCTCACTTTCCATATCTGGCAAATTAAAAAAATTAAATTTAATTCTGAAACACCACACGGTAGTCATTTAGGACCCTTCTTTTTTCTTTTATTAATTAATGAATCTTCAACACTATTTCAAATACTAGGAATTCAAATACTAGGAAGACGAAGGTCTTTGTCGCCAAACATAATTTTTTGTCGGTGAAATTTAGATCAACTTTCAAAAGCTCAAGAGCTCAATCACTAACCCAGCACTGATTTTGAAAATAATATTTGACGAATTAAATTTTTCTTTCTATGCAAAACTATATGATTAATTTACTGTACAAATTTGAAAGACATTTGCTTTGAAAATATGGCCGCTATTAAAGTCTTAACTGTCCATAATGAAAGAAATACCTTTTTTTTCGCAAAATGATATAAGATATCTAAAAATAAAGGCACTGAAGTTGTAAAGCTCTTTTTTGAAAGAACAAAGAACACCGGTTACGAGACCCTAGATCATCCCAATCTCTTGTTTTCTTTGAAAAGAAAATTCTTCGGAAGATTCAGTGACATCGATCTGGTCAAAAAGCTATGTATAAAAATACAACTGCTAAGGTGACTAGGAAATGGTGGGGTTGATCCTATTGGCAGCAAGGCACTAGCTTGATAAGTTGTGCTGTCCAATGCATTTATTTTTATTTATAAAATAAGTCAACTATAACACAGGATATCCTGTGTTTGGATTTTTAATATTATTCAAAATATCGATCTCATATGAACTCCAACGTGTCCCAATACAATATTTTGTATTAATTGCAAATATCATTTCATTTTAATTCTCAACTGTATATTGGGTTGGGTTGTCGTTGTTTATTTTAACAAAAATTAAATAAATTTTGATTTCATTTAAGTTGTGTGCATTTAAAAAAGCATATAATTAATTGTGACATAACTCTGGCAGTTCCTCTGACAAGTTTCGTGTTTTTGCATCCAAGTTGCATGTTTGCTGTACGCGCATCATCGCTGCAGCGTTTAACCAGAAAATCACTTACATCCAGTTAAAAGTCGACATAGCAGCAGCAGCAGCATTAGCAGCAAAGAGCACAGAGCACAACCATAACGACAAGCAACTACATACAGTGAGCTAAATTAAGATCGTCTATGCAACCATAAGCGCTATATAGCGAGGACCCGGCTAAGATCTTGGATTCATATACTCTTTTCGATAATTTAGCCTCCTCTTGTCCCTCACAACCATCTTACTACATATATACAGAACACATGCCAGTTTCGGGCCGGGGTTGACTTGCAATTAATTGCGGATGAAACAGAATTATTAATTGCTTGTGATCTCCCTCTTCGCTTTCGACCCCTTTACGCTGTTCGTATATAGTTACGGAATGTCTAAGACGCTCATTGCAGTGCGCCTAATTGTGGCAGCAGCTTTATTAATAGATGAAAACGAATAAGACGCAGAAAACGGCACCGAATGTGCCATATATCCCCATTTATAGAGAAAGCGTATATGTAGCTCCATCTATTGCAAAGCAAAACAGCACACGTGATTGGGTGCATTCATTCAATTTTTCTAGCCGAAGAAGTTTTATGGGTCTTGTGATGGTTGCAGCTGCAACGTTCGTTGGTATTTTGAGAAATTCTTCGACTTTATTCGCTTTGGTGAAATAAACGCTTTGCGTTTACAAAATGAAGACCTTACCAAGAAATTAAACCAATTTGATGAAAGATGCGGGTTATTGGAGGAGGAGCTTGAGACGCAAAGTCGGATACTTCGAGGAAAAAACCTAATTCTCACTATCCCGAACAACCATGTTGACCTCCAAGAGAAGGTTCAAAACATCAGTCAACTTCTACTTGGTGACTCCCGTCAAATATCTGAGACAACAATGATAAGCGAAAACGACACTATTGTTAAATTTAAAATCAACACTGGCTCTACCGAAAATGCAACAAAAATGTTAAAAAACTCATCAAAACTAAAAGGCACAGGCGCTTTCGTACAGCGAGATCTAACAAAGCTTATGCAGTTCAAACGCCGAATTCTTCTTGGCTACCGGAAAATTATCAAAACAAAAAAACCTAATCAAACAGTGCAAATTAAAAACAATTCGTTGGTGATTGCTGATAAAATATTTTATTTAAATAATAATAATATAATTAAATATAAAAACGAGGATGGAGAACAGCAACTTCGAGAAATGTTTGGTGAGCTAGATTTTGAATCTGTCAAACTAATGTCGCTGTCAATTAGACGCCAAAACGAATGGTATACATCAGTCAATCTAGCGGTACCAGGGATGCCACTTTCTCAAAATAGTACAAGTTGTAGTACGTTAGTACGGAATTGAAGTTGTGATGCCGTCAGCTCTATATATTTAAGTAATAGTAATATTTTGTCGTACAATGTATCAGGCCTCAATAACAAACTTTTATTTGTAGATTTTTTCGATTATGTAAAAGGTTTTGATGTATTTTTTTTGTACGAAACTCATGTAACTGTAGAAAATTTTAATAAGTTTGTCAAATATTTTAATGGCTACAAATTAGTTTGGAAAGCAGCAATAAGAACTTATAACAAAGGGCGTGCTAGTGGCGGGTGTCTATATGGAATAAAAACATCGATGTTAAAAAGCTACGAATTTGAAGAGCATGAGGGAGTCACAGTAGTTAAACTCACGCGTAAGCCAAATTTATATATTATTCCGTTTTATATCAACTGCAATAAGTGGAGTGATGATTTTGAGCTACTCAACAATATCCTGATGTTCCTGGCAAACAAAAGTGTTTTGATAATTGGCGACTTCAATGCCGGAATAGCCAATCTGCAAATTACAGTAGCCCATAATATAAGCAACCCTGTTATAAATCCCACTCAAAGAACATCTTTGGATGAGGTATGCAACCAAAATGGTAAAACTTTGTTGGATCTTTTGCAACTGTTTGATTGTTCAATTTTAAATGGATGTACTACAGGTGACAACGCAGGTCACTTCACTTTTATCGGAGGACAAGGAAAATCAGTCATAGACTACTGTGCAGTTAATAACGACTGGAATAATTTAATAAAGAAGTTTGAAGTTCAATGCAAAAATTTTTCCGATCACATGCCGATTACTGTAGACTGGTACGATGATACTATGACAAATCAAAGAAATCTTGAACTTTTACCACGTTTAAAATGGAATCCAAGAAGTGCCAATACATACCACCAAAAATTGGATGAAAACCTAGCGTCCTTAAATGTGTCGTCTGATTCACCCGAAGTTAGTGCAAACAAACTTATCGCTTGCATACAAAGCTCCACAGTGAATACTATTGTAAGAAATGGCTGTAAATATAAACAAAAATGGTTTGACAAGGAATGTTTGTTAGCCAGAAAAAAATCATTTATTTTACTAAATGCTCTGCGGAATTCTAACTGCAAAATTCTTAAGAAGTGGTACTGCGAAACAAATGCGGTGTATAAGAAACTGTGTCATAAAAAGAAAACGGATTTTGAAAACTCTCAAGCTTGTACACTTAGCCAAATAAAAAATTCTAAAGAATTTTGGAAGACTGTCAGAGATATTAATGGTTCGAAGTTTTCAATCGGTATAGGAGTTTCCGCTGTTGATTTATGCGCACATTTCAAAATTTTACTATATGGCAAAGCTGAACTGAAATTTTTGTATGCAGAACCATTGATCTTGGATGAAATACTGGACTCTGAAATTACGCTTGAGGAAGTAAACATGGCAATTTTCAAAGGAAAGAATGGAAAAGCTCCTGGTGAGGATGGGATACCGTATGAATTTTTCAAGAATGCTACCGAGTCCTTACGTATGCAACTTCAATCACTTTTTAATAAAGTGTTCACGAGTGAGGATGTCCCGTTTTCATTCAAAAGGTCGGTAATCTTTCCAATACACAAAAAAGGAGATATGAACAGTGTTGAAAATTATCGAGGCATCTCCTTCATGAATGTCCTGGCTAAATTATTCTGCGGTGTACTCGTAAACAGGTTAGAAGTATGGGTTGATACGAACAACATCCTCTCAGATTTTCAGGCTGGTTTCCGAAAAAAATTTTCGACAGTTGACCATATCTTCACACTAACATCAATTGTGAAAGCTTTCCCAGCCAGAAAAAAGAAAGTGTATGCCTTTTTTGTTGACTTTAAGGCAGCCTTCGACCTTATAAATCGAAATGCTCTCTTTTATAAATTATCACAAATAGGCCTGTCAACGAAATTCATTCATATCATAAGGGAATTATATTCAGAATCAAAAGCCGCCGTGTGGGATGGATTTACCTTCTCAGAATGGTTTGAAACGAATAATGGAGTAAAACAAGGATGTCCTCTGAGTGCTCTTTTGTTTTCACTTTTTATAAATGATGTGGTAGCCTATCTTCCTGGAGGAATTCGAATCGCCGAGCTAAACATCAACGTTCTGTTGTATGCCGATGATCTGGTAATACTCTCAGAATCTCCAGAAAATCTTCAACTGATGATCAATCGACTGGCGGAATACTGCCATAAATGGAGTCTTATAATTAACCCAAATAAGTCAAAAGTAATTGTGTTTACCAGATCAGCAAGGAGCCAGAGCACATACAATTGGTTCTTCAATGGTTCTAGTTTGGAAGTTGTAAATGAATACAAGTACTTGGGGGTGAAACTAACTAGAACGCTGGATTTCAGCTTACATCTTTCAGAAAAGTCAAACTCTTCGCAAAGCTTGATCAATGTTTCATGGAGAAACATTTTCTTAAATAAAAGAATCAACCTTTCAATGAAATATAAAATATTTGATGCTGTGATCAGATCAACGCTGTGTTACGCTGCCCAAGTGTGGGGAATTGACGAATACGAGTCTATTGAAAAATTCCAAAGGAACTTTTTAAAAAAACTTTTCAATTTGTCGATAAAAACGCCAAACTATGCACTTCACCTTGAAACAGGACTTCCAAAACTTTTCACTTATACACTCAAGCTGCAGGCTGATTACATCGTGAAAACTCTTTCTCATCAGGATGCGCGTGTCACCAAATCAATGATGTTGTATGAGCTGAGAAACGAGGATTGGTGGATGTCAAAGTGGAAAACTTTAGGAAATAATTGTGATGAAGTTGTATCGTTCGACATAGACCACTTAAATTTGTTTAAAGAACAACTTTATCGAATTATTCAGAAGCAAGAAGATTCAGTGCGCGATGCGTTCATATTGAGAGCTCGTGAATCGGAGAGTAGAATTATATACTCACAGCTCAATTATAATTTAATGGAAAATAACTACTTCCACAACCAGCTACGCAATAATGAAATATCCCTAATTTTTAAAACGAGGTGTGAACTTCTCGGTCTAAACGGAACCCCTTACAACGGAAGTTTCAATCAATTCTGTTCTCTGTGTAACCTAAGAGCGAAAGAAGACTGTTTTCACCATGTTAGTATATGCCCCATTTTCTCCCCCCAACGCCTTGCATACTTCGGAAAGAAAACTTTAACGATGCAGGAAACAATCGAAATTTTGAACAAACATAACTGGAAAACCTTATTTAACTTTTTGAAAGAACTAAATACCTATAGAATGTTATTGATAACAGAATTTATTTAATAATTTTTATATATTTCCAACTATTTAAATTAATAAAACATTTACATATATTAAATTAAATTTGCTAACCGAGCTGACGGCAAAGCCATAGCTTATATATTCATATTATTGTTATACAATGAAATAAGTTAATTGGAAATAAATGAATGAAATAAAAAAAAAAAAAAAAAAAAAAAAAAATAAAATATTCGCTTTGTTGGGTTTTGAGTTCCTATAGTTTCTATTAACATATCGCACCGACTCGACTGGTAGGGCTTCCCCACAATGAGATGATGGTTGATGTGGAAAATAATGAATGACTTTTTGCCACACATATGCAAAGCCTTAAAAGTCGGAGCTCCAAAGATATTTTATAGGTAATCAAAAAAAATCAAAACTAAAAACATTTTTCACTTTTCAAAGGTTTATTATATGTTTATTTGAAGTGAGTTATAACCTTTAAACTGACTATTCCATCGCAAAGCTTTTATATGAAAAACTTTTTCATCTATTTTATTAATGACGATACCATCGATAACCGTAGACATTTGTAGGAAATTCATTGATAAATGCTCGGGGATAGGCATAGTTGTTAGTTGACCAATTTGTGAAACTAGCTGACCTTTTATGAGGATTAAGTGAACTTTCAGATGGCATACAGTTTTTTTTTTGAAAATACAACCAATGAGGTGCTAAAAGTCTTACACTGTGACCTTGAAAAAAAAAAAAATTGAAAATTAATTTAAAAAAACCTATGCCTGACCAATTACTAAAATTATCTGACCTTTTATCACTATCCAGTGGCCCTTCATGTGGTATACTTTTTTTTCGAATATCCCCTAAATGAGATGCCAAAAATCGCGGGTGACCTTGAAAAAATTTCAACCTTGGATTAAAAATTTTCTAAGCCTGACCAATTTCTTAAACTACCTGACCTTTTATGACCAATTACTGACTTTTTAGACTGCATACTTTTTTTTTCGAATTTTCCATGTATGGGGTGCTAAGAGTACAGAGCCAAAAAAATATCATGTAATTTTATAGTAAGACACTTCGACTTCTATAAGGCTGCGGTTTTAACTAATTTATGTGGTTAAACAAAAAATTAAGATTATTTATTTAATACCAAATGGTACGACAGCATCTAATGGATGATCAAAACTGTCGTGCCTAGGCGAAATGCATTGGGCTTAAAGTCACAAAAACCTTTAAAATAAAATAGTTTAATCAAAATTGTGGTGCACTAGGGCGTATACGTACTTTTTTATTTTTATCCATCTCTAAAATATTTGACCATAGTTTTTGTTTGTGCACGTTGAGTTGGTTTAAGTAGTTGAAAAAGATATTTTGATGAATTGTTTTCTCTATTACAAAAAAAGTTCGGCGTGATACGGAGTTCACGTACAAACGCTGATTTAATTTTATTTTGCTGGCAGGTGCAAACAGCTGTGATATTCTATGCAGACATACGGTAACTTTACCTTCAATCAACGAAAACCAAAACCTGAGCAGTAACTATGGCCCTCGTGCTTTTCTTAAATTTAATAAGCATTACCAATAAGGTTTTTATCTACATATATTAATTTAAATGATATAGAAACAATAAAAAAAAATATTTAAAATCAATAAGTATCAAAAAAATTAAAAAGTAAAATTATATATTTTTTTAAATCGAAAGAAATATACAAAAAAAAAACATTTTTTTAATACATTTTTGAATATTTTTTTTAAAGGAACTATAAGCAAAATCAATAGCAAATATTAAAATGACAACCGTAATACAAGAAAACTAAAATATTAAACATACAAAATGGTAAAAAATTTTAACATGTAATAATTAAAAAAAATCATAATAAATAATAAATGTTTGTTTTTAAGACTTACATATATATGCATTTTTTTTTTGTTAAAGGCATTGCTACTTTATAAAAATTATGAAACGTATTTAGAATATAGCTTTTTTGGTTTAAAGAAAAAAAAAATAAATGGAAGAAAAGATAACACAGTAAAATGTAAACTTTTTAAAATTCGAAAATAAATTATAGATTTTTCTTTTTGCATACATTTTTTGATGTGGTTTTTTAAAAACAATAATCAGGAAAAAATAAGGAATTTGGCTACATTAGTTCGAGAGATAAAAAAAAAAGTAGACAAATTTCCATACAAATTTGTATGAGAAAAATATTGCTTTAGAGGCACTGGTTAATGACCTCGGACAGAATTTGTTTTGGTCAAAACATTTTTCGTAGTGTATAAACATTAAGGGATGTGCGTTAAAAAAAAAAGAGTTTGGGAAATAACGGACACCCTAGCCTGGTTTTAAATTCTCTTTTTGAGTTCTCTGTCACCGGCCCAAGCAACAGCAACTACGTTGCTTCGCTTGAGTATATTGAGTCGGCAGGCAGGTGCCAATGTAAACAGGTTTTTTTGTTTTTTTTTTTTAACTGCCTGGCCCACTTCGCAGGTTCCAAGGATTTTTCCTTTGGCTCAAAAAAACCTTGGGGGCCCTCATAAACCAAAATAAAGTCAATTTCAATTTTGGAATCGAAATAAAGCCAAAAATAAAATAATTTGCGTTAGTTGCAAATTGAAAACAAAATAATGCACATTTTTTTAAATTTTTTTCTTTATTTCACAAATGCTCCAAGAGTACATAATTATATATTTTGTCATGAAAAAGTGAGTCTTATCCTTTCCGTGGTCCTCCCCTTAGGTAAGCAATATTTTCGAAGAAGTTTCGTTTTAGTTTTGAATTTTTCGCAGTTTTTTCTTTCCAAATAGAACCTTATTGAAGTTTTTATAGTCAACTGAGGTTTTCACCTCACATAATAATTTGTAACTGGCCAGACTAGGTGCTTTTTTGTTCCTTCAAGTCTAAGACATAAGGAAACATTTTGGCATATTCATCTTCCCTCAACCACTTTTTACTTGTGATAAATTACTATGTACATAGTCATTGGCCAGATTTTAAATTTTAAACTACAAGCGTTGCGAAGTTTTTAGTAGCCATTGAACAGTAAAGAGTGGACAGCGTCCCATACTTTTGCCGTCGACACTTATGTATATTTCGATTAGTTTTTCGCTGTCTGAAGAACCTATCGATTTAAAAGTTGGTATTCTTCGATTACGTGATGAACCATCAATCAACCTTATCTTGCCCAATTTCTTCACATAGGTACTAAGCTAGCTTAGAACCCGGTCTAGCTAAAACTGGTCTAATACTGATTTTGACAACATTTTGGCATTTTAAAAATTATTTTGATATTTATTTAACATTTTCATCAGTTTTTGTGAATGCATTAATAAATTTTTGACAGAATTTTCCTATCTTTAAATTATTTATTATGTTTTCTGTTTGCCAAATTGTTAAATAAATAATATACATTTTATATTAGAAGATGAATATATAATAATTTTATTGTCGTGTGTTGCACTGAATTGCTTCTTATTCAAAATATGTATGTGAATATCTAATTTGTATTTGTGGTGATGATTTCGTCAAATTTGTGACCTTTCGTAGTATATATTGATCGCGTATAAGTGTTCGCGTATCATCACGGACCTACTAATGGAATTAGCAAATTCACCGGATTCAAAATGTGCGTGCACAATTCAAATGTTGGTGAAATATTTGACCGAGAATCAATTCCGGTTAATTTTTTAACAACGTTTAGTCCGCCAACGATATTTTTCGATAACGTCAAAGGCCAAGGAATCGGTAAAATGCATAAGCGGCCATTTCAAATTCTGAAAATGTTGCTGGTTTATTGCCGGATCCAAACGGCTAATGTGAGCGGCACTTTTCTATGACAAGAAATACTCTTGGAAGTTTTTCAATTCGTGGCGATGCTGTTGATTGAACCCAGACCTCGCATGACAGTCCATCGCACTAACGATTACGCCACGGCTACTAAAAAAAAAAAAATTTCACAAATATGCTATTCCATTATTTTCATAAAATCGGCAACCGCTGCTGTATGCATCGAACATCTTGACTTTTTTTGAAAAGTTGAAAATCTAAAAACCAATAAAACTAGAAAAAAAAACTCTTTTTATACATTAAAAAAAAAAAAAAAAAGGAATCGTCAAGAAGTTATCAAAACTGAGCAATATCTCTCGGAGCGAACAAATTGTCACCACCAAAAACTAAATCCATTTTCTAAACAAGAACATCACCGATTACACAAAATTTATAAAAAAAGAAGAACAACAGGTAAGAAATGGCAAGAAACCAAATGAAATTAATTGCTCTGATTTGAGTATTAATCTGCTAGACTAACGATTTCGAGGTCCTAGCTTAAACAAGGTCCTAACTAGTACTCGGTACAAATTTGACAGGACTACGACTTAGTACTTACGTGAAGAAATAATTTGTTACCCGATTTGAGTACTAACTTTAGGACTAGTACCGGTATCAGAGTTAGGACTCTGTGAAGAAATTGGCTGTAATTCGATTCATGTACCAATGATACCCACGGACGAAAATGTTAAACGTTTTAAAACTTCAGTGACTGAAAATCCCCGTTTATCGCTTCATGCCACATTCATATCGATATTCCAAGCTAACTCTTCAGGCTAGAACTAAAGAACAGCCAATACTTCAATCAAAACACGAGGTTCTAGCAAGATGGGACTACCAGCTCACGCTAATCTGTTCATGAATGCGGAGTGCTATTTATTTCCTGACAAAAAAATGCAAATTTAGCGTAAGCTATTGACGTAGGAATGGTACACCAGAGGTCTGGGAGATGGAATTCCATCAACTTAGTCAACCTAGAAAAAGTTTTTTTTTCACAGCTAATACCTGAGGAAGTAACAAGTTCTCGACCCGTATTCGGAAGAAAATATTGTGTGTCCACTCAATACTAAAAAGTAAATAAATATCAACACTCATACAAGAATTGTTGAGTGTTAGCCTTGGCTTTCAACAAGCTATTTAGATATGTTCACAAAAAACTAAGCTCGGTAGAATCTATGAGCTGCTCATATAAGCGAAGAATCCAATTTGTAGTTTGGTGATCTAATCTATTAAATTTAAACAACACAAAAAGAGTCTCAATTGTCACATTAAATAAATAATGTAACATTAAGCACCCATATTACATTGACTTCCCTTCAATTCGTTACGATGCTAAGCTTAAACTTATATAAAAAAATATTTATAAATAAGCATTAAAAAATATATTTCAATCGGCAACCGCATCAATTGAACCACATCCATCATCACCCTTCATTCTCACATCGCATCGCATTCTGAATCGTGTCGTATAAATCTACAATTGACAAATCACCGCTACGAGTAACTAACTCATTCAGTCGCCGCCGCCGCGCTAACTCAACCCCCCACTGGGGGATGATGTTGATGATGCTTCTGATGGCTTCAGCTGATGTTGCGGCTGCTGCTTCAGCTGGAAATCAGTGAGGAGCAGACGTCCATCAAAACAAAGCCCACTATACCGGATCTATCAATTCATTGGGCTTGAATTCGAGCAAAAAAAAATAAAGAATACATAAATAAATAAAATATATTCCCTCCCCCGCTATGATGCCTCTGCATCCAATCACTTGATACACAATCACTCCACTATACTCACCGCAGTCTCACTCACAATTGTTGAACAAATTCAATTAAACGAGTGCCGTATGCCATATTGACAACTTCTAGCGGTGGTTTGCGTGACAATTTAAATTCGAGCAATGAATTGTATAATCCAGCATCCAGCTATCGAGAGCTTCCAGCCGCTCACTTTGTCTTCTATTCAGTACGGAGCGGAGTATAGAGACTATGCTCTAGCTCAGATGATATGGTATCACTTGTCTGAGGCTTTTATTGGACCTAATTAGATTTGTAAGGGAATCTAGTCCGCCAACAACAGTAATAATACCGATGGTACTGATACTGATGATGATGGTGGTGACGACGACGGACGCAAAGTCGCGTTCTGCATTGTGTTGTGTTTGATTTCAATGTTTGCATACGCAATTGTTCCAAGCGTCACTTTCGCTTTAAATTTTAAAACTGTATAAGCTCTCGAACAGCTATATTATTCCTTATTAGCTGCATAGCTATATATCTGCCCCTGGAGCAACCAATTGTTCGACATTGCAAAGAGGTTGGAGGTGGCATCCATGCGTGTTGAAATTGAGCACAGAATTCCACAACCATACCATATCGTCGTAATGACGTGAAGTCAATTAGCCAGCACTCTACATTTTGTTGAATTGTTCATATATTTAGAACAGACTGTATTAGCATTGTCTTATATTTTACACGTCTTCCCATTTTATAAGCGAGAAAGGGGGCTCCGAGTTAGACAAGTTGCAGACATAAATTAACTCCATGAACCACGGTCTGGGCTAGCTATTAATTTTCCTGAAATGAGAATGAATTGAACGATGTCTTAATTTCAAATAATTTTGCTTAAATTATTTACATCGGATGTGTCTAGACTCAACTCAACTCAAAAGGCCTCTAGTCTATACGGTTTGAATGTCAAAATAATCATAGAATATGACATTGTGATGGCAGCTCTTTTGAATAATAATAAACTGAAAAGAATGCTAAATGGGTGTAATTGAAGAAAAGTTAGCAATAATTATAATGTAGTGCTATATGTTGACAGAGAAACACTATTTGAGCAAATTTAAGGAATTTTCTATCCGAGTTTAGTTAATGAAGGATTTCTGAATTATATCTAAGGGCCAGTTGTACAAATATTTGATCCGTGGTTCAGAAATTTTAACTCACCAATTTCGGCGGATTAACTGTGGTTCAACGATGGTTCAGTCATGTAATTGGCTTTTAGTGCATATTAGAACCTTGAACCATCGTTGAACCTCAGTTAACCCGCCGAAATCGGCGAGTTAAAATTCCTGAACCACGGATCAAAATTTAAACCACGATTGTACAACTGGCACTAAAGGTCTTTGTTCGGAAAAGTTGGAAAATGTTAGGGGTCAGTTATATCGATCAGGAAAACGCATCAGGAAAAAGTTTTCTTTTGTATAATTTAATGTTTTAGAATACGATTTGAAATATAAAAAGGATACGAATCGATAATAAATCAATTTTTTCTTAAAAAAATATTTTAATTTTTTAGGTTCTAAACAAAAGCAATTACCTATCGAAAAAAGTTACTTAACATATTTTAGGAAATTAAATTTGGTAAAAGTTGTTACTCGGATCAAAAATACGTCAGTCACTTGCGAAAATCAATATAATCTTTAAAAACCCAGATGGTGGCCAAACAACACCAAGTGCAATTGTGAAAAAATGTGGTTTTCGGCTTCTGAACTGATCTATATATTAATACGCTTGGGAAAAACTTACGGTAGACTTTCTTCGTTAATATTCAACGGAAATGCATGAGTGATATATCGATCGTTTGAAAGGTTTTGTCCTACAGATGTACAAAAATCAAAAATTATCTGCATATGAAGCCATATTAGGGACAGGTCAGGGTTATTTGAATTTTTGAGTATATTGATTTGTATCTTTTTGAGAGGTGCGTGAAGAAGCCTAAAATTTTAAGGGATCATGGCTATTATATATTTGAGTTTTTTTGTGAAAAACTGAAATTGAAAACTTGCCGTATAGCGGAGAGAGTTAGAGTTTTATATAAATTAGCGCAAAAATCACTCATATGAGTATTGTTCGAGTGTATTGCGGCTTCCCGCTTATACTCTTGCGACGTGTGCACTGAGTATAAAGCGGGTATCCGTCATATCCTCGAACGAAAGTTGTGGAACACATCCTCACACCCAGTATTTTAATGCTGGGTGTGGGAATGAAACGCAACCAACTTCGGCCATTGTGCCTTTTGCAAGATTCATTCAATTCTTTACTTCGCCAAAAGCCGGTCGAAACATAAAAATTGTTTCTACTTGGCCCATCCGGCATTTTATCTTTAAATTTTTTGCCAAAGTATTCGTGTCTTTTAATTCAAAAGTTTTCCGAATAAAAATTGTAAATTTAACTTTAAAAGTTTGTTTCTTTGAACTCTCTGGTGCACTAAGTGCGCCGTAATTAACATTCACATTTCGAGTGTGGCACCAAGAACTGTTGCAGTTCCCAATTCTTCGCAGCCGTCAGTTTGGGAAGTGGTTGGTCGCTGCTGTGGCATCATATCAGCAAGGTAAGCCATTTTTGCACCACCTTTGGCCAATACGTGTGCCGAACAAGTATAGTATACTTTGCTTAAAACAAGAACAAGTTTTTTATTTAAATAATTAAAACAAACATTTTTGTTAAAAAGTAAAAAATCGCAGTTTTTCGCAAAAGACAGCGCTCACGATAGAATAAAATTCCTACTATTACTCGGAAACAAAATCTCCCCACGACACATCTGCGCAAGCAAAATCATCGTGAAACCAAATCTCCGCGGCGACACATGATCGCATCATCGGGACAATGAATGTAGGCAAGCCAGTTAAATGCGATTTCAATGAAAATGCCACAGGTTTATAACATTTGGGCGATACTGGAATTATTATCCATAGCATCATAAAATCTAAAAATTTCGTACTAAATTGTATGATCAAGGTGATCTTGCAAAATTCATAACTTGAACAATTGCGTACCGATTTTTAAGAATGATAGCTTGTTTGACTCATTATAAAAAGCATTTGGAATGTCAATAACAATGAAAAAAAAGTAATGCAGACTAATGCCAAAAATGGCCTTCAAACTTTAAAAAACGTGGAAAATTAGTGTTAGTTTCATATAACTTTTAAAAAATCTAGAGATATTGTTATAATCGGGTGAAATATGGCCGAGTTAAAAGTCATTCGAAAACTCGAAAACGGTTTTTTTTTTTTTTTTTTTAAAGTTTTCAAGGATAGGTTCGTGATATACTCAAATACGCCTACAACGTTTAAGCTAGAGGAATAAATTGTATACATACCATTTGAAACTTAATGCAAAAAAAAAAAAAAAAATATGCATGTTTCAGGAATTTTCGGTGGGAAGTTTATTTCACCCCCTTTCTGATTTTTCAAAAACATATACATTGTTTTTTATTTCTCCTCTTTAATAAGCGGCTTTAAAATTCTTAGAATTCTACAGCTGATAGATGGTATTGATTTTTAATAATTTTAAACATTTTGCACTATTTTTACTTGTCGCTAACCTGAGATAATTACAAATTAATATTATTTTAGAAATCAATTTAAAACTTTTTACTGGGTGCAGATATAAATATAGTTTTTCCTTCAATAGCATGTAGAAAAGCTAGCAATTCAATTGATACATCAATTGTTATTTTATATGCCACACAACCCTCACAATAGTTTAAAACATGTCATTAAAAAAGTCAGTAAAATTGGCTGATTTGATTTTATGTACGAAGGTTGTATAAAAATTGACACTACGATGATACAGAAGTCGACAAAAAGGTGGGTTTCGTCATACCGTCCGTGTCGGTCTCTGCATCCTTGCGTCCATGCATCCACTGTAATTTGAGCACGAGCCGATTTACATCAAATTTGGCACACAGCATCATTAAGAATAGGTATAGCTGTTAGCTGTCATACTAATATTTCGATTTTTTCAAATTTTCTCAAAAACAGCTCCAATATTGAATTTCATTTAACTTTGTGTACCTGTTGTTGTTGTTGAAAGAAAACTCCATTTCAGGCTTTTGCCAAAAAAGTTCGCATTGTAGAAAGAGTTGATTTTGGCGTTATTTGACAAAATTGCCTTATTTTTGAGTTATTTACATATAGTAGCTTCTTAATGGGTTAACGGATTTTGATATAATTTTGCCTCTGAGTTTTTCAAATAATATTGTATTCAAAAACTTTAAAATTATTTTTAAAAAAGTGTTTTTTTTTTTACTCTTAAAATTTTTTATTGAAAATTTCAAACTATTGAAGCATTATTTTTTATATGTAGGTAAATTATATATCTGCATTACAGTTTTTACTAACAACAAAAATAAGTTCGTGCAACCCAGTCATGCATTTTTGTTGAAGTCTGCGGATATTCCAAGACAGAACATTCGCAAAAACAATTTTATTTTGTTATTGTAAATTCAAAACGAAGGTCACTTAAGCACTCTCTTGATCAGCCATGAATCACTTAAGTTTTCTTTTTGTAAACTTTTACAGCACTGACATTCTCAAAGATTAAGTCTGTTCCAGACATTGACCAAAACTGCCAATTGTCAGAATTTGTCAACAATTAATTATTTATTGCCAAATCCTGTTCCACGGCAGTTTTTGGTTAAAAGAGAAAAACATGTAAATTACAATTCATGAATTTTGTGTGTACACACAGAAATAAACCCCATCGTAAAATCAATATGAAAACTTGTTGTTTTCATTTAGATTTAAAATTTTTTCATATAACAAATATTTATAATGACTGCTTTAATCCGAATGTCACTTAATTTACACATTTAAAAATGTATGATTTCGATTTGCATGGAGATCATGTTAAATTGAAATTGTTTATAATAAAACTAACCTTAAATCATGTCAAAATAAAATGCTTGATCAAAAAAATCTCAAAATAATTCTTTCAATATCAAAACAAAAGTATTGCATGTTTATTTAACATGGAATTTTATAAAAACAATATCGAAGTTTGTGAATCCCATTCCTTTTGCGTTGAGTTTGCAGACGTTATTAAGCTTGTACATATTTGAATTAATAGGAAACATGACTTTAGTTGAATATACAAAATTCATATTTTATTTTTAATATTTTTTTTTAGTTCTTATTGGAAGTGCTTCTGCTTTAATTTTTTTTTCAAGAAAACTAAATTGGTTCTAATAAAATCAAATATTGAATCTTGTTGAAGTGAAATTGGACAGTGTTCATATTATATTGAATCATGTAAAAAATGTTTGAAGTTTGCCAAAACCCGCTATCTAAAATCCGTTAATAAGTTCTGAATTCCTTTGTTTTGAAATAGTTGTCTTGACTATGAAACTTTATCAGATTCAATTGCAAACAAAGTAGTTTCCTGGCTACAAGCACAGTTTTTACGTATCGCCATCAACGCCAACATCTTCTCTACAACAGTTGGAAGGAACTCCCCAATTATCCAAGGTCCAGCATATTATCTATTGCTTCCTTACTGAACATTATTATTTATCATATTTTTTATTTTGTGTTTAAAAACTTGACTGCTTTTGTAAGAAAGCCGTAATTAGTTTTAAGTGCAGTTTCTCCATTAAAATAAAAACGAAAAGTGTTTTTAAAATGAATAAAATGAACCTAAATAATGAAATGAAAACCAAAAACCGATTTACTTTATATTTGTATAAATATAATCATGATCAGCAATTCAACAAGAAGGTAATGTTATTTTTATCATAGATCCAATGTAACTCTAGTCGATTCTTGTAATTGACGTATAGTCCAGGAAAAATAGACTTTCACAAAGAAAAAATTAGTTAGAGGCTGAAATTTGGCATGGAGGTTGGTCATGGGACGCTTTAAAAACTGAGAGGGTTCCCTATGACCGTTAGGTCAGTTATAAGGGGTCCAAGGGTCTAAAAATGAGTTTCTTGCAAATATCTCAAAAACGGTTTGTGCTATAGAAAAATTTTGTTCCTCAATCTTGTAGCTAAGGCGATTTCCTATAAAAAGGGTTTTTTTTTTCATAGCATTAACCGTTAAAAAGTTAATGCAAATTAAATGTTAAAAAATCTCTTAAAAGGGGCAAAATGTCATGAAAATGGGAGTTTTTTTTTTCAAGTATCTCAAAAACAGTTTGTGTTAGAAAAATATCAAAAACATTTCATTCCCCTATCTTATAGCCTCTGTACTTTTCAACAAAATTGGCTTTTCACTTTTTTCGTAGCATCAACCGTTAAAAAGTTACAGCAAATCGAAAAGTCAAAAAATCTCTAAAAAATGGGTAAAAAGTCATGAAAATGGGAGTTTTTGGCAAATATTTCAAAAAAAAATTGTCATAAAAAAAATGTACATATTCCTCTACTTTGTAGCTCATTTAATTTCGACCAAAAATGCGTTTTGACTTTTTTCATAGCGTTAACCGTTAAAAAGTTACAACAAATGGAAAAGTCAAAATATCTCTAAAAAATGGTCATGAAAATGAGTGTTTTTGGCAAACATCTCAAAAACAGTTTGTGTTAGAGAAAAATATTATTTTCGCCCTTCTTAAAGCTCATATAATTTACAACAAACATAGCTTTCCACTTTTTTTTTACATTAACCGTTAAAAAGTTACAGCAAATCGAAAAGTCCAAAAATCTGGAAAAAAAGGGGAAAAAAGTCATGAAAATGGGAGTTTTTGGCAGATATCTCAAAGACGGTATATGCTAGAGAAAAATATATTTTAACAAGTTTCGTGTTCAATTGAATTAGAAGAACCAAAAATGAACTTTATTTCATACATGCGTCATACCTTTCTCTTTTATTTTTAAACATTTTTTTCAAGTTCTTCTAAATGAAAAATATTCTTTGTTTTTTGTTAGTTTATGTACCTACCCATAGATAAGTATTTATTTTGTGAACTGTCCACATTAAGTCTATAGGTACATTAACAAAACATTGAAAAGTCTTCTCCAAATGACACAACCACCTTAATCTGCCGACTTCCATTGTACATCGTAGCCAATATGCAAAGTAAGTATATGTAAAGTACTTCAGTGAACCACACTAATTACATAGAATTCCTCACGTCCAGGTGACACCGACCACCGACCGTTGAAATACGCGCCTTAAAACTATCACCATCTCCTCGATAGACTTGGCCCTGATGGACAACTAGGTATACAGACAATGAACCGACACGGTGATGCGGCAGCTGTGGTGTCGCCGACCAACTTCCATATAGCCGATACCCCAAAAAACTCAGACAAGGAGATGCATCCAGTTCACGACCGAACTATGCTCATTGCGAACACTTTCGCTAATTGTAGTCATTCGGAGGTAGGTATAGCTTCAGAAACGTGACACATGGTCACACGATGCTCCAACGAGACGCTGAATGGTGCGGTGAGGAGGTGGTTCCGCCTAATGAGTTTACAAGTCAAACGGTCTACTCTTCCGACATATTACCACCACCTCCAAAGAGGTGTCCTGTCCACTCGGCTATATAGGTTTGTATAGTTATCTGAAAACCTCATATGGCACTGCTAGGTGCTTTTAACGTGCGAGCAAGATCGTGCTGCCATATAACACGCTCCCGATGTATGTACTTAAGCTTGTGCAACATGCTCCAGCCCTCCTCCTTCACAATTCACATATAGGTAATAGCTGGAGATAGAACAGCGAGACTGGCATTTCTGGAATCTGCATTCCTTGTAAATCCTAAAACGAGGACAGCGTTTTGTTTTGCCGGCAGCGTTATAGCAGTAGCAGAAGTAGAAGCAGCAGCTCTCGAAGGAGGAGCTGAAGCATGGCATAACAACAACTTTGGGACGCGTGGCGACATGTTGCATGCTATTGTCTGGCCATGTTTGCATGGGGTGGAAATTGCGTTCTCGCGCAAGTTCCTTTTTTTCGTGTCCTATTTGAAGAATAATTGCGTAAGTATAATCCATCCTTCGCGAAAAGCTGCCACTCACACATGAGTCTGCATTTGATGGCCTCTGTTCGTCGTCGTCGTCGTTTTGCTTCAAGGGTGGATTTGGATGGTATTTTGGGCCGGGCTAGGTCTCAGATTATTCTGATCTCATTGTGTTTCACTTTAGGTATATTGGTCTGTGAATGTGTGTATCTGATGTATAGATATGTATGTGATATAACGGTAATTATAATTATTTTTATGGCCTAAATGTGTGTGTTCCTATGGCATAGAATGTGAATATATCTCATGTTATTTGTCCTAAGGGCGTCGTTTAATTGCTTCGGCAATTAGGTGAAGGGTCCTTGACGGTGTGTTGTGTTGTTTAGGTTGCAGGGGGTAAGTACCAGACTCACAAAACGATTTTTGGAGAGACTTCTGCTGATGGGCGGGCGGTTGTGGGTGGTGTCAAGCTTATAAGGTGAGTTCCATGAAATTTTGCAAAATCTAAGGCAATTATCATAGAAAAATACTTCCAAGGGATGGGTGATATAACGAGCATAATAGGAGGGATCTGCTTTTATAAGTACAGTTTTTTTTTTCTCTGTGTGAAATATCTGGCATAAGTGCCAAAGAAAAGAATAGATATACTGGAATTCCATTTAAAATTTAATTAATAAATACCTAATTTCCTTTGGAATATAAATTCGAAAAATAATTGCTTTGCAAAAATGGATTGAAATTGGAAATGGATTTTGGTAAGTCATAAAAAGGGCCATATAGGAAAGGTGGCGTTACCTACTTCACGTGTTTAGTCAAAACTTGATTTATTACATCGGTAAATATATTAACAAATAAAATATTGATGAAATAATGTCGCATTAAAAGATGTTTGATACATATCAAAGTTCTGAAGACTCTAATCACCAACGCAATTTACTAAATAGCCATATTTGTAAAAATTTGGCGGTACATTCCGAGAAACTAAATTTACTGCCGTAAATGCAGCATCTCGCAGATTTTTTACTTACTTAAGGCAAGTATTGGTATGTGTACCAACTTAGCAGATCACTTTTAAAAAGTACATAGTAATTAGTTGCTACTTAATTGCTAATAAGTTACGCAAATAAAAAAAAATTAATTACTCTGTTAGTTTGTGAAAAAATTGGTGTCCTGCTAAGTTGACGTCAACTTTGCAGGTCAATTTTCTCAAACATAGAGATCCGGGAGTAGATATATATTGAGAACTACTTCATAGCTAATTAGTTACGCAAAAGAAAATTTTATCGCCGTTTTGGTTTACAAAAAAATGGGTGCCCTCCTTGGAGTCAACTTAGAAGGTCAACTTTCTAAAGATAAATGTTCCGGACTGGATATATATTGAGAACTACTTAATTTCTAATCTAGTTACGCAAAAAAAAATTAATTGCTGTTTTGGTTTGCAAGAATATGGGTGTCCTGCTAAGTTGTGTCCTGCTTAGAAGGTCAACTTTCTCAAAACTATAGAAATAGATAAACGGTCCGATAGTGGATATATATTGAGAACTAATTAATTTCAATCACTTTTTTCGTTTTCAAATAAATAGGGATGACGTCATCACATAAGGGCAATATATCGTGGATGTGAGAGTTACCGCGTTCATATCCTTTTCATAGACCTGACAAGTTCTGAAAAATCCTTACTTATCTAAGCCAAAAGTAGTTCAGGTTCAACCTAAATGCTACTGGGTTGAGTCTATTTAGAGAGTTCTTCAATGAGAACACTTTTTCGTTGGAGTGTGATTAGTATAGTGACATCCTATTCCAGTTCGACCTGTCCAAACATGACTAAAAAGCTTTGCAAACAAAATCGTAGGTAGGTGCAAACAAAATAAAATATTTTAAATGCAATATTTTTTATCTACTCAAAAGCACCCAAGTTGCCAAATTATAACAAAGCCGTCAATCCATAAAGAAGCTGTACACGAATAATTCGAAAATAGGGCAACTTTCTCAAAAAACATCAAAACCCTATTACCGCAATTAGGATTTTTTGCCGAAAACCTGAAATTCAATTTTCTTAAAACCACTATGGTTATTACGAAGTACGAAGTTTAACCAAAATCATTAGAACTATTTTTGAGAAAATTTGAACAAAAAATATCGAAATATTTGTCTATGGCAGCTGGAGCAAAGTCATTAAAATTTACTTTTCCCTCCCAGGCAGGAAATCCCATAAAAAGGCTCTGTACCGAATTCGCAGCAAATCAGCCCACCCGTTAAGGCTCTAACTCAAATTACAGTAGACGCACGGATACACAGATACACAAACGCACGGACGCATAGACTAACGGACGGTCTATATCTTTTCGGGCTTCTTCATCATCGTAGAGTCAATTTTGATTAAGTACAACCCTAATTTTTTTGTACATCACGAATCCAATAATGTAGTAGCCCCTGGTTAATGGTTAGTGCGTTGGACTGTCATGCTAGGAGTCTGGGGCTCAATACCAGCCGCTTCCACCTTAAGTTTTTTTCCGGGCTACTACCTCTTGCGAGGAAGTGACAAATCCTCCAAGAGTATCTTTTGTCATAAAAAAGTGGCGCTCACCTTACCCGTTGATTCAGCAATAAACTGTAGGTCCCCTCCATTCCTGCAGACGTGCACACAGGAATGATTGATAGTTGTAAGTCACTGGTTCTTCATGAGCCGTTTGTGCCACCAAATTTATTTTAATTTATAAAAAAAATATGTTAAAAATTTTAACGCATGTATTAATGTATAGTTACTATAAGGCGCCAGTTATAGCTATCATTGAAATTCATCATTGAAAATTTTAATGATTCATTTTTACGTTTAAAGTGCAAAATCTATGAATATTTTGATGTCAAAATATAGCTTAAGGCTAAATCAATATATCTGTCCAAAAAAAAATTTTAATTCGGCCCAACCTTTCTCATGCAATACCTTTTCTTATTTTAATGATCATTGATAAGATAGTACAATCATTGAAATAATGAAAGTCAAATTATGTGGAAGGTTGGACCCAAACGAAATTTTTTTTTCGCAGTATTAATTGAGTCGTCAGCCTCACATTGGCATCAAAATTATTCCTGATTTAGCTTTTTAAGTGCCCTAATCTAAAATTAAAAATTTTCAATGATGAATTTCAATGATAGCTATAACTGGCCCCAAACAAATATGATATTTATATAAAAACAAGATGCTCCATTAAAAGAACGGAATTTAGTTCAATTAAAATAATGGTACACTCGGGCGTATGCGCACTTTTTTATTTTATTTAATATTTAACAAATTTCACTAATTATAATAAGAACATTAAGTTGGTTACTGTCAATTAAATTATTTTTGTTTTAAGAAAGTTTACGGGTCTTCTTTCTATTACTTTGTCTATGTGCAACACCATATGATTTGCATTGTGGAAAATCCGAAACAACTCTTTAGACTTGAGACATTTCTTTGTGCTTAGTAATTAATAAAGCCTGAAAAGTAGCAGCTATTTTTGCTAATAAAACATAAGATCCTATATTAAAAAAAAAAAAAAAAAAAAACAAGAAAAGAAAACAATACTTTTATCATTTTTAAGGGAATAAAAATAGCCAGCTAGCTATATTCTTCATTCGAAAATGCTTTAATACAAAATTCAACATCTATGAATAAATTTCATCTAAATAAATTTTTTTTTTTAGCTATCGTTGTTAATTCGTCCTTTTTATTCTTTCTTCTATTCCTTCGTTCATTTTTGAAAACTCTTTTTCTGGTCGACTACATGGCTTTTATGTTATTTCATTTAAGTCCTTGCGGGCCATATATCACTCCAGTTGACAGAACAATTCCCTTATCTTTGGCGAGAAAGGAAATAAAAGCCTTTCGACTATCGATATAGCGACTCTTGAAGGATTTCTTTATTTTTTTTTGTTCTATTTTTTAAGAATTTCTCGAAAAGATGTGAAAAACTTTTTAACTTTTATACATTTAAGTAAGAGATGTGAGGAAAAGGCTTTACTGATAGGAAAATGCACATGAATGTAATTTTGTGAAAAGGTATATAACTAACTATTGGAATCACTAACTCAAGGTTTATAACTTTTGTTTCTTTTTTGACTTTTTGAAGACTTTACTTTTGTTTTCGTTCAAAAATTGAATTTTTAAACTTTTCTTATAAGTATTACAGAAAATTTCGAAAGATTTTGAAGAAGATGTAGATATTCCTAAATCCTTAGCCATACCATTGCTTCACATATCTAATCAACAAATTAAAATAATCTGACTCTGTGATATTTTTAGGGCTCAGTTTGCTTAAAATGGGTTAAATACCAATGAAAAAATAAAAAAAAATTACAAAGTAAATTATAATTATTGTTGAGGATTTCCTATTTTAAAATAAAATACAAAAACAAAAAACCTAATTTACATTTATAGATAGATAGATAGATAGATAGATAGATAGATAGATAGATAGATAAAATAATTTATTTCCATTATTAATTTTACAAAAAACATGTTTATGCTGGTTTTCTAAATTAGATTTGACATTAACCTATTATTTAGTTGTCTGTCAGGTTCAAAAAAGTATTTACTTATAAGAGCAAGCTAAGCAAGTTTTAACTGAATTCATTTATTATCAAACTACGATATTTGAGTGATTCTTTTAAAAACATATAGAGTTCTGGATAACAGTGACCATTTAAGAAGTTGAGAAAAGTTGATCGATCAAGTGTTTCATTTCCAAGATATTTTCTTCGATATCCTTTATAAATGGGACAAACGCCAATAAAATGGTAAGTATTTTCTGTAGCATCCTGATTGCATATAGTACATAATCCCACTGTATTGTTACGAAAAGCTCTAGCATTTAAGTTCAAAAGCCCACACCTCGCCTTGAAAATTAAGTTGATCATCTCTCGAGAGTTTCCGTCATGGAAATAATTCGGTATTTCAGCATATAAAAGATTACAATACTCGTCACGAAACTGTGACTGTAGCAAGGCCCTAGGAAGAGATCCAATCCTTTTCCGATAGTTTTGTAAGCAACATATTATGAATGTGATTCCATTCTGAACTTGGAGTTTCGAGACTGAAATCTAACTCAGTATCTTGGAAAAGGCCTGACCATTCCTGGGACCAATAAATATTTTTCTGGATGATTGTTTCAGAGAGAATGCACGGTAAACGGTGACGTGGTAGTGCCATTACCCTTCGTATGTACGATAAATGTAATTTTAGCGTTGTTAAGAACGCCTTTGGGAGACCTGTTTCAATATAGATAGCGTAATTCGGAGTATTGTCCGGCAAGCCGAAACATCTTTTTACGAAGAAACGTTGAAGGTTTTCGATTTGGGAGTATTCCTTATATCCCCACACTTGTGCGCAATAGTGCATTATAGATTTCGAAGCTGCATCATGCACTCTATATTTTGCTGAGTGCGTAATAATTTGATTCCGGATAAACTTAGACCACGTCGAGTTGATTGAGTTTTTTGAAGTTGCTAAACGGTTTGTTAAATATTCTGACCAAGACATATTATATGTGAAGATAACACCGAGATATTTATATTGGTTAGATATCTTTATCTCTCCATCGTTGAAAAACCATTTTTCAGCAGCTGCCCTTCTACCACCGTTCCTAAAGATTACAATCTCAGACTTTTCTAGGTTAACAGAAAGGTTCCAATTACTGCAATATCTACTGAAACTGTCTATAATTGTTTGTAGTTTTTGGGGACAGTCAGATAGGAGGACAATATCGTCCGCATATAACAAAACACTTATTTCTACGTCATTTACGGTGATGCCGGTTGGGAGTTCATAATGAAGATCGTCTAGAAATAAGACAAAGAGTAAGGCGCTAAGCACACATCCTTACTTCACTCCTTTGGATGTCTGGAAGAAGTTTGATGAATCCCAAACTGTTGCTGACGTATCCTGGTAGAGAGCTCTTATAATGGAAACCATTTTAGTTGAGACACCTAGCCTTAACAATTTGTAAAACAACGCTTCTCTATTTATATTGTCAAATGCTGCTGACAAATCAACAAAGAATGCATATAATTTTTTTCTCTGGCTCAGTTGCAATTGGATGATACAGGTAAGGTTGTAGACTTGGTCAACTGTACTGTACTGACTTCTGTATGCGGCTTGGTATTCCTTGAGTATATGGTTTCCTTCAATCCATTTCGTAAGTCTGTTAAGCAAAATTTTTGTGAATATTTTGTAAAGAGTGTCCAGAAAGGAAAGTCCTCTGTAATTTGATACGACACTTGTGTTGCCCTTTTTGTAAAGTGGGAAAATTATAGATTTCTTAAAGGAAGAAGGTATTGTTTCTGTCTCAAAGATATCTCTAAGTAGAGCATGTATTTCCTCAATAAATGGAATGCTTGCGTGTTTGTAGAACTCGTTCGGAATACCATCAATGCCTGGTGCTTTATGTTCCTTTGATGATGATATAGCCGAGATAACTTCATTGAGTTCTATTTGATTGTCAAGCACTCGAAGATGAATAGGTTCCAGAACTGGAAAGGAGAATGTAATTTGAGATGAGTTTGAATTCAATTACTCTGTGAAGTGATTCATAAATTCAGAAGCCGTTATTTGTATCCCTACATTTGTCGAATCTCCACGAATTACCCTTGCAATTCTCCACCATTCTTTTGCTGAAGTAACACCTGAAAGTTGCCGCGTAATCTTCTGGTAGTAATCGTGCTGTTTTGACCTACAGAGTGCTTTATATTCTTTGTTTGCCGTGACATAATTTTTCCTGCTAACATCCAAGTTATATTTTTTAAACATTCTCAGTGCTCTCAATGATTTTTTTCTAGCTATGTGGCAATCTAAGTCGTACCACGGATTCGTACTATTAAATTTAATACCATAAGTGTTAGGGCTTCTGTTAGCTTCATATATACACTTTTTTATAGTTTCACACCTTGTTTCAATAAGTTCATCACGTTCAACGTTTTGCGATATTGTTAACTCTAGTTTTTGTGTGTAGATCGGCCGCTTGTTATCAACCCATTTTAGTCTAGGAAGCAACTGTATATGTATAATTTACATTTATATTGAGGTTTGATTATTAAAGCAGTAAGTTGGTAAGAATATTTGACGCAGTTTCGTTTTCACATACTTATTAATTCGGATTTTTTAAGTCCTATACTAAAAATTGAAAGCCAAAAATAAATGCAAATTAAATTTATGTAAGTACATTTATATTTTGTGAAGAACAATTTTGCGTTGTTATTTTGCAAATATTACAGGCCAACAAATATTAAAAATTTAAGTTTTTCACATGTTTTTGAAAATTTAGCATATGTAAATGTACGTATCATAATTTCAATTTCTTATTTATATTGCAAATTGCAAAAAAAAGGTATTAAATTTTTAAATTTTTTATATTAAAAAGTAATCAAATTATACCATCAGGCTACTGCTTTTCAAAAATAACTAAAAACATGGCTGAAGATATTGAATGTTCACGTCGAAAAATCTCTAGGATTATGAATAGTGTTTTAAATTTCCTAAAAAAGCGTAGCGAGATAAATGTTTGGCCAAGGGAAGATACAAAATATCGATAGATTTTTGCTTGAATCTTATTCACACTCATAAGTTCTAAGTATTACCATTATTATAATTTAAACTGTAAGTGTTAAAAATACTGCAAGGAAAAGCTACATCCAACAAAGCTGTCAAAAACTAAATTATTTTTTTTTTCGTACCGCGAGTAGAGCTGTAACGAATCGTATGTATTCGTTACTCAGTAACGGGTATTGAATTCAGTACCGATTAACGAAACGTTACTACCTAAATAAAGTCGTTACTCGCACGATTTCGAAAAACGGATCGAAAAACGGGGTACACCAATCGATTTAGGAGGTGGATATTACCTAGTACCACGGCCGATGCTCTGGGACCACTGGAACACTACTCTTTTGACAGGTGTCAAATGTGCAAAAATTTTTGTACGTCGGATCGAAAAACGGAGTACGCCAATCGATTTAGGAAGTGGATATTACCTAGTGTCACAGTCGATGCTCTGAAATCACTGGAACACGATTATTTTGACAGGTATCAAAAAATTCCAATCTTAAAAACATACTTAATTTGTTTTAATCATGTGTAATGAATAATTATGTAGTCCAAACTAGTCCGAACCACATACAAATACATTATCATATTCGTATCGTTACAATACAAAATCCGGAATGCCTTCTCCATTTTCAGGGTATCTATGTACATACCAATATAACGAAAGTAACGAGAGTAATGAGTAATGATACCAAAGTAACGCGTACTCGAACCGAAAGTAACGTAAACATACGGGTATTCATATTGTCGTTACTTTTACAGCCCTAACCGCGAGTATCAAAATTAATGGCATTATGACATTTCACCAAAGCGTCAAAAGGCCATCCGTTCGAATTTGGTATAATAACACTTTACGAAAGCGTCATAAAACCATATTCCAAAATATGGCCTTATGTCACGGCACCCAAGTGCTCAATAACGTAAAATTTTATTTAATAAAAAAATGTTAAAAAAAAACATTGATTTTTTTTTAATTTTGAGTTTGGAAATTATTTTCTCAAAAACTTTTTTTCAAAATTTTGAGTTTGGAAATAAATTTTTCAAAAACTATTTATTAAAAAAATTTTATTTAAAAAGAAAATTGAAGAATGGATTCCTGGCTGCAAGAGCTAAATAAGGTAAAATTTTATAAAAAAAATTATTTTTTATCAAAAAGGTTTTATTCCAAATATTGTAGTTGGATTTTAATGAGTCTTTTTCTATTTCAAGTCAATTTTTTGAAAAATTGTCCCTCCTAATTAAATGGAAGGATATAGACTACCCTCTCTAATGGATTTTTTTTCTTTTGACCCAACTTTACGCTCAAGCATTTTTATGCATCTTATACCAGAACAATTTTTTTTTATTATACTGAAAATTTTTATAAATTTATTATTGCTTAATTTTGAATGTCTCTATTTTCGAAACTATTGGGTCTACACAGATGGTTCTGGTTCTCCATTTGAAGAAAATTTAACTACTTTTAAATCCGACAGCGAAGTTATAAATGAAAAACTAATCCTTTGAGGTTAAAATTCCCAATAACTGAAAAGAGCACGAAAATCTTGCGGTTTTTTGGATTTTTGACCATAATGCGTTCGGCGCTCGAGTTCGAAAACTTGGGATGAATATCATAAACGACTCGGCAAAAAATCACAACTACTTAATCTAATGCGAGTACGTCCTCCTATAAGACGACAAGTTACGAGACTATTATTACCTACATATAAATCGAATATAGAATATAGTTAGTGGATCCTTATTCAAAATGACTTTGGAAGTTTGCCATTTTATTCTTTGAACTTTCTGAAAAAGTATAATTGACAAGTAAATACATATTTAAAGAAGGTAATTGTTATTTTATTTATCATTAATTTAGGTATATTTTGAAGAACTCTCAACCTTTTTGATTTTAAAATCTTTTTTTTCTAAGGTAGGCATTAGGTATTATCGTATTGACTTGTTTTTTTAAATAAAAGAAAACCAAACATAAAGTCTATCTCTCAATATTATTTTCTTATTTTTTTTTTTCAATTTAAAAAACGTTTGTTTTTTTATATTTTTCAATCTAAATCAATTAAAAACTTTTCAAAGCCAACCTAAAAAAAAAAGTCAAATAAAACTGCGCGCTGAAATTGAAATGAAAAAACTCTATGGGCCTCAAATTGTTTATGCAAATCCAACCTTCGTCACGTTTCTCCTGAAACTTTTTCTTATTTCGCCAAAGAAACAAGTGAATTACAATCACTTTAGTGTGCCCTTAAACGAATTTCGGCGTTCGTTTCTGTTTTTTTTTTTTTTTTTCAACGAAATTGAAAACTTAAAACTTTTCCTATCTATACCCTCATCTATGCATAGAATTTTTATTAGATCCTCCTCACCATAACATCAACATCAGCAACCGTAAATCACAGCGGCACCGAAGGATTTCGATTTGCTTCTTCAATATTGCTGGCGTTGTTGCTTTACTTTGAATTCCGCGCGCAACCAATAAAGATGAAACTTTTTAATCACTTTGTGTGCCAACGTTCTCCAGCGGCAGCGGCAGCGATGTCTTCGTTGTCGTTTTCGCTGTCCCCATCCCACATCATTGTCTTCTTTGGAAGCGATAAAATTGAGTATATAGGTAGTCTGTTTCGGATATTTCAAGGATATCCACTTATGACACAGAATCCTGGAGTGAACTGTAACTTAAGTCCGAGACAAATACCTACTATACACTCTCCCAGAGAAACTCTATGGTCCGCCATAAAAAGATCAAACGTTCATCGATTTTATGTCGTTTTGGCCCCGTCAAACTTAATTATTGTACATTCGATGCGTGTTACAATGTCTGTTTATATCCTGAAGGAGGATGCCCTGTCGGGACCATTAACTCGATATGAACTTCTCCCATTCACACACACAGGGATACAACTACATGCTGACAATGACGACGATGACGACGTAACTAAATAATGAACTCTCCGAAATGGAGGCTGAACCCATTGAATGACCCATTCAAATAGTCATAAAGCTGACCATTAAATTTCTCCAAGTTGGGAACTTGGCGGTTATCCCGTATATAGGTACACTTGATGGCATGATGGGGTTCGGACAGGGGCATCACATAACATAGCCAGGCGCTTAGCGAGTACAAACATATATCTTAGTTCGTTGTATAGTTTGAAAGAAGATGAGTTCCAGATTCGTAGAGTTCGAACATTAAAGTTGATGTCGAAATGCCGGACATACACACTCAAGTGGATGTGTTCGGTCGGGGGTCAGCTTTTTGCTTTTTGTAATTTCAAGGAACTGTGAGTTTTATGAACATAACTTCCATGCTGTGAGAATAATACAAAGTTGGTGCGATAATGATTCATTTTATATTAAGGGAGTTAGTACGCGGTACATGTGTTGGGGTATATATAAAGTTGATTTGTGATTGATGGTTAAGTGTTAACAGCGGCGCGGTGCAAAACAAAACACTTGGTAGATCATCAAAAAAGTTATAGGGTTTTTTGTTAGATATTTTTTGGTTATAAAATTATTTAAATTGAATTTAAATTTTGTCAAACCCCAAGTATCAGCGAGGGTAATTCCTCGCCGGGCTAGTCAGTTAGATGAACTCCATTGTGGAAATACCTGCTAACAATTTAGTGACATTTTGTCCCAGTCGGTCGACAGAACTCAGTTTTTTTTTTTTTTTTAAAGGAAATACTTAATTATAGTGTCCTCGTTAACTTTTTAAGACCTAAAAGTATTGCTTCTTCTTCCATGCTTAAGCCAGCAATATCTGTTCTTGAACGTGATTGAAGTTTGGAGAAATCACATGATCGGCATCTTCTTGCCGAAACACTTATGTGCATGTTTGAAAAAGTTCGGAATACTTTTACCCCGGTTACACGGATCAGTTTTCTTGGGGACCCCTTTCTCTACTTCCGAAAAGGCGATATATATATAGAGCTTATGGCAATTGATGCTATATCATTATTTGGAGTGAAGTTGATGCAGAGATGTTTTGATTCAGGGTGAAGATTTAGGCCAGGCGCGCACATGCAACTAAACAGTTTGGTTTCAATTTTGAGCACAATGGGATTATATGGGAGTGCGCGCCGGTTTATGTGCGCGGACTCTCATATAATTCTATAGTACTCAAAATCGAAACCAAACTGTTTAGTTGCATGTGCGCGCCTGGCCTTAGTCTTTAACCGATTTGCTGGGGAGAAGATTTAAGTAGGCCGATTTTATTCACTCAAAGTTGAACATATGTGACTAAGGCCGATTTTATTCACACAAAGTTGAACATAACTTAAGGAGTTTTGTTCTCAACTTGTGAATTTGTTTTTATTCACACAAAGTTGACGTTTTAAACTTTCGATTTTCAACTCTAGAGTTGATCAACTTTAAATTTTCTAACTTCCGGAAAAAGTAGAAGTTGACCGAGCAAACATGAGAGTTTACATAAAAATGTTGTTTTGTCATTTAAATTTTGTAACAAAAGCAGATTACGGACAACAAAAGGTAAAAAATAAAGCAGAAAATGCTCCGAAGCAATTCTTTTTGGAAATTTGCCATCAATTTCTTTGGGCAGTAAATGCATTCGCGATTTTCTCCGACGATTTGTCCATGTTTTGTTTCGTAGTATAATGTCACAATACATAATTTAACACTAACTAACACAGAAATAATATTGAAAAACTTCAAATTAATAACACAATAAATCAAAATTAAACTTGAAAATGACAGTTCTGTTTTATTTAGAATGGAGACTTGCATATTAGAGTCGCAAGAATATTTTAATCAAAATATACACCAGGGTAAGACTGACACAATCTTTTTTTAACTGATGGTTCAAAGATGGAGTACGAGGTAATTTTAGGTATTTTTTCAAAATCTCTGAATATCTCTTGATCTTATCGGCTACCCAACTTTGCTTGTGACTTCCAGGTGGAGTTACTGGCAATTATGCAACATAATCAAACACTCTAATCCAAAACGTAACACTGCCATCCTGACAGACAGTCAGGCAGCTGCTAAAGCAATTTTTTCGTCACTGAAATCTTCTAAATTGGTTCAACAAGCATAAATGGTCTTCCTTATCAAGGTTCCAGAGGTCTTTGTCTTATTGAAAGAAAACAACGGGCAGACGAACTAGCCAGGCAAGGATCAGCTCTTCAGAACTCACTTGCGGAAGGACTCGTTATTTCTCTTGTTGTTATGAAGGACAAAGTATTCTCAATTTAGTTTACTTACTCCCACCGCAGATGGGGCATTTTAGCTTACTTCGTTATATCTAGAAAGATTAGCAAAACCGGACATTGGCCGATCGGAAAACATGCAAGGCTGGGCATCCCTCACCATACTTAACTTACTGCCGTATAGCTATGGGATCAGCAGGAAAAGGAAACCGTTTTGCATTTCATCTGTTAATCTTTCGCTCTGGCCTGAAAAAGAGCACAGTCATTTGGTATTTTGTTTGCCTATTTTGACGACCTCAATGAACTCTCCACACTGAACATCAAAGACTTGATTCCTTTCTTCAACGCGACGCGGCTCTAACGTAAACTTGGTAGCTTCTGCACCATGTCTTCCGTCAAACTCCCTAGACCACAAGCAAGTGAACAACGGATTTCTGAAGCCAAAAATATGTGTATGCCCACTCGTAGGGTGGAGTGAAAAATTTAGTTTTCTTATTTTTTGAAATACATTTGTACTCTGGATCATGGAGAAAAAATTTCAGTTTGATCGAAAAGGTTCTAGAGGGTTTACAAGACACATGAAATATTGGAAAAGCTTCTTATGGTTATAATGGAGATTTTTCAAGATTTCCGCAGAATTTGTTAAATTTGTATCCCTGTTTCTCCACTTTGTTCAATAAAAGTAGTTTAGTTTAATTTTAGTACCAAAAATATATATATACGCACAATCGAAGCTCTCTAAGACGAAGACCTTATGTCTATGTTAAGTATTTCATGAATTTATTACAAAACAAAATTAATATTCTTCTTCTCTTAAAGTGTTAAAAATTTAATGTACCTGTAGAGTGGAATGGTTTTGCGCCACGCGAAAATTCAAAATAGAGAGCTTTGACTAAACACAAACAAAATAAATTCAGAAAATCCAAACATTTATTTATATTTAATAAAGTTCGGTTAATTTTAACTTTTTTGCAATTTGCTGGGCTTCTTAGATTTTAAATGCAGTATTCAATTTGAAAAAATATTAATTTGATGAATTTGTTATGCAATAAGGCTTTTCTACCTTTACTACTACTATTTTTAGACATTTGCAATTCCTATGAGTTTTTAAAGTTTTTGAACTTGAGGAGGAGTTTTTAATTTAGATTAAGGGCCAATTGTACAAACTTGGTTCAATATTTAATTCGTGGTTCAGTTATTTTAACTCACTGGACTTTGGCAGATTAAGTGAAGTTAAACGATGGTTAAAGTTTCAAGTAAGATGTCATAATAGCATTTCTGAATTATCGTTGAACCTCAGTTAATACGCCAAAATGGCTTAGTTAAGATTGCTGAGCCACGGATTGAATTTTGAACCACGCTTGTACTACAACTGGCTGTTAGATTCCTTTTACCTTATTTAATTTTGGTAAGTAATTCCAAGGCTGGACTTACAAGTCCATTGTTTCAACAGGAAAAGTTAGAAAAAAGAGGACTTCAAAAAGTTTTAAAGACAAATCATGATAGAGTTAAGAAAATAATGCATGAAAGGAGATCTAAAAATATGAATCCTTGCATAAATTCACTTTTGGTAATGATGACAGGCTCAACAAAATCGATAAGTCACATAGTACTTCGCTGGTTCATGAAATTGTAAGCAGATAAAAGTCAATTGCACGCTAATAGGTTTTCAGTTCCTTAAAGCCAACATTCGTTAACATTTTAGCACTTATTTATGTGCAATATATTAAAAGCTTTTAACCAAAGTTTTGGTTTAAAGGCAAAGATTTTCTTCTTTTAATAGTTACGTTCTAGACGAAATTATACTCGAATTTCTAATAAACAATAGCTTCGCTTTAGAACCACCAATTAAGTAAAAGATAAGATACTCGGAAGGTTTGGTTTGGTTTGGGCGAAGATAGAAATTTAGAAGCAACTAACTTCAAGTGGTAAGTTCTAATCCGTTTAAAAATAAATAAATAAATTTGATGGCACAACAGCTCATGAAGAACTAGGGCCTAGTGACTTACAACTCTCAACCATTCCTGTGTGCGTGTCTGCAGGAATGGAGGGGACCTACAGTTTATTGCCGAATCCAAACGGCTAACGAGCGGCACTTTTCTGTGACAGGAGATACTCTTGGAGGATTTGTCAATTCCTCGCAAGAGGCAGTAGCCGTTTTTTCTTTTAAATAAATAGGTGGCGAGGCTGGGGATCGAACCTTAGACCTCCGGCATGACAGTCCATCGCACTAACCATCACGCCACTGCTACTACATGTTCTAATCCGTTTAGTATAAAAAAATTAGCGAAACACTGGAAAAAATTAATATTCCTCAGTATTTTCTAAGGACACACATACAAACTTTCAAGGGCATTGTGAACCCTCAAGATATTTTTTGATTGAGCTGTAATTTAGTGTGCACTCTTTTAATGCCTAATGGCATCAATTCCCACTATGTATAAGAAAAAATAAAAAAAAAGTTTTAAAAAGTTAAGTTTCACTCCACCCTATATGCCCAGGTTTTAATAAATATTCAATGCTTAGAGCGAGGTGACACAAGTTATTGTTTTAAAAACGGCGTGCTTCAGCGCTAATTGAATCAATGAGCTTGGTTGCTCGGGGCCGCAATTTCTACCTTCCTACGATACACCAGAGTAAGGCAACATATTACTTCCTTTTTTCAAAATGCTGTAACAATAATTTAATCAGAGTTTTCGATTTTTTTTCTAATGCATTTAGGTGCATATCTAGTTAAAGCATTTCTTCAAACAGTTTTGCAAATCATTACCCCCTTCTCCATCTATTCAATAAGTCGATTTCGGGCATTTGTCATGAGTCATATGACTCATATCAGCATATCATAATACTTCCCGATTTGCCTTCAGGTCTTGAAGGGTCCTTGTACGCAGTTCACATCCTCGGGAATAAACAACAAACAAAAACAATTATTACATCTTCTAAAGGATCCATTCCTCGACAAATTTTACGGTTGGTAATGAAGTTTGTCATTTATGAAGAATTCGCCAGAAAAAAAAAAAGTTCCAGAGCAGACGCATGTTTGCCACAGTGTGGATTGCTGAATTGAAGCTCTCACTGCTTCAATGTTCCCAGGCGATCTGATGCGGATTATAATCATGTAACTATTGCTTTTCGGTTCGAGACTGAGCCCAACTAGGCTGAGCTAAATTGAAGCCGATGCGTGCCAGGCTTCGATGGCAAATGCATTCTCCTCACTGTTCTAACGCATATGATGTCAATTGAGCTGGAAAGAAAAATAAACTTTAGAATTTCAAATTTCTGGTCATTGTCTACTTCTCTAGCAGAAAACTACTTCTGTTGTTGTTAATTTTCATTTCTATTATTATTTGTTTGATATGACACCAATACTTGACCTTTAGAAAAAGTAATACAAAAAAATCATTCCGTTGATATTAAAAATATTATTCATAACTAAATTTAAATGTGCTTAATCACTCGCTTAACCCACACAAATACTGACCTTCATTCTCTTGGTACATTTACACAAGTTCCAACAAACCAAAGAACTCCCACTTATATCCCAGCATGATACCCACCATCAGAAGTACATTGTTCTTGGCGTGTCATTCCGACGCAGAGTCATCCAACCCAAGAAGAACTCAATACAGCCGAAGCCGACATGGTATGGAGAAGAGTATAGATACGACAAAACGACACACTCAAAGTAAACTAAAATTTTTCAGGCGGAATATTTAAAATTCAAGAATCACTTAATGTGTACCGCATTCAGACGACAATTGTTTCATTACCATAATTGAGAGGAGTGCTTTGCCGTCTGCTTCTTCACTTTTCCTCTGCATCAGAGTGTGCGTCTTTCATAAGTTCCAGGTTTGGATCCCCTTTTTAAGCATTTTTTTTTTGGGCCCGAGGCCTCATAGTAGGTACTTGAGCATAACGGCACTTGAATCCAATGTTTTAACCCGCTGCTAGTAGGTATCTGTTATACTATAGAGAACATTGAAATTTCACCCACCAAGTTCGGTAAATATGTTAGAACAAAAAATAAATTGTAATTCAGAAGAAGACCAGAAGACCTCAGAAGAAGATCCTTCTTCCATATAGTGAGGATGATGAAACTTAATTTCTATAATGGTTTCGAATTCAATTACTCGGATTGTGATGCTCCTCAAACTGGCTGGTGGTTGGTTTTGCTTCTTCAAGAAGAACAAGAAGACCTTGCCAGCGAGTTACTACGGGGAACTTTTGTAGTGGAAATCTGATTATCTCCAAAGTGGAACAGGAAGTCAATGGTTTTTATCAGCAGCAGTGCTACATGGGGGTGGGTTGTGGTACTGGTGCGGTGATTTACAATGTGTGAGCTGTTGTGAGAGAAGCTGAAGTCTATATTGCTTTGTTTCTTATACCATCAGAGTGACGCCAACAATGGACGTAATGTAACGCAATGATTCAATTATGCGGGAAAGGTACTTTACATGTAATTCGATTGTTTTTTTGCCGAAATTTTATCGGTTTTACTTTTGGTCTATATACCTAGACCATCAGCAGCTTGAGGGTGTTGAATTTCTATTTTCATCGTCCTGACTCCTGAATATCATTGGGAGAAATTTCAAGGGCCATCATTTGTAACGCTATATTTATGTCTTGTGGGAATCAGATTGTCTCTATTTGGAAACGGTTTTTACATTTTCACGTAATTTCGAAGTACTCAAAGTTGAGAAATGTGATACCGTAAATTCAAATAAGCGTGTGTATAAACTTTAATAAAACGAAACGATATTTCTCCATCGATATTTCATTTCCACATTGAATGTGAATTAGATAGCACCTACTTGAAGTATTCTTCTTTTTGAGGTTATGTGGTTATGATACGGATACCCCAACTTTTCACTGTCAACAAATATGCTCGATCTATTGCAGATATGATTGGAGGACTGAGTTTCATGCATTTTTATAATCTACAAATGCATTATGTTTTCTTCGCAATGCTTGGCGAACTACAATTGCTAGTCCATACGATGTAGGGTATTTCCCAGTGTTAACCAGATTGGTGGTTTCTCCCACCAAAAGGGTGGGAAAAAGTGAGCTTAGTGGAAATAATGGTGTCAAATAATTATGGTGGGAAATTATATTCGAAACATTTTCTAACACCTACCTACCCACCTAACCTACCCTATTTCCTCCAATTTTTTTTGTTGGCCTAACCATCTAACGCAAAGAGTTTTTTGTCGCTATGCTCTTTATTTTTCATTGCTGTCTTCTGAATATTAATATACATTTAAAGATTAACTCATACCATCGGTTGAGTCGAATTTCAGAATTACTGTCAAGATATTCACTATTTTTCAAGTTTTCACTATTTTGCTCAGATATTCAAAACCAATGTGCTTCGCTATATCCTTTAAACCCTATATTCGGTTTTCCTAACGCTCGCACTGTGATTAATCATTCGCGCCCAGGCCCGCGAGCTTTAGAAAGGAGGGGCGGTAAAGATCCCCTTTACTATTTTGTAAATATTTTGAAAACCAAGAGCATAAGCGGAAAAGTTTACACTACAATATGAAAGTAAATTAAATTTTCTTCAAAAAAGGTTTGTTTATTTTTTTGCTAGGAGCAATAGTAAGAGAGATATGGGGGGTACAAAAGTCAGAAAATCTGAAAAACCATGTTAATGCGTTAAAAATTTAAAGTTTTTGATGAATTAACCCTGAAATTATAGAAAAGGTAAATACGTATCGATTCATGATAGTTCCATTGACTTGATGGGTAGAGAGGGTATGGGGTTAAAGAAGGTGGTGAGAGTTAAAATATCCTTATTTAATTTATTTGATACAGTGTTTTTTGTCATAAGAAGAACACTGTATCTTCAAAGGTATGCAATGTATTTCCAGGTTGTTGACCAACTTTGTGAAATAGTTTTGAGAGATATATTAAGAAAAAACTTGCTAAGGAGGGGGGTCTAGTTGCCCCCACTTATACGGGAGGGATCATTTTCTGAAAAAAATTGGGTTGAAGTGCATAAGTAATCATTTAAAAAGATAATTAGATAATTATCTAAAATGCTATATGTACTATACTTTTTTGAAAATGCAGAAACCTATTCTATTATTTCTCTCCTAAAACGAGTAATTTCAGTTAAAAAAAATTAACTTATAACTTATAATTTTTAAAATTTTTTTTTTGTCATAAAGCGTTTCCTTATGTGAACGCTTAAAACTAGATGGCTATAAGTCTTTTAGTTTTAGAGATAATAATGAAAACTACTACTTTTTTAGAAAATTATTTCTGTAGAGTAATTAGTACATTGAAACGTTGTAACGAAAAAAAAAATAAGTTCAAGAAATCATGTAGTCTGTATTATTATTTTACGTGGTAGGGGTGACCCCCAGGTACAACATACTTAAAGTTTCCAGCCCAAGTTCGCGAGCTTTAGCCGGGACGGGGGGTAAAGGTCTCCTTTTGTAAAATTTTGTAAATATTTCGAAAACCAAGCGTTTAAGAAGAAAAGTCAACGTTATGATAAATTAAATTTGTAACCCCTACCTAAAAGGTGGGATTTATTGTCAAATTCGGTGGGATCTTCAAACTCCCATCTGGAATCACTGGCATTTCCGGAAAAAGCAAGTCAATCTCGGGTTAAGAAAGTAGAACTGCAACCATTTACCACCAGTTTTATTAATCAATATTTATCTTAAACAGCTTTGAAATAGTGCGGACTCTGCAAAAATGGCTACCTTCGAAATTTCATTAAAGAGAAGAAGCGTAAATTCCTGGAAACGGTGGAACTCCAAATTGGTTTGAAGAACTACGATCCCCAAAAGGACAAGCGTTTCTCTAGCACCGTCAAATTGAAGCACATACCCCCCAGCCCGTAAATGAAGGTGTATTTTTTGGGAGGTCAACAGCATTGCGATGAAGCTAAGGCCAACAATGTCGAATATATGGACGCTGAGGCACTCAAAAAGCTGAACAAGAACAAGAAACTCGTCAAGAAGATAGCCAAGTCATACGATGCTTTCTTGGGCCCCCGAGTCTTTGATCAAACAGATCCAACATCTCTTGGGATTCGGTTTGAACAAGGCTGGTAAGTTCCCTGGTCTATTATCTCACCAGGAATCGATGATGGGCAAGATCGATGAAGTCAAGGCCACCATCAAGTTCCAGATGAAGAAAGTCTTGTGTCTGTCGGTTGCCGTTGGCCACGTTGATTATGAAACCTGATGAATTGGTTCAGAACATTCACTTGTCGATCAATTTCTTGGTTTCGTTGTTGAAGAAGCATTGGCAGAATGTTCGTTCTCTTCACATCAACTCTTCCATGGGACACAGCGTTTGTACTGAGCTTAACTTGTAAAAATTAATAAACCCTTTTTTTTCTTGACTTAACACAAGCTTAAAATCTTACATGTCTTTCAAAGTTTAAGTGATCTACAGGACTATATAGACTCGTTCCACGATATTCACTTATTAGAAGTGTTCGCACAAGGGAGCCAAGAGAAAATTACGTTGACTTTCTCTTATAGTAGCTCACTGGACAATTAACTTTGGAGAGGTGTCTACCCGCTTTATTCCCTATAGATTGTGTACTAGGGACAAGTCTTTCTATGAGGACTTCCGACCCCATAGTTCCTTTAAGCTCCTCTTCAAGTGGCTCAGTGAACAGGATCCTATACCTCTGTGAGTTACGATTGTTTTGTTCCCCAAATTACGTGCTAGAGGCAAGGGTTTTCTGTAGGGACCGTTTGGTTCATGTGGACTGCTCTTCGAGGAGCTCATTGGACACGGTTCCCCTCCGTGGGTTCCGACCGCTTTGTTCCTTAGGTTACGTACTAAGGACAACCGTTTGGTTCCTTCGTGTTCCTCCCTTAGTTTAGCCGTATAGCGTTGGAAAAAGTTCTCTTCCGAGAGTTTCCACACGTTTTTTTCCTTCAGGTTACGGGCTTAGGACACAGTATACGAACTACAGTGTTAATTATTTTAACCCGATAAACATTCTAGTATATGAAACTCCGTATTATTTATCCTAAGAGAGCAAAATATTGTAAACAGTATATAAAATTAGCGATTCAATTTAAGATATAATAAATACAATTTTTGAACCGAATTTTTATTTGGAGTGTAATACATCCAAGCCCAAGTTTTGTTGCTTCTTTGGAAAAAATCCTATAGACACCGGCGAGTTTGCATCAGCCACGAAGAAAAAATATCACACTTTTACTGTTTTTAACTTTCTATATTGCAGTTTTTGCTTGTTACATACAACCTTTATGTGTGTCCTCCATGATTTCGCTGTAAATTTCAATTTACTGGTCCACTTCCATTAACAAAACTTTCATTTAGTGTGTGGGACGTGTTCAAAGGCGCCTTCAACGCGCAATTCACGTACGTATACGTATTGGACTTTACCCTAGAGGCGCCACGTTGCAATTGCATTTCAACTCCTACCTAACCACAGTCATCAGGCATTTACCGTTCGATTCTAATCGAATGCGTTACGTGCGAAAAAGGGTTCAATATTGTGTATAAGAGTATATCACATGTATGGTTTGACTATGGACCGAACGAAATATCTGTCTGTTTGGCAAAGTTTTGTAAAACATTCGACACAAACCCAAAGTTTGGGTGCATCGTGCATCCAGGATGAAACCAATCGGGACTCGCATATAGGTATTGAAACTTTAAGGATAATTTTTGAAGATTTCTTGGGAACCGTTAATGTATAGTGGAATAGGGTGAGTTCTGATGGTAGGGCAGGAACTTTTATGCCAACTACATGGGACCAGCTCATTCACTTCACTTAGATACTTACACTGCAAGATACAGAAGAAACAAACGTCACATTCTAATTGCAGAATGCAGTCGACACTAAAGTGCAAAATCATGTCACCAGCAGCATTTTCATTCCCGTTCTTCACTGTAGGTATATAGTCAAACACTTATACTAGTTAGCTTCACACACACAAACACCTATACTTTTACCTATATCTAAATAGAGATACACGTTCGCACTTATTTGGCTTTTAAGTACTCTCTCATATACAACAGTTGAAATGAAGACGTTGTCTATTTTATTTTTATGTTGTGACTTCGTTTTCCTACTTACCTCTCCCATAATGATCGTTAGATGGCAATATGGTAAGGCAGGCAGGCGTTCCTATGCTATTTCTGATGTCACTTCCTCTGGAGAAGCATATAATGGCCGATGTTCTTGTCCTGAGTGCAATATTCGTATTATTACTTTATTTAGGAGTGACAAGGACACAGGCGGTTGCAGCACGGATTTAGCCTTTGGATGAAATTACTATGGTGTCAAACTGAAATAGTGAAAATGAGGTGGTTGGACGCTAGGGCGGCTTTCTATACTCGTATACATTACTATGCATCAGTTGAACGACTGGGTGTGGTTGAATGGTTCGTTGGATTTGAAATGAACCTGCTGAAGAGTGCGTTAATTTTGATTGCCTAGGTACCTATACCTACAATAGCTAACGACTAGCTTACGAAGATAGAGAATAAAAACAGGACACAAGTTGGATGCTTGGAGAAAGACCTATAGCCCGTTGTGAGGCCTCACAAGTCATAAGCTCTTTGTGAGGTTGATTCCCTACGAGGTTTGTTGTGATTCGATAACATATTTTCGATATTCTGAGACAATCCTCACAAGAAACCTCATAAAAAAACTCACCAGACCAATCTAACTTTAAAAGCAGCAACACACTTTTTTATCTCTCAAAAGGGTAGGTACTTTATCCACGTTGCATTAGCTATTAACTATATCACACAAGTTCAGAAGTTCTTTTATTTTTTTAAGATTTTCAGGTTTGTAAAAAGGCAACGTCATTTAAAATACTGTCCAATCCACTTTAAGAGCTCAGCGATCTTGAATTTTGTCTATCTATCTATCTATCTATCTATCTATCTATCTATCTATCTATCTATCTATCTATCTATCTATCTATCTATCTATCTATCTATCTATCTATCTATCTATCTATCTATCTATCTATCTATCTATCTATCTATCTATCTATCTATCTATCTATCTATCTATCTATCTATCTATCTATCTATCTATCTATCTATCTATCTATATATCTATCTATCTATCTATCTATCTATCTATCTATCTATCTATCTATCTATCTATCTATCTATCTATCTATCTATCTATCTATCTATCTATCTATCTATCTATCTATCTATCTATCTATCTATCTATCTATCTATCTATCTATCTATCTATCTATCTATCTATCTATCTATCTATCTATCTATCTATCTATCTATCTATCTATCTATCTATCTATCTATCTATCTATCTATCTATCTATCTATCTATCTATCTATCTATCTATCTATCTATCTATCTATCTATCTATCTATCTATCTATCTATCTATCTATCTATCTATCTATCTATCTATCTATCTATCTATCTATCTATCTATCTATCTATCTATCTATCTATCTATCTATCTATCTATCTATCTATCTATCTATCTATCTATCTATCTATCTATCTATCTATCTATCTATCTATCTATCTATCTATCTATCTATCTATCTATCTATCTATCTATCTATCTATCTATCTATCTATCTATCTATCTATCTATCTATCTATCTATCTATCTATCTATCTATCTATCTATCTATCTATCTATCTATCTATCTATCTATCTATCTATCTATCTATCTATCTATCTATCTATCTATCTATCTATCTATCTATCTATCTATCTATCTATCTATCTATCTATCTATCTATCTATCTATCTATCTATCTATCTATCTATCTATCTATCTATCTATCTATCTATCTATCTATCTATCTATCTATCTATCTATCTATCTATCTATCTATCTATCTATCTATCTATCTATCTATCTATCTATCTATCTATCTATCTATCTATCTATCTATCTATCTATCTATCTATCTATCTATCTATCTATCTATCTATCTATCTATCTATCTATCTATCTATCTATCTATCTATCTATCTATCTATCTATCTATCTATCTATCTATCTATCTATCTATCTATCTATCTATCTATCTATCTATCTATCTATCTATCTATCTATCTATCTATCTATCTATCTATCTATCTATCTATCTATCTAAATCTTCACAGTGCCCAATAATTTGAAATTTAGATACTTTTTGCCAAAAAAATTTCAAGTATTTTTAAGGGCCACTTGCACGAAAGTCTTCTGATTGCACTAACCTTTGATTTGTAAATAATTGAGGACTGATTTGAATCAAATCACGTTGTAGAGCACAACATTTTGTCTCTATTTACTTTTAATAAGTTATTTTGTTCTCGTTGTCTGGATACAAATTTTAGCTCTGAATAGCTCTCAAGTAAAATTTTAGATTTTTTTTACGATAAAGCAAGTAAAAGCGTTAGAGTTTGTTTATTTTTCAGTGTGTTTTATGTTCATTTGGTTGCGTTGTTGATTCCAATTAAAAAAATGGGATGCGTTTATTTATTTATCTAAACTTAAATAGTTATCCTCAGTTTTTTGTATTTGTTTCGTGCAAGTGGCCCTAAGAGAACAAATTGGACTTTCACATTAAAAAAGGAAAAATGTACGTGTTTTTGTGAAAAAAAAATAATAATACAACAGTTAAACAAAAAAAACAACATTACAATGACAACAAATTGCGGGAAGAGTTGTGGGGTGAGTAAAAACTGCTAACTGCTCTTTGGGTAGGTAAATATAAAAAAAAATCAAAATTCAGTTGCAACTATGCAAACTTAGAGCCAGTTAAGAAAACGGGACAAAAACTCCTAAAAACACCATTACAAATAGAATAGGAAGCGAAAACTTAAAATTATCTACCGTTTTTGTCTGCATTGGTGACTATGTGACACCCTGTATAAGGTGTGATAGACGATCTTCTAGGTGCAACATGTATTTTTGTGTATTTTCCGGGAGTTTAAAAGTTTACAACTTTTTCGAACTCGAAAAGTACCCTAAACCTGTACTGCGTAGCACATAATTCATCCCATTACCTGTGTGCCTGTGCATGTCTGCAGGAATAGTACCACTTTTCTATGACAGGAGATACTCTTGGAGGATTTGTCACTTCCTCGCAAGAGGTAGTAGTCCTGAAAAATACTTAAGGTGGAAGCGGCTGGTATTGAACCCAGACCACTAGTATGACAGTCCAACGCACTAACCTTAACGCCACCGGGCTACTATTACCGATGCGACAATACATATTTTAAATTTTGCACTAGGCCCTATGCACAATGTTTCCTTTGCACAAAACGTTTTTCCTAGTGCATTGTATTGCACGCTTCGACTCTTAGATGTTTTTTAAAAGTCAGTTAAAAGATGGGTCATCAGTTCATTTATATTGAGAAGAGAAGCGGCTTCAAGAGACATCCTTTTTTTACACCAGTTGTTAGATTCGAACAAATTTGATATTTTCATATCAGAATTAGAACGCGTCTTTTTTGACTTCATTGATGGCCTTAAGACAATCATTTAAGTTAAAATATTGGGGGTTATCGTGAACAAAAATTTCCCAGGAAATATTTCCATTGTTCAAACATTGGGAACGTGAATGATGCCTTCAAGATTCCCTCGGAATCAATTGGTATCGGGAATAAATTTTCCAGGAGAATTTGGCTGGAATTGCATTGGACTTTTGTTCGAGGAAAATTTATTCCGTGGGAGATTCACGATAGCAGCAAAATTTTCGTGCGGGAATAAAATATATCGTGGGAAACAAAATTCCCTGGGAGATTACCGATAGGGCACATTTTGTTTGCTGTTGGATGAATTGTGTCATGTCCCACCCTGGAGCTGAATTGTGTAACTTTGTGATTCAATATTTTATCTTTGTATTACATACACGGAATAGGTACATAAATTTTATTTTCTCAAATAAAAATTTGAGAATTTTGTTTCAGAAAACGATGTTTAAACCAATATTTGAATAGCCATTATTTTTGTTACATAAAAAAGTGTTTTTCAGTCAGGTATATCCTAAAAAAAAAATTACAGATTTCACTCATAGAGTAACCATGGGGACATTGAAAATGACCTTATTTTGCTAGATAAACAAAAAACATGACTAATCTTTACAAATTAATTAAAACGTAATAAGCTGTTTCAAACACAATTATAAGTTTTGAAGTTTCTAGGTGTAGGTATTTAATGTCACTTTCCATTTGGCAAAAAATAAATCTTATTAATTTTCTTTAACTAACCCCATCATACTTTTCTATTCAACCAAAAAAATCGTTTTTTTTTTTAAATCTGTTATCAAAACTCACATTCCTAGGCAAACAAAAATATGCCCTAAAAACAGTTTTAAGCGCTTATAGGTAATTATGCCCTTAAAAATCAATTACATATATATGCCCCTAACAAGTAATTATATGCTCAAAAAAAAAATTATTAGGGCCCTAAAAATATGCTTAATATTGCTTGTAAAAATATATTCTATGTAGATTGTATACCTACGTAATGTATTTTTAAAAACTGCGTTAAAAAGAACGACATAAATCTAAACGTCTATAAAGCTAGCATACAATACACATTAGCATAATCAATTGAAACCATAACTAGAATTTTGTGCTCTTTTTGTGCTATTTTTGTGTGAAAGTCTCGATTTTTGTGCTAGCATAGTTTTTGTTTTATGTAAATCTATATGTTACCTTAATATTAAGCTAGCAAAACTTCTAAACCGCTTAGCATAATCAGATGAAATAAAAACTAAAGTTGTGTGCTCTTTTCGTGCTATTTTGTGCTGAAGTCCCGATCTTTGTGTTAGCATAGTTTTTTTTCATGCAAAGTTATGTTACCCATATAAAGCTATAGCAAAACATAAAACAAAACTATGCTAGCACAAACATCGGAACCACACAATAATAGCACAAAAATAGCACCAAATTTTAATTTTTCTTTCAATTGATTATGTTGGGCGGTTTAGAAGTTTTGCTACAAAAATCGGGACTGCCACACAATAATAGCACACAAAAAGCACAAAATTCTAGTTTTTATTTCAATTAATTATGTTGAGCAGTTTGGAAGTTTTGCTAGCTTAATATTAAGGTAGCATAGATTTAAATAAAACAAAAACTATGCTAGCACAAAAATCCGCGAGACCTTAACACATAAATAGCACAAAATTCTAGTTATGGTTTTTGATTATGCTATTGTGTATATGCTAGCTTTATACACGTTAAATCTAAAAACAAACAAAAATATGTAGTGTACAAGTGAGATTGTCGAACATAACGTCAATTTGCTGGGGCTAAAAGCCATTAAAACCTATTTGAAATAGGTACATGCATATTGGTGAATCGTTTAAATTCATCTACATGGGTTTATTTAAGACATTAATTATATCAAAAATAAAAAACAAAATTTACACTAGTAAGTCCCACCAGCTTTGCTCTCGTGGCTAACTAAAGTGAGAATTACTGGGAACAGGATTTTTTTTAATTTTGGGTAAGTATCTTCTAAATCTTTAAAAGCTATCTATACATATTGTTTAAGTCGTGTGCGAATTGGGTTAAAATCGGGTTAAATTTTATCCGAAGATTAATTTTGTTTTTTACACTAGAGGGGTGAATCTGTAGGTACCTATACGTAGAAACTTCAAAATTTAATTTCGGATAAAATTTAATCGAAATTTTAATTAAATTCACACACGGCCTTAAAATATTTAGAAGCACTAGATACCTACCAAAATTGAATAAAATCGTTCGAGTCGATTTAACCAACTCAAAAATAGGTTAATTAAAAAAAAAAAAAAAAAACTCCAACCCAAATTTCCATAATGTGAGTTTTTTCGAATTTTTTCGAAGTTAGGTTTTAATTTTTTGGTATTTTTTACCCTACAGATCTTTATTATTTATTGAATAAACATTAGAACTGAACAAATTATGATTTTAATGAAAAATATACATACATAAATACGTCAAAATAAAACGTAGGTAAATATACAAAAAATATTGATTTTCGACGGCGCTTAAAAGACAGTATTTCTTATAGAACTGATTTCTTGAATACTGATTGTTGCTAGAAAAAAACATGCTCTGGCATATTTTTTGTTGTCCTACATATTACATAGGTATATCGATTTCAAGCAAGCTCTACTCCTGCTTGCACACTCAACTGCATCACTGGCCTTTCTTTTAAGACCGCATTGTATTCTGTATGGAATAAAAATAAATACCTATCATTTTCATTTTCACAAAATCACAACCTACCTACCTCCATAACTATGTAGATTTATACACACATATACAACATACAAAAATCTGGCAGAAACCTATCCACTTTTCTTGATTGCCTTGTCTGTTCATTTGTCTTCTTCTGAATACCTTGTTGTTGTTTTTTTCTCTTTTTGAATATTATACTTCATGACCATTCTCCACTGAAGCTTGCCTGTTGACGACGAACAATACTTTTCTTTCTTCGTTTTTTCCCCGTATACCTACGCCTGCTGTAATTCATCGCTTGTAATGGTTTGTTTATTTTAATCATTCTAGTAATGTTTTAGTAACACCAACCAAAAATTTGATAGTTGTCCCCCTATACGCTGGAGTTCATTTTTCATATTCTAAATTCATGTGTTCATTTCAATCATTTCAGTCATTTCTTTAGTAACACCAACCAAAAATTTCGTTGTGATGCCCCTATACGCTGGAGTTCATTTTTGATTTATTGAATTTATTTAATTTATTTCATTTAATCATTTTGGTAACACCACAACTCTGTCAAAACGATCCTATAAACATTTTCAATGTTAAAAAAAACAAAAAAAATTTACAATATTTAAAGCAAGTCGTGCAGCACACCACTTGTTTATTTTTTTTTTTATTTCTTTAATTTTTTAATGGAAAATATCACCATTATTGTACATAGAACAGAAATCATATTACGCATGGTATAACTTCCTTAGGAAAAAAAAAAACATTGAGGAGGAAATAAATAACAAAAGGCTATTTAATCTTAGGCAAATTTCGATTCGACTCTAGAAAGCAATTCCTCATTTCTCTCAAGTAAATCCCCCCCACAAAAAAAAATTTATATTTTTTCTTCAATTCTAAGCTTAGGTTTTTTGTCTGCCTTGTTTTCCAACCAGATAAATCCTCCATAGCCTTGGCCTTATAAAACAGCATTAAGACGATAACAACAACACTATATACATACAATAACAACACCAACAGGAAAAGCAAAAAAAATAGATAGAATCCTCTTATCAGTTTCATTACTTAAATTACAACCATCGAATGAAGCTAAAGTCCTAGCAATCAGATCCTTTCTGGTTGGGTACAATATAATACAATTTTTTTCATTTTCTTCATCTCTGTACCAGGATTTTCCAAAAAACAAATAAAGCAAAAATTTTCTATTTCATTCTTCGAAGTGGTGATGGGACAAGTGAGGAGTGTGCATTTATACATATACATATAATGGAAAATAAGGACACAAGGCATTCAAACAAAACATCCACAATCCACATGTATCTATGCTACACAGCAGAAAAAAAGGCAAACGCTTTCTTTCTTCTAGTCCTGTGACTCTGATGCCGCCATTAATGTAGTAATATGAAGGAAAAAATTTCACCCCGAAAATTCCTGATGTAGTTGATTTCCATCGCATGTGAGCAGGAGCAGAAGCATGAGCTCGGAGGAGGCAACGAAAACGACGACAACGAGCAGGACGACGACGACGACGACGCCGGAGATAGCAGTCATCCGTGCAGAAGTTGTCGCGCAGAGTGATTAATGGTTGTCAAACAAATTGGGAAAACTTACCCAACCATCCTGGTTCCTGGGTGAATGGATTTTCCCTTTTTTCCTGCCCGTTTGTTTGAGAGCTCTATATGTAAGGCTGAGCAATAGTGAGAGATCTGACTTTGCTCGGCCTCCTGCTACTGTTGGGTTTTTTTTTCGAATACGCGGCTTTGCCATTTATACCACACAGCACACACTGGTGCTCACTGCCAGTCTCCATATAGCTTTGGGGATCCTTTTTTCGGGCCCGACTGCTATACAACGCTTATAGCATGTTTGGGTATTGAAGTGTGTGCACAGCCAGAAGTTCAGTGCATGCATACCCTCCGCACTCCATTTCAACCATTTTTGCAAAAGAAACGAACTGGGAAGCTGATGAGGTCGACGACGACGGACGCGTCAGTGACGAGGCTGACGATGGAGGAGACATGAGACCATTTTAGTTATAGATGTAAAAGATACGTTGTATATCGTGTGTCATTAAGGCCGCTTCGCTTTATATAACTTCGTGCTTTTTTTTTTTTTTGGTTCGTTTGGTTGAAGTCAGTGTTGTAACGCGTAAGCAATAGCTCGACAAAGGATATATTGCAAGCAAATGAAAGGACATGCGGTTGACACTCGTTACGAATTCTGATTGGTGGGGCGAAAGGCATCATGGTTTTAAATTTTTGAATAATTGTGGCAAGTGTATTTAAAATGCAATATGTACCTGCAAATATATATACTTTTGAATATTTGTATGAGTTCCTCCACTTATTGTCGTTAGTAAATGTGTTTTTTATTGCAGAAAGGGGTTAAAGAAAATGACAGCAAAACATCGGGAATTCAATTTTTTCTACAGTATTCTAACAAGGATTTTTATATAACATTATACCAGTATGTATAGAATAGAAGGGGTTGGTTAACATCTGTAAGTCCTTTATTGGTGGGACAGTCTCCTAAAATAGACCCCTGTGGTCTACCCAATAACCTAATATATTTTCAGAGATCCTAACATATTTTTAACTCAATTACACTGTACTGAAGCCTTAAAATCGTTCTAAAATACATAAACGGGTGATTACACTGGGTAATATTCTGAATCAGACTAACTGGCTGAACAGAATGGTGACGCAGACGGAGACGGAGACGGAGCCGGAATAGCTGTCAAAATATTGATTACACGCAAATTCAATGTTGCGAACACAACGGAACGTAGACGCATACGGAACTGCAGACGCAGACGGAAGAGTTCACCAACTTTTAACTTTTCACGTACGGCACTTTTGACGTTTCAAATTGTATGGAGAATAAAAACAACTTTTTGGGTCGGAAAAAAATATTGTGGTTATTTGTATCGCGAAAAAAATTATTTATTAAAAGGAAAATTATTGGAAACAAAAAATGTGAATTCTGAGCTTGTACACAGGAGTATTCTTTTGTTTTTCTTCAAAATACTTTCAAAGCTGTACAGCTCCATTGTGGACATGTAAAAAAAATAACGTACGGCACTTTTTGACAGCTCTTCCCGTTCCGTCTGCGGCTTCAGTTCCGTCATTCTATTCTGTTCAGCCAGTAAATCAGTCAACGCTAAGAACGATACAATTTTTTAATTAAAAATGAACTGATACATCAAGCGACAAAAATAATAATTTTAATCATAATAGTTTTAACCGCGTACGCCTGTAAGACCTCATGTCTTTTAAATGTAACCTCAAAATTGCAAGCCACTAGTTAGAAGGGAAGTTATTTATACTTCTCCCCGATAAGTCAGTATAATTCACCTATGGCATAACTAACACATACTTTTATTGATATCAAAAAAGCATATTTAATGTCATCCGCACAAACGCAGCACACAGAAAACTCAGAGAAAAACACCAGAAACAAAATTTAATAGAGTGTTTTGTACAATTTACAAGCTAAATTCTCCCATTTAAATTGGCTGAAAACTTAGATAGAAGCCTTTACAATTTCAATTAAATTAAACATGCATTATTAAATTCATATATATTGTACTATTTTCATAAAATTGTAGTTGATTCAAGAGTATGCCATGTTATTTCAACATGAATTTCTTTGAAAATATTTTTACATGACTTAATTGTCAATTTTTACCACGTTTGTGCTTTTTAAGCATACATTTTAGTTCTTTTAATAGTAAAGTAAATACTTCACTTCAAAGTAATATTACTTCAGAACGAACCAAAGAAAGAGAACTCGTCTTTTTGAAAGGTTTGAACTCCAATTAACTGTCAATTTTATTGGACGATTATTTCATATAGATAAATGTGTAATAGGTTTTCCTAAATAACTAAAACGGTAATTCGTATAATTGGGAAAGAGTCCCCAGCTCAAGTCGAAACTGTAGGCGCAAACCGCAAATACTACAATGGGATACATTCCGTTACTGCTGACTAAACTAAAGTGATAAAAACAGTATGGTATGGAAATAAAAATGAAAATTTGGTCGGAGGAAAGTATTCCCGATGAATGGAACCTTGGTATAGTGTGCCCCATCTACAAGAAAGGAGATGCTCTGAACTGTATAAGTCTCTTCAACGTGTCGCTTAAAACCGTTGCCTAAAACCGTTGTTCAACGCTCTGATTGGCCCATTTTGGGCTCGTCAAATCAACCGTCGCGTCGCCAGTCATCGATCATATGTTCACACTGTGACAGAAATTGGAAAAAACCCAGGAGCTTCAAATCGATGCCTCTGCTGCTATTACCTCTTTATCGATTTCAAAGTCGCATATGATAGAGTAAACAGAAAAGAATTATATATACAGATCCATGTCGCATCCCGGCATTCTTGCCAAACTCGTCCGCTTGTGCAGGATGACAATGGAGAAATCTCGCTGCAGGTAAGAACACCACTGAACCCTTTGATGTCGAGAAAGGTTTGAGACAAGGCGACGCGTTATACCGGAAAACTGTAGCTGATGGCTGATCTTAGTAGCTGCTTGTATATCAGCAGCTTCGTTGCTTTACTCAGTCCTGTTTTCGTCTTCAAGAGAGGATGGGCTCAGTGGAATGCATATTTCACCTTTGTTAGAACTGCCCTAGAGTGTGGGTTAAATCTTAGCAGCTCGTTGAAGTTGACTCCGAGGTATTTGGCGTTTTTCTTGGAATGAATCGTTGATCCATCCGGAAACTTCAGGGCAAGGTTTCTGCACGTTGCGTTGCCGCCGATCGACAGCGGATGTTATTGGTGACGGGCCTCCGGAAGCATACTAATTCCGATTTGGAAGTGTTAATTCGGATCGGATTCCCCATTTCTGGTAATACTCGTAGAGTCTGCTGGTGTGGGCTTCAACTCTTCTGGCTGCTATTACTACCGATATTGACGATGCATATGTGAGGGAGTCATCTGCAAAGAGAAGGTTCTCACAGTCGGTTGGCACAGGTTGGTCAGATGTCATCAGGCTGTAGAGGAAGGGTCCGAGCTTCGATCCCTGGACAACTCCAGTTGTCGATTTCCACAAGAATTCCCTGGAAGAAAGAAAATAAAATTTTTGTTAATGACTGAGTCAGAGTTTATGGATGAGGGTATCTATCCATACGCTCCAGAAAGCATCCAACTGTGGCTCGGTGGCTATTGAGCGCTGCGGTGTCGTCGGACTGGAACTTCAGTAGTGGATGCAGTGTGGAGTGTCCTTCACGGAATCCAAACTGCATGTCGGGGGACGAATTTCCATACAAGTTACATATTATTCAGTTATCGTATTTGTGGGAAGGAAGTGTGAATTATAAAAAAACAGAAAAACTCGTCAAAATTTTTTTTCAAATTAGAGTGAGAGAAAGAGTAAATATCTTTCTATGAGATAAAGGGAGAAATTCGAAACTTTCTCAAAAATTTCGTACTAGTATTGAGAGTTATAAGAAAATTGAGTGTGAGGTTTTTTTTTCCAAGGGTTTGATATTTTTTGAGAAAATCGCCTTAATTTCGAGTTCAGGGCCCAGTTAAAGCTATGATTGAAAACGAACATTTAAAATTTTTAATGTAAATTTTAAAGCACAAAGAGCAAAATCAGTGATTATTTTGATACTAATTGTAGCTAACGACTCAATTAATAGGTGTTTCTTGCAATAAGACATAAAATGACTTCAACGATTATTTCAATGATTGAACTGCCTTATCAATATTTATCACTGATCATTGAATCAGTAAGTGTCATTTCATGAGATAGATTGGGCCAGATATTTAAATGAACCTACTAATTAAGTCATAAGTTTTAGTTTGGAGTCAAAATAATGCTATATTTTGCTTTATAAACGTCTTAAAATAAATCATTAAAATGATCAATGATAGCTATGTTGCGACACTTAAATTTTGAGCCGTTTTGAAAGTCTATCGTAGTGTTTATTTGTATATCCTCTTTTATTATTGCCTTCCTCTAAGCTTTATTATTCATTTACTTAATACAGGCTTCCGTTTTTTAAGCCCAAAAACTAAATTGACATCTGTGTACTAAAACAACATTTGACTTAATACGACTAGATGCTCATCCAATGCAATTCAAAAACGCCATTAATACCCCATTTAAATAGCCATTTAATATTACATTCAAACGAATTCACATTAACATATGAATTAAAACCACACAACTCTTTTCCAATACGCCATTCTGTTATAATTTTTATGATTTTCATATGTAGACCTCCCTCCATACCTGGACCTGGAACATATTATACAAAACAAACAAAAGCCTAGATTGTTTCATTTGGTGAATCGACTGCTGAATTCAAATCTTAATCCCATAAATATAAAGCGTGACTAAATCTGTTACAAAGTCATAAAACACCAGGGGTTGAAATGTTATTACGGCTTTTTAAACGATTTAAATCCAGAGAACACAAGTCCGGCGTAATCTTTGCTAAGGATTGCATTTTATATATGCCAGCTATGGGTATGAAGTAGATATGAACTGAACATGTATTGTGGTGAGGCTTTAGTTCGGCCACACACATATTATTATCACTAACCCCCTGCTGTTTACTTAAACATAAAATGGGATTCAGTAGCGCGTTTTTAATCCCCGAACGCATTGACACCCCCAAAAAATATTTGTAAAGTATAAGCAAGTAAGCCACACTCACACATAAGGAAATTGTATTAGTTCAAAATAGTTACCCTTCCAGCTTATGAAATAAAACCCTTCAAGGAATTGTAAATTTTGTATAATAGCGTTTAGTCAAATTAAGATGACGAAAAACATGCAATTATGTATATTGGAATTACAAATTGACCGTAATCGCCTTTTTTAATTTGCATATTTATGCCCATCCTACGCATAGTAAAATTCGAATCCCATTTTGAAATGCGATAGTATAAAAAAATAAAATTTAATACAAACAGAAAGATTATATATTATATTGTATTAGCCGTGGCGTGATGGTTAGTGCGATGGACTGTCATGCCGGAGGTCTAAAGTTCGATCCCCAGCCTCGCCACCTATTTAATTAAAAGAAAAAACGGCTACTGCCTATTGCGAGGAATTGACAAATCCTCCAAGAGTATCTCCTGTCACAGAAAAGTGCCGGCAGTAATCTGTAGGTCCCCTCCATTCCTGCAAACACGCACTTAGGAATGGTGTGGAGTATGTGAAATGAAACAAATTGAGAACTTCCACCAAACGTCAAAAACTCTAGATGGGGGGAAAACAAACACACTATTAAAGGCGCGAACAGTATCGGTGTGTATTTATATTTGTTTGTATTGTTGTTTTCCCCCCATCTAGAGTTTCTTTTCGATTAAAGAACTGTCAAAATTAGAAAGAGAAAAGACAGAGTCAGATTCTGGAAAAGCCCAATACCCAAATGTCTAAAATGACATTTGACTGTTTTTTAGAAAGAGAAAAGTATATATTTAGAAAAATAACTCATGTGGACGGAAATTTACTTACATATTTTAAATTAGAACGCAAAAATGGCAGATTAAAAGTTTTTGTCGGCAAAAATTTTTGTTAAAAAAAAAACAACTCGTCTGTCAAAAATGAAAAATCAAGATGAAACAAACAAAAAAGACATATCCATCTGTACCATGAATGAAAGAATACAAGATTGCGCCATTTGTTATCTCATTGGTGACAAATGATATGTAAACAAATATGGCCGCCAGTTGTTCGGTTGTGTTTTTTCCTTTCGTGCGCGTTTAGTAGTTTAAGAAAACAAAGTTTTCGTTTAGAAATACGATTATAAATACCGAATTAATATTTTTCATTTGAAATAAAGGTTTTTTCATTTAAAATAAATCGCTAAAAAACAAATAAAGCGGTAATGTGTAAAGTATAATAGATAATTCAGAACTTGTGCACTTTTATTACACTACATTTCACTTTTAATTAATTCAAATTAGAACAATGAAATAAAAATTCAAGTTAAAAACTTTTCCCGGCAAAAATTACAACAACAAAGCGAAAAAAATGAAATGGCGTAATCTTGTATTCTTTCATTCATGCATCTGTACCTACTTTTCTTTTCCACCTTATTCAACATCACAACACACAAGTGTGCACAGCACATTCAGCGACACGACACACCACACGAGATATGTATGTGTGGTTCCGGCTTTACTTTGGGTAACTTTTAAGTTAAGAAGGCCTAAAATATAATAATGTATTAAACGAGAGGAGTTAAAAATAAAATGCCCGAGTGGGTTGCACGAACTTGCTCTTGTAGTAATTTGTTTTCAAATTTTTAAAGGTGTAACATAAGTATAGTACATATAATTAATAACTATACCTATATGTATTTATCCATTTACATAATTCATTGAAGAATCGAAATTTGAATATGGAAAAAAAAAACATGGAACAATTTTTTGAATAAATTCAGTACACTATAAAGATTGTGCACGTTTTTCTCAAAACATATTGATTACGAACAAAAGCGTCATAACATTTTTAATGTAAAGCTACAACTTTTCCCTCACATTCTTTTAAAAAAACTTATAGTTTTTGAGAAATCAAAAAAACTGAAATTCAACCCCTTTCAATCCCCGCAAAAATTTTAGCCCCGGTCCAAATGTAGGGTACTTTTTGGAAAATGCTTAGGATACCAAAATAAACATCTCTATCAAAATTCAGCTTTGTCGGAATTTTTTCGAAGTGAAAGTCTAAATTTCCTCGGCTATTGTTATCTCGGGTTCGATTAAAGGCACGAATCCAAAACATTCCCTTCCTATGCATACCGCAAGTACTTAAAAAGAAAAATGTAAATCTGAATGAAATTTTTTGAAAAAACTGCGATTTTCAAAAGAAATTTAACTTGTGCTCTTTTGTGCTGCCAAGTGCCGAACAGATAAAACAATTTACATATTTTTAGCTTTTAAAGCCAAAAGTTGATTTGGCAAAGCGTGATATGAGCACCGCCATTTTTGATTTTTAAAATTTGTTTGTTCTAAAAGCTGCAAACAGGTGATTTTTTTTATCTCTTAGGTTCATAGTACCTATCATTTTTTGAGCAAAAATCACTACATCTTTAAGTTTTTAGAAAAAACCGTAAAATTTGCGAATTTGCAAATTTTACTAACAACGCAGCACATAATACAGCACAACTTTTTTTGAAAATAAAAAATACCAAAGGCTTAGTACGATTTATTTTTTAAATATGGCAGCACAAGTTGGACACATTGCAACACAACCATTTTTTGACGAAAATCAAAAATGGCGGTGCTATGAGTCAAACACATATGTAAATTGTTCCCTTAAGTTTTCATTAGAGCTGAAATGAGGTAATTTAGAAAATTACAAAAAAAGTGTTCACATTTCAAATTTCCTAATTTTGTTTGACGATCCAGACTGTCAATCGTTTGTTTTTGTCGTTTTTTACATTGAATTCTGTCATTTTAAATAAGTTTCACATTGAATGGATTCCATTTAGGTGTGTTCATAAAAGTTTTAAGTAATTTCATACCGAATTTCGTGCAAATTTGGTTAAAATCACCTCATTTGGAAATTTGAATTTGTATGGGAATATGATGATTTTCGAATGAATTTGGAAATTTTCAACGAAATTACCTTATTTGCTTTAATGAAAACACAGTATTAAGTATAAGTTTGTAATTTTTTTTTTGTTTATGGCGGGCATGGGAATGGGTTCCTATTTTTCCACGTTTATTTTGTATTAATGTTATTTGTTTTTCTATTTGATTTTATCAGGATGAATGGTTCGCAACTAGCACTGGAAGACCAAGCGAATGAGATAAAAATAAAGCAAAAATAAAATGCTTAGGCTATGGGGTTTAAGGCTTAGCCGCATCGCATAGCAAAAGTTCATAAAAAAAATAAAAAAAAAAAAAGAAGAAACTTCATAAGACGAAGAATGTTTTTATTTCGGTTATTTACACTTCCAGTCCACTGGATAGATCGGCATTTTTTTTGTACTGCTGAGGATATTATTAAGACAAAAATATAAAAAAACATAAAAAAACAACTTTTTATTTTTTACAAAATTCCTGTTTATGCGATTTCCTTCTTAAGCCTAGTACGCAGATCGGGAAAAGACAATTTTTATCTCTACAATTCTAATCTCTGCAAAAACGTTAGAAAATCGCGCAAAATTAATGATATTTTTTTTTTTTTTTTTTGTAGAATTATCGATAAATAAAAGTTGATCGTGTTTATCGTGCGAAATTATTGACCTGTAAAAATTTGTCCCGCAAAATAATGCTTCGAACCTTATTTTTCCTGGCTAAATTAAGTGGAGACTTCACCCTAAAGCTGATACAAACGTCACAATTTTGCGCGTGAACTGCGTACTGCCTGGAAAAAAACTGAAGACAAAATTTGTCCTTGGTAGCGCAGTCGGCAGTCGGAACTTACTTACCCCAGGTAAGTTAGTTCTTTTTTAAATATAAAAAAAATTGTATAAATTTAAGAATAAAAAAGAAGCAGCTTAAACAAAACCCACCAAATGCACAAAAATGAATAAACGAAAAGGATTGTTCCTCAAATTGCGATTATAAGTTTGAAAATCATGAAGTTTTAAGTCTTAAATAACAAATGATCCTGCAATTTTCGACAAAATATTTTTTAATTTACAAAAACCTTTTTGGAAGAGAGAATTAAAAATATACAGTAGTTGTTGCAAATTTAAATAATGTGGTTATAATTCTACCCTCTCAAAGTCTTAAATCGTTTCCTGGTCATTGCAATTTACAAATAACTGATAGCAAATTTGAAAAAATTAGTTGCAATTTAAAAAAAATTAATTGAAATTATTTTTTTCTCTCGGGTTCTGGATTTTAACTTTTGGTTTGTAATTTAGTACTTCTAAATTGTAATGTCATATTTTTGCAATGTTTTTGTGATTACAAAAACTTAGTCGAGGGTACAAAACTGCACATAATTTTCGTGAATTACAGCAGTTTTTTCGTGATATGCGCTTGGAATTCTTTCCGTGTACATTATATTCTCATTTTTTTTTTTTGGAGTCAATTCGATATATGGTTCATAATTTATTGGCCACGTAAATATTCAGGTAATACCATGTACGGTTTATTATTTAGAGCTCATTCCATTACGGTCCAATTTAATTCTTGGTATAGGGCCATTAATAATAACGCTTGAGCGGCCCGTTATTACCTGTTTTCTGTCCACCAGAAAAATCCGCACTCGGCTTGTTTACAGCTCAACTCACCATTTATGATCAAAAATTTCTTCTTGTTTCCCATTAAATTAAAACAATATTTATTTTTTTCTTTTTATATATTATTTTCATATCATCGTTTTTCTTATTACAATTAAAAATGTACATACAAGCATTTTAAACATTATATTTATAATATAATAATAATAATCATGTTTATTTTGTTTTTTTTTTTCTGTTTTTAATAATAATAATAATTTAATATTTATCTTGCTTACTTTCATTATGTATCTTTATTTTGCACAATAATGATCCTTATCATTATTTAATATGTATAATCAATTTACTCGTGTGTATTTATACTTCATTCTTTTCTTAAATATATTTTTTTTTATATATATATATTTGTAAATTTTATAATTAAAATTAGTGTTTTTTTTGGGTTTCATTTATTTAAATATATATAATGTTACCTTATGATTAAATCATTCCTAAAATCTCATTCACAAAATACGCACATCATTTTTTTTTTCATCGTTCCGCACTCACATTTCCGTATACATCTTAACATCACAAATTAATATTTATACTTAACTTTTAGAAAAAAAAAATTACGAATCAATCTAAAAATAAAAAAAAAATGATAAATTTGAAAGAAAATTCTTCTAAGAGGCAAAGAGGCCCATTTCTTATTTTTAAATCTAGAAATGAGTTATAAAATAAAATTAGTGTTCCATTCATGTTTTTGTTTTTTTTATTTAATTTAAGGAAAGAAGAACTGTTTTATGCTCTGGATAAACCCTTTCATTGGTCTTCTTATCGTTTTATCGTATACATGATTAAGGCGATCAATGAATGATTTCATTTGTTTTTAAATTTAATTTTAAAATTACAAAATTTTACAATACATATTACTTTTTTTTAATAACTTTATACCGAAAAAGTATGTTTTTGGGTTTTAATTTTTTTTTTTTACGAGAATTTCTATAAAGATTTATGGAAAAGATTATTTTTTGTTTTTTGAAAATAAATAAAGTATACACGTGTGTTGATTTTTTTTAAATAGTTTAAAAAAACTAATGAAATATATATTATTTTATAAATATTCGTATACATTTTATGATTGTTTCGTGATATTAAATTGATTTTAAATTTTTACACATTTTTTTTTATAGAAAAGAATTATATTTTTAATACATACACCTTTTATTTTAATTTTTTTTCTTTACCATTGCTATATTGTCCCTTTTCTTAAATAAATCTCCTAACCATTCACAATCCATTTTTATTTTACAAAACCTGTCATCAACCTATGAGACCCTGTTTGAAAGCAATAATTTGTGTCTATTATTATTTTTGGAAAAAAATAAAATCAACGAAAAAAACATGTGTTTTGAATAAAATATTTTAAAATTGTAGTTTTAGTATATGCACATTTACTAAGGCTTATTCCAAAAATCGGAAAAAGTAGACGAATATTATGCTTTCTCCAAGGAAAATTGCTTGAATATAAAAAGCAAGATCTATAGTTTGTATTTACATTTCATTTGCGTTGAATAAAATTACAAAATGTAAGCTTTAAAAATATTCGTTTAGCTGAAAATATAAATTTTAATATGAAGTATTTTTTTTCTTATTTTTTTTTTTGTCTTATTTACAGTTGTCGTAAAGAGAAAACTTTTTTTTTTTTGTTTTGTTAAAATTTTAATTCGAATAGCTAAATATAGGTACTTGATCATAGTTTTTTTTAATTACGTATATCGTTTGTCATTTCTAATTGAAAAAAAGATCAGTTCAGAGAGAAATCATGTTTTGGCAAAATCGTGAGCAATGAAAAGAAAAAAAATCGAGTAGATAGAATTGAAAGCAAATTAATACGTTTATTAAAAATATTGATATATAAAAAAAAATCTCTTGAAGCAGTGTTAAGTGTTGATATCGTGGTTAAGAGTTTAAAATATATATGGGGCAATTTTTATGCGATTAAAAGTTCTGAAAAAAAGCTAAAAAAAATTAGGAAATAGAGCACTTAAACATTTTATTTATAATCATGCGCCCAATTCCGCATAGCTTGAGTGTTTACGAAAATCCGATCAATTATTTTGCATGCAAATAAAATAATTTAGAAAAATGTAAGTAAATATTGGGGCACAATCATTCGTCATGAATTTCATTATAGAATTTTATTTTTTCCACACTTATGCCGAAAGCTAGACGACTAGATGGATTGCAATAACCTCAAATATATGTCCATGCTTTAGACGTCACGTAATTCCATAAATTGAAATCTATACATGAGGGTACTATTAATATGGCCCTCCTTCAGTCGGCATACTTATAGGTCCCTTAATTTTTTCAGTGACGATCAGCTTATATTAATTAGCATTTCTTTTTGTCAACTCTATTTTGCTTGCGATATGATGCAGATATTAATGGCAAGTAATGGATTTGTAATAAAATCGAATTCGAGATTTTTATCAAACTTGACATGACGATGATAAGAATGACGACAAAAATAGGGCTTCACAGTTGTATCCGTCTGTCTGTTCGGCATGCTTCAGCCTAAACGAAAAGGGATAAGACAATTTTCTTTAAACTTGGCACCTAGCTTGCTAAGGACATTCTCCGATGCATTTAAATTTTTTTAGAAGCAGACATCAGAAATAACGATACCTGCCAATGCTATACAATTTTTACTCAAATTTGGCTCTACAGATTTTTATGAAGACAATTCAGTTAGATATTTTAAATCATGACAACATTTTAATTTTAAAAAATCCAGAAAATGGCACTACTCTTATAATTCGAAGCTTTTAAATACATTTTCTTTTACTTTTAGTGTTTTTTGAAGAGCAGAGCTCTTTCTCTGTGGAAATTGGTCGAATAGGGATGAAACAAAAAGCATTTTTGTATTGAAACATTTTAAAAAATGAGCCAAAAGTTTATTTTATTTTTTTAATTTATTTTACATTTTGTATTAATTCGATAACTTGTGTAATTAGCTTTAAAATCGTAATTTTTCGTTGCTATATATTTTATTTTTTCAAAAGTATATCTGGCTTGAATTGAAATAAGAGACTTTTGACCAATATCTCAGCAACGAATGCCGATGCGGAAAAAATAAGGCAAGGTTTGAAAACTGGAATTAATTTTCTACAAGATCTTTTAAAAATTAGAAGAGGTAAAGATTTTTAAAGACTTTTATTAAATTTTTTATAGCTTTAAGAATATTGATTGCAAGACTTAATTTAGTAAGGCCTAATTTTTTAGTGCGAGATTAAAGTTTAACCTGAGTTAACTCACAAAATATGTTGGGCTAACTTCCGATTTACTGACCAGATGCTTTTATCTTCCGAGTTTTAGTTCGATTCGAATAATTATTTTGTTGAAAAGCTCTTTCTTAGTTTAACTTTTAACTAACTCGCCACTGAAAAACTGGGCCTGGAGACATTTTAAAAAGCATTGAGATATTATTATTAAAACGGAAAAGAAAAGAATAATTTTTGTCAACTTTGTTCACTGTTTTGCGTTAGTAACAATACTGATAAGATTTTAAAGAAAAAAAAAAAACAATTTTTCAAAAAAAAATTTACAATTAAAGCTTTAAAATAAAAAAAAAAAAAAAACAGAGGCTGGGTTTGACCCACACCGATAACTTCCCATTGGTTCCCCTTGAAACTCGACACCCGATGTTATTTTTTATAAGAAAATTACCAATTGAAAATCTCCGAAAAATTTATCAGTGCAATCAAGTGAAGGCTGTTTGATCAAAATATATGCGACACGAAAAATTTCAACAATTATTACCAGTTTATTTTGCATTTTTTTGGCCTAGAAAAAAACCTGTTGATTAATTTGTTTTACAAACCTTATCAATAACAAATTATGGTATTGTGTGTAGACTAAAATTATCCCGGAGTTGATGTCATTGGTTGTTCTCGAGATATTCGAGCCATAAACCATTTTTTAACTATTTTTAGCAGTTTTTTTGCAATTTTTTTGGCGTATAAAAAAAACTGTTTATTGATTTTTTTTAAGTATTACCAATTTCACTACGTCATTATGCATAGAATGAAACCAGGCCAAAGTCGATAGCAATATTTGTTCTTCTAGAGATATTCGAGAAACAAGCCATTTTTCAACTTTTTTTTTTAAATTACTGTAATAAAAAAACCGATAATTGAATTCTTCTGAAAGTCCTTTCTGCACGTTATGAACTTATTATCTGTAATATAAAATTTATTTGAAGTCGATATCTCTATGCGTTCTCGAGATATCGTGAACGAAAAAAAGTTTCCGAACGTACGAACGTACGTACACAGACATCTATCTAAAAACAATGTAATCCGACTCCAGAGACCTCGAAACGTCGAGAAATGTCAAAATTTTCAATTTCAAAAATCGGACCGATTACAATAACTTCCAATGGGAAATTAAAATTTATTCAATTTTTTCTTTAAATTTTGTTTCGAAATTTTTTTTTTTTCAACCCTTATCAGAAAAAAAGTCAAGTTTTTTTGTTCCCTAAATTTATCGAAGTATTGTAGTAAGGTATATCAAAATATTCTGTTGATAAAAAATAATGTTTTTTTTGGAAACACAATATGTACATACATCATCAAAAAATATATAAAAAAGCGAAAATTCGCGATTACATATGTATGTTTATTTCTGACAGTGTTGCGTTCAGAAAACTTGTATTATTTATTGGACCAATATTATAAACAATTTAGTAAAATCAGAATTACCTACCAGTTTTGAAGCAAAGTCTCCCTATGAGACGACAAATTTACTGCACTATTTACTTTCCAAATCGTTAATCTTCATACGCCGCCGCCCGCCGGGTGTGGGCCTAGACCGTATTATATGAACGTACATATTATATAAATTCCTATCGACGGAACTGTTACTGTTTTAGAAGGTAATATCAATCGCGTTTAAGTGAAATCTCGGCCCTATCTACAGCACTTAAAATCCTTTGAGCGTTATTGCTGCAAAAATACAAGTACCTTAGCATGATTCATATCTTTAAACAGGACTTTACTTTAAATTGTTCATCATAGACAAGGAATAATATAACCTGAAAGTTCTCGAAGAAGCTTCACTTTGAACTTGTGAAATAGCAAATGTATGTCATTCTGCCAAAGAGGACATTTAAGAATATTCGATTTTAAGAATATGATCTTATTGAATTTCCGATCAATAGAACTCAATTGCTATGAGCCTCTGTTTCCTTTCAATATCGTCATGATTCGAAATCCACCACTAGCTCCAATCACAACACAAGCTCCTATAGCATATATGTATGAATAAGGGGCTTATGCCCACTTATAGCACACTTTAAGCACCTCAATCGACCTCACATCAATGCGCAGTTTAGATAAACGAGTTCATGAATATGTCTAGCAATTTATAGGTTATTCTCAATGTTAAATCACTCATCTAAAGTTTCTTTAATAAGGTGGTCTATAGACAAATTAAGACCATGAGAGCTAAAGTGGCCTTATTAATGTTTTATATTTATTTTTAAAAATTCCAAAAAACTAATATTATTTATTACAATTAAACCTGATTTTATTCTGAAACAGTTACGGCCATATTATTCACTCAATACATCTAGATTAAAACTTAAATCTGGATGTAAATCATACAAATTTAATGTAAATTCATCTGGTTTTAAATTTAAATCTGAATGTATCGAGTGAATAATATGGCGGTTATATGCTTCACAAAACGATTTATATTACTTTTTCAAAAAGGACAGATTTTTAGTATAATAAATAAAAGCCTTCGTCTTCAAAAAAATAAAAAGTGCTGAAATTATTTAGGCCCCTCTGCTTGTCATGGCCTAAATTGACTTTGCCTGTCTTCAAAGGTAGAAAATATAAATATTATCACAGTTTAAAGAGAAACAGACCATGAAACAAATTCAAGCCGAAAAATTTAACTTTTCTCTGGAATCTATAATACTTACTCAAATGTCATTTCAATGGAAATTAAAATTTCATAACCAAGCAAATTATAATTTTTCATCAAAAAAATATCCAAAAAAATCGAAACAAAGAAGCCATCAAGAAGAAAAACCAAAGACAAAAAAAAATAACAAAAACACATCAAATCATATTTTCTCATATAATTCTTCTTTTAATTCTCATTATTAATTCTGTAATAATAATAATAATATAATATAATAATAATAACTAAAAATAATGCGAATAATACTAAAAACAAAGAAAACAAAAAAAAAATAATCTTTTACAACTTACAACCTGAAAATTAAAATTAAAAATATTACAAAAAAGCCTAAGTTAAAAAATAAGAATTTATTTTTTTTTGTTCTATTGGTATATATGTATATTTATATTTAGAGTATAATTATGAACAAAAGTTTAAATCAAATATCAGAAACAAAAAAAAAAAAAACGATCTTAATTTATTTTTAAGAAAAATAATAAAATAAATTCACTGTTTCTAAGCCAAAGATATAATTTCTTTTTTTTTTTTTAATTTTTTTCTATACAAGGTGGCTTCAACAAAAACGAAGCATTCCAGAAATTCTACAAAATCAGAGTGTGTGCAAGTAAAAAGAAAAAAATAAAAAAAAAATAAATTTGATGGCACAACAGCTCATGAAGAACTAGGGCCTAGTGACTTACAACTCTCAACCATTCCTGTGTGCGTGTCTGCAGGAATGGAGGGGACCTACAGTTTATTGCCGAATCCGAACGGCTAACGAGCGGCACTTTTCTGTGACAGGAGATACTCTTGGAGGATTTGTCAATTCCTCGCAAGAGGCAGTAGCCGTTTTTTCTTTTTAAATAAATAGGTGGCGAGGCTTGGGATCGAACCTTAGACCTCCGGCATGACAGTCCATCGCACTAACCATCACGCCACGGCTACTACAAGTAAAAAGAAAGTCATCAATAAATATAAAAATAAAATAAATTGGTGGTCTATTTTTTCTCACACATTCTCTTTAAAATTTAATGAAAGTTTAAATTAAAATTTTGAAGAAGAAGAAAAATAATAATTTAACATGATTTTCACTTCTATTCAGTTTTTTTTTCTTTTTTTTAATTTTTTTTTTTAAATATTTTACAGTTAGTTACTATTTCGAAAGTAAGTATACTTAGTTGCTCGATTCTTTTCTCTTTTATTTAGTGTTTAATTTGTTTGTTTTTTTATTTACGATTTAATTTATGCAATTTTTTAAAGTTAGTGATTTTTCTTTGTTTCAATTTTTATACATACGATTTTTCCTATATAAAGTTGTGTTTGTTTTTATTTTTTTTTTAAAGACTTTTTGCTAAATTCATTTACTGATTTGATGTTGTGGGTGAGTTGTTTTTTTCATGAACTGGTGTTTTTTATTAAATATAATATTTAAATGTTTCTTTTTGGATTTATTCATTTATACATAAAAATATAGTTTAAAATATATTCAAACTATAGTTCTTTTAGTTTATTTTTTGTTTTAACTTTGTTTTTGTTGTCGATCATACTCCATCTTTCTATTCACTAACATTATGCATAATTTAAAATATAGGACTTACTTAGCTAGCATTTAAACTAATTGATTTTTTTTATGATTTATTTATTTTATAATTATAAGTAAAATTAATATTATATAAGTATACACAAAAATTACACGTTCTCTTAATTTCTTCACTTTTCAGTTTAGTTTTTTTTTTTTTTTATTGAATTTTTCTATTGTATATTTTTTTTTTGTTAATAATATCATTTTTTTAATGAAGAAATTTATTTATATGATATTGCCACTTTTTAAGTTTTTTTTTTTTTTTTTTGTATTGTATAAAATTTATAACTATAAAGTTTTTTTTTTACATTGTTTACTTCGCAAACTATTGCTGTTTGTTTATATTATTTTTGTCTGTGTGTCCTGTTAAAGGAGATCGATTCAATTCATTTGCTTTATACATTTCTGTTATTTTTTTGCTATTTTTTTTTAACTAAAAGTAAATTTATTTTTTTATATGTATTTTTTATCCTGTATTCCGTTTGTAAAGCCGTAAAATCGATTTTTTTTAAATATTTTGTTTAAACATAAAAAATAAACAATTCAACAAATTTTAATTTTAAATTATAATCATTTGTACAAGAGTGTTTTTTTTTTTTATGGGAGATGATAATGAATTCTATCATGTTTTTTTTTTTTGTTTTTTTTTTTTTAATTATTTTAATTTTAAATTTAACACTAAATTTAGTAATCACAAAATTGTTTATGTGTTAAAGTAGAGGATAAAACTATATTTATAAAAGAAAACAATTTTTTTTCAAAAGGGAGTGTTTACACTCGGCAAATATTTTTTTTTTTAACAAAAATTATAAATTTATTTTTATATTTTATCGGGAGGTTGCGCCAAAAACATAAATTTAAAATATTTTTTTATTAAGGTAAACACTTTTTGGTTAAGCACGGATACTATATTATTTTCTCCAATGCATATTTTTTTTTAAGTATAATAATATGAATACATCTGAAATAATTTAAATGTAGATGTAGAAGTTTATAGCCAGAATTTTTTGATCACTAAGTGATAACTGAAAAGAGAAAATCAAAATATATAAATTAATTGATTTATTATAGCATTAGTTTATTTAGTAAAAATTTTTATCTTGGTCAGCTCTTTTTACTTATTTTTTTTAGTTTTATTTAAATAATTATGCAAAGTTAAACCATTGATTTCCAAGATGGTTGAATTTGTATTTTTACCTAGAATGGGATATGCCATGTTATGATTTTGTTTAATTTTTCAACGCTTATGCACTTCACACTATCAGACGCGCACTCGCGTTGCTTCACAAAGCTTATAAAATAATTTGTGTAACTAAATCAAAACAGTGCTCAATAGGGCTAAATCCAATTTTTACCATATTACTGAACATTTTTTTCTAAATGCCTACGTTCTGAGAAGTAGTAGCCGTGGCGTGATGGTTAGTGCGATGGACTGTCATGCCAGAGGTCTAAGGTTCGATCCCAAGCCTCGCCATCTATTTATTTAAAAGAAAAACGGCTACTGCCTCTTAGCATCTCTTTTTCTCATAGTAATGATGCAATTGTAATTATTCGTTCCTTTTTTTTTTTACCCCACGCCTGCACAAGCAATTGCTATTTCTTACCTAATTTCATAACTAATTTTAAAAATTTGTATTTCTGCCTTCAGTGGGAAAATTATTTTATGAAATCTCATTTGCAATCAACCTGCTAAAGAGACACCAGCTTGATGTCTACGCTTCAATTTGATGATTTAATATAGAGACGAACAAAATACACCACCTAAAATTTCGAGTCAACTCCTCAACCCACCATGTAAAGGTAAAAAGCAGCACGTGTGTCAGTCAAACTGGAAGTAGACGTCAAATTATTTCTACATTAATTTTTTTCAGAGATCATAAGAGAAGAAAAAAATCAATTTAATGAATTATGAGTGAAGGAGCGGTCAATTGAATGGATAGAGATTCGGAAGCAAAGAAATAAAAGAAAATGCATAAACACTGGAACAATTATGAAATGGAACATAGCAGCAACCCAGTCATCGCGATTGAATGGAATTCTCAGATGCAAAAATACTTACAAAAAGTTGATAAATTTATAATTTGTACATAAACTTATTTCTCTGCTTATAAAGTATATACCTAGTCTAGAAAAGATTCAGGGCATACAATTTGCATAAAACTATTGACTTGATACAAAAATCTCATTTTTCTAAAATGTCAAGCAGGTTTAATACCATATTTGAATACGTTGCGTAACCTCGACAAAATAGTGTACGATTTTTTTTTTTTAAAGTTAATAATCTAATTCAACAAATAATTTATTTACAAACAAAAAATATCTTATCACATTTTTAAAAGAATAAGGAAAATTATAAAACTTTTGTCAAGTAAATCGGTTGAATACTTTCTGAGATTACCGCGGACAAACTTAATAGATCTACTTTTACAGTAAAGTTAGTGTTTGAGTATGTTCTTTTTTTCTTTTAAATTTCGACTTTAAAACATAAATTGAAGTTTTTCTTGCCTTGCATACAAATTAAATTCAGAGCCTTTCTGCAAATTCATATAGCTTGCGTGGTTGCTGAGAAAATTGCGCAAGATTATGGGAACGCAGATGAAGATTATAGCATAAAAAACTTCGAATTTACAGCCGCATAGAAAATTCCTAGTTTGTACAATTAACTGGTGAAAAGGAACTGGCAACTGGATTCACCTCTGTGGACTTATAGACTATTCAAAAAGGACCTGATTTAAAAAAAATTATTAAAGAGCCAATAAACTGAGAACCATCTACTTCTATGGCCTTACTTTTCTCAAAACCGCAAAGTGTCATAAATTAATGCCACATTAGCAATAAACCATCTTTAAGTTCCTTAAACTTAAACTAAATACTTTCTTATATTTTTTTTGGAAACTCTGGGTCGAAAATTTCTTACTTTTTCTTCTTCTTTGAAAAAGTATTTAAATTGTGTTCTTTTTCTTAATCTTCCTTTAATATAAAATTCGTATAAACCATTCAAGTCATTCTTGAACCGTTAAATAACCGTTCTGTATGCTTGAGTTTTGCTCAAATGAATAAAATAACACGCAGATAAAATATTTTTGCAATTAAATGTTATTTTTTTTTTTTCTAAATGTAACACTCGTCTCATAAATTTTGAATAAGAAAATGTGTAAAATCCAAACAAAAGACCATTAACACTTTTCAAATCTAATTCAAAACACTACGCAATGCCACCTTCACGCTCCGTTACAGAAGTTTTTACATGGAAAAATTAATGCAATTTAATTAAGCAAAACAACTTTGTATAATATGAAGAAAATTAGAAATTCAAAAGAGCTGAGCCAAGAACTTGAAAATAATAAATTCCCTTATTAGTTATTTGATTTTATTTTTGTAAAATTTACACTTACCTCTAGTTTGTCTTCAATCCGTACATTTTAACCAAATCAAATGCGAAAATAAGTTAGCATCGAAGAATTAAAACAAAAAAACTATTAAATTATAAAAAAAAATTTACGTATATCAGGTATGCGACTTTAAGCAGACAATTATTTATTTTTCTTTTGTGTTTTGTTGTATGACTTGTTTTTCCAAAGAAAATATAAAAAAAATAAATTCACTGAGGCTTTAAGTGCGATCCGGCCCATAGGAAGGTTTGATCCAAAATGGTTGTTTTTTTTGTTAAATTCATTCTTCTTTTTATTTTATTTTGTTGCGGTGATGGTGTGATTTTTTATTTTAAAAATATTGAGTTTTCTTGTTCTTGGTTTTGTCTGAATTTGCATTTCCTAAGGTCCTTAAGTTTTAAATGGTGTCTCTCTCATTATATGTATGTGTGTGTGTGTGTCTCTCTCTCAAACTAATTATTATGGAGAAAGGGAGGATGGAGGCGATTACAAATGTTGTCCATAATATTCGGCAGGTGGATAATGAGGATAACCTTGATGGAAGCCAGGATCACCGGGCGGACGATGCATCATATGTGCTTGACTGTCCATCATGTAACCCATTGCATCGTGTCCATAGCCGGATGGGCCAGCATGCGGGGTATAGACTGAAATTAAAAAAAAAAAAAAATAAGAAATGAGAAATATTATTAAAAAAATTATTGATTAATCAAATCGAATTAAAAAAAATCTTCAAAAATTATGAGAGTCAGCAGAGAATTAAAAATGCATTAAAAACAAAAAGAGATTGGAAACCTGCAGTAGTGCCGGCAAGAAGTGTGGAGAGTTAGTTTGGCGATTGTCCGGGGAATTTCCGAAATGTGTCTTACTTTCTTGGAAAATCGTTTTCTTCCAACTAACAACGTTTTTAAGGAAAAACGAAGACACTTTTTTGTCTTTTAATAAATTGAAATTAAGACTTCCAAGTTGTTTTTACCAAGTCTCAGTAACGTTTCGACATGAGTAGTCATTACCATCAACTAAAGAAATTTCCAAGAAATATCCCTCCCTGTATTTATTTACTTCTTTCATTCATTGTTTTGCAAATGTGTGACATAAAAATGTAATTATAGCTTCTCTAGTACCGTAATTATTTCACCTATTTAAGAAGATCATCTCACCATAACAAACTGCCACATAGAACAATTATCATTATCATTGTCATTAACATCCGTTTCTCAAGCCTCATCAGCATCATCATCAAACACGCACAAAGGATATTTGTATGTAATATACAGAAGATATGGGTAATTTCAAACGAGACTTCCGGTACTTAGAAATCGGACTTTAAGGGTACGCTTCTTAAACTTGAGAATCAATTGTCACGACAGACGGTCGTAAAAACTTCGAACACGCGCTAAAACTGTGCGTTTATATTATGAGTAAAATATACAAAAAAAAAACAAAAAAAAAAACAAGAGGATTTAAGAGAGTCCACACATGAAAAAGGATATTTAAGGACATATTTAATGGGTAGGTGGTGGCTACACATAATTGACTCTTAAAGGATGTATTTAATGGTGTGGAAGTTTGTTATATACTTAAATAGGAAAACAAAAAATAAAGTTTTCTTATTTTCTCAGCATTTTTTTTTTGTTTTGTTTTTGGGGCAAAAAAAAATCATTCAGAAATGGTCCTGAAATTAATGGGCTATATGGGAGTGTTTATATTATTTCGATTAGCCCCAAGGGAATGTTATAGACACAAAAAATATATCTCAATAACTTTTCACATATAAACTCAGTCCAAATTGTTAAATTTGATTACTTTTCATATAAGAGGGAACTGATGGTGGAGTTAGGAGGTATAGTGATCTTAAAAAAGTTTTTCTTCTTAAGAGAATGGGACTTGGAGTACCTACTATTACAGCAAAGTTTCTTAAAATTAGTTTTTTTCATGTTTAAAATAAAGAAAACTGAGAATTATATTTTTTGAGCTATAACTATAATTTAGTGTTTAATCTGAAATAAAAAAGTTCCAAATTTTAAGTTAACCTTTTTCTTTATATACATCACGTTTTTTCTCCCCGAATAATAGAAATTTAAACTAACCAAATTCATTAAAAAAAAGGGATTTATGTTTAAGACTTTTGACGTAACTATTTTAATATTGGTCTTAACAAAATTTGGTTTCTGCAAGATAGAGATACTTACTACAGAAAAACCCCGAAACCGCGGAATTATTAGGAGAACAATTAAGTAAACAAGTTAAAGTCTTGATAGATGAATCAAGTTTTGAAAAAAAAAAAAAAAATAATAATAACACATTTTAGAACAGACATAAAATATTCCAGATACGCCCTAGTGAACAAATTTATATCTATAGGCAAAAAACTCAAAATGTTAAATAAATTTCCCAAATTTTTCCAATTCTTTAAATAATACTGTACACCTGACAATTTACACTGCTGCGCTGCGTTGTGCGCTCGTTGTTTTGCAATTTGTGTAATGCGATAAATACGTGGAGGTTACGCCTGAGCGTAGGGAAATGTGGTGAGTTGCATCTAAACACAAGTCCGAATCTAGCGTAGTTCGAGTATATGACAGAGAACTTCGTTGACCACATATAAGAGTAATTTGTAGTGCAGAAAGTGACAATGTCATTACCGCTTATATCTTTTTAAGCTAACAACAACAATGTTGCTCAGTATCGAAGGATTTTGGAATATTTTTTAAACCAAAAGCATGTAGTCATTGAATATCTACGAGCACTACATTGGTCACATAACCTTTGCTTGCTTCAATTGGCTACCATCTTTTCTTTAGACTTTTTGAAAAAATTTAGCACTCGGGTTTATTCATATAAAAGTCCAATTAAAAGTAAAAAAAAACGTTGACTTCACGTCCATTAAACACTTTTGTGGTAAGTCTTCAAAATTACTAATTTTTTCTCTATTTTTCGAACATATCTTAGTCACTCTATTAATTTTTTTTTTAAATAAGGCTAAATAATTTATTAAAAAAAAAATTGCGTATACGCCCGAGTGAACTTAATTTGAAAACTTTCTTTAGGAAGATTTACAAAAAGTATTTACAATAACGTTTTTTTCATGCTTAACCATAACTTACTCTATGACGTAAGGCAAACTCTTGAGTGACTAAGGCCCATTTGCTGATACGAAACTAAAATATTTATATTCAACTTAAACGCTTATGTTTCACTTTTTCCTCAGCGTAAACTGTCACATAAGCTCTTATGTTGAACTTATATATTTAAGTTTTATTCCAGAAAATGGCCCTAAGTAACCTTGCTGAACTGACATTCATGATAATCTGAAGACCATAACTGAGCAAATTATTGTAACTATATATTCTCCGAAATGAAATCGTTCAAAAATTTATAATATTCGATGAAAATTAGACAACAAAAGATCAAACTTCAAAAGAATTCCGAAAGAGCTGAATTTGTATAGAGTTGGATGTCTTAAGAATTTCTCTAAAAAACCTATTAATACAAGGTCCTAAGAAGTTTTTAATGGGATAAAGAGGTTGAAATTAAAAAAAAAAAAAAGAATTAGTTTTTTCGTGAATACATCGAAAATTTTCAGAGATTTTGAAAAGAGTATTAAGGTAAAAAAACGTTCTGGCACTTTTTTTCTAGGAGCACAGCTTTTGAGAAAAATATGTTCAAACGGCACAACATCAATTATTTGTTTTAATCTCTTTTTGCACATCATTGCGATGCAAAAAGATAAAGGACTTTCCCAAGTTTTTCTCAAAATCTATTCCATTTATGAGAAAAAGTGTTGTAACCTTTTTTGATGAAAAATGTTTTCAGCATAAATTTTTTCAAACGATTTTTTCTAAAAAAAAAAAAAACATATATTTTTTGAACAATTTACACAAAATAATTTTGGTCTCTTTTTAATCAACAAAATCAAATAATGGGTGCTTCTTAGAAAATACTTTAATATACAAAAATTCAGCCTTGTGTGAATTTCTTCCAATTGGGCTTAAAAGGTGGGCTTAAAAAGTGTTATTTTACAGTAAAATAACAAATAAAACTACTTCAAATAGGAAGCCTGTTTTTGCACCATCCGACCCGTATTAATGTCATTTTGGAGTAGATATAAAAAAACACATCAGACTAAAATGCTATAGGAATCAATTTGTAGCACGTATACCACCTCAGGTTGGGATGAATGTGAACCATTAGGGGAATTTTAAAATGTAAGCTTATTATAGGCATTTTTTTATTCACCCCTTATTCACTTAAAAAAAAAAAAAACATTATCTTACCTGCTCTATTCGATTGGTCAATCATCGGTTGCACGATTCTTCGTCTCGCATTAATAAACCTGAAATGTAAGAAGAAAGTATAACTTAGTAGGTTTCCAATATGTAGTAGGCACATGTATGTATTCAAAACTATAATAAGATTAAAATTATAACTAAACGTGCCCTACTCCCTTTATCCCATAACCAAAATCAAGCCATTGTCCTTGATAAGTCCATCATACTTATACATAAAGCAACCCTTTCAGTAGAAATTTAGGCCACCAGACACTTTGGCTGGCTTCTTTTCAGCATGGTTTAATGATTTTATATTTTTTAATTCTGGCTAATATACTAGAATAAAAGAAAATGAATATCTCCTTTTTTCTAGGGGGTAGATTTCAATTTTACAATAAAAAAAAATATTTTATAAAAAATATAAAAGAGTCTAGTCATTTTTTGTATTCATTTTTAAAATAGAGGCCTATTCTCCACATATGATTTTTTTTTTCTGAATCGGGCCAAAGCATGATAAAGAATTTTTTTTTGTATTATTTTGTTGTTTGTATTCTTATTCCACATAAGGCTAGACGGGATTATTATTATCCCAAATCCCATTCCCGTCATCATCATTGCCGCCATCAAGAAATAAATGAATAAAAAAAAAAGCGGAATACTCGACTTACAAAAGCATTTTTTTTAATATATTTCCTGCATTTTTAGGCCAGCAGACTCCCTAAGGGCATCATATCTCCACACACAGAGCAAAAGAGGACGACTTGGATATCGTTTTTGTTTTTTTTTTTTTGTTCCACTATATGCTCCTCAAAAGATGACTGAGATGAGTCTCCCCATTTTTTTTTTCTGTTCCCATAGTTGTTCTTCTCTGACTCTCTGATGATGCACATTATGTCATTGGTTTTTCCATCGGACCCAAACGACCGCGCGGCCGAAGCAATAATAACACAAACAAAAAAATATAAACCGAAAATCAGAAAAAATTGTTAACAAGTGTATCAATGCGGTATCCTTTTAACTGACTCTGAACAAATATTTCTTCTTACTTAGGTCGATAAATTATTTATTAAAAAAAATAATAAATAAATATAAATTATTTTGAAGTTGCGTAAAAAGTGTATATTTTTGAAATCAATCCATCTATAGGTTAGCTTCAACAGAGGGAGGACATACAATATTTTTTTGTTGCTATATTCTCAATTATTATTCTTTGTTACGAAGCTTTACGAGTTTTTCTTGCAAAAAAAAAAATATGTATCATCAAACGACAAAAAAGGATTTAAAATGGCATCCTTAGAAGCAAACAAAAAATTTAGTTTGCCAAATGTGATTTTTCTTATTTTTTTATTTTTTGTCAATATCAGCATCCCAAATTTTATAGTTGGCAACGAAATTATTGAGAGCAATGGCACTGATTGGTTTTTGATGATATTTTATGCATTTTCTAGCCAAAGATGGAAATAATATTTGTTTGGTATAAATGTTGTATATGTATAGAGAAGTATAGAAGTGCACCAAAAGCTCTGCCATCACCATAGTCGATATCTGCAACGCCCCATTTATATGCGATGGTAGACAAATATCCAGATTGTTTCCTTGCCAAAATGAAATATTTAGGTAGGTAGTTGGTACCTATATAATAGTAGTAGAAGATATGAAATGAAGGTTTACCTAATGACACTTTTAAAAATAGTCGATAGAGTGATTTGGCAATTTGCTGAAAAGATTAATATTCTGATGCATAGAAAATGCAACCGACCGATTGACGCCAACCGACAATGGACATATCGGTTTGAAATTTCGGTTGATAATTTAATGCTCTTTTCCTTCATGAAATGTACACCCTTTTTCTCATGCAACTAAAGCGTCCCTTTTTATAAAAGATATCGGTCCGGCTGTATGATGCAGAAATAATGGACTTCGTCCATAAGGAGGTTTTTGGTCCTATCTACATATATGTATACATAAAAGGAATTAGAGGAGGTGATTTAACTTAACCTTACTCCAAATTGTAGATATGGGCTGCACTTCCTGTAACATTTAACTAGCCAAAGAGTACTGGTCCAATGAGTAGAATTGCTGAGTAATGTAGAGCAGATACACAACAATATTTTGACTCAGTAAATCTCTTAGCTCAACTTCTTGCAAGACAATGGCATATTAAGGGACTGAACTGATTGGAGAGGCTTGCTTGAGAATGTAGGAAAGTGATTTTCCGTTTGTTCGAAAAAAAATCATATAAAAAAAAATAAAAAATCACGGCCTACTAGAGAAAATATAAGTTTGATCGATATATCAAAATTTTTGTTCTAGCTTTTGAAAAGTGCACAATTTGCCAGAAAATTTATCGAATGCATTTTTTGAGCTAAGTTCTTTGGAAAAATAATATTTAATAAACTCAAAAATTCAGTTTTTTGGCATTTAATTAACCAGAGGTCAGGGGTCGAAGCTCGGCTTATTCCACCGATTTTTATTTTTCAGTAAAATAATGTTTCTTGTGAGAAAGTGACGAATTCTCTAACGGCTACATTATTGTGTTTCTTCAAAGCTAGTTTTACTGAAATACTAGTTCTATAGGGGTTTCGAGTTCTAAGCTCCTCAAAAAAAAAAAAATATTGATTTGATTTAGATGTCAAACTTTGTATGAATATTTTGATTTTGACGTCAAAGTTATACAAATTTGTGAAAAACCTTAAATTCGAAACCGCTATAGATCTAGTTTTTCGGTAAAACTAGCTTTGAAGAAAGTCAAGAATATGGCCGTAAGAGTGCCTTTATTCATGAAGGAGTGTCTCTCACATTAGCTTTTCGAATTTTGCAGAAAATTGTAGGTCCCTTCTATTTTTTCTGACTATAACAACCTGCTCGAAGGAATAACTGAGAGTATAGTGACTATGGTATTCGACGAGTAGTCGTGCTAGTAATTAATATATTTTTCTTTTATTTCAAAAAATCAGTTCAACTTTAGTTAATTCTGTAAGAACAGAATTCCAAAGTTAAGAGTATTTTTTACAAACTTCTTGAAAAAAGGTAATTCGGTTTTTAAGGGAATAAAATAAAGTATTCCCGCGGATTTTAATCTTCAGATTTTCTATAAGCTAATACTTTCGAATATCGAATCGAATATTTTCTGCAAAAAATAGTCGATTTCTTCTAAGGTACGAACTAAATACTGTGATATTTCTTTAATCACGTGGTAAACTACAATTTTGTAGAAGTTTTTAATTCTGTGAATAATGTCGGTCCTTATTTATTTTAGGTTTGTCCTATTCAAGTTGGTTCATAACGGTTTCCACTAAATAATCTAGTTAAGAAGTCTAACTAGATATCAAAAATAAGGATGTTCTTTCTCCAAGTGTTCAAGAAATGCCTTTGTATGAAATTAAAGCAGAAATCTGTCTCTGGGAAGTGAAAGTGTTCTCCAAGGGTGGTAAAAAATTTTTAAATAGAGAAATTAGCAAAAACATTGAGTTTTAATAACAGTTTCCATAGTTTATCCATTAGCACTGTGGCGTCAGTTTAACAGAAAAGTTTTTTGCGTGAAAGGTTACAATGACACTTTTCACTTTTCACAGCAGAGATCTGTCAGCTGTCACTCAAATGTATAAAAGTAAAAGGCTGCTTGAATAGTTTTAAGCAGGAGACTGATCAAAAATATTAGTTTTTAATATCTGTTTCCATATTTGATCCATGACCATATATGCATCATTTTATCAGACAAGTTCTTTGTGTTAATGGTATATTCGGAGGTTTTGTAACGACTCTTTTTCATGAATCTATAGATCAGGGATTTGTTGCTGGAATGTATACACATATTTAACAGATCTAGCTGAATAGTTTTCAGCATAAAATTCACCAGCAATTACTGCTTTTAATACCTGTTTCCAAACGGCACCATGTAACCAAACATTCACGTGAATGGTAAAGGTGGTAATATAGCTTTTTTCTGGAATTTATAGCAGAAATCTGTCACTGGATTTGTTGAAATTTATCTATAGGGCTAAATGAATAGATATCAGCAGAACATTGAACAAAAATTTCAGTTTTTAATACCTGTTTCCATATCTTACCCATCAGCGCCCTCAATTTACCAAACAAGTTCTTTGTGTGAATGATATAGGTTATAATTTAGCCATGGGTTCCCCTTTGACTGGCTTTCAATTAAAAACAGCTATTTAAAGACCAGGTAAATCAAAGCTTATCCCAATAACTACAACATTATTTATTTTGAAAAAAAGGTTTATAGTTCTAAGATTTTAGATTGTGTAGGGAAAAGAAAGAACTAGTGTTTTCGAAGCTATATTTAGTACTTATTTTTATGAAATGTATTATATTATTGGAGGAAAAACCTTTTCTATAAGCCATTTGTATAAAGATAAAGATTCCTGCAATACAAGACATGGCCTGCTTTTTTAAGTCAATATACCAATCCCTTCATATAATGCTTCCCTCATCAATGTGTAAATATTCATATTTATAATTTTTTTGTTTTCAACCCAATTGATATTTTCTAAGCCCAAAATATCTATAATACCAGCACATGTGAAATTCAATTTTAAGATACAATAAACCATTTTTTTCTCTGGAAGAAAAATAAAATTAAAAAAATATATATGTATTCCCATTCATTGCAGACGTTCTTCGAAGTATACCTCTCTATACCTACATATCAACAAAGCCAGAAGCGAAATCCCACCAACCAAACTGTCTACAGCTGTGACCATTCTTCTCTTTTTTCATATTATTGGTATATGTATATCTATATGTGCAGAAGCTTATGGTTGAATTCAAGGATTGTTGAATGGTTTTAAGCACCCAAGGCAACAAAATAAAAGACGAAAGAAAAAAACTAAATTGTTGGATTTTTAATAAAAAAATAAAAAAAAAATAAAAGAAATCAAATTTTTAATTCATATCAAACAAAAGAACGAAACGATGATGGCGACGCGACGGACTATAAGAGAAATTAGCTTCTCCATCTCTTAACAAAATCAGCCCAAGGATATACGACGAAATATTGAAGTTAGCCCCAAAAGTCAGGACAGAGAACCACATCAGACATACTCGACCAAATTTGGAGCGTTTTTTTTTTTTTGTTTTTTAACAATTTCTGAGAAGCAGGATGAATGCATGAAAGGATATTCCGGCTAACGATGTGTGGCTTAGTGTACTGGTATTTTTTCATTTTTATTAAAGAGTATGCCATACACCACATGCACACATATAGTACAAAAGGAATTTCGTCCATCATGTCCATGTATAAATATGGGGGGCAACAATATACATCACACATCTCACAAATGTATGCTTTCATGTGTGAGTTTGTTATCCGAAAGAGGTGAGGGAGGGGGGGGGGGAGGTTGGAGCATTTGGGGGTATTTTAATATTATCCCCCATACATGATGGCGGAGAAAAAGGATTCTATCCCTTCGTTTCATACAAACAGTGGTGGCAGACTAAAATGTAATTCTTCGAACAAGGGAAGAAATGGAGAAAGCCATAAGAGCGAGAAAATCAAGCAGGATATTGCAAAGGATTACGCATGCCTTGGCATTAGGATTTCTATTTTCGTTTCGTTTTGTTTGTTTTTTGTTTGGGCCCTTTCTCTATTTTCGACTGCAGAAAATATTCAACCCCCCTTTTTCTATTTCATGTACAAAACATACAGAGGGGATGGATTGGTGATGTGTATAGCCAGGAGCTGTCATAGTATTATAGTAGTGATGCTATAAGGATATGAAATTCCTTTCCTTTTCCATATCCGTGACAGGAATGCGCGTTTGAGTGCAGCCATAAATCTTTTTGTTGCCGCTGTTACCGTCGCCGCCGCCACCACCACCGATGGCTACGCTGGCTGCTAGAGAGTTTTGCTGAAGATTTAAAAGGCAAACAAATCACATGACGAATGTGTTCAATATATGAGACGAGGTTTTTCTCTTCTACTCTGTTTTATATGAGCTGTATAATGTTGTATACAATATCTATATGGAGTGTGCCTGACTAACTGTAGGTAGGTTGTTGTTGTTGTTTTTTTTCTTGGGGGTGGTATAGAAATTTTATTGTGTACCCTCGGAATATACTACATTCTGTACTATACTATACTCTGTATAAGGGATTATCCTTTCCTTTCTTTTCATCCTGCCTGTGCCTGATGATATAAAACATCACACAGCACAGCACACAGCAGTGAGTGCTAAGAGATTTTGATTTGTTGTGCATTTTTATTGGACAGGAATTATTAGGTTTATTGCGATAAAATGGCGAATTGAGTGATAGGGGTTATGTTTCGGCTAATTGGGCTTTGGTATAATTTATTATACCTCAAAAGATTTTCACTTTAATATGACAGTCACAGATTTTCTTTTTATATTTTATTGTTGACATAAATATGTTGGTACAACAAAATATAGAATTAATGAATTTCAAAGAAAAATCATCAATTTAAGGTACAAAATTCTATAAAACCAAATTGATATAGAGGAATATCAACATCACACTTCTTCTGACATAAATATTTATCTACCTACATTAGAACAGGGTATGGAGGTAGGGAACCACATATAGGTAGGTATAAGCAAAATATATTGCATCGATATGTTTTTTGTTTTTGATCATGATACCACCATATCGCTTTGGAGAGACACACGAAAAAATTCTCAAATTTCAATCTGCTTGCGATGTGTTGCAACACATAAAGTTCGCTTTGGCTTGCGATGCACAAGCAAATCACATATTATATAGTCATGCAGGTAATATGTCGATGAAGTTAAATTTACGTGCAACGCAATAGTGTTCCTTTTGTTGGCTTTGTAAATTCGTCGATTTATGCAAATGAAACATGAGATGTTTGATGAAGTTGATGTGATGTCGCTTTTTCGTATACGATATTATAGGTACCTATAAACCAAAATATATTGTATCTTTTACATGAAAAGATTTAGAAAAGATACTGCAGGCAGGGAAGAATTTGGAGGTAATGGAGGCCTTAGGTTGAATGTCAATAGAAAAATTGCATATATCGTACCAACCTATTTTTTTTTGTGACTAGTGTGTCATATTATTACAAGTTGCATTTAAGCGAAAATGAATACTACAGACACTAGATTTTCTGACTCATCATTTAAAATATTTGCAATATTTGTTGAAATTGCAACAACAGAGATAAATAATGCTGATATGCCATAGAAAGTATGTTTATACGTTAGATGTTGCTAATCAAAAAAAAAAATTAAAAGAAAGTCAGGGACACAATATAAAACTTTGCATTGAATCCCCCTTTTTCATCTTCTTTATTTTCACCAATATTGCCAAAATATCAGTTCATTTATGGTCCTATAGTTATACCTACTTATTTCCCAGGAAACAGACATTTTTGAGTAACTTAATTTCGAGCCGTCTTTAAAATTAGTTCCGAAAACTACTGAGATTTGTATCGGACTAGTTTTGGAAACAGGAAAGCAAAGGTTGGATTGGAAATGCGGTTCCAAATATGAAGAACATAGGTGATTTCAAGGCCATGTACCTTCAAAGTCTAGGGATGCATTGTAAAGGTATGGGATGCAACAAGCTTCTACGGATTTTCAAAACGAAAAAATTACCGAGAATTCCTAAAAGTTTATACTGGAAAGAGCATTTCCTCAGATTTTTGAAATATTTTGTGGAAAAATAACGTGCCAATACCACAACGTATGGATAACAAAAACCTGGATTCAAAACAATTTTTTGCAAATGCATTGACATGGCCACCATACCTATTTGTTGAACCTTAATATCATAGTAAAAGTGTGGGGATGACATTCAAGAAAAGTCTACGAAGGAAGAAAGAAATACTATAAAACCGAAGAGATAATTGAAGTTATAAATCGAGTCCGATGTTTCGAAATTTTTTTGAATTATTTAGAAGATCTTTATGAATCTCTACCGAAGCAAAATGACCGAATTGATTCAGCAATCCGGAGTTAGTACCCAATGCTGAAAACTATAAACATTCTTAAAACTCTAATTTACTATATTATTACCTATTAGTGTTTAAAATGTAGATTTTGCTTATTTTTTTATAAAATGGCAAATTTTAGAAGTAGTGGAGTATGAAGAGCCTATGATTATTTTAAAAAAATCTGTAAAAATTGCCTATAGGTACTTATTTACTTTTCCAATAAAATGTTCTTATTTATCCCCTTAGCAGTAGGTAAACTGAATCTTAAATTGGTGGCTTAAAAAATGATTCTCAAACTTTTAAATTGAAAGACATTATTAGGTTAAAGTAATTTGCATGACGATCAGAGTACATGAGAAGGGGACCGCAAAGGACTGTCAAAAGTCCAGAAAACATCGAGTTCTAGCTGTCATTGAAGATTTTCAAAACCGTTCAGTTTGGAAAGAACCAGTTGTTTTAAAATCAATAGAACTTTAAATCTAAATCTTCTCTTATTTCCACTCTCTTTGAGACTTCAGACTTCAAATTATACACTCGCCATTCATTTGAATCAAATCCAAAGATTGCATTCGATTGGTTGCTGTAAAATGAATTGGAGAAAAATGATTGCAATATTTTTTTTTCAAATTAATGGCGAGTGCAAAATTTGAACTCTGAAGGCTAATGGACTAAATTTATTTAAATTAAAGAAATTTTCAGTAAATACGGCCATGGGGCATATATGTGCTCACATGCGACATCATTTAAGGTCTTAATATTGTATCTGGGACTAACTCCATGTGAAATATCATTCACTTTGTTGATACATACCCATATTTCATCTATCTATCTATGTACGTCATCAGTACTTGCAACAAAGTATAAGACACAATGTGATGTTTGTTTATATTTGAATAAACTATATGGATAATATTTCGTTTATTATTTTTTTGGTGCAAAAACAAAGAAAAACCAAAATTAAACGAACAAAAAAAATATATTTAATCTCTTTAGATACACATTTTAGGAATTAAGTTGGATGAAAAGAAAATTTTCTTTGTTTGGACTTTTTTTTTGCTTTTTCTTGTTTAGATAAGTATATATGTAGCTACGTAGATACATACTTATATAAGAAGAGAAAAAAAAATATCCCCCAATCCATACCCGATCCCATTGCCATATATTAATCCAAAAAGGAAAAATAAGGAGAATAAGAATTTTTTTCAGGTTGCCTGGCCAAAATAATTTATTGCCTAGCACCTTGCTCCGATTCGCCTTTGTGAATATTTGTGATTCCATTGGGAATTTTATTTTAGTAAACAAACACCATAAGAGAACTAACCCGAAGAAAATGTACTTAGTTGAATTTAACAGCAGCAGTATAGCAGCCAGCAGAAGTAACAACAACCAGCCCTGAGATATATTCTCAACCCAAACGCGGTCCCACATTGTTGTTGAAGATATAAAGCACAAAGAGTTTTTTCCGGGGGGATTGAAAGTGCAAATAGACGTCAAGTGAGAGCTTAGGGTGTGGGAGGCCCAAAGAAAATAATGTATCTAAATGGAATTTTCGTCTTCCATTAACACCAAAATATGCACGCTAGAGTCGTCTTATAAAGCATTTAGAAATGGCAAACAGTAGTTACCTACCCAATACCTGAGAAATGATTTTGTTGTATAAGAAGAAAAACCCTCTTCAAGTTTCAAAAAAAAAAAAAAACAATATCCTTATTTTTTTTTTTTTTCTTATTATTTCCTTTTGGACACCCAGAGTCGAAAGGTGTTTGCGGATATAAACACATTATATCCTTTTTACTTTCTGGCAAAGCAGCGGTGGTCGTGGTATATAGTTCTTTTACTAATTTCACTCAGCCATAAATTATTTTATTTTTTCCAAAAACTCGTTACACCTACTCGAAGTATATACTTTAGGTTACCTACATTTGAAGGTTAGATTATAGGAAGAGTGTGTGGTTGAATTGGGCCTTTTTTGTTCTGACAATTTTGGTCCATTATTTCTGATTTTCTTTGTTGTTGTTGTTGTTGTCAGTTTTTCAAGTTTTCTTTGTTTTTTGTTTGAATGTTTCTTTTACTTTAACTTTTTGGCTTTTTTTATGCATCATGAAAAAGAAGAGAAGAAATATTTTATTTTCAACTAATAACATTGCAACATTGAAACGAATTCTCATACATACATAAAGTATATACAAAAGAAGGACGATGACGACGATAAGAAAAACAAAAATGTATTATAAACAGAAGCTGTGGGTTATCAAGCTTTTAACATCTGACAGGATAATCGCCATAAATTTTACTTAGTTTTATTTTTTTTCTAAATTATTCTCCAAATTTTTTTCTCCATTTTACTTTCTTGAAGATATTGGACACATTTTCATTTGACGCAGGAAAATTATATTTTGTGTTGGGAATATAAGATTTGGTTTCTATTTAGGGATACATTCCATAAGGGACTTTATGTGGAAAAAACATTTTTGGGAAATTGTCGTACATACATTGTCTTAAGATTGGTTTTGGGATTTGCAATCATAAAAAGTTAGAGAAGGAATCATACTTAGTTCTTTACTATTTCTTAAAGCTTTATCGACTTCTTCGTTCATTTCGTGTTTAATTTTTTAGTTTCTTCAACTTGCTTTTGACAATTTAAGTTTTTCAAAATACTCGCTACGAGAATGCATTGGAAATTCAAGACAACCATCATGAACTATCAATTAATGATATGTGTGTTTTATTGGAAAATGTACTGCAGATAGTTAAACATCTTTGGAAATTACCGCGACTAAGGTAGAGTACCCAAGTAGAAGCGGACCTCAACACACTTGGCGTGATGTCAAACTGGAGACAGCTAAGTAAGCAAAGCAAGTAAGTAAGTAAGTATGTAAGTAAGTAAGTATGTAAGTAAGTAAGTAAGTAAGTAAGTAAGTAATTAAGTAAGTAAATAAGTAAGTAAGTAAGTAAGTAAGTAAGTAAGTAAGTAAGTAAGTAAGTAAGTAAGTAAGTAAGTAAGTAAGTTAGTAAGTAAGTAAGAAAGTAAGTAAGTAAGTAAGTAAGTAAGTAAGTAAGTAAGTAAGTAAGTAAGTAAGTAAGTAAGTAATTAAGTAAGTAAGTAAGTAAGTAAGTAAGTAAGTAAGTAAGTAAGTAAGTAAGTAAGTAAGTAAGTAAGTAAGTAAGTAAGTAAGTAAGTAAGTAAGTAAGTAAGTAAGTAAGTAAGTATGTAAGTAAGTAAGTAAGGAAGTAAGTAAGTAAGTAAGTAAGTAAGTAAATAAGTAAGTTAGTAAGTAAGTAAGTAAGTAAGTAAGTAAGTAAGTAAGTAAGTAAGTAAGTAAGTAAGTAAGTAAGTAAGTAAGTAAGTAAGTAAGTAAGTAAGTAAGTAAGTAAGTAAGTAAATAAGTAAGTAAGTAAGTAAGTAAGTAAGTAAGTAAGTAAGTAAGTAAGTAAGTTAGTAAGTAAGTAGGTAAGTAGGATTTTGATCGAACTTCGTATTTCTTATGTCCAAGAAAAGTGATTTGTGTTTTTTGGTATACAAATCACAAAACTGAATTTAGCCTTTTGATATTTTTTTTGTTAAATGTACAATGTTTTCGAGCAGTTTTTATAAAAAAAAAAAAATAAATTTGATGGCACAACAGCTCATGAAGAACTAGGGCCTAGTGACTTACAACTCTCAACCATTCCTGTGTGCGTGTCTGCAGGAATGGAGGGGACCTACAGTTTATTGCCGAATCCGAACGGCTAACGAGCGGCACTTTTCTGTGACAGGAGATACTCTTGGAGGATTTGTCAATTCCTCGCAAGAGGCAGTAGCCGTTTTTTCTTTTAAATAAATAGATGGCGAGGCTGGGGATCGAACCTTAGACCTCCGGCATGACAGTCCATCGCACTAACCATCACGCCACGGCTACTACTAGCAGTTTTTATGCTTCTCATAAATTGTAATATAACTTTTGTCCCTATGCCCACTGATTTTCAAAATAGTAAAATTCAAAAAGAAATTAATTTTGAGAGAGGTAATTTCGAGTATTTTTAGACTTTTCTATTTACAATTTAACTGCGAAATAATGCTTTGTAACAAGTTGTTTTTATACATAGAGTCTTGAACAACACGAGGAAGTTCGTACAATCAAGTCCTGGAATTTATTTTACAATTTTGTTTTATAATTTCCAAAATTTCCTAATTGATATTTTGACGTTGGCTTTGATTGATACTATAATGACAGATCAGTATAACATCAGCTTCTCAGCACATTAAAGAAAAATATTAATAGCTATTATATAATTAAAGTTTTAAATGCATTGTCTCATCACTTACCAATTATTTACTTGCAATATCGTTAAACCTGTATCTTGCGCTAATTGTTTTTTCTGGTCCTCTGAGGGGTAAGGATGCTGAAATAACAAAAAGAAAAAAAAAATAAACAAATTTTCAATTAAAATGAGGGAGTACCATTCTATACAAAAAGATGGGATATTTTTAAATTTGAATTTCTGTAGATTGAAAAATAAAATAAAAATAAAACACAAATGCGAACATTTAAGTAAAAGAACTCCCACATCTGGCGGAAGTATCTTTTTACGCGTGCGCGCAGATCTTTTTTTTTTTTCTTTTGGTTTGGTTTTTTTTGTTTGTTCTTCTTTATATTTTGTGTTTTACTTTTTTTTTTTTGAATCAAACAAAGCCAACGCGCGCAAGTTAACAATCAAATTAAAGCCCTCAAATCACAATAAACACTCCTACATCTCTTAGTTACTTATGCGTGTATGTTGTTTAACAAAAGATTATTTTTTTTTTTTTGTTCAATTCAATTCAACATAGGTATAAATAGGGTTAGAAAGTACATCCTATAAAAAAAAATGCTAATGGTGCAAAGAAGAGGTTTGCCGCCACCGCTGCCATTAATCCTTTTTTTTTTTAAACAAAATTCAAACAATAAGAACTTTTTTTTCTTTCAAAAATATAAGTATTCGGAGGAACCATGTGCGGAACCTCAACTGGTTTAATATACGCACTTATATTAAACGACGATGGGTTTTTATTTTGTTTTGGTAAATAATATATCCTTTAAGCAAATGCACCTTCAATCATTCGCCTAATTAAAGTACTTTTGAAAGGATAAAGGAAAGGATATAACAAATACATTTGTGCAATTACGATGCGGATGATGACAATTTTTGGACTCTCCACTTTATATAAATGACTGAGTATATTTATATTGTTAAAAATGCAGCTGCATGTTTTCATCCTAATTGGATGGGGAGATGTCCTGTCCATATGACATTTATTGGATTAACTTAAATGAACAGTTTTATCATCTTGTAAAACATTGGATGTAAGTTGATATTGTCGTATTAAATAAAACAATAATTGCGTCTTGAAGAACTGACGTGATATCACAATTTTTTTTAGAAAAAGAAAATAAGAATAGACAAAAAAAAAAAGAGTTCAACGAAAGACTTTAAAAGGCAAGCATTTGGGGTCAACCTGAATTTTGTCGTTTCTATTTTCAATTGCTGTACCCATGTTAAATTCTTTGGTCCGTGGGTTTCTGGGATTTGGTATTTTTTTTTTAGAAATTTTCTCTAATGTATTCTGAGATTAAAAGGGGAAAGATATATAGCCCAGATTAGTTGGAAAAAAGGCCCAACAAAAATTTACCCAAATATGAATTCTGGTCGTAAGCTTTATTTTCATAAGCCTTATCATTAAAGGACACATAATTGGGCTAGGGTTTTAATAAATAACTTTTAACAAATTTTAATAACTTTAAACAAATTTGTAAAGCATTAGATTTTGAGAAAAAAAAAGGTACTTCATACTTCTGAATATGTAATAAGCCTATGCTAAAGTTCCTATAAGAGATGTTTTAAGCCAAAACAAATCTCAAGTTTTTAATTTTTGTTCGCCTCCTGCTGCTCTTGGATATTTTTTTGGCATCAACACGCTTTTGGAAAAAATTCAGACTTAGGTATTATTTCTCTTCCGCTTTTATTTAAATTTTTATGAACAATGATTTAGCGAAATAGGCACTTTCATTTTTCTCCTTAAATAATTTAAATGAACGTAAATCTCGCACTTCTTTAAGACTGCTTGCTCACCAGTTACCTTTTGAAACCAATTTCAAGCAAGAAGAGAGAGTTAAAAGATTCATTCAAGATCATTAAAGAAATTAAGCAACAAAACAAAATTAAAGGAGTTCTCGTCATTAAGTTTTGTTTCTGATATTAAAGAATCCCCTTAAAATAATTCTTAAGTTACTAACTCATTCTGTTTCTATAGTTCATGAATTTCATATTAGAACATGTTCAAAATTTTAAAAAAAATTAAAATTTCTTAAACTCAAACAACAGCTACTTCTTGATAGATAGCTAAACTGAATTTTTTTTACGCTCTCTAATCGAGTTAGGAATTCGTATCATAATAAAAATTATCTTGTTAAAATAACCAAACGCTATCTTTATCAATATTTACACAAAATTAGGTTGCTACTGTCTGGAATCAACCGCAAGCACAATATCGCTATCTAAAAATTGTATCTCAATGTTTTCAAAAAAAAAAAAAATAATAGAGTGTGTTGTGTATGTTTCAATTTTTATTTTTTTTTTTTTTATACTTAATTTTCAAGTGCTCCTCTGGGTCAAAATTGTATCGATTACAATTTTCTTTCTGGTTTTATGGCGATTGCCCAAATAAAATCCCATAAATCATGTAAGATAATGCATTGGATGGATCTCCCACAAAAAAAAAACATACCCGAGACTACGACGACGCTACGTGTCTGTCAGTATAGTAGTTGTTGATCAAATATTTATTCTAAAACTTCATTGTAGCGCCATTTGATCAGTATTTGATTAGATTTCCAATTCCGATTAAATAAATAATATTTCGTCTATAGTTTCAATCTATAGTCTAGCTATTCGTATATAAAAATGCACCCGACCCGAAAAGCGCAGCATAGGAATAGAATTACAGTTATAATGAAAGAAAAAGGGATGTTTTGTTTATTTTAGCCTAAAATCCAGTGGCATATTTTGACGCCACCAAGTCGGGACTTGTATTAGAAGATTTATTATCATAAAAAAAGTATTACAACTGGTTATTGCATTTGTAGATTTATAATTTTTTTTGTGATTCAATTAAAGTTGTTGAAGTCAAATTGTATAACTTTGTTTGATTACTCTAGTATTTTTTTTTCTTTTGGGGTTAGCCCCTTCCCCTTAAATGCAATATTGGGCAAATAAAGTAAATATACAAGAGGTTTTTCCTATCAATTTTTTTTTATTCTTAATATTTGAATGGCGTTAATGATAAATTGGAAGATTGATTGCATTTCCAACTTCAAGTATAGAGATACTCTTAGTTCAATATTATTTTGATAAATAGCACATTTTTCTAGATATTTAATTATGAAAATTATATGATGGAAGACTGAGAGCAATAGTGTAATAAAGTTCAGATAAAATTTAATAATTTTTTGTTAAAAAGACTCAATACCGACAAATTAAGAAAAGCTTAAGTGACGCAATAGATTTTTTTTTGTGAATTATTGGGAAATCGTCAAATTTGTTTTTGTCATAAACGATAAAATTAAAAATCAAAACTTTATTCCTATTTCAATTTTTTAAAAAAGGAATAACATTTTTTTTTCCAAAGTATGGCTAAGGAAATTGTGCTTTAAATCTCACGTTGGGTGCCACAATTCTTCTTCATCTTCTTCTTCCTCCTTTCTTTCAGCGCTGTTATGATCTCGATATTAAGGGGATCATAACTTTCCCACGTGTCTGCTTCACACTAGTGATCCGCCTGTGGGGTTCGCCGGGTTGACCTCAGAAAGCGACGGCAAGCTTCCCGGTTTTGTATAGTTCCATTTCTGAGGCCAACTGAATGCTGGTGTTTTTGCATTTGCTTGTACCAAGAGTTTTAAGGCCTGCCTTTCTTCTTAGTTTGCGGTCGTATCGGAACGTTGTATGATATTACTTTTTGGACGGGGTTCTCAGGGTCTCTCCTTTGAACATGGCAATACTAACTGAGTTGGTCATGTTCTACTTTTTGAGAGATGGTATTTTTTTAACATGTAGGCTTCCTCGGATCTTCGTACTTCTAATTCGATCAAGCTTTGTAATTTCTGCTGTCATACGAAGCATAAGCCACAATTCATATATTTATATTTCATTGTTAAAGAAATTCAGTCAATATTGGGTAATTTATTTGTATATTTGATAAAGAAATAGCTTTTTTATAATTTCCAGTAGATGTTTCAAGAGAAATTATTTTATTTTATTTTTTAAGATTTTAAATTAATAAAAAAAAATATATTTAAAGCACAAATCGAATTTGCAAAAATGAACAATATTCATTTAAATCTGAAATCAGATTTTTATTACTGAATAGAACAAATTCCGTTTCAAAAGGAACATTTGACCAAAAGCAGAAAGAGACCACTATAGATCTAACTATGTAATGTTTATGGTTTGCTTGATAGTACCTAGATCTCTGTTATAATAACATCAAAATATAAGATTATATGTTGCTTTACGATTGTCCATTCGTGAGTTTGAAGAGCATCGTGACGGATCAAGTCTTAAAAATTGTTGCTTTTTATAAAATAAAACAATTATTGTAAATGTGATATTTTTTTAATTATTAGGTGCCAGTTATAGCCCCAAATCTCACTTAGGGCACGATTATCCTCGTCATTGTGAAGAAAAATGTATTTTATCTACAAAAATATGGTAAAATCTTAATTCAAAAGAAACGTTGGGCGCCATTTTAATCTTCATCGTTGAAAAAGTTTTACCCTTGTATTTTCTGATGCGTAATTACTATTTTATCTTGTAGAAAACTTGTGTAAAACTTGCCTAAGATTTCGTTAGATGCATATTTACTATCTTATCTAACATTTACCTACCTAAATAAGTCTTAGGTATTCTTGATTAACGTGCGATGGTTATTGACGACTACCACTTATAGATTTATAAAAAGGTGTCTTTAAAATTTAGTAGGTACCTATAGATTTGTATACAAAAATTGAGAATGCTTTAACTTTATTTCTCTTCCATCATTATTTTAATTGCTATTGGATTGCAACACATCAAAATTTCCCCACTAACAAATTTTCTCTTCTATTTAAATGGATGCACTTTTTAATTATTCAAAGATGGCGCTTGATTTACTCAAAAATAAATTTATGCGCCACCCCTTTATATATAGTAGAGCACAACACTCTATAGGCGATGCATTCAAAACAGAAATGAACACAAGAAGAAAAAAAATTAAAAAAAAAAAAAAAAACAACACGGAATTAATGAATTCCAAGCTAAAAGAGTTCAACCCACAATCGTCGCACCGCACCGCGTCACGTCGCGACGCGTCGTCATCGTTCGTCAGAAATGCAAGCAATATATACAAAACCATCACCATCATCATCATCATCATCCAGCTATACCTACCAAAACCCCCACCTTCCTTCCTTCCTTTCGTATACATGATGTTGCAACCTAAAGTATATCTCAAAACGCAAAGCTCGACCGCATGTTGTATATATAATCTGAAGTCTGTGAACCTATATTATTTCTGATGATGGTTGAACCGCAGCACATGCATTGCAAATGTTATATTCCATTTCCAATTCCACATTGGGCTCTCTGTTTTGCACATAATTAATTACTGTCACGCCTTTTTATTCGTCCGTCGTTATCTAGAGAATTTGAAACAATCATCTCAAGTGTTTGTCATGCCATGTGCCCCCAAGGCAAACTAAACGGAATGGAGTAGCCCAGAGTGCTATAAAAAAATAAACTTAAGCTGGGGCGAATGTAACCTGCACGCCCGCGGCCGCTACATACATTGGTACCCAAAAAATGTAATACCCCCCACTAAGGTTACTCCCCAGAACCTCAGCAAGTTCGGCATATTTCAGTATTTATAAATACACTCAACCGATACATCGTGTTTCTTGGTTTACCATCTTGTGCCCTTTATAAACGTCGCGTCGTGTCGTCGTGCATCAGCACAAAACACAAGGACCCACCTTATTTTCAAACCCATTTATGTATACAAAAAAAAGTCTTACAATGGGGGGGGAAATACATTTACATGACCTATAACCAACTTGGAGGGGTAGATCCCTCTAAATTCAATGGCTGATTCGCTAGACTGACCAGGATCATACATTATTTATCAGAGTCTCGCTGAATATATTATGTAATGGACATTATTTCAATGGCTGATATACACAGGTGGAATTGGCTTATAGACTCTAATAATTGTAACTAAAAACCGTCAAAATCTGAAAAATAAGGGTCACACAAGACGTTGATAAGGTTGGCTGATTTTAATGGTAATTTTGGTCAATATACAGTTAATTTTTCATTGTCAGGGATTATTCCAAAGATAACAATATATGTACTTTTTAAAAAGAGTATCTACCTATAGTTGAGTTGGTGTGTAAAGAACATTAATTAGACAAGCTTCATAATAAAATAAAAATGGACTATAATATCTGGGGTTAATGGATCTAAATGAATTGGAAAATTGTTTAAAGAAAGGTACACAGAGTAGGGATATGTTTTGTTTAGCGTCCCTATTTTTTTTTTTTTTGAATTTGCAATTGGACATCTAAAGAAACCTTTCAGTTCATCCCCCCCCTCCTCCCCATCAAACTCATATTCCAATTTAATGCTTTAAATAATGCATCAATCGGGCCAAAAATAATAACACTTATTCACCTTTTAATAATGAATGCACTCGCTATTTTTTTTTGTAAGCACAAATATTCAAGCTTAACTTAAATTCTTTTTCTATGTTTTCTATGTTTTTTATTTTATTTTTGAAAAAAAACATAGAAAACATCGCATGACAAAATCTTCAATAAAATAAATACAAACACAAAATAAGACAGCCTGGTTATTGTTTGCCAACATGACGGGGATAAAGTCTCACAAAATATTTTCTATGAAATAACTCAATCACAGCAAAATATACATTTCCATCATTAAGACCGCTTACATAAGTTTTTGAAAGTCGTTAATTAGTTATAATAGTTTAAAATTTGACTCTGTTTTTCTATGTTTATTTTTTTTAAATTGAAAACATAGAAAAACATAGAAAACATTGTATGTCAAAATTATTATAATCACTAATTATTAAAGGCAAATTAATTAACGAATCAATTTACTAAATTTTAACCTGTTTTTTACAGGGTGCATTACGTATATTATTTCAGCAAAAAAAAAAAAAACAGAACTAATAAAGACTGACTTACGGAAAAATGTACAAAATTTAACCGTCTCTTAGAAAACATGCTAAGCTTTGACAACATTGAATTAAACAGAAAAAACTTCACACGAACAAATTTAAATTGTGACAACTAGTTAAAAACTAAGTAACTGTAAATTTGAAGCATAATATACAAATTGTTCAATGTAAGAAGAGTTTCTCTACCCCATTTTCAGTGGGTGCTTCGGTAATTTGATATCAACATTATCAATAGTAAAAAAAAAATATAAAAACATAGAACGACAAATTAGAAATTACTTCAACTAATTAACGACTGATAAACGGCAAACTATATACCAAACCACTTTCCGATCATTGACTATGACTTTATTAAACTGACATGTTCATCAAATTCTCGAAAAACATTATAATGTATCTTAAAAATATTCTGAATCTCCCTTAAAGCTGCCTGGAAAAATAAAACCTTTGAATTAAGTCATAGGCCACGTGTAATAGGTAGGTATGAGTATAGAAATATCAAAAGCTGAAAGATATCAGCTTTTTCGGTATTTCTTTAAGTAAAATATCTGGATATATGTACAAAGCCATATCAAACCCAAACAAAAAATTCTCATCCCTATATATTTGTTCCAACCGCAACAAAATCATTAAAATACCATCATCAGATCCTTTTATCCCTCTGAAATCCTTACACTACACAAGCTATATGATAATGATGAGGGCTAAGCATAATATTGACAGGCGAAAGAATCGAATATGTATATATTCGATAAGAAAACCTTTTTCATCTAATGATAGAATATACCTAATATGGCAAAAGATTATTTGTTATCTTCAATTTTTTTTTTGTTTCAGCATCGAAATGGAAAAAAATATTTATCTATAAGGTCGGTAGCTTTTGAATTTCTTATTCGATGGCTTTAATTTTTGACCAATTTATCGAACTCTTGGTGCCTTGCTGGGGGGATATAATAATATTATATCAGTTCCTTACATGATTTTGGGTTACACCCAATCCATAAGGCACATTTAATTAACCGCACAAAATGTTGCACCTCCACTCCCTGCTAGGTATAGAGGTGGATGCATAATCATCATCATCATCATCGAAGACTGCTAGGTGCAATCCCCACTCCTCTGGGCAACAATCTCATCGGTCACTACATGATGACCCAATAGACTTTCTATACAAGAAACGCCAGCATGTACACAATAGTGCAAAACGCATCCTTGATGTTATATCCCAGCTATACGAATATTTCGAAGTCATCATTTGGGGGGCATGTTTCAGGCACCTTTGCCATTTATTCTACCTATATTGCTATACTCGGAGGTACTCTCTCCATGCTGCTACTGGGTGCTGGTTTCGTGGTCGTCTCAACAATTTTCAGTTGGCTACACTCTTGTTAGGATATATTTAATATGTAAAGGCATTTTGCTAAATGAATGTCCTTCTAGAATGTCCTGGCAGACTATATAGAATACACCTTCTTAGACGCAAACCCAAAACATGCATACAACATCTTGTTGCAGCTTGTTTTTGTTCAAAACCAAATAGTGAAGGCGGTGATGATGGGGGGGGGGGGGGAATGGAGAAGGGGGAGTGGTTGAGAGAGCATTCTTCACTCCTTAAAGATAAAACACCTATGTTTCATTTGGTGAATTGTGTATCCTTCGGAACACCTCTGACATGGAAAAGCAAGTCTATATATGAGGAGACAACAAAGCAAGCAGGAATGGAAGCTTGTACTTTTTAGTTAACTATACCTCCGCCGCCGCCATTGTTGTTTTGTTAGATAAAGGTAAGTATAGAGGCCTATACAAGTTGTGTGTTTCCTAGAATACCTTATAGCAGTGTGTTTATAATGTAGGTAACCTACCTGAACAATATGTTGTTTTAGATTTAGTGTTTTCTTACACCCTGCGGCCAGAAAGTCTAAAGTCATTTGCCCTCTCTCGACTTCTTCGAACATAGAAGGTACAATATGGAATCTATTCCTTAAGTAAAATCATTATTTTCCATTCAGGACATGGCAAACATGAAGCACGCACAATATTATATGCCCAGGACCCACACACAAATTGAATCCTCGACAATTTGTTACCAGGTATAGGGTAGACTACAAGACGCTTTATATGTACCTACCTTTTGGTCAAAACTCAAAACCAATCAATAAATTACCAAAAACCACTTCCCAGATCCTTTCTCTCGATCTATGCTTTTGTGCTGGTTATTATTGCTTCTGCTTGTGCTACCTACCATCATCCAGCTTTTGATGCTGTCTAGTGCGGCCGATGCTGTTTGGTTGGTCCTTTTGAAATTACATTTTGAATAATTTCAATCTGAATATTGCATGCTGCACAATGCCTGGGACAGGATAAATATTGCAAAAGCTTCCCAATTATCAGGATACACATCACAGGCTATATACTAGGTACTACTATAGGTAGGTTTGGAATTCAGTGATTTCTGTTTTCTCATATTTTTTTTTTTTGTTGTTGTTCCTGTCATATGTTGTTTGTGTATGTGTGTATTGTATTGTCCTTTTAATTTTGTCATGAGTGCGGAGACATTTTATCAGTAGCCAAACAGGCGGACAATGGTTGAAATTCAATTGGAAAATAGCGAAAATGTCGTCCTATCGTCCTTCTCACAGGACTGACACACACAAATATGTAGGCAGAGAGGTACATGGTGCATGTGCAAAACGTGTTAACGCATATATATTAGATTGAACTGATGACGATGACGACGGATGGCGTAGAGGAAGGACGATCGCACGTGTAAAAAAAAAATTGTTTATTAGTCAATAACTGATGGCCATTTAACGACGAAAATCCTTCAACATGGTAGGTAGTTTTAGATATCCTATATAGTTTCCCAAAGCGGGTGGTTTTTTGCACACAATCATTTGACCTTCCTTAATTGTCATTCATCTGCAGAATAATCACAAATAAATTCTGCATACCACACATAAATGTTATTTAACAATAAATATTTGTTTAAGGATTTTACAGTTGCGTATAATGGATGACAGAGAAAAAATTCTATGACTTATCTATTGATTAACGAACTGCATAATGTCCTGATTTGGTATTTAATCATAATAAATTTTGTTTGATTTGCTATTACAGAAATTATTTACCGGCTTGTAATAAACAAACAGAAATAGAAACTCTTTATGGTGGCAAGCGTTACCGTTGGGAAGGAAGGAGTATGTAATTAAATTTGAAAGTGTGAAAGAAGTGACCTTTGTTAAGAAAAAATCATCAAATTCCAAAGGGTAGCTATCAAAACAAAGAAATAAATGTTTTGTTCCTGATTGTTGATTCCTCAAAAGTTAAATTTAAAATAAAACTAGCTGACCCAGCGAACTTCGTTCTACCTATAATTGATTGATTATAATTTATTAATGTTCCTTTTGAAAGTCGAGCAAGCTCCAATCGTTATCAAGACTTTCCGACTTTTCCCGCCTAATATTCCAATGTATATCTCCGTAGTGTTTTTATGTGGTTCAATACAAATTCAACAAAAAAATCCCAATCCAATTGGTATGATGTTCAGCCGAGTTATACGCGTAAGAAAAAAAAGCTAATTCAGAAAGTTTGAAATTTCAAAATGTTTGTACGGTTTTCTGACTTTGCCATTCGATTTTTTAAATCTTTGGCTCCATTGCGTGTTAGTCTGTTTAAATATAAATCCAACGAACAATTCCCAGCCAAATCGACGACCGTGAAATAGCTATAATTCCAGCCTATAAAAGCTCGGTGTTAGCTCAATCAAGTTGTTGTTCTTTCATTCAAACCTTCAATATTAAATTGGATGATGTTTGACCGAGTTATGCGCGTACAAACACACAAAGGAATTCATATGTTTTCACGATTTCCTGAATTTACCGGTCGAATTTTCTTATTTTCGTTCGAATTGAATTCAACACCGTTTAATAATACTGGTTGAACACTGGACTTATATTTAAATGGAAGTTTTTTTTGCGACTTTAGTCGAATGCTTTTCGCCCAGGCACGACAGTTGGGCTCATCAGTTAGATGTTGTCGTACCATTCTAAGACGTAAGATTTCAGATGGTTACTGTTGAGCCCAACTGTCGTGCCCGGGTAAAAGCCCAAAAAATCTTCGATTTGAATTTTATTCAATATTGTCCACAAAACACCATCAAATGCAGTTAAAGTATGTCTTGTGATTAAAAAGTGCCTCGCTCTTCTAAGCCGTTCGGATTCTGCAGAATCCCTGAGAATGCCCATTGTTTGGAAAAAATTAATTCGGGAATTAGCAACGCCATCACAGAAAAAAATGGAGTTTCCATTTAAAAGCTATCGATTACAAAAATTTGCATAATTCACGCCGCCGCCGGTAATACAGTTTTCTTCCCCGCTTAAGTGAAGCGTCAAAAATTCTCCTCCCGAAATGGATGATAAATGCTTTTTGACAGACATTTTTTATTCTAATTGTGTATATTGACCCAAATGCATTTAAGTTTTATCTTAAACTGTGATCTAGATCACTTTGAGACTAATCTTCCAGGGATTATAACTTTATCAATGATAACCTTTTCATTGTTCTGAATTCCGACGGAAATGTTCTGATATTCAAGTCTATGCTTGATTTAGATATAAGAAAAGATTTATTAATGACATTGTACTCAAAAAGTTATCCTTGTGATAATAAATATATAGTCAGCAGTACAAATTACAAAATAAATATCAATTTCATTATTTAAACGCCTCTAGGTATAATATTTGTCCAATAATAAACTATTAAATTATAATTTTTCACCTACAAACCTACTTTCATCTACTGGAATAAAAATAAAATTAAATATGTAGGTAGGTAGATACATATGTATGCACATTTGTACACCTATAGAGCCTCTTATAAAAACTTATTTCAAAACAAAAAAAGTAGGAGGTGTGTAAAGCTCAAGTACTTCACTTTAATTTTCCACCAATGAGATCACTATTTACCCATTACACTATTAAAATCAACAAAATAAACAAAAATAAAGAGAAATACAAGTGCACACCAAATCTACCCTGTCTGTGTAAAAAAAAAAAAAAAAAAAAAAAAAAAATTACTCCAAACATAACATGATGGCTACAACGACTCTACGACGACGATAACGACGACAACGGACAAAAAATAAACTTAGTATAGTTAGTTCGCGAACTACCATTCCGGTCTGGCCCAGATATACAAAAAAAAAAAAAGATCTTATCTTGCACAATTTTTAGACATGGCTCCTTTTATTACGCTATATAGAGTATATCTTTTTACCTTACCTACCTACCCCTACTTTTATAGCTCAACGACCATCTTATAAAAGCACACATATTCGCAGTTTATAATAATAAAACATACATCCATATGTAGTTTGTACTTATATAGAAATTCTCTCTATAAAGTGATATCTCTGACATTTTATCGCAGTTATTTTGTTCCTTACTTTGAACTCCCTCTCTCTGTACTGTTCTCTGCTTACCTTTACCTAAGTTGTAAAACTTTATTTTGATTCGTAGAAAAGTTCAAGATAGATAAGATAAACATAATCACTAATTTTCTGTTTCTTTAATGGCAGTCATATATGGTTTAGATACCTATGGAAACAGTAAAAGATACAAAATGTATCTATTAAATAAATGTGTATCTTTTAACTGAATTTTAATTAAAAATGTTTCGCGGAAAATAATTATATGCATACAAAAAATAATAAACCACAATGTAATCTATATCTTTAATCATATAACAAAATAATGCATAATTAAAAATGTATCTTTTTAATTAGTTTTATTGTTCCAAACGTTTGTTTCGATTAGAAAAAGAGGTTTAATCAAGAACAAGATGTAAAATTATCTTATGTAAATCGAATAGTTTTCATACCTTAGATACACCTATTAAAGATACAAAATCTATCTTCGTAACACTTCGAACTATAAAAGATACAATAATAATTGGAAATGTTCGTTTCGTATCTATAAAATAAAACAAAAAGTGTATCTTCAAAACTAATTTGACTTTCAAAATATTAAAAAAAAAATACACATGATTTCTTTTATCTCTTAATCGAAGGAAAATGTATCTTTTAAACGAAATTGAATTTAATTTTTTTTTTTTTCATAGAAAAAATACAAAAATTACGATAATAACTTTTGACCAACTTAATACTTTGAAACTACCAAAAAGAGTATACCTATAATCTGTAAGTAGTAAGATATACTCTAAGTTTATCCTTTTCGAATTTGTAGCCGTTTATGGAAATCCAAGGGATATACCAAACATGGATATCTATATAATAAGCTTAACATTCAAATTTCAAAGTCATTTAACAAGCGGGGGGGTTTAATATAACTGACAATAATATACCTATTCCCTCTTAACCGGATATCCTATGATGTGACCAAAAATTGTCCCTTAGATACATCTTTGTTTTTTTTTTTTTTTTTTTTTTTCTGCTATCTCCTTTGGCTTCTATTTTTAGTTTAACATCCCTTCAAACCATGCAGGACATCCTTTTTGGATTTAGTACAGTTATTACAAGGGTAAATATACCAAAGAAAACTTTCGACGATTTGTGTTTTGAATGTCAAGATATCCGGTAAACAAATATTTTTGGATATACAAAAAAAATTCATAGTATAAGGTCGACCAAATTTGGTAGATAGTGAAAGGGGGAGCAGAACTTATCTAGCTCTCTTTCACCTCTATACATAGGTACACAACACAACACCTACGCACAAATCTAAGTTATTCTCAAAAAGTTGTCCAATGCATTTTTATCGTATTTATTTTAAATTTCCTGTTTTTCCTTTTTAGTTGTTGTTCTTGTTTTTTTTTTTTTTGTTGCTTGGATTTGGAAAGAGAAATTGGTACTTTTGGAGATACAAATCTTAATGGGATTTTCTAATGGTCAATCGGCAATTTTGGATTTAAATTCGATTCGAACCGAACCGAAAGCCAAATGGACTTCGGTCGAAAGATAATGAGTTTTTCGTTCTCTTTTTCCTTTTCAAAATGGAAATGGGTGAAAAAGAAATGGAAAGGGGGCGAAGGATACATAGTATATTAACTGTTTTGTTTTTTATTTTATTTTTTGTTATTTTTGGAAGGATAAACCATTTAAATATAAATGTATATCCTGGCGGACCCAAAATGAAGATTACCTGATTGAAGTGATAAACCAAAAAGTTTTTTTCCCCTATTTTTATTGGAAATGCATTTAGATAAACGAAAGAAATCTTTAAAAAGGCAAAAAAAAAACAAGCTCCTTATACTTTGACTTTCTTTTATTTTACGGTTTATTGTATCTTATAACAGAGTCCTATAGGTATATCCACCCAATTTCTCTGTTAAACATCTAGACATTGATGAATTGCAGATTAAGTCGAAAATCACTCATGCCCCACAGGACGCGTGTGGTGCTTTGTGTGCTCTTGGTGTAATGGAAAATACAAAAGGATATTACTATACAATAAAGTAGGTATAACTGAAGAAAATGAGAACGATGACGATAGAATGAAAAACGTTCGTTCCATTTCATTTACACGAAGTTAAAGTTAATACCTTTATGTATCGAATATATCCTTAAATGTGGTCCTTTTAGTTACGCATACGATTTGTGTGTGTTTTTTTTCTTGATTCTACTATATAGCGATCAAGATGAAGCTATTTTTTTTTTCTGTATAAGTTTGGATTTGAAGGAATCTCATCTCAGTTGCCGTTACAGAAAAGAAGATTTTTTTTTTGTTGTATTATTTCATTATCAGGATAAGTTGCTTATCGATTGTTTGTGTGTGTGGGGTGAATTTTTAATGAAAATTACCAAAAAGGGATTTGATTTATTACCATGTCTGTTGTAAATCGCTAAGAAGTAGTTAAGTTAATGTAACGAAGATTTCAATTCGATGAAGTGAAAATTGTATAAGCGAGAAAAAGAGAAAATTATGGGGAAGATGGTACATAGGGTAGAGCACGGCAGACGCATTGGCTTTTGAAATGGCGCCCGGTTCATTATCCATGCCTATATACTTGCATTTCCAATTTTTTTTTTCATAGTTTTTGTGAACTCTTTCGAGAACTTTTAATGGATTTGGGCGATTTTGGTGCGGATGTTATCTTTTATGGCCGCCAGGTCCGGGGAAGCCACAAGATAAAAATGCATTGTGTATTAAACCAGGAGAGCGTGTTCACCTGTTAAGATCTCATCTTAGTGAGATGAGTAAACCGGGAAATCGTTGAGCGAAAAAATCCAAACAAAAAATCTAAAACTTTTTTTAAGGCTATCTAGGTACCTACTATAGCTCTTGCGAGGAAATGACAAACCGTCCAGATTTGCCACTCTTTCTAGTCACTAGAATTCGGAAGAAAATTTTAGGTCCCCTCTATTCCTATTTATATATGTACATATACTATGGCGCCTGGCTGTCTGGGCTGTGGCCCCACAGTGCCATTTTTACCAAGGATTATAAGGATTTAATTCCAGGGTGGCAAATTTTTGAAGGCGGAAAATTTTCCAATGCTTTAAATTAATAATTTTTAACAACTTTTAACAACTATGTGTCAGATTTAAATACATCAACCAGAAAAATTAGGAACATTTAATATTATTTTGACTTTTTGTGTAGATAACCTTGTATGTATTTAGTTGTCAATTAACTGTCAAAATTTGCAAATTTCTATCAAATGGTATGGGATTTCATCTTCAAATAATTTTTAGTAAAAAAATTTTAAGGCAATACCAAAAAATATTAGTAATGCCATGAGAATGCTGCGCAACATTTTGAACCAACTTCTCAAAATTTGGCATGTACCTACATACATATAGTATATTTAAAGCGATTTCAAGGTTTTGATTGACTAAATTTCCTGACTTTGAAAATAATTTTTTATGAATTTTCGAACTAATTTCTGACTTAAACTGTGAAGCCTCCATTTAAAAAAATAAGCTATAATACTAAATTATCAACGTCTCCAAACAATTACTTCTTATCTAGTCTAAATTTAGGGTACTTTTGTAGAAATGTTAAACAAATAAAGCTTAATCTTCCCGCTAAATTTCAGATGTTATATAAATTTTTTTGAAAGGAAGTCCTATTTTCCTGGATTTATAGTAATTTGGCAATAATATTTTAAATTCAAAATGTAAGTTCTTAATCTTGCTAACACTTTATGCTGTTATAATCTCGTATCATTACTTTTTTGTCCATGTACCATCATTTCTTGGTACTTGTTATAAATTTAGCTTTTACCAGGTATTTTTTCGAATATACTTCCATTTTGGTAAGCATAAACTAGATAATGATTGAGTGTAAGCAATGCATCGAGATATTACTCACATTTGAATGCTAATAATAATGTATTTCGAAAAATTGAATTAGTGTTTTTAATCGGACTGATAATATCTATTTTATGAGCGGATACTCTAAATTTTTTTTTTATCTGAACTAAATTTGTTAAAATAAAAAAAAAAAAATGACAAAATACTTACCGTTAAATGCTGAAACAGCCACGCTCTTAAAATATTTGTTGCTACTTTTGGGAAAATGCCACGTTTCTTTTGGTTCTTTTTACCATTCGCATCGTCATCCTCTTCACCCGTACCCTCGCCGCTACCTATACTAGCATTGCTGGCATCACCTGAAAATGCAAGAGTTGAAAAACAAAATTCAAATTAAACACACTTATTGTGGGTGACATTTAAAAAATTATATTTTTTTTTGACAACACACAAGCACACCAACACACATTCACTCTAAAACACACATCCGCTTTCTTAAAAAAAAAAAAAAAAATGTGCTTTATGAATGGAATTCATTCAAAAACTTCAAAAATAAAAAAAATATTGAGTACACATCCTGGAACATCTATTTATATCATGTCTGTACCTATATCTTATTTTCCACTTGAAATCACATCGGATTCTTATTAAAATATTAACTTTTCTTCCTTTCATTACTCAACAAAACCCTTCAACACAAACAACCAGCTACTGTGTGAGAGGTAAGAGCATACAGAAAAATGATATAGTAGAATAGAACCAGTGGGCTTTCCATGGGTTTACCCACTGGATAGCATTTATCTATCCTTTATTATCGCAGCAGCATAGCAAATATTTACCCATTCCCGTCGCGGTTGGGTATGGATAATAACTCTAACCAGACGGGGACCTGTCGTCTATTTCTATTGCTCTGGAATAGTTTTACATTCTCGCCGAAAAAAAAAATTTTCAAACCCCAAAATGAAAGGCCCATAAAAATGAAAAACAACAAATTATACAAACAAAGTTCGAGGGATTCAGCTATCAGGTACTTTTTTGATTAGCCTGAGTATAGTCTCGAGTTCGAAAAAGGTTGTCCTGAATGGGTCCATCACTCTGTTTGCCTAATTAGTTAACCCAAAGCAAACTCTTTTGTCATTTCTACTCTCGGGCCAGTCTCAAAGATGGTATGGCACCTACAACTACCTATGTGTGTATAGAGATAATGTATTCCCGTCTCCCGATGCTTATGCGTGTTTCGAACATCAATCTTCTGCTGGTTTCGGATGAGCACCACTTGAGATCTAAAGAAGTGTGGTCTTTCGTAAATGAACTATTTATTTTCTTCCACGCAGCACATTGTTTTTACATGAGCGTCGTCATCGTCTGGTCGACTCATTTATTTCCCCCTCTCTTAAAGAAAAACAAATTTGGGGGGCATTTTTATTATTTAAATAAATTAAGTTACGTATAGAATAAAATTCAATGAGCTTCTTTTGTGGAAGTTTTCACCTCACGGACACCATAGCCCGTGCAATCAACATCAACCCCTTTTCTTTCTGTAAATTTAACAGGTGGAATCAACAACAACCTGAGGCTTCATCGAAATAAAACTTTCTATATGGCAGTAGATATCATCAAGTTGAATTAATTAAATTAATTTTTCTATAGGTTATATTGCAGTTCAAGCAAACAATTTAGGAAAAAGATGCATTACTCTGTCCATATTATGTTCATTCATTAGAAGCGTTTCCCTTTTGGCTTAGATGTTGGCTAGGCTAGACGAATCTTGATGGATCACTTCGATTAATTGAGCGTTTGCATAATTAACTCATTTTATTCGGTGCCATGAATTTTTCTATTGTGTTTATTTGTTTGCTTTCTTTGGGTCAAAAAACATTATGGAAAGGGAAATTCAATTTAGAAATTGCTTCTTTTTTTTTTAAATTACTTTTGGTTAGGGTTAATTCTTGAAGTAGATATAAAAATCATTGCCTAAAAGTTAATCGACCATAATGTTTTTGGATTTGAAATTAAAAAAAAACGTTGCTGGAAAATTAAAAATAAAGTTTATGACCTCAAAAACAGTTATGTGATTCATTTTGAGTACTTTCTTTTAATTGCAGAGGTAGAAGTTGTAAATTTAAAAGTAATTCGAGTTAAAAGCAAATTAAAAATGCTTATGTCAGTTTAAAGACAAAAGATATGTGATAGTTTCCAAAAATAACAAAAATAAAGAAAAATTTTTTCGTGAGCCTCATCAGTATATGTAACTTTTTTTTAAACTGAGGGATTTTGTTTAAATAGAAGAAGCTTAAAACTGTTCAGAAATGACTTAGATTAAAATGTAATAGTACTTTTGAATTTTTAGTCTTCTACTGAAAAGTTTTAACACTTCTTCCAATAGATCTCCATTTCAAATTTTGGAATGCGAATGCATTTCTTATTTTTCATATTATTTTTTTTTTTTTTTGGTAATTAATTGAATAATATTTGGATTTAGTGTACTGTAACTTAAAGATCTATCTCGCTCCTATCTAAATGATATTACTCATTAGCCATACTTTCATTGATATGACTCATATCCATATTTGTAAAGCTCTTCCTCCAAATTTGTTTCTTTGAGAAACTCGAGTATTTGGATTAAATTAAGATATGTAGGTATTGAAGTTCTTTATTTTCTATATCTGACCATCCCAGGTATATCATGTAGTATTATTTTATTTAATGCTAGCTGACTCACCCAGGCTTTGCTTGGATATCCAAAACTAAGTAATATACCTACTAATACCTAAATATTAAAAAAAAATTATTCTTTAATCTATTTTATAATGTATTTTAACAATTATTGAATACTTTCGTCATGTTTTATAACCTTTTTCAACCTACAAACAACTGAATGTTGACAAAAATTTTAGCCTTTAAACCATCCTTCATGTATTACCTTTCAAAAACAAAGAGAATTTTTTCATTCGGACATGTTGTTTATGAGGTTAGCTCGGACATATAAAAAATCAAAGAAACACAGCAAATTATCAACTTTAGTAATAGAGATATCTATGGTTCGGTGTTTTGTTGAGCATTGCATACAAAATTTAGAGTGCTTAGATGTCTTCTTTACTTACAGTGGTCCCATACATACCATATTGCAGCATGTTTAATGGGTTTGAATAGTCAAAAATAAATCTACGCTTTATTCCTGTACTGGTTTTGTTATCAGAGTCAAAGAAGTACTTTAATCCATAGCATAGGTATCCATTGTGCATTCTGTCGTATTAGTCAATGTTGCTTATCGTTCCTTCTGGTTGATAGAACATATTTTTTTGTTTGCTCTTGTTTACTGCTAGACTTATTTGAGCTTATTTCTTCTGATTGAGTTTTAAATAAACCCTTAAAACAGATTGTGTTCGATTCAGATGAATGATTAATCAAATTAAATTCTTGACTCCTTGTTAAATAAATTCTCCAGATCTAAACCTGCTTTGAATATTAAAATAAAATCCTGTTTTTTTTTCGAAACACCCTTCAAATAAAAATCTTCGACACTTCCTCCTGCCACAAGGTGCGAAATATGTCGAAATACTAAATTTAACTTTTTAAAAGCACATCATAAATTTAATTCAATCATCTCTCTGCATTACATCGGCCTTCATAATGGCGGTTAAAGTATCTCCATATAGAATACCTATACCCTTGTTGAAGCTAAAGTATACCATATCACCTATGTATAATGTAGGTATACCTACGTATCATTACTTCTGGATTCCAAATGGTGGTCATAACTTGGGTGATAAATTACCTCTGCTCCACATACTCAATTATCAATTGGAAATCAACTGGTACAACGATTTCCACCTTCTTCGGGCCTCATCATCATCTTCCTATAATATTATATCTATACACATATATGAGGACTACCATCAGACTATCATCCAGGAGTGCTCTGGCTGGTGGTTGGTAATCAATTTTCTCTGGAACACAGTAAGTAAATTAGCAACAGGAAAGTTTTTCCTCTCGTATATTTCTATACCACATAATATCGGTTGGGGTTTTTGTTTTTTACTCCTTGTTCTTCTGATTATTTTAACGAAACTGTCAGACAGACAGACAGTGTTTATGCATTACCATTGGCTGACACCAAAATATGCCTATAAAGTTTCAGAACGACGACGGCTTATGGACAGACGGACGGGCAGCATGTAGATATTTCATGCAACTTTATGCGGCAGATGATCGGAATGGCGACGATGATGGCGATGATAATTATTATGTAGTACTTGCCGTTTTAGGTCATCATTCCGAGCAGAAATGACGCCAAATGATAAATACATCAGTTTTTCTGTTTCCCTTGGTGATTATCTCCATCAGCATATGGGCGACTTGATTCGAACTTAAGCTCCATGCTCGAAGTGCACCCGATTCGATTCTCGAAAACTGATCAGTCAGAAAGTTTTTTTTTTGTTTGTTTAGTCCAAATGTCTACACGCCGATAAACAGGACAGGAAAAAAAATCGTGCGCATAAAAATCCAATAAAACCTCATAACTTGTATAGCATCTTTAGAGAGCTCTCTTCCAAATACTGATACACCAGAGAGATACACTAATGCCAACTGCCAGAAAGATGCGCGTAGATACATCAATCCGCCAGATAGTTGTTTGTTGGGTGCAAAATTACAATCCTACGCCTTCTTGATTGGCGCGATGATCGTTAGTGTGATGATGGTGTGAATAATAAAACAAGGCGCGCGCAGTAAAAAAAAAAAACAAAAACAACACTATAAACCGACAGCATCAACTAAAACAACAACAACAACAAGAACTCACTTTAATACTAACTGCAAAAGGATGATGGAATTTATATCTTCATTAAAGTTATTTATTGACTTGAAAATTGATTATAAAAGTGTTTATTCAATTTGATTAATGCTATATGCGGCGAACTAACCGATTGCAGTGGCTGATCTTGTAATCGCAACAACTTGAGTTTGACTTGAGAGTTGAGTATGTATAGTTGTTAAGCACTAAGCAGAGTCGTCCAGAATTTTTTTTTTTATTTTTATTTTATTATTTATTTCCTAAAGTGAAATTCAAGCTATACTTTTGTCTTTATTGCTTAAAGGCAGATGCAATTTGAATTTTTATGTTTTTTTTTTTTAGTTATTTTTTTTTTTTAATATACATAATATCACCTACCTAAATTACTGAACTGGTTTTGCTATAATGATAATCGTTTTTTGAATTTACTCAAAAATTGAAAGACGAAATTAAGGTGTTGATGAGATGGGGGCAATAAATTTTATCAACACATTTTTGCCACCCACTCACTGATCGTGTTATTCAAATTAAGGGATACCAGTTTATTTATCCAGAAGATTTGCTTAATATGGATCATAAATTTTGGCAAATAGAAACAAATTGATTTTGCACTGATATTGAAGGGAAAATAGTCTATTGGATATACTAAAACATGGAAGAGAGTTGCGAGAAACAGCTATATTCTCCTCCTAACTTATGGCTTATTTAAGTAAACTTTAATATGGGCCGTAAAGTTTAGGGTTTTAAGTCTTATAGTGTGATCAAATATTGGTGGAATTATGGAAGATAAGTTTAAGTGAAAACAAGTGACGGTATATATTTTTAATTGAGTAAGTTTTCAATATTTGTATCTTTGTTGTGTTTTTTTGGTTTCGCTAATAAGTTTATTTTTTTAAAACAAAAATTATTGGATGATGTGAGCAAAAACAAAGTTTCGTACGGCAAAGCCGTAGCCAGACAAATATTTCTGGTGGGAAGGGGGGAGGGGTGGTATATGATTTTTCAATAGTGTAGGTATAGTAGTTTGATTCAAAAAAATATCAATCTCAAAAGTGATCCCCCACGTTCGTCCTCTGAATATTATCAATAGAACACAGAAAAAATTTTTGAAATCGGATATTTTTTTTTGTATCCTATTTTACCCTAATAGGGAAACTTTTCCACTTTTTCTTCCGTAAAATGTTCTTTATAGTGATGGAATCAGACAGAATTAACAAGAAAGAGAGTATGGAAAGTTGCTAACAAAAATCAAAGTTTGACCCATACAATCTAGAATTTCACATTTGATGGCTTCAAAAAATATACCTTTGGTTTCTCCTTCCTCTCGCCTAACCACCAAAACTGGAAGAAATTTCTTCATACTTCGGTATATTTTGTCAAAAATCAGTTAAAACTTGGAAAAGACTTGAGCCTATACATAAATACGGATTTCCGTTCAAGTCGATGAGTTTGATGTTATTTTAATTCGTAAAGGTTAGCGTTTATCCAATAAATAAATTTATAAAGAATTTTGGAGCATATTTTAGATCAGTGACGTAAGTTTAAGAAAAAATTATCAAATAAAATTAAAAAAGCACAATAATCTTAAAACATGATTTAGGGCCATTTGCTGAAACGAAACTTAAATGTTTATGTTCAACATAAGAGTTATGTGACAGTTTACGCTGAGGAAAAAGTAGAACATGAGCGTTTAAGTTGAACATAAATATTTAAGTTTCGCTTCAGCAAATGGGCCTTAATGACGTGTGCATATAGGGTAACTTATCTCAATTTTATTTTATTGAGTGTGCTTCAAAAACATTTCCCCTTTTATTTCCGTTTAGATTAAGCACCAATACCAAGTCAAATCAGCGATCTATATTCTATACTCTGTAAAACCAGTAGTCTCGCATAAAACCACAAGATTAAAATATCCAAATTTTTTGCGGTTTTCCTTAATGGTCCATTAAGATTAAAAAATTTCGCCGCCAAAAAGGAAAGGGTATATAAATAGCTTAAATCAATTTGGGATTTTTATTTAAAAAAAAAACATATGAAATTAATTTTCAAGATAACAATTTAAAGAGAACATTCTAAACCAATCCGTTTCTTATAGCAGTGGCAAGAGTAAAAAAAAACCCTCGATGCGATGCTGTTTATTAGCTTACAAATAATAGCCCTATGGCAAAATGTTATTCTACTGCGGAAAAAATACAAGCGGATGTATCAAAACGCAATAATCTTTTAGGAATACTGGCTAAAAAGTCTACTGTCGAAACTATGGCTTTCATTAAAAGCTGTTCAAAGTACGTTATGTCAAATCCTGAATAGCTTTGAATTCAAGCAAAAATTGGCACTGGACTTTTGGACATCGTTTTGCATGTTAGAATGAAAGTAGTTAAAAATCTTCACTTGGATTTTTTCTTTAAGATATTTTTCTAAAGACTTATATTTCAAAAAAATCACATTTTGGAAGTATTGTGTCATATTATTTTCGATAGCAAATATTTGTCTTTAAAGCGAGTATGAATTATTTTTCAATGATTTTACCATTTGATAGTTAAAAGCCAAAAACCGGTATTTTTGGCTTTTGATCGCAGTTTTTTTAATTGAATTATTTTTCAATGATTTTACCATTTGATAGTTAAAAGCCAAAAACCGGTATTTTTGGCTTTTGATCGCAGTTTTTTTAATTATAATATCTTTTAAATGATTGATTTAAAGGAACAATATTTTTCAACTATTTGGTTGTATTTTTTGTAAAAAATTGTATGAGCATTTATTATTTTTAGAAAAATTCGGTATTTGAGTGTTAAAACAGTTAACACTACTTTTGACTTTTAAGCATTTTTTTTTTAAATAGATCTCTTGAAAATAATCACTGATAGAAATGTAGTAGCCCGTGGCGTAATGTGTTGGACTGTCATGCCAGAGGTCTGGGGTTCAATACCAGTCGCTTCCACCTTAAGTTTTTTTCGGAGCTACTACCTCTTGCGAGGAAGTGACAAATCCAAGAGTATCTCTTCTCATAGACAAGTGCCACTCACCTTAGCCGTTCGGATTCGGCAATAAACTGTAGGTGTAGGTCCCCTCCATTCCTTCAGGCATGCACACAGGAATGGTTGAGAGTTGTAAGTCGCTGGGCCCTGGTTATTCATGAGCCGTTGTGCCAACAAATTATATTATACAAATTTAGCAAAAACACAAAGTTATGAAAAACCGTTATCTCGTTATTTTACATTTTCTTGTAAATGGGTGCATACTCTAATTGTGTTATTCTATTTTTGTAGGAAATTTTATGATGTACAAGTTTGAAGTACTTTTTTCTGGTATATACCATTAAAAAGTTATATACGAATAACCGACGTTTTCGAAATCACTATGCATTTTTTCGTGCAGATTGCATTTTTTCCTATAGTGATGTAGGAAAGTAATCACCCTCTGATAATTTAAGGTTGTCTCCAGGACCCATGTTCTGTAACTCTATCATATCTAAAAAAAAAATCAGTCGAGAAACGCTGAAAAATGGAACAAAACTCATGTATTTTGTTTCAGTTTCCATCGTTTCTCGACTGATATTATGCATGCGAGAAGTTACAGAACATTTTTCCATCAGCATAATAATTCCTAAGAAGAATCTCGAATTGCTTCAAATAAGTAGTTTGGTTTGTCAGAAAGAAGGAAGGTTAATTTCCAAACGCACAAGTATATACAAAATGTTTGTAAATTTAAGTCAAGGTTCCTCGTTTTATGTGTCAAACCGAAGTTTAGTTTTATGGCGAAAGTAACTAGAGCAACTTACTATTGACAAATACGTCATATCATAATGATTAATTACCTAGACCCAAGAATGTTCCTAATCTAAGAACCCGCGATTTAAAACGATCACGCTGGTAATGTCATGCAAAAGTCAATATTCAATTCAAAAAACAAAAACTGAAGTCTCTTTAAAAAAAAACTCCAATTTATTCCTAACAGCATCTAATTTATGTTCTAAAAAAGAAAAATATCTTAAAAAACAATAAACAAAGCACTTATATAGATAGAGGGTGGTCTCACACCGGCTCACTTACCCACCTCCCTCCCCCTCCCTCCTCACCAACAAAATCAACAATATTTTTTTGCCAAACAAGACCGCACACATGCCGCATATTAATTGTGTTGTGGTATATCCATTGTTCGAAAATTCTTCAAAACTCCTTGAAAAATCATCTTCAACACCGCATAAACAAACATGTTGTGTTAATAAGAATTGTAAAAACAAAACCACTTCACTTAATTTTGTTTTCGAGTGCATTTTATTTGTTTAAAAATTCTGAAGGAATAAAAAAATAAATTCTCTTTTGTGTTGTCTCTATGCCTGATGGCAGCCCTGCTTTCTGTCACATATCTCTCTACCATCTACATACCTTCAAGTTGATCTTTGGCTAGAGGTGTGCACACTCGTCCCACTATCATCATCTTCATCATCATCATCACCAGCATCACCATCTAGAGATGTGTGAAAAGCACTCCAAGATGTCCTCTTGAGACCATCGTGCCAGTTTTTTTTTGTTTTTTTTGTTTTTATGTGTTTTTTTTTGTTCCCCTAAATAATGCCCCCAACAGGCGCGCAAACATTGGGGGCGTTTTAATGAATTCCCGCTTTTCTTTTTTTTTTTTTTATTGTCAGCTTCTAATTTCCTCCCGCCAATTATTCATGTTTGCTGATGGTTGTTGGCTTAGTGCTGCTTGTGCAGCAGCGTGTGGCATTGTGACATCTTTATAATTCACATTTCAAAAAGGAGAAATTAAATTTCAAAGAGATGAAAAAAGCAGATATGTGGAATTCCAGAAGTTGTGTCCACTCCACTCTACCGCCAGCGATAGAGAAGGTGGTGGAGGTGATGATGGTGACTCGGACTCAACTGGTTCCGCTTTTAAAAAGTCGCCATTGCCACACTGAGTCGGGACCGCCGGGGCAGCAAGCAAGTAATGCGGTACGACTGTCGATGACAGGAGGAGGATGATTACACATTAATTCTTATCGGTAGTTGCAGCAGTAATAATTTTTCATCAGATCTCCCCGTGGAGAGGAGCCAATCTTTATAGACTCCGGGACGGACACGCGGGGAACACCGTGGTATTAATATAAGTTGCATTTTATATGAAAGTTTACGCCACTTGAGTTTGGCGTAAGTAAACATGTTTAGTTGTTGTGCCTTGCAAATAAATCGCAGCAAATATTTACAAGCGGGTGATTTATGCCATTTAGAGAGCCTTAAGGTGGTTTTGTTGTTTTTATTTCTTTGCTGTTGCTGTTGCTGCTGCTAAATGCTGAATGCTGATACCTACTGTGCCTCTGCTCCGACACCGATGCACTCTCTCAAGTGGTTAAGCGAATAAATATTTGAAATTTATTTACAAATTGCTTTGGACTTGGTGGTAGGTAGCTATAAGATTGTTATTTTAATGATGGAGACAGAAGGGGTTGGTAATAGTAGATTTGTTGCATAAAAAGAGAGATGTTGGGTGGGATAAAAGGAGGTGGAATTGGAATTTTAATTGTAAATACCAGTGATGGGTTTATCAAGATTAAAATGTTCCTCTTTTTTTTTTTTAATTTTTATAAGTACCTACTTAGGTACCTTTACCTTTACTGACTACTAGTTGATGTTTTGAATTTAAATTAAAATGAGATCGTACCTATAATTCAAAAATATTTTCATTTAGTTTAGGGTCATTTGTATAAACGTGGTTTAAATCTTGATCCATGGTTCAGCAATTTTAACTCATCGATTTCGGTTGATTACTTAAGGTTCAACGATGGTTCAGGCATGCATAGCTTAGCTTTTATCACATATTTGAACCTTGAACCATCGTTGAACTTCAGTCAATCCGCTAAAGTCAGTGAATTAAAATTGCTGGTAACCACGAATCAAATCTTGAACCACGTTTGTGCAACTGGCCCTTAATGTAGGTTAGCCTCTTTATAATATATATAAAGAAAATAACTTTTGAAATAATAGCTTCAAAATTAAGATATAAGGTGAAATATGGTGAAATCACAATAATTTGAGAAAAAATTAAAATATACTAGCTGGTACTGAAGGAAATTTGAAATAGCTGGACTAAGAAAAAATACTGGTATTTAATTTGTTGGCATATTCTTAAGAAAAGAATATATTCACAATAAAAATTTAATGGGCAGGGTTAATTCACAATATTTTAAGATTAAAGTTCAAAAGGATTAAAAAAGTAGTAGGTTTTTAATTATCCATATCCAGTCACCCATAAATATCTATTACGTGTTCATAGAAATAAGAACGTTGAATGTCTTTAAAACAATTTTAGCAAAGCATTATTCACAATAACAAGTATGGCCTGAGAGTTAATTGTATATCAGTCATGGACTGACTGTCATGCCGGAGGTCTAGGTTCGATCTCAAGCCTCACGACCTTATGATTTCAAAAACACGGCTACAGCCTCTTGAGAGGAATTGACAAAACCTCTTATCATAGAAAAGTGCCGCTTACACTAGCCGTTCAGTTTCGGACCTACAGTTTATTGTAGGTCCCCTACATTCCTTCAGAGTTGTAAGTCACTAGGCTTTGATTCTTCACGAGCTTTTGTGCCACCAAATTTTTAATAAAATTTGTGAATTTTGTTGTTCAATGTTTTCTATGTTTTTTTGGGGGGACAGCTTTGGTATTAAATTTGAGAAGCACTTTCTGAAAAAGGGGGTACAAACTTCTTATATTGAATGGATTCTTGTCTACTGTCTATAATTAGTTGTGGCAACTTTCCTTTTATTTTCTAATGTTTTCTATGTTTTCTATGTTTTTTTTTTTTTTTTTGATAAATTCATATAAAGTTCCTCCTCGAAAAAGATATACAACTTTACTGTAGCGAAAAGTTGCCTGTTAATTACTATTAATTAACCCCTACTCATTCTCTATGTTTTTTAGGGTTGACAAAGCTTGAAAAGAGGTTAAAATTTTTATAGAGAAACGTGTATCGCTAAGTAATCTGCCATTTATTGTGGTAATTTATATTTTTTGTCATGCAATGTTTTCTGTTTTTTTTTTCCAAAAACAGAAAAAATAAGAAAAAAACATAGAAAAAACCAAATTTTAGACTTTACTATACTCCTTTAATCGCATACATAAATATAATCATATCGAAAAACCATCTTGTCCAAAAGCTAATGATGATGGTGGGTAGTGGTTGTGATGATGGTGGCTCCCGAGAAATTATCCACTCCATAAAGCATGTAATAATTGTTGATTCCATGCACATTATTCCAATGATAACTTTATGAGACCCATCAATGCAGAAAGTTCATGGAAATAAATTGAAATTCCTTGAGTGCATTTTCGAACAACAACAACAACAACAAGAAGAAAAAAATAAAATAAAAATAATTACATTTCTCTTTTGTTTTCTCAAAGAATTTTGTATTTTTACTTGAAATCCTGGAAACCATCACACAACGCGCACAAAACCAAAACAAAACACTGAACGAAGCGGAGCGCTCCTCATGCTATTTTAAAATTATCGTACAAAAACAACTAATAAATTTACGATCTACCAGAAATGTTCTTTTTTTTTTTCTTCTTTTCTTGGTGGAGATAATTTCACTCCTTGAAGCAATCTTCATCGTCGTCGTCATCATTGCGGGTCGGGTCTGTCTGGATGCAAACTCCTCCAGCCCTTATGGAGAGCTGGTAGGTAAGTAGATATAGGTATAGATACAACAGGCTTATCACAGAAAAAAAAAATAATGAAAATGGGGGCGCTATATGGTATTCATTTTACAAGGCCTTCGCAGATACACATAGTGTAGATAAGTTTATTTGCGGCAGAAGCAGTGACGATGGTGGCAACGCGTTTCCATCATGTTGTTCGCTTCCATACCATATCATCAGTGAGTGCATCAAGAGCGGCAGCACGGAGCACCACTATCCAACCCAACAACAAATTTTAAAACAGACAGAAACTGTTTCCCGGGTTTTTCTTCCTTTTATTTTGCGCCAGGCAATATGAAGAATGAAAAACTTACTTCAGAACAATAACAACAACAACAATGTCGGATAGCCATCATGCATACTATGCGAGTATATTAAATCGATGTTTAATACAAAACGAAAACAAAGGCGTCGCGTCGACCCGAAACAACAAAATTAAAATGAAAATTCTGAGAAAAGCCGAGGGATGTCGATTGCCCCCCGAAGCACCCAACACTACCCACCTCTGTGCGCAATCACTGTTGTAAATTTTTTTTTTTTTTTTTGTGTACCGCAATGTTATATTATAGCTAAAGATACTTTGGAGGGATTAAGGATTTTGAGGTTTATTATTTTGTTCAATTAGATTTTAGATCAATGGCAGCGCGGCGGATTGCAGTGGCGGCTCGGTAGCGACGTCTCTGTCCCTCATTCATGGAACTCTTGAGACGGCGATCATTCGAGTTGAAAATTATTATGAGCGAATGGATTTTCAAAATTGTATCCCGATGTATCTAAGTATCTATCTATCCGGAGCTTGATGTGGGTCTGTAAAGTGGAATTCCGCAGCGTGATTCGAAGGAGGGCATGATGATCATCATCAAACAATGCATCGTCTTCGTCATAGCTCTTCTCGTCATCATCATTGCGTCTAGAAGTGCGGGAGAAATATGGCCTAGGAGCTGTGGCAATATCGTTTAACTTTTATAAGTCTTGAACTATTTTGTGCACATTACATTATACCCCACCAAGAAACAACAACAACCTGAAGAGAAAATCGGTTATTAGATCGAAACAATGTTTTTTGTTGAATAGCTAAAAAAAAAAAAGTTGCCAATACTCTTGTCTATAGAGCTAGAATCAGAGAGTTGTTGTTGTATATAATGTAAGTGCCGCACGGATGCTGTGCATCAGTTAAGTCCAAGAGGAATCAAAATCACTGAAGCGTGTTGCACTTTTATGTGAAGTGCCTGGCCTGATGCTAACAACAATGGTGCAGCATTGATTTTTCTTATATCGAAACTATAGGAGAAGAATTGTTTTATTTTTCATCTTATAATGTTGCCATTTAGAAAATGCATTTTTTTCTATCTCTCTCTCCATAGAGGAAGGCTTAATACTCCACAACATACATATAATAATGTGTGTAGGTATTGTTTTAATGCCGGCAAAGTTGCACTTGATTTTTTTTTTTTTTTTTTTTTTGTGAGCTGGAGGAATGCTCGTTTTCGCCTTTCTCTAGCCAAGTGGATAATTGAGTTAAAAACGTGATTTTAGTTGTTGTTTTTTTTTTATGTTTTTTTTTTAAGTTTTTATTCTTCGGTTGGAAAAAGTTAATTTTATATTTAATAGGTTTGTAAGCAGGCGTGTTATTATGACAATCATACACAATTACACGTAACGGAACTTTCAGCTCTTTAAGAGACTTGTGAAATATTAGAAATGTTGGCTTTTAATTTATGATCAACTCAGTGCTGTCATCTTTGTTTATGGTACGATTGTAGTGTATTCACTACTTACTGCAAAATACTAAGTGCGATAAATTAATACATAGTTTAATATTGTTAGAATTTTATAGCATTGAAATGTCGTTTGGCCCAGACATGTATTTACCGGAAAACAAAGATAGACTTTTTTACTAAATTTTTGGAGCGTTTACTCCAGGCTTAAATTGGCAAGCAGAACGAGTATGATTTATGTTAGTAAGTGAGTTTGTAGGTAGGTAGGTAAAAACTGCATTCGTAGCATTAATAGCATAAATGTAGATAAAGTGTTAATTGTTTAACTAGCCTGTCTAAACCTGGAGATAGGTACTTCATTTTAAAAACGGAAAACGAAAATTTAAAAAAGATGGTTCTTACAGAAACATGTAAACATAAATAAGCAGGTTTTTACAAAATAATTTCTTTTGATACTTAAATATTCTATATAAATAAAAATGAGTCTGTTGTTGTGTTTGTAAGCGCATAACTCGGCTGAACATCATCCGACTCATTTTTTTTTTAATTATTTGTATTAAACTAGCTGTGTAATAATCGGAGCCGAAAATTTTACCGAAAATTGGGAAATTTGACAGAGAAAGTCGGAAATTCGTGGAATCCCTTTAAAATAAACAAAAAAGGATCGGTTTTTTGTGTTTATACGAGCATAACTCGACTGAACCTCATCCGATTCGCAAAGGTTTTTCGGTTGGATTCGTATTTACCCAGGTAAACAATTTATGGAACCAAAAGTTGGAAATTTCAACAGGAAAAATCGTTAAAATCCGAAATTGTATACTTTCTGGAGTGAATAGTGACGATACCTGAAAATTCCATTTTATATTGAAGTACATAAGTAAAGAGTAAATATTGATGATGAATGACAAATAATACGGATTCAGCAATTGGCTAATTTTGTCCCTGAGGAAAATAGGATAGCCAATTACAAATGGCGTTACAATCTTAGAATCATGTTTTGACAGCTGAGAAGTATATTTGGTCTCGCAATAAGGTCAATAATTCGCAAATTATGCTGTTTTTTCACTTTTTATACGACGAAAGTATTTTGCTCCCGTGTCGAGTTTAAAAAAAAAATATACCGAAAATTGACATAGTCTTTTTTTTTCTCTAAAATAAGGATAAAACAAAGTGGTACACTGAGGCGTATACGCATTTTATTTTTTGTATTGTATTTAAAAATTAAAATTTCTCAATTTTTGTTTCTGCGCATTACGTCAGATCATGTCAATTGAAATATTTTTGTTCAAAATTATGTACATCATGGTTCCTTATAAGGTCTTCTGCACCGGACAGCAAAACAAATTACGTTGCTTATCACAAAGCATAACAGCGATCTTAAATGTGTGAAATCCGTTTTCCGTTTAAATACATAAAGTGTATTGAATTTAATTAAATTCCAAAAGAGATTCATTATTTCGGAAGTTCGGCGGGTCAGCTAAAAATAAAAACACTCAAGGGAAATTATACGTCCAAAATGTAATTTCCTTTGTTACTGGAAGTGCAATAGAGGAACACTGGGCAGAATGGTGTGGTTTAAATTTTGAAGCGAATTTACTTATTCAAAGATTTTTTTTTTTCTTTTTTTTAAATGAATACTTTGGAATTATATAGCGAGCCAAAGATTTTTTTTTTTAATTTTTTTTTTTTAAGTTATATTATTTTTTTTTTTAGTTAGGTTCATTATTTTTAGTTTGATCCAAAATTCTATTTAAAAAATCTCAATTTCTGTAAAAAATGATAAAAGAAAAATTGTTTGAATGAAAAAAAAAAAATGTTTTTATAGTCTTTGAAACAATTTTTGAAACAGACAGAATACAAAAAAATTGTTTATAACAGAATTTTGTTTGGCTGTTCTTTACTTTTCTGAATTTGTTTTGAATTAGGTTTGCTTGCTAACTCATAATTTTTCTATTTAATATCTTTTTTTTTCAATTACACTAAAATAATCATTCTTAAAAAAAAATTGATTCCCTGATTTAGAGTCTATATGTAAAGTATATAGGGCAGGTATATGACATAATATTATATATGATAATAATTGAAGATCAATTGTAATTTTCAGATTATTTTGGGAAATACCTTTATTTTGAAAAGACTCTCTTGAAGTCGTGTCAAGGGAACTCTGCATCCAGGATCCAGTATCCCTCTCAGGTTCGTTTATAGCTGGAATTGAAAAAGTCATTGATATGTCTTCTAGTTTTCTTTTCTAAAGAGTTTTGCATCAATGAACAACTACTTATATAAAGTTTAACATATGGCCTCTGGCACACATTTACGGTTTATTTTTTTTTTAACCATTTTAATTAAATTAAATTTAAAATTTACGAAGATACTGCGGAAGTACAACAAAATGAATTCTGAGATATAAATGTTACCACTGTTATTTTTGGTATCATTTAAAATTTATTTACAAAATGTTTATACCTACAAACAGCCGCATTTATTAAATTGTTGACTAGTAAGGTACTATAATTGTCTAACTATTCAAAAATTAATTGTTCGAAGAAGTTGAAATTGGGGCTCATCATTAAAAAAAAAATTAAACACCAATTTGAATTGCATAACAAGCTCTTTTGAGGTTTGATGTGATGTGCTAATTTAGGATATTCTGCAAAATTCGTCAAATAGTTTTGCCAAAACAGGGCCGTTAAAGGCTAAAAAAAATTACTAATTCCTTTAAGGGATTTTTACTCATGATTTTATTCAACATAAATCGTAAAAAAGTGTTTTCTTTAATCAAATATCCAATTTATTTTAAAAAGTTTTAAAGAATAAATATTCTTGCTCAGAATTTCATTAAATTTATATATATATGTAATTTCTGACGACATGAAAAATACGACCTAATAAAATAATGCATACTCCTGAAAATATGTCACAAAAGAAAAATACCACTAAATTCGGATAAAGATATCAGAGTAGACATTTAGTCGCCTTAAACTTATACCCAACATCATCAGTTGGCCAATAATAATACACCACAACTAACCTCACTTAGAAAATAACAAAAAAAAAAAAAAAAAAACTTTTCCTCTGTCATCCTATATAGATAGGTATGTATTACTTTTGTGGAAAAAGAAAATTCCAATTTGCAGTAAATTTTCCCAATGTCTCTGCCATTTCCTTGTTTTTTTTTTTTTTTTTGTTCGTATATTATTTTTGTGGTGCGCTTCCTGCTTCAATGCACTATTGTGCAAAAATGAAATGCTTTTTTTTTTTCTACCTAAAATACATATGTATGTATGCACATATATCCTTCTTATTTTCTTGCGAAACTTAAATGCGATGAAGTTTCCACTTCTTTTGCAGTCAATCTGCGATTAAATAAGAATGTGTCCTTGCATCTCTAAATGGATTTTACTCAAAAAAAACAAAAAAAAAAATACAACCCACATCACCAAAACGAAATGCAAGAAGCAGGATATGCGAAAAAAGGTTGAAATTAGCAAAAACTTTTTTTAAACACTCTTCGACATTAATTCACCAATAATCCCACAATTTAATGCATTTAAATACATATACTCGCAGTGAAAATACAGTTAGTTTATTGAGATTTTAATTTTTATGTGTTTGTAATATTTTTTTTTCTCTCTTAATGCCCGCTTATATAATTACCATAAAAGATGAATCTTTTGGGAGATTAAGCAAAACAACAAAAAAATTCATTCAACCATTCGATATTTGTCTGATTGACAAAGAAAGAAAACTCCTTATACCACCTCACCCGGTAATCTCAAAACTTATTAGCTAAAATGTCAAATAAATTTCAAAAAAATTAACAATAACAAAAAAAATATATTCGTATTTATGATGTGTGTATAAATTCTGTGCCCCAATGTAGGTTGGTTGTGCATCCAGCAGAAAGACAGCAAAATAATCTTTTATAAAAATGTTTTGCTAAAAATTTAAGAAAATGTCCCAGACATTTTTATAATTTATTGCAAATTGATATTTGGCTTTGAAATGTTAAGTAAGTATAAAAAAAAATAAAAAAAAAAACTCCAAATCAAAAAATCGCGGGAATCGAATTCTTATATCGATAAAATATTTTAACTTAAATTTATTTCGGATTATATTATTACACCCGCTGGGTCTTTGCGCAATTCTTTGATCAAAAAAAGATTTTTTCTTCGGTTTGGAGACATATACCTTTAATTAAAGAAATTAAAATGATATACAATCGAATAATTTGGGTTTAAGTGGTTTATATCGATATTTATGTATAGGTAAATTATTTGATGGAGTTTTAAGAAGTAAAGTTATGATACCTAATTTTGCTCTGTGAGGAATCATATAAAGTTAAAAAAGTTTACCTGTTTTTGAAATTAAAACTGGCTTATGGAAATATACATCATGTTATCTGAAGTAAAATACTAAAGCAATAAACACATTTTTTTTTTGTTCCAAAATTCGAAATTTCTAAAATTCTTTGTCAACATATTCAGAAATTTTAACGAGCATCCCTGTAAATGTAGTAGCCGTGGCGTGATGGTTAGTGCGATGGACTGTCATGCCAGAGGTCTAAGGTTCGATCCCCAGCCTCGCCATCTATTTATTTAAAAGAAAAACGGCTACTGCCTCTTGCGAGGAATTGACAAATCCTCCAAGAGTATTTCCTGTCACAGAAAAGTGCCGCTCGTTAGCCGTTCGGATTCGGCAATAAACTGTAGGTCCCCTCCATTCCTGCAGACACGCACACAGGAATGGTTGAGAGTTGTAAGTCACTAGGCCCTAGTTCTTCATGAGCTGTTGTGCCATCAAATTTATTTATTTATATCCCTGTAAAATGTAAATCTGTGGGAATTTACAGTTAAACCGTTGAGAATTGTTGCTTGAAGAATATTAATAAATCGGTCTTTGCCTTTGCACCGCAGTTCATCAATGGAAATAATATGTACTTAGAAGAGTAGTAGCCTGTGGCTTAGTATGGTTTATGCGACTATCAGGCTGAGAGTCTGGAGATCGAATACTATTAGCCTATGCCACCTATAAGAAAGAAATAAAAGGTACACTAGGTCTAGAGAGAAATTTTTAAATATAAATCCTCCAAGAATATATTTGGTCATGAAGAAGTTCGTCCCGTTCGGATTCGGCAGAATATTCTAGTTCCTTACCATTCCTGACTCCAGCAATGGTGGAGACCGGAGAGTAGTGATTCAACGAGCTGTAATTTATGTAATTTTCCACGCGGTCGTGGAAAATAGTTTTTAAACATTTCACTTCACTTCACTTAAGCTTTAAATTGATATAAAATAAGAAGATTTTTGTAACGTTTTCCCTCTTGGGAATTTAATAACTGCTTGACATTTTTAACGACCCAATTACGACACAGAGGACCACTCAAAACTATTTTTCTTTGTACCACACACGTGAAATCTTATCCAAAGTTCGCAAAGAAAACACTAAATGAAAAAAAAAAAAACTTGTGAAATTTTTGAATTTTCAGTAGGTACTTACTTTTTCGCTCAGGAATCATTTAATTTCAAAGAGTATCTACCTATATTTCAGTGAAAAAGAATGCCTTTTAGTGAATAGTTAGGAACAATTACACAAAAGAAATGTCATTTTTCGGTTTTTTTTTTTTTTTTTTTACTAAAAAGTGAAGTGAAATTTATGTTTCAGGTAGGACCTATCTTCCATGTTAGGAAAAAAAAAAACGGTTATTTTCATAAGAAAAGTTTACTTAAAAATTTCGATTAAGCAGGGTCTATGACGCATGCCTGACAATTAAGTTTCACCCGAAAAATATTTCATTTTCCGAAAATTCTCTTTATTGTGAACACTAATTTTGGGTGCTATAGGTGTATTAATTTTTCGGGTTGAATATTCCTGGAGTGAAACTCACAATAAATTGAAATGGTTTTTTTTTTTTTTATATAGTCAGAGTTGTTTGTTTCTCTTTCGAAATTACAGCTGTGCAATTATAAGCTGCCAGACCACCATTTTTGAAAAATTGATGCCTTGTACTTAATATTCCCTCTCGTGAAATGAAAAATGAATACATTCCACAATCTTGTTCTCACCATATTTTTAATTTCATCGCAAGTGAAAAAATTGAAGTATCGCATGAAAATATTAGTTTCATTAAAAAATAAGAGATTTGGGATTTAAGGCATTGCACGCTGAAATTTTTATTTTCGCTTTGAATAGTTTATATGCCAATGCGAAATGAAATCAATTAATTCAAACGAAAGTTAAAAAAAAAAAAATTGGTTTAGCAAAGTTCATTAAGTTATGTCGAAACCAAAATGATGGTTTTTCCTTCTCGCCGAAATTTTTCACGCTTGGGAAAAATAAATTTTTCATATGAAAACTCGACTTAACACGGATGTGTAAACAAGGCTTTATAGCTAAATCTATTGTTATTAATTCAAAATAGCTTTAAACGGTCTTTAGTCTACAAAAATTTGTGTTTTGTTCGTCCCGGCGATCTGACTTGGGACTTATCAGTTTACTAGTGAGGGGCTTGTTAATAGACAATTTCTATTAAGTTAAGTTTATCTTCCACAGATTTCATGCCGAATATCCGGTGTGAACTTCCAATTAATGCTTTATATTTTAAAGAATTTTTCAATTAAAGTATAGTCCAAAATGTACCTTTTAAACTAAAGGCACTCATGGTCTTAGCTTATCGATCCTCGAAAAACAAAAAAAATATTACACTTGATTGTGATTTACATGCAAATATACATATGTAAGTAGGTACCTACACCTTTGAATGAATTTCTTCTTATAATTTACAATAAATTTCTGAGCATCTAAACTGACACAAAAGGTTTATTGCAAATTGACATCCCTGGTTCTTCTCAAGAAAAAATAAATGATTTTTTTGTTGTTGTATTTTTTATATAAATAAAAATTCACATCAAAATAAGATTTCCTGTGGCATAAAAAAAAACAAGCGCGTGGGTTGTCATTCAACAGGAACAGGTATATTATTTTGTTTATAGGCCATTCGGGAAATGGGTATTAAAATGTTTACTATATAGAATCCCATGTAATATTGTAGGTAAATTCTACGCAATTTTATTATCACTCTTTTTGATGTCCGTAGTCCTCCTTTTGCAAGCTCGTTTATTTTATTATTATTTTTTTTTTTTTTTTCATTTATATTTATTTTGTTTAATTCAATGATTTAACCATGAAAATAAAATACTTAGGTAAGGTGGGTATAAGGGATATATACGAATGACTCTTCGGGCGGAAGAAAGATCGAAGAAATCCAATCAAAGTGTAAGGAAACTGCTGGCTGTGTGGCTGGGCTCGGATGGGATGGGAAGGTACCCCACGACGACAACGATGGACTTCAAGAAACGTTGCAAATAAAACAGCCAACGATGACTGCCGCAATGACGATGACCGACAACGACAGAAATACAACAAAAACAAAAAAGAAAGAAATCAAACTTCGAGAACCTGACTAACTTCGCACAAAATTTAACCTAAACTCTGGAAGAGAGATGAACTGAACAGGAACACTGGGATATTGGACTGGCATAGCATATACTGGACTCTGGACACAGAAGAGATGAGAGAGGATCTGCGTGTGTTGTGTGCGGGGATATCTCCTTGAAAGATGCGGATAATAACCGAATGAGCCAGGACTTGATTGAAACGACTGCAGGACATGAAAGATGCACAAATCAAAGAAATTGGATATGCACATGAAGTGATCCCAAACGAGGATAAACTTTTTGAATCTTCTCTATACTATGATGCGGATATAAGGAGAAGACGACGCCATCACCAGACGTATGGATGGACGAAACAGACAGACGTGTTTTTTTTTTTTTTTTTTTTAAGCACTATACTCCAATCAATGGGATTCATTGCTGGAATTTGCATACCGTCGGCAATTGAACATGCAGCATTCCATTTATACCCAACTTATATTATCCTCTCCTACACTCCTCCTCGTCATCGCATAGTTTCTGATTTTGCTGGATTTCAGATTGGCATTGGGATTCGGATTGGATCTAATAAATAAATTATGATCAAATTTGAAAATTCAATTTGTTTACGAAACATATAATAGAAGGTCGATAGAAAGAGAGGGCGACAGGCCCCAGCATTTCGAATTTATGAACCGAAAGTGAAATTCAATTGCCTCATAAAAAATATATACGAGTAGAAGGTCGCATAGTCACCCGCAATCCTCAAATTTCATACAAAATAAAATCAAAAAAAAAAAAAAAAAAAAAAAACTTGCATTGAATTCAAAATCCGAGAAAAATTAATAAAAAGGAGCAAAGAATTGTAATTGAGTGCGAATTGATTTATTTATATTGTATATCGTGGCGAAAGGACGGGGCGAGGTGCAATGGCATCGACCGAAGCGACGGGCGGATTGTTGAGGCAAGTTTTATCGCGAGGTATGATGGCGATTTCAATTTCTGTTGTTGTTCGTGCTCCAATTTTTCGTGCATCATGCATTTTCTGAATTTTATATTTATTTCCATTCAATATAGGGGCCAATGGCAAAAAAAAAAAAAAATAAATGTTGCGGGTTCCCAACTCTGCATATTATATTGGCAACTTTTTTTTTGTTCTTTTGTTATTTGAAAACCATTTATAAATTGCATTGGGATTGGCTCAATGAAAAACAATAACAAAAAACAAAATAAAAAGTTCAAAAAGATTTAAGAGGCTTAAGTGAATTGAAAATGTAGGCACATACTTTGTTATCCTGTATGAATGCGGAGAGAATCATTCTACTCACTCTCCTGACGGTGAAGCTCTGTGATTGTATTTTTTTTTTTTTTTTTTTTTTTTTTGCAATTTTTTTGTTTAACTGGGTGGCATGCGTGTTGCATTGATGCATTAGGCTTGAATGAATCTACATATTATAAGCCCTGCGTATATTTATTGTGATTTCGATGTAGGGGTATTTTAGTATAGTTTGATTTTATTTTATTTATATATTTTTTTTTTTTTTTTTGCATTTTTTTGTTATTCCACATTTATACTGATTTATGTTGCGGCAAATGGAATATAATTATTTTTGATCGAATTTGAGTAATTTTGCAATGAGTTTTTTTTTGTCATTTTTTTTAGAGAGTGCTATATGGGTAGAATAATAATAATAATATAATTGATGCCTTTGATGAAGTTTTGGTTTATTGGAAATTTTATATATATTTTGATGAGGTTTATGCTTTTTGTTGCAATATGTTGCGGTTTATTTGTATATGCAGACGATTTAATCAAATCACTTTGGGGATTAGATTATTTAACTTCAAGGATATTTTTCGATTTTAAATAAAAATCGAAACAAAATATTTGCTTACATTTTCATTTTTCATATTAATTTATGGTAAAAATGATAAAGGGAGAAAGTTTGAACTGTTCTGGTTAAAAAATGGTTATTAAATGACTGACTTGCAACCGTAATCCAATATTTGAAGATTTAGAATATTTGCAGATTAAGTAAGTTGATGCATGAGCATGACTTAACTTATTTATATAGTCGAAATATACAAAAAGTTCGACTTAAAATTTTCTTGGATCAAAAATTGAACCGCTTATCGTTTAGAAGAAACAAAAAAATTAAGATCTTTTTCGTTCTGATTAGGCTCTAGAAGACAATTTTATGTTTCTAATTTTATGTAAGTTTTAATGCTAAAACTTCCAAATTTCTGCACTGTCTTTCAAGCAGAAATGTTTGCAGTTTGTGAGGCTGCAAAATGTCTTATTGCTTACATGTGAACTATCAAACAGGAATATAGATATATTCATTGACAGCCAGGCGGCAATAGAAGCCATTTCCTCATTCGTCACAAAATCTAAACTGGTGAGCCGTTGCCGTAACGAGTTGAACTCAAGGCAACAAACACAGTTACCTTCCGGTGGGTCCCAGGACACCGCGATATACATGGGAATGAAATGGCGGTTGAACTGGCCAAAATCGGATCATCTCTTGATCCATGCCAAACTGAATCATCTTCCTCTGTATTCATGCCACTGGTACAAGAAAAAAGTAGAATTCGCCAGAGTTTCCAAGGTCGCAAACGACAGATGGTCAACAATTGATACATGTCGGGTTTCGAGCAACCTATGGCTGGATACCTCTAAGGAAAAAACAGATTACCTTCTTAAACTAAGCACACCTCAACTGTCTCTCTTGAATGGAATCCTAACGGGTCACAACTCAATGGGAACCCCACATGAGCAAAATGGGTATTATGCCACATTTGACTTATACAGAGGGTGTTATGACGAAGAGGCGGAGGAGGGCTCTTATCACTTACTTTGTTAGTGCCCCAGCTTAGCAAGAACCAGAAAGACGGACCTCGGAGATGAATTGGGTGACATCTCAAGTTTGCCACTTAGAAACATCCTACAATTCACACAGAATTCAAGTTGATTCAGGGAGGCACCCATGCCTAACTCCTAAGCTCCAATAACTTTCCTTTTCTGTACTTACATATGTACCTACTCTACCTATATCCTGGGGAGCACAATGGATCTACTGAGATCCGAGTGGGATGATGCGGTTTGCCGTATCATCACCCCTTTCAAACCTAACCTAACCTAATGCTAAAACCACCATTATATTTAATTTTCACTCACACAATACATTTATTGTTATAAGTAAAAAATACACGTCAGTAAAAAGTTTCCAGGTTATGACCTTAGATGGCATGGCGCTAAAAAAAAGCAAAAAAACAATTAACGATCTAATTGATCTGAAAATGAAACTATGCATTTGTTATGATGAAAAACGTCCAAGTTTGCCGATAGATGGCGCTTAACACAAATATATCTATTAAAATTAGCTAAAACTTCAAAACTGTGCTGAATCTTACACAATATTTCAGATGAAGTAAGAAGTTTAATTTTTTATTTTTTCTAATAGTTGACGCTTCACACAAAATTATTAAAAATAGCTGAATAATGATCCGATTGAGCTGAAAGTTACACAATTTATTTTTATTAATTTTTCCTATAGTTATTGTGCAGGGAAGCGCTTGCAAGCAAAGTTTAAGAAATCACTTCTTGGAAAATATATCTTAAATAAGGGGCAAAGTAATTTTAAATAAATTCTCTAATCTAAACAAAGAGCACGTATTCGAATCCAATATAAATACTTTCTCACTTTGTTTATGTTTGCTTGTTGAGAAACGAGGCTAACTTGGTAGTAGCTCACTGCAATGGTTATTGTTTCATTCAAAACCTTCAATATCAGAATATCTACTTAATATGATATGTTTCAAAAACCTTGCAGCTTTTTCTGTGAGTGAGTATATAATCACATACAAAACACTTCTCTAGGTTATTTTCGTTAACTCTTTTTTATAGTCATATAATAATAACTCATAAAATAAAATTTGTAACTTAATTTATAGGTATCTACTGCAATACAAATTACTCGACATTAATGTTTGTCACACAGTTCACTATATTGTAACCTTTCAATTAACAAATAAAATGGGATTTAAAAATATAAAATTAATTACACTAATAACTTACAATTTATAAAAAAATTAAAATTACTATATTGTAGCTAACAAATCCAGTTTACTAGATTTTTTAGATTTATAGGAACGGCTTCTATTTTTTTTTTTTAATTTATCATTATTTATAAATTAATTTTAATTATATACATATTTACCAGTGGCGTGGCGTCCATATAACACGATTCCTATCAAGTTACCTTTTGAAATTCTACCTTTCAACATTCAATCATGTTTATTAAATAACGAGCAACATTGATCTATATAAACAGTAAAATTCCCTAAGTATGTCGAAGAGAACCGTGTTATTTTTTTCTATAAGAAAGCAAAAAATATACCTAACTCGGTTTTCTGCGTCTTGTTTGGGGAACCAACGAGAAATTTTATATTTGTTTTTCTAGTGGGGAGTGGGGTATGTGCAGTTGTAGAAGAGAAAATTTTGTATGTATCTCGCTGTTTTATGTATGAAGTTCATTGATTAGGGCAGGTAGTCAAGTCACATAAAAATATTGGTAGAGGCAGGTTTCTGTTTGAAAAATTAATTTTAATTCGAAAAAATAACACGCTTTTTTTAGTTTTATTTCAAAAATTTTGTACGTTTATCGATGCGCTGCTGTATGAAGTTTGCTGGGGATCTACAATGGCGTGGATCTACAATATGCGATATAGGCAATTTAAGGTAGACACATTCATAATTTAGTTACCAATGTTTTCGGGTGACTAATTTTTCTTCGACTTACCATGTGAAATCATCCACGCCACGCCACTGATATTTACCATAATATATGATAGTAGGTATATTAGTTTTTACACTTTGCAAAATTGCTTTATACAGATATATGACACCAACGTTAATTAAATTAACTAATCGTTATAAAAGGTCTACCTGACAAAGATCAAAAGTATTTAAAGTACAAAGTCATATATTACAAAACGATTTTTCTTCTTATAATCGGTTTATTTCAATCGAATATAACTGCCACACAGAAAATTAAAGTTTATTTCTTTTACAAAATGTAGGTATTTAGCTATAAAAAAAAATGTTTCAAATATTTTCTTAAAAACAGCTTAAACGATTTTGATTAAAACTCGTTTCTTAATAAGAAAAGTGGGTTTTTAGAAAAAAAATTTGACTTTTTTGCCAAAAAATTCGTAGGTATTGCGAAAATAGGGTTTTGATATTTGTACGCTATTATTTCCCTGCCTTTTTTAGTTATTGACCTGCATTGGTGTAGTTAGGGATTTTCCCTAGAAGGAGGGAGAGGGATGGGGGGGGGGGCGGCCAGCCAGCTGACTACAAGTTTAAACTCATGGCTCTACCTGTAGAGTACAGGGTATTTTTGCAAACTTAACCAAATTTTCGTTGGGTTTTTAACATTTTTTTGTTTATAGAACTTAAGTCAAAAAAATGATATCTCACCCCGTTTTTTTTAATTCTTCTTTGCAATATTTTAGGTATATCTTTCCATGAATCTCAATAAAAACACAAAAAAATGTATTGCATAAAAACGAAAATATATTTTTAACCAAATAAAATGAAGGGTCACCCTCTTCAGATTTGTAAAAATGCAATTTTAAGGAGATTTTTAAGAAAACGATATTAGTGGCATATCTTTTAATATATAGTATTAAAAATATCGTCCCCTTTCCGCAAAAAAATTGCATGCCCCATGCCCCCTCTAACTACGCGCATGCCTATAGCTTTTTAATAGCCCGACCGATTTTCTTATATTTTAGCAATCTGGTGTAAATTAAATTAATATTAATATTTCAAATATTGCATATACAAATTTTAAAACTATTTTTGACTTCTTTATAACATTTTTTTGTTGAATCGTTAGAGCAAGTTCCTAGAATACAGTCGTGTATACAGTATACCTATAGTTTTTTTTTATTTTAGGTTATAATTTATCGATCTTAAAGCTGCACTTGCTGAATCGAAACTAAATTATTTAAGTTCTTCATTAGAATTTTTGTCACAGTTATACTGTTGAGTGTTGATCTCAGTCAAGACGTTCACGGAAAATTAAGAAAAAGATTCTTAAATTTTTCTACTTAAATGTTTTTTTCAGAAAAATTCAAAATTTAACTACTAATTTTAAAACAGGTATACGACTTACATAATTTTGTTCTATATGTAAGTAAGTCTTATACATCTTAAAAAGATAAAAATGTTCAGAAATATAAAAAACTAAGAAATTTAATATCATAAATTTTGTTCCAATTACCAATTATGCATCAACCAAAACATATAATTAATTTGTGTAACCAAAAACTGATCAAACAACCTATACCAATAATCCTTTGTCGAAAAAAAAAAAAAAGAAAAAAAAAAAAAAACTGCAGGTTTTCCATCTGTCCAATCAAAAAAATCCCATTTATGGATTACGATAAAAAAAAACCCTCATTCTACGAATCAAAACATCATCGTTGGTCGTCATGATGAGTGAAACATGCGGAAGGTGCATGATCGGATTTTGTAATTTTTTTTTGCTTATTAAATTTTTTATTTCATCCATACCATATCATTTTGTCGGTTTAATAACACAGAGGTTAATTCTTTTCTTTTTTTTTTGTTTTCATCTCTGAGCGCTCTGATCAACCAAAGAAATCAACTTCAACCAACCATTCAAAAAAAAAAAAAAAAAAACATAAGGATCTTTTTTTTTTTATCTTATTTTGAATTTTTTTATATTTCTTAACACGAGATCCTCCTTTTGCTTCGTATGAACATACTTACTATATACCTACGCGAGGAGTGGCTGATGTTGTTGTTGTTTTTGTGAAATGTTTTGGACTATGGAATCATTTCTAGATCACTCTTCGGGACCACTTTTTTGACAGCCCTATAATTAAACAATGTGTGGGGATATAAATCTTCTGATTAAAAAGTATCTTATCATCATAATGAGAGAGAGAGAGAGATTCTGCTGCATATATAGAAGGTATCTATAGCTTTCTTGTGGTGTGTTTCTGATGTGAATATGTGCGTGGGATTTAAGAAATCTTTTCCTTTTTGGTAATCTAATACTCTCAAATTGCATTCTTGATTAGAGCGCATCCCAAATTTATGGAAAAATATTAGAGAAAACACATTCTTCTTGAAGAATTTCCAGAAATAACTCATTTAACTCGTATGCATATGGCATTTTTGTTTGTCACGCAGGCCGGCCGCCGACTTTGAAGGTTTCAAGAAAAAAACAAAAAAAAAAAAATCTGTGAAATATTCAAGAAGGTACGAGAGTCTATAATAATCCCTAGAGGGGTCATTTGAATATAGTATATCTGTCCTCCGCCTCTAACAGTTTCTTTCTTTTTTTTTTTTTTTTTTAATTTTAATCATAGATGAAGCAAATCCCTCCAGACTCCATTTTTCTTTTTATAACCGAAAGTCAAAGAATAAAAACAAAAAAAAAACCGCTAAACGCAACAACATGGGTGCCATATTGAGCATCGATGGTATATTTAAGACGAACGATTAGTGGTGATGTTGTTTTTAATTTTTTTTTTTCTTCTTTCATTTTTATATTTTTAAAACAAAAAATCCATACAAGAAAAATATGAAAAAGACCACAACCTTCGTGTTGTGTGCTGATGTCTATGGTGGGTAAATGCGGTATGCACATAGCTTAAGGCTAACAACTCATTATGACTCTTCAGACTTAAAAAAAAAAAAAAACATGTATGGTATTTCAACATGTTGTCTTTTTTTTTTCTTATTTTTTTTTTTTAGTATCTTTACTTTGTATCTATGAACATAAATCCGTATGTTTTCAAACTGCTGAAATGTATATATTATCTGACACTTTCGTGACTTATGAATTTTAAAAAAATGCATTTTCATTCACGCATATGATTTAGGTGCCTATACCTACACCTATTCCCGTATATTCGTGATAAGAAGTTTTTTTTTTCTTTTCTCTGTTGTTGTTGAATAAAAAAAAATATAAAAATAATTTTTTGAAGAGCTCTCATATTTCGAGCAATTATGAAAGTCAAAATGAAGAAAACCCTTTAGGCTGGGACTGGGAAACGCTTATCTTTTCTTTGTGGGGAATTTTTATTTTGTTTTTTTTTTTTTTTAGTATTTTTTGTTGTTGTACACATTTTATGCAAAATTTAATTAGTTGTATAGTCGTTGTTGGGGCATATTACATTTTAAGTGTTTCATTTAATGAAATTTCTCACGTGAAGCATGTTTTTTTTTTTTTATGGCCGATAGAAGGCTCTTGTGATGGAATTTTTATAAGAGAGTAAAATCCTGTCGGGGGCATTGCATGCTTTGATTTTTAAGAAAGGTAGTTCACCTCAGATTCCTTTGAACTTATGTTTTTCTTGTTTCATATTTGAATAAGGTACATAATTGAAGGAATCAAGATTATAGTTTTTTAAACATTCATAAAAGACATACCTAAAGTTAAATTAAATCTTGTTTAATTACCACAATAAATAAATAAACACTATACACTATCTTTGTATGTAAAATAGGGAGAGAGGGGCCTTAGACCAGAAACATTTGGTAGACTGTTGCAGAAAAGCCCATTAAAAAAGCGGTGTAAGGGAATCGAACACAGACCTCTGCCGTGATAGTCCAACGCACTTACAATTACGCCAAGGGCTACTACAGAATATTTTAGGTGCAGGTTAATTTATAAGCTTTGGTTTCCCATCATGGGCTGTGGCGCCACCAACTTTGTGGGTATAATATTTTTTTTTTTAGATGAATTAAAACAAAATTTCGAATAATCATATTTTGTTCCTAATTTGAAGCTAATCAGTGTACCCTTTAAGGCTCTGGCTTTTATTACAGTGCAGTATGGTAACGCAAACGCACCCTAGACAGTATAACGAAGCCCACTTTTTTGGACATCTGGCTCGAGCCCCTAAATGGAAAACATTCAGACGTTTTTCTTCAAGTAGCAAAAAATCAGGTAAGAAATAAAGAATCCTTGTAAGATCACAATGTTAATTTAATAAATGAGTTTCTTTCTTTGCCACAATTCATTTCGCAACGATTTAAATATAAATATAATATTTTTTTTTTCGCAAATTTGCATTCATTAATGCCCATTTTTCATTGCAACATTATGTTAAACCCAAATTTGGTGAGTGATCTCTTGATTTACCAAATAGATGATACTTTTTGATAATAATTAATCCTTCGAGTTTTCTAAGTTCATCCGCATGAATTCTTTACTGAAAATTTGCTTCTTTAGATATTGTAAATAATTTTATATCCAGACTTAATAAACTCTGATTTAACTCACCACTGAAAAACTGGGCCTAAATCGTCTATGATTTCAAAATTCTTGGTTTGTTTCTTACACCCTTAATTTGTTTCACAAATATTACGTTGAAAAATAAGATATTGCAGATATTCATGACTTGCGAAGAAAGATGCCATGCTAAGCAGGTATTTTAAAAATGGCTGGGAAATTTGTAATCTTTTATTCACATAACATTATAATGAATTTTCCTGAGATTTTGAGTCATAGTAAATTTGTTGATCCTAAAAGTATGTGAATATTTCTTTTTTATTTATTTATTTATTAACAGAAACTACCTTCATTTTTATCAAGCCTGTTGGACAAATTTAAGGTAAACCTAATAAATATTTTCTTTTCTTAAAAACTAATCTCATATACCTAGACTCCTACAATATCCATCAAAAATATTTGCAACTCAATCCTTTCAAGATCTCTGTTCTAGATACATGTAACTAAATAACAGAACTCAAAACAAGAAAAATCTTGACCAATTTCTCTGTGGCTAAAGCATACTCGTAGCTATAACCTATCTGGTTATAATACTTTGTTGTTTCAAGTTGATGGCTTTATTAGTGTGCAACAAAACCACTTCCTGGGCAAGGACTGCAGAGCTGTGCAACACATGTTGTGATGTAAAATACAGTATATTTCAATCTCCCACTTTCAACACTACCTTCATGCTTAGTCATTTCGTACCATTTCAAGGTGTTCACCTTTTACAAAAACACAAACCATACAAACCAACAACAAAAAATAAAAATAACTTAAAATTTATAGTGCGTGCACAAACCATATACTTTATAACCCAGGCACTCACTCATTTACATCCCTGCGCCTGCATCATGTTGCCTATAAGAGAGGATTAAGGAATTTCTATATCCCGCGCCGTTTGGCCCAATAAAAATCAAATCAATTTATTGTCTATTTCACTAATAACACTCATAATTGTCAAATTGTCGTGAATTTATTGGTGTTAAGTGTCGGGCACCAAATGTTTTACTTGCACTCGCCTCCTGGGTTGTCGGTTGTGATCTTCACTAAACTTAGTTTTCTTGATTTGTTGTTGTTGTTTTTTTTTTTTTTTTTTTGGACTCCCCAATGAGGGAACACATACCATAGTGCCATGCGTCGTCCGTCGTCGTAGTCGTCGGTTTTATTTCTAAATCTGAATCCAATGCGCGAGAGTTAAAATTTATGAGGCATATTGAAATGTATCTCACCTTGATTACATGTACAGATAGATTGTATCTGGTGGGCAAAATGAATTGAAAAGTTTTTCCTTTTTTTTTTTTTATTTTTTGTTCGTATCTTTAGAGCATGTGTTTGTCATTTGGTGGATTTAACACTGCACAAGATTAATGGTCGGGATGTTAAGTTTTGTTGTTGTTGTTGCTGTTATGGCAGCATGTATAGCTTTTGGTGCATACCATACCATCATCATCATCAGCATCATCAACATCAACATCATCATGTTCGTTTTCGTTGTTGTATAGACCCCCTGGTCGGATTTCTCTCATTGCTCTCTAGTATAAACGACTAGACGCACAAAATCCATTTTTTTTTTTTTTTTTTTTAATTTTCATACGTAAATGTCACCGTAGGCGACAAAAGATTACCTTATATGGTGTGACAGAACGTGTATCTTTTTGTGTCGGATGCCAGCCATTAGGTGTTGTGTGCATGTTCTCTGTTTTCTGTTGTTGTGTTTTTTTTTTTGTCAAAGTTGGTGAAACCTTGTGTTTTGTTTTTGGAACCAACATAAAGTGCACTATGTGAAAAACACAGGTGGTAAATTAAGCCTATAGATATTCTGCAAGTCATTATATCGTAAAAACACAATTAACCTCAAAATTTTAAACAGTTTTTGCTATTTGTGTGAAATCCCTCAAGCACAGGCATACCTACTTAGTTTAAAGACATAACAAAAAAAAATTACAAGTTTAATAATTTTATTTAAATAAAAAACAGTAGGTACCTCATTGATGCACCTCAAAAGTATGCAATGTTTTTCTTTGATTAAAGCTATTTATGCTATTTCTTATTTATGCTATTTATTATTTATTTATTAAAGCTATTTATGACATTTTAAGTTAAAAATACATTCATGAAATGAATGCATTTTTAACTTAAAATGCCTATCTATTTGCTTCCCTAAAACTGCCAATTTTATATATTAAGGTCGAGGTCATAATTCCAAAACCGAAATCCTGAAAACCCAAAATCCTTTTTACCGAAAACTCAAAAAGCTCAAAATCCCATGAACCCATAATCCCTAAAAACCAAAATCCCAAAAACCAGGAAATCAATTATCCAGAAAATCAAGATCAAGATCACGATACACCCAAAATCCCCAAACACAAAATCCCCAAACACAAAATCCCGAACACCCATAATCCAGAAAACCAATAATCCAGAAAACCCAAAATCCTGAAAGCCCAAAATCCTGGAAACCCAAAATCCCGAAAATCAAAAATCTAGAAAACCTAGGATCCAGAAAATCAAATTTACGATAGACTTAAAATCCCGAAAACCCATAATCAATAAAACCCAAAAACCCAAAATCCCGAAACCCCGAAAAATTTGCCCAAATGTTATAGGTATATATTTTTTTGTGATTTCGATTTAGAATAAAAAAATTATAAACAAATAACAAAACGCTATCAGTGCATCTTTCCGCCAGGTTAAAAATTAAATTTTTTATCACGCAACATGATGCGGAGCAGGATCTCATGTTTTTGTTTTAATGCATGTTTTTTTGTTAAAAAAAAAGAAAATTGAGATTTTTGGATTTCTGGATTTTTGTTTTCGGGATTATGGGTTTCAGGATTTTGAATTTTCTGGGTTTTTTATTTGGGGAATCTGTCTGTTAGTTTTAAAAGAATTTCGATTCGATAACAATTTCGTCCATGTGACTCATTATTTGATGATGAAAAATTTTCTAGGCCCCTCTAGGGAGGTACACCGCTTTTCTGGCGAGCTCTAAGCTTTTAAACCCTAAAGTGGATGAGTATTTCCAGTACTACAAGATTTAAAAATGGTGTAAAACATCCGGTATTACACCTCATACACACAAATCGACACAAACCACCTGATTGAAAAAAAAAATTAAAAATTCCAGTTGATAAATTATCGCCAAGGAACAAAGACAATTATTGTGTTAACGCGAGGCGAGGACACACAACGATGGCTATATGGCATCGGTAGAACAAACAAACAAAAAAAATCATCGACTTAAAATCCCATTCGCACCTTGGTGGTATTTTGACAAAGGAAGCAAAAACAATCTACACAACACAATCTTACCAACTGGAAGCATTTTAAAATAAATACAAAATAAAATTCGATTCTCCTTTGGGATTTTATTCAGCAATTATAGATTATCCTTTTGGGCAATCACCTCTAAGAATGTGCAACCATCCATCCATCGATTCGATTTAACAAAGAAAAACTCCTCCATATCGCAGAGTATTGGTTGATGGTTTTACAAATTCCGTGTGCATTTCGAGTTGGATATCTGAAGTGATATTAGGTATATTTGTATGGTCGGAGAGTCACTTTAAAAATTCACATCATGTTGTTGATGGAACAACAAGAACAAAACAAAAAAAAAAAAAAGAAATTAACTAAAACTGTCAACAAAAAGCCTTATTTCTAGAGTTCATCATCATCATCCCGGAGATTCCGAATCCGAACCCCATAGCCCATATCCAGAGAGACAAGAGAACAGAAAGGCCGTCTTTGTTGCTTTCTTTTAAGACCATCCTCGAGTCAGGTCTTTTAACTTGATTCTGTTTTTTTTTTTTTTTTTTTTTTGTTAACAGTGAGTCCGTCCGTTTACGAATGTGATCCGATTTTAATATTCTAGATAGTAGTTTTGTGTGCGATGAATAAATATAAAATTCGTTTTACGTTTATTGTTTTGTTAATTGATTATAGAATTTATTTATTTTATTTTTTTCAATTTTTTCATTACAATTGTTTTGCGGGGGAATCTGATTAATTTAAATTTTCAATGTGTTGCTGGTTAGGTACTGTTGTATCAGTTAAGAAGATTCGTATATTTTTCTTTTGTTCATATACAAAAGGTGCCATTACGTCCTTTTAGAGTACACAGGGTGAGAGGCAGAGGAAAGAAATAGATTCAAATACAAATTATTTTGCATTCTGCGTTGGTAATCGGTGCGAAAATCACGATTATTATAATACACTTTTTTTCCCTGGTAAAAAAAAAAAACGTACTTAAGGTCATTTGCGATATGAGACAAGGCTTATGGGACAGCCTTGAAGAAGGGTTGGGCATCATGGGCTCCACGTACCTACCTGCTACTTACTTTAATACTGAAATGGAATGTGTCTTGTTATGGCGAATGTGCGCATTTATGTGTCAATCTCATGTGAAAAGTACGTGATTAGGTGAAAGACTATAATACACGTAAATATTTTTCTATTTGAACAAAAAAAAAAAAAAAAATAAAACAAATCAGTCTTATGCTAGAAATGGATAGGTAGGAGGTTCGCCAAAAACGTATAAGCACACATTGGTAATTTCAGACGAACATTACCTAGAGTTTTGTTATGATTCACAAACAGATAGACGCAGAAAATCTGTCGTCGTTCTAATAAATTTTAAAATGCAGGTCTATATGGAATCCCGTAAGGTTGAAACGACGTGCTTTGAAATAATGATCTTGGATTAGATTTGATTAGGCAGGTAACCTATAAAGGTGAAACATATTAAGTATCAACTAATGAAAATAATCTGTAAAGCAGCAGAAAAACAACGATTAATAGTGTTAGATACTCGATATACATTTATGTACTTGCTAAGTACTAATTAAGGGCAAGTTTTACATTCGTACAAAATTCGAATTTGACATCAAACCTGACATTATAGCTGATTAGAGCACTACAAGGGCTGTTGTCTCGGGACACCGCGTGGGACGATCCTTCCTTCCTACAAAGCATCCAACGTAGACAAATTCAGTTAATGTTAGGATAGATGGTAAGCCGCGGATCCATTGTATGAGGGGTAGGGAAAGAAGATAGTGGACACTTACGTATATGTAGGTTGCCTCCCTGAAGCCCTGAACCTTTTAAAATTCTTAGTAAATTTCAGGATAATATTTAGTGGAAAAGTTGTAGCAAATCTTCGAAGAAGTACTCTCCGAGGGCTGCATTTCTTTTTCTAGCTAAGCTGGGGCAGTCATAAAAAAAAGTGATAGGTGGCCTCGATAGAAAAGATAAAAAATAGACAAAAAGTTTCGTGTTTTAAAATTATTAAACTAAATGTTCTAGTCTAGATGAACCTAAAGGCTCGGCCTGGATGAAATTCTTCGGATTGCTCTTCAGACCAATAATAATAATTTTGCCTATTAAAGTAACCATCGCTAATCCATAAAAAATGAACTCATTGCTGAACAAAATTTCAGTGCGAAATAAATGAATTTTTCAAGCTTTTCAAGAACTGACTGTGAACCTTTGACGATTGGGAAGATGGATGACTTCCCTTCTTGCAATAGCTTTTGCATGCTGTTAAATCAAGATTCTTATAAGTAAAATACGCCAAATTTCACGACAGTCAAGCTGTTGATGAATTCGGCAAATATCATCACTTTCATCGCGTTCAATCCCAGCTGCCACTGCACGGTAAGGCTGAGTTGGAAAAAAAAAACAAAGCTTAAGTGTTTAGTTTGGTGTTGTGATAACGCACATTACATATTGAATATAATATATTGCGCATCTTTAAGAAGCTCAGTGACCTACCTGTCAGAATTTACAAAAACAAAACAGAATTGTTTAAGAATCTCGGTGACCCTCGTTTTTTGGATAGTAATCCACAGTTTTATGCATTTATCCGTTTGTTTCGTGCAAGTGGCCCTTAGAAGAAAATCACAAACCGACACATCCTGCCTTTATGCCATAAAATCAAGTTTTAGATTACCTCCTTTTTTTTACATGAACCTGGGGCGAACATCAATATATCTACTTTAATCTTCTTTTCTTTTTTTTTTTAACAGAAATCAACCGCAATCGAAATAAAAAATTACATTCAAAAATATTATAATTTAGCCGCAGACAGTTGGCAAATTTCCTTCCAAATAAAATAAAATTCAATGACCCATCATGCACATCACGAGCAAAGGTGTTATTGTTGTTGGATTTGTTTCTTGCAAACACTTCGTCATTCAGGAGAGTATAGAAGCTGACACTTTAGAAACAAAATGTGAAATTGTGGTTTCCTCCAAAGTAAGTATCCATATCTATATCCTATACCTAAACCAATTCTGATTGATTGAAAGACTTGCAATAGTATAGTTGGTGGTAAATAAAAACCTAAAAGAAAAAATTAAACAAATAAAATACCGCCACAAAAATAACCATAGATACATATCATTACCACGGTGCAGGGTGTAAAGAAACATACAATTTGGAACATAAAAGTAAGTAGGTATAGATTGTATATTAAACATCAAGAGGAATCTTTATACGAACTTAAAACACATCACGCAATACGAAAAAAAAAATAATAAAATAACTGTTTGTATTTCGTTCGTACAATTTCTTTATCTAGATTAGTTAATCTAAGAAATTAACTTGCGAAAAGCCACAGATACGTTTTATATTTTGTATTCTCAAAAAAAAAAAAATAAATGAAAACCTTGTTGCTCACCCTAAAAATAAAAAAAAAAATAAGATACACTGAAAAAAATATTTTGATGAATACAAAATAACGTTTTTGGATTGCAATACAAATAATCTAATATTTTGAAATAATCTTAAAAATCTGACTTATTAAATACATTTAGGTACATTAATTAAAAATAAAATAATAATAATGAACCAAAAACTACATCACAAAGCAGTGTCAAAAATGAAATAATTTTGCACATCTATATTTACTGTTTGTTTTAAATGTCAAACTAAGATCTCTCTACTTTCTTGAGTCATATACAGACGAAAGCACTTTACATAATTTCGCTTCTTATGCCTCATTTACACGAGTGACAAAATGTCATTAATTTAGTCATTTTATACCAATAAATTGTCATAATCAAGTTTTATAACAGTTAATTGGTATAAAATGACAGAATTAATGGCATTTTGTCGCTCATGTAAATGAGGCATTATATTGCGCTGATTGGTAAAAACTGGTCTAAAGCTCAAAATAAATTATATTTTTTAAACAAAATTAAGATGCAAAATTTTGTCATATATAGAGGTAAAATTAAATTTTACAAATTGAATAGGAATGGTCACCATAGTATGCTACTTTTAGAATTAAAAAATGCTAAATTGATAAAAAAAAAAGATTTTTTTCAGTGTACACACTTGCACTTAACTCAATTTTTATCTTATTCCTTTAGTCAAAAGTACCATACCTACTTTAACATACATATTCAAAGAAGATCAACCAACAAAATAAAAGGCAAAACCAAAAGCAAAGCAAAAGATACAAATCTTTTCGCATTACCATTAAATGAATTAAGTTGACCGCTTTCGAAATGGGTGATTGTACAATTTTTATATCTTGTTTATATCCTCTATATACGAGTACCTACTCTCTTATAAACTTTTTTTTTTTTGTAGTTGCTTTGTACCAATTGAATCCTTTTTTTTGAACCATTCTATATTGGCCATGCGAGTGTGTGCCATTTTTAGTTATCTTGAAAAAAATATCTAAAACTCATTTGATTTGGTCAATTTGATAAAAATAAAATAAAGTCCTTCTCAATTATTCACTGTGATATGGATTCTTCTGTGTTTGGGTTAACTTTTGGTATATATAGAGTCGATTTGGTCTTCAGGTCGACATCACATACGTTTCTTAGATAAACCCTGGTCAACCTATAAAGGCTACACATTTGATCAGAATTATCTTTAAATTTAATAGTCTTACCGTTATAGTTGGAAAATATATTTTTATCTGTGATGTGTGCTTGCGCAAAAGACCCTGAATTTGTAAAAAAAAAAAAAAAAAAAAAAAAAAATGGCAAAATAAACCGACTTTGAAGTTTGTTATCTATCTTAACCCGTTGATGGTGTATATTTAACTTGTATACGAGTGTTTGTCTATCTCTTTTGAACTGATGGTGAATTACAGATAGATCTATTGAGAAAACAGTAATTGCAAGTCGCGATCATTAATCTTTGCATTTTGTTCGCTTTTGCTTTTCGAATGCCAATTGGCTTTGAAATTTATCTTTTTGATAGAGTTGGAAAAGTATCTACATACATGAGATATATTATAAAAGTATCTATTTCTATCTTATGTGCATAAAAGATCAGCGCATTATCAAATTACTTCGATTTCGATCATGCTGTGCAAAATTACAGATAAGTATTCACAACACACAACAGGCATAATCTCTAAGATGCATGTGCAGACTTCATTATAGTATAAATTCTATCCTCATCATCTGCACAGAGAGCAGCTCTTTTACATCGAGTGTAGATGGGTAGAGGATCGCATGAGAAAAGTGTATATTCTGAAGCTTCGTTGTTGTTATAAAACCAAAGTGCGGCTTTTCAGACTTGAGTTGAATTTTCCTTTAACAAAAATATACACACCAAAAAAAATTAAACCTCTCCTCAGAACAAAAAAAAAAAAAAACAGCAAGCTTCTAAAAAGTCAAGTCAGTCTTGCGGCGAAAATGCTTTGATTTTTTGTATTTTTTTTTTTTTTTTTGGTAGAGATACTTTTTTGCACAACAGTTTTACGTTTTATTTTTAAAAGAAAAGGTGGACTTCGAGGGGGAAACAAAAACAAAATCAAAGTCAGTCCGAACGAATGTTCTGTAACAAAGTTGGTACGGTTCATGACTTTCAAATAGCTTGGCTTTATTTTTTTTTTGTTTTATTCAAAACTTGAATAGCTATGCACCTACAAAAAAAAATCTAAGAAAGAAGGATAATCAGTAACAATTTACTATTATTACACTAAACACTTCTTTAAGACACTCAGGTGATCTTGAACGAATAATAAGAGAAGTACAAAAAAAAAGAAGTTAAAAGTACCTATACCTACTTGTTAACTTGGCGATCGCGATCTTTTCGGTCGCTTTTGTGTCAAAAGATACAAATTTCCATATCATGATTGAGACAGAGGGCGCTGCTCAAGAGACTTATAGGTGATTGTGTGTAGGTTATACCTATTATATAGGAAAGTGATTTGCAAAATAAGTCGCTGAATAGATTCGAATTGAAGGTAAGTTTCTTACATGTTGCGGTACCTTTATGTATAGATACATAGATACACGCGCGCCAGACAGCCGCGGCCGTTGCAATGTGACTTTACTATATCTGGTCTCACATAGAGCTTTGTGTGTCAAATGAAAGGGGGGGCGCAAAGGAACAAAAGGAGATCGATTTGGCGGCATAGAACAAACAAATCGAAAACAAATTCAAAAGAATGCCGGAATGGCTTAATACAATGTTCAATTCATAGAATATAAACGAGTACCTCTAACACGACACGGGCCTTTGGTTTGAAGTAGGTGTATACAACTTATTCATATATAGGCAATAGTTAAGTGGAACATTATGATTTGCTTAAGACTTTCAAATTGTGGGCTCCCATAAGAAATAATGATTTCTATACTCAACAATATATGCCTTAACATAAAAGGTTTTTGTTCTTAAGTAGTTTTCAAAACGTTTAATTTCTGACAAACCTTTATAAAGCAGGCGTAACTACATACTCCTAACCATCAATTATCTACTTATGAAAGTTCTCCGTTGTTTTATGAATAAAAACCAACAATTTAACGTTATTCAATTTTAAAATCTTTATTCTTAAAGACAAATAACAGAGATAATGCCTTAAACCCAAGTGACTGTTATAAAAAGCAACGATCATGTTTCTTAAAAAATATTGGTCATTCACATAGATCACCGAAGAAGCTATTAAAGTAGACTTGAAATCAATTGGAGGATGCTATTGATTTAAATACTCGGTTGCGATCAGTTCCCAGTACTGTCCAGGCTTACTTCTTTAAGACATGAATCATCTGTATTCAAGTTTAGCATACAAATTTAAAGTTAATTTTTTTTTTTAAGTAGAACCTTAAAATATTTTTAATTCCTTCAGGCCTCCTGAAGGATATTACTGACAAATTTCAGGGTTTATTTGTGGAAGAATTAATAAACTTGCGATTGAGTCTTCTCTAAAAATCTTGAAAATTATAACATGAAGTCCAGTTTTTGAAAATTTGTAAGCTAAAAAAAAAAAACAAGGTCGATGCTTAACACTTCGTATGTCAAATGCAACAACATCTAATTCTCTACGGATTTAACTAACCTCGAAGAATTTTCGGGACTTAACTTTTTTACCAACGGTAATTTACTCTTTGTTATCGATAATTTGTATAATTTTGTGGTGTTTCTTATTTTTATTGTAGTTTTTTTTTCAAACATTTCTCTCAAGGACTGCGAGGATACACTTAGTTACTTATATTTTGAAGAAAAATTATTTTCGTAGTGGAAATAGATGATTTGCTATCGATAATTTGTGTAATAACGAACGTTTTTGGCGATGGCATCACTTTTATGCAATGTGGTTTTTTTCTCGTCCGAAAATGCACTTAATAACTCTCTTTCCGAAGAAAAACTGTGTTAGTAGAAGGAAGACTTAACCAGTTTGTTATCGATAATTTCTATCTAAAAATTATTTTTTATTCTCTGATGACATCGCTTATTTCCGGTGTTGTTCTTATAACTGATTCTCCCCAAGACTGAAAAAAAACAACCCGAATTACTACTATTCCAAAGAAAACTTTGTTACCAGCGTGAATTATCTCTTTGCTATCGATAATTTGTATAGAAACGTCAATTTTTTTTCTGCAATGATGGTATCAATTAGTTCCGATACCTTTATACTCTTATTCCGAAGAAAAGCAGTGCTAGCAGCCCGACTTGCCTCTTGAATATCGATAGTTTGTAGTTGAATAATGAAAGATTAGGTTCTTATTTTGTTTGTTTCAGTCTGCGACTGACTCTTTATTTTCATTCTATTTTTTTCTTAGAGGCCCCACCTTGGGCGCCAGTGAATAATGAAAGATTAGGTTCTAATGCTGTTTGTGATCAGTCTGCGACTAACTCTTTATTTTCATTCTATTTTTTTCTCAGCGTGTATTGCTTAATTTAAAACTTATTTGCTAAACCAAAAGTGCTGAGCAAGGCGAAGGCAACATGTGGAGAAAATTATGTAGTTTGGTGGAAAAATGTATTATATGGAAGTACATAGGTGCTGGGTTACGGATGGGTTGAAGGTTTTAACGAATAATGTATTTTAGGTAGGTGAACTGTTGTTGTTTTTAACTTGTATGGAAACACTTTGATTATGTATTATGTCGTTTTTGCAACCAGTTCTCTCCAGGACTTGAAAATCACACTTAGTTATCTACCCCTATTGCGAAGAAAAACTGTGGACGTCGACATCGCTTATTTCCGATCTCATTTTTTATTCTATTCTTTGCGAAACTGGAAGAAAACACCTAATAACTATTATTTCAAGAATGAAAAACGGTGTTATCAGTCCGAATTACATATTTGTTATCGATAATTTGTATGGAAACATCAAACTTTTTTCTGTGATTGCATTATATCTGTAATATTATAAAATTTTGAGATTAACTTCTTATTCTTCTTCCAAAAGAATTCAAATATACTTTTTGAGCTAATACTTTTAGATACCTGCTTGATAAACTGTCTTTGATGTCTTAAAGTTTTGAGTTCATAATTTTTTTGGGAATTAAGTTTTTTTCTGTTCACCTACTACATACAACTTTACAATTAAAAATTATCCAAAATTCTCAAGACCCTTTCAGTCGTCATTAACTTCGGCTTACTATAGGGATGGAGCTTACAGTTCCGGATAGACCAATGACTCAACAAACTTTTGCATTAATCTGTTAAAAGCCAGGATTACTCCAAAAGAGAATAAACAAACAACTCTAATGCAGATACATACATAAGGAAGTCTTATTCAATTACATTTTGTTTGACTAACCTACTCGTACCGTATAGGTAACCTTGTTTCACAACTATTTCGCCACACATTGCGCGATAGGTTTTTTTTTTTTTTTTAGAAAGTATAGGTACCTTAGTTTGTCGAACTAGTAGGTTTACACGGCAATTCTCTGTCTTCTATAAGTAAGGTACCTACTGCAAACAAAATATCTCCTTCGGTTGAACATTCATTCCCGCTGTTCTATGGCATTCTTGCATCGTTGCAGCCACCACGCATTGCCTGCCTTCACCGACCGCGCCACTCCTCCTCCTATAAGGTTATGAACCAATCGATAGCACCTATATCAACGTGGCATCTAACCTGCATGTTGGAGCTGGGCTACATTGCAACATACCGACATAGTACATCTATGCAGCCTATATTTTCCGAAAAAACCCTAAGCCCCGCACATGGAATAAGCGAACAAAAGAAAACCTTCTAAGGCCCCCGAGGTTCCCGACCAACTACCATCATGATGATAATAATGATGGTGATGATGATGAAAGAGGAATAAAGTTCCGCGCAGCGCAACCATCTTGGCAACATCACAACTGTATATTATTCCTGGGAGTTGGAGAGTGAGTGCGTTTTTCGTAGCACCCAATGCAGTTCAGCAGACTTCTGAGCTGCTGCTGCTAATCCCACATCTGTGCGATGCGCTGGTAACAACGATAAAATGGAAGAATGGATGTGGATGGATGGATATGCTTCGGAATGGATGGATAGGTGGCTGCTGACTAAAGAAGGCTTCGAGGAAGCCATCTCGCAGGGGGAGTAGGTATGTATGTACCTACCTAAATATCTACAAAAACCTAAAGCCAGGCCAGAGTCTCCTCCATCAAAGAAGACGAAGAAATCGTACAGCAAGAATACCATCAAGAAGCAGCCCAGCGCGTATTATGGTATGCGAAATGCATGTATGAACCAACGTATCTGCTGTTGTACAACACGCGAAACGCAGGAAATTGCAATTCCGCAAAAGTTTCACCAATGTAAGATGCGATATGCCATAGCAAATGTGGGATGGATGGGCAAACAACATATACAACAGTTATGGCTATACATATTGATGGAAGTGTTGCATTAAAAAAAAAAAAAAAAAAAATGTTAAAGCGAGAAATCATTTTGTCCAGCTCGCTCTTGGAAGTTTTTTTTTTTTGCAGATTTTTTTTTTTTTTAAACTTCTGTAATGGAAGAAGTTTTAGTATTTTTTTAAAGACATGAGAGTGGGGAAACATGTCTTTTTTAGCTGTGCCTGCGTGCGCCAATCTTTAGCTTCTCCTGATGGCTGACTATACGCCATCATCATCATCTCTAGATTTTTCGGAGGAGACATCGGATGCACAATGATGATGATGCTGACGATGACGACGACGGACGATGCAATGGAGTCTCAACATCATCATCGTGCCAGCACTGACTTTTATGGACGACCTATGTCTGTATTTATGTCGAGATTCGATTTTAACCAAAAGGAGAAAAACGATGGTATCTCGCGCTTGCCGCGTATGAAATGATGGATGTACTTTATACTGTATGGATACCTTTTGGATACATACATATTTTCTGTAGTTTTTTAACGTTATTTTTAGTGGGTGTTTTATGATACGATGTCAAGTGGATATAGCGTGATATAATGTTATTGGGGTATAATAAGATTCTAAATGACAAGTATGAAGCTATTGTAAGTACGTTCAAAGACTATTTGATGTCAGTAGCTCAAAAATTAAAATCAGCTATTCGTTTTGTGATTCAGGTAGCTAGAAGTTATTTTTTCCTAAAAACAAAATAAATTCAAAAACTATAATTCGTCTTCCAATGTAGGTATTTCGCAAAAGAAATTATTTAAAAAAAATTAATGATGATCCAAAAAGTATGCAACATATTTAAGAATTATATTTTTATCAATTTGATATACATATCAAAACGTTTTACCTGCATAATCCTAAGTTTAAGTCCTATAGGTATAAGGTAGCGATAAGGAAAATGTTTAATATCTATATGAATGAAAGCAAATTTCATGTTTTACGGATATTTCAGTGCGACTCCTAAAAATATGCAATCTGTTTGATAATTTTTTTTGACATGTAACCAGGCCCGGCTCGTCTATATATATGGTGCAGTTGTGCAGATGCATCATAGGGCGCTTAGCCCGTTACAGGCTAGATAATTATTATGGGCTGGGCGTCTTGTATAAAAGCCTGGAAAATACCTCACTTATTTTTTTGTTCTAACTTCTTACAATCAATATTTTTCTTACAATCAACTATTAAGTTCAAATACTCATATAGCAAAAGCTGAACCTAAACTAGATTTTATTTTTGCAAATACGCTTCTATTGAATTCATCTCAACTTAACGAACTCAACCATCAATTTAAGTGGTTATTTTTGACGTTGGATAGAGCTCCTAACATGCACTTGTGCAGGTTTAACTAACTTGCATTATCTGAATTTACCGAAAAAAATTGAATTTCTAAGCGAAATATTGGTAAAAGAAAGAAATAATTCATTTGGGAATTTTGTCAAGAGTTTGTTGGACAATATATTATCTTGGGTGGGTCGTTTCGTAGGTTCCAAGAAGTTTAGTTCCCTCCCACAACTCCGTTGCTCCAATCAGGGTATGTTCAGTCGCCAATAACATATCATATTTAAATATTTATAAAATAAAAGCAATATGATTGTTGTATAACGTCCATCTATAAGAATGTCTTACACTAACATGCAGAGCAACCTAAAGCCTTAGGAAATACATCATCCTTAATTCAAAACTTTTCAACAATTATTATTCTTTCTTTCTTCAACATTCTCACAGAATTATATATTTTCATTATGTTAACATTAATAAAAAAAATATTAATTTGATTACACTTACCAGGACTACCAAGGAAGACTGAGGAATATAACCGCCGGGAAGCATCAGCATTTCTAGCCTCTGCAGGCGATGACCATTCTCTTCGACACCATCGACCTGTAACAAAAATAAATAATTAAAATTAATTATAATCAACGCTCTGGTGCGCTAGAAATCATAAATAAATAGTTAATATTTTCTATGTGTTATGGAATACGTCAGGAGAGTGAGTTAGAGCCTTACATATTTCTACAAAATACTCGCACATGATTAATTACATTTTAAAATATTGGTCAATAAATAATATCACTTGTTTCAAATGACTACATACTCTTATTTTTTAAATATTTAATAAAGAAAACAAATTTGAAATTTTATGGCAGTGTCTTTATCTCTGATATCTGAAGCATCTAAATTCTTTTCTTATTTTGTTTTGACATGTTATCGCGTATAGATATTAAATAAATTCGGTGCGGTGCGTTTGTCATTTAAATGATTGATGGGGTAGACAAAGTCGATTTGTCCGCCGATATAAGTTCATAAATACAATACTAATCGGAAGAAATTCCTTTCCTTTTTTATTCTAGCTACCCGTGTTATGAAGGTAAGTATATAAAATATTGATCTGATAAGAATTGGAAAATAAAATATATTGCAGAGATGATGATCGGGTGATCAATGGCCTTTGGGTTAAATAACAAATTGTAGATTTTGTGTATAAGTGAGTAGTTACTTATGTAAATATTGACAGGTAATTTATACCTAGACTTTTAAGATTAATTAAATCATGTTAAAAGCAACAGGTTAAAAAAAGATTGATTGAAATAAGGTACATAGATATAATTTTATTTGATACCTACCTAATAAAAAAAGCCGAAATAAAAAACTTAAAAAATAATTAGTGAAATAAATAATCGGATAGCAAAACTGGCACAAAAAGTTCTTTCTAGCAAGGGCCTTACGAGTATTTTCCAAGTTTTCTTGGACTCTATTTTCTTTACTGAAAATTTTCGGACCCTTAGGTGAACTGGGCAAAGCGTACTGATGGCATATTATTGCCACAAAAAAAAACATAAAACGCACAACATTAAAAAGCTATTAAGGAAAATTACAAATTTTGTGATATAACTCTTCTTATTCATCACAATTCAAACTACATTTCGAAACTACCAGTTACTTTTATAAACGTTGTTAATCTTTAGACAGCCATCCAAGTTATAAATAAACATTTATAATTGTTGTCTAAAGTTATCTAATTTTTTTTCTAACTTTAGACAACGGAATCGATTTGGTCAGTTTATATTTTAGAACGCTCAGTAATTTTCCTCCGTCACTTTGAAAGAGCAGGAGCATTAAATATAAACAAGATTCCTCAAAAACACTTGCTTTTCCTTTCTTTCTATTTGATTTTACTGCAACACAAAATAATTGAGCAACGAATTCAAAAAAAAACTTTCCTCATTTTTTTGACAGGACGTCCTCCCAAATGGAGGTCGATTGAGAACCCAAACCAAAACTGTCCGCCAAAATAAGGGACATTCAAATTATAGTTAATATTCTTTTATAAGTCACTTTAATTTTGTAATATGGCCTTTTCGATATTCCAGTGGCATTTCGAACAAAATGTCAAAAGTTTTGAAATAAATGAAGCCAATTCGACTCATTCACTTTAATAAGAAACACTTGTGTTATAAGCATTCCTGGATTGCTAGACTTTCTTCTTATTAAAATAGAGGAATCATACTAAACCAGAGCACTTCTTCATATAATTCACAACGCTTGGGGCTGACCCTGCTACTAAACCAAAAAAACAACAAAATTTTTATTTTTATTAATAACCCCCGAAATTGCACTATTTACAATCAAAATAACACCAACAAATAATTAAATTCGAAACTTTCTCTCGGTGGCATCGTCATGAATAGGGCAAACCGTCATCAGTTTTTAAGCTACCACGTGATATCTCACTTTCTTTAATGTCCCTAAACGAGCCACCATTGTTGTTATAGAGAAATAACACTGCAATTGCCAATTATTATGGCGGCTAACGTATTTTTTTTTTTGTTATTTTTACCGTTGAAATTATATTCTCTCTCCCTTATTTTGGATTCTCTACTGAATGCTACTGCTGGGTTGCTACTTGCTACCTACCGCGCTTTGGGGATAAAGTGAAATAGAGAAATTTAATATTAAATGCTCCATAAAAAAAGTAATAATAATTCATAAAAAATGCAATTTTATATTATTTTTTTTGTTCCTTTTTTTTTATATTTTGTGTGAGTATGAGACGAAGAGATTTTTTGCTGGTTTGGGATTTTCATGAGGGTGACAGTTCAGTTAAGATACTTTTTTTTTTTTTTTTGAAATAAACATTTTCTGTTGGATTTTATGAAACAGATGAATATTGACTGAGAACAAGCGAAAAAAAACACAAGCAAACTTTGGGAGGATAATGGTAGTAATGAGGAAGGAAAATATGTTTACTCAGTAATCGAGATCATCACTCAACCATATTCCATTAAAAATTAACAACAAAGTTGATGGTTTTTGTTTTGGAACAAAAGAAGAAGAAATAACCAACCGCATCAGACCCTTGAAGCAAACAAAACCGTTTTGCATGTGGCATAATGAAAAAAGTGTCACCCCTGAGAATGAATAAAAAAAAAAAAACTGACACCCCACGCCTTTTTTTTTTTTTTATTTGGCCTGTTTAACACTATATTAGATTACATTTCATTCCTGCAATGCAGTCCTGCAACATCAGACAATTTCTCTTTAAATAAAGGTGAGTTCCTTATATAGCTAGCCCACCTAAAGTCAGCAGACATCAGGAATAAAAATGAAGACAAAATATATAAAGAGGGTGGCATCAGGTATTATGAAGAAATAAAATAAAAATAAAGAAAATTATTATTTCTATTTTGCATGCTGACAAAAATTTTACCACCCTCGCAGCGACCAACACTGAATCCAAAGGTTAACGGTCGTATTAGATCTGCTTATGGCCTGATCCTTTCTTTTTGAAAATGTATTCGTAAAAAAAAACAATAGGTAATGGCACAACAGCTTTAGAAGAACTACCTAGGTGCTATAGTGACTTACAACTCTGACCTATTCCTGGTGTGCGTGTGTGCAGGAATGGAGGGGACCTTCAGTTTATTGCCGAATTCGAACGGCTGAGGTGAGCGGTACTTTTCTGTGACAGGAGATACTCCTGGAGGATTTGTCACTTCCTCGCAAGAGGTGGCAGTGTAATCGAACCCAGTGCCGAGATTTAGCTAATTCGAAACCGCAGCGAGTGAGTGAGATGAGTCACTTTTCATTGAAAATCGATTTAGCTAGCAAAAGTGAGTGAGTGAGCGAGTGAAATGAAATGTCAGATTACTCGCCGGATATTTCGGCGGTGACTTGGTGTATGTGTTGATAAATTTACACTTTTGCATAAGTATGCGTTCTTTTCTAAAGGAATTGGTACATATCTATCCACGTATGTGAAATAAAAATGCAAGACAACAATGCACCTAGGTAAAAATATATATGTAACTTATTATGCACCTGATTTATTTTTATACAAACATACGCATTTTGTAAATAGATAAACAGTTTCTTTTTAATTTGTTGTTTATGTTTTTATTGTTTACATATTGTTCAATTCCAATAAAAAATAATTCAGCATCGCCATCGAAAGGAAGACCAACTAGAAAACATTGGATGAAATATACACTAAAATCACTCATTGATTTAGTTTTGTTTTCCTTTTTTTGTCAATTTTGTAGCAATGATAAAATGTAGTGTTTTTATAAATTTTAATAAAAATATTGAAGTCTCAAGTCACAAAAAGTAAACAAACCAAAGACAACAAAATAAAAAATAGTCTTTGGTTATGACATTTGATGTGTTCGAAACTAAAATCGAAATTACTCATTTCACTTTAATAGCTAAATCACTTTTGCGAATGAAGTGAGATGAGTCGGCGAGTAAGGCGAGTCATCTCACTTCACTCGCTGAAATAGCTAAATCTCGGAACAGACCTCTGGCACTAACCATTAGATACGCCACGGGCTACTATAAATGAAAAATTAACTTCCACATCCAAGACTCTTATGATCAGATTGATTCCATTTTTTTGAAATTGATTTTGTAAAATATTATTTGAATGTTTTTTTTTTCATTTTTTAATGATTCTTTTTATATAAACCAGACGGCGCGACGGACGCGACTCCGACGGCAATTGATCGCACCCTTGATATATGACGCCTGTTATATAGCGAACGATTTGTTTATCTCAAGATAGCGACCCTGGCCAACAATGACAACGCGATAACGATGTTTAATGGAAAATAAAAGTGTCGTCCTGTGCTCTAAACACTTCGTATCTTTTTTACTTTTCAGTCTTTGGGCTTTCGGGTCTTCCTCAATCCTCAACAACGCCTCAAAATTCTCTAGGGAACATCACATTAACGCGGTAAAATAAAGAAAATGCGGCTATAAGAAAATACGTAGAATATTAAAAAATATATTCAAAATAAAATTTAAAACAAAAAAAAAATTACTCTCGCAATAGAGAAATGTAATTTCAAACTTTTGTTCCTTGAATGAACTAAATAAGGATTTATTGTTTCTTATTTTTTTTTTTGTGTTTTTATAATTGTATTTCCTTCGGGATATCCTTATGAGGTTTTCATCTGTCGTATTATCGAATTTAAGTTCGCTGTTTATGTTTTTTTTGTTATTTTTTTTTTTTTTTTTGTTTTCTCTTCATTAAAAGTTTAGTTTAATTTTGTTCTTAATCACATTGAGGAACAGTTTAGAAATTGGTTTTTGATAAAAATTGTTTTTTGTTTGAATTAAATTTTTCAGAACATCTAGAAGGAATCAGAAGGCAACTTGCGAAATTTTTTTTTTCAATTTGTTATCATACAAGAACTTCTATGTAACATTTTTTGGAGAAACGCAGTTTTTGGAGAAACAGTTTTTTATGATCCAAAAGAGAAGGTAACAGGTGCTAACTATAAATGGGTATGTAGGCATAGGAAGGTAGCAAAGATGTAAAAGAAAGCAATCAACTGCACTGCAGTGAGTTGAATATTTTTTACTTCAACAGCTTGAAAAATCTTTTAACAGCTTGTGGAAGCTAAACAATAAGTCTGCTTCACACATTGACCAAAACTGCCAATTGTCACAATGTTTCAACAATTGTTGCCAAATCCTGTTCAGATTTAAAATGTAAATTCGGCAGTTTTGGGCAAAAGACGCTAAAACGTAACGGTTAACCTGCAGTTATGCGCTTCCCTGTAGGTATATCTACCTACCTGTCAATTTCTGCAAGGTAGGTAGGTATAGGCGTAGTAGCCGTGGCGTGATGGTTAGTGCGGTGGACTGTCATGCCTGAGGTCTAAGGTTCGATCCTCAGCCTCGCCACCTATTTATTTAAAAGAAAAAAACGGCTACTGCCTTTTGCGAGGAATTGACAAATCCTCCAAGAGTATCTCCTGTCACAGAAAAGTGCCGCTCATTAGCCGTTCGGATTCGGCAATAAACTGTAGGTTCCCTCCATTTCCTGCAGACACGCACACAGGAATGGTTGAGAGTTGTAAGTCACTAGGCCCTAGTTCCTCATGAGCTGTTGTGCCATCAAATTTATTTTTATTTATATAGGTAGGTACCTAGGTTCCTAACAGATTAGAGGAATTAATTGTAGATAGGTACCTACTTAGGTTATATGATTGGAATATATTTCGTTAGCCATTTGCTTTCCTCCTAATAAGGTTGGTTGTCTAGTTTTTTTTTGCTTAGATAATACCTATATACATTTCTTAACCGACGGCAAATAAATAAAAACAATTAACCTACTTATCATTGTTTTACGGAGTCTTATTATCTACCAATCTACCTACCTACATAAGTTATCAAAGCAAAGGTTAACCCGCTATTGGTGAGGCAAATTTGACTTTGATCAATCGTGACGCCGCCGGTCTCACGAACCGGGTTTTTAAACTGAAGTTTTTTTTTGAAACGTTTTACTAATAGTTGGTGTTTTTTGTTTTAAATATATGTTCCTTGACAATAAAACAAAGATATTAAATCAACATAAGCTCTTTTATTTCAAAATATAAAAATTCACAAAAATGTTTTCTTAGAGCATTAAAAATAACAAGTTTTTTTAAAATACATTTTTTTAAATTATGTAAAAAATAAAAAAAAAATCATATATTCAAATGAAAATTAAGTTTTTTGGTCTGTCGACACTCGAAACTTTAATAAAATAAATAAAAATACAAAATAACAAAAAAAATAATCGTTAATTATTTTACTTACATATACGGTGACGCACGGTCTCTTGGACCAGGCTAGCATATATAATACACAACGTGTGCTCACTACGAAGTTTCGTCGATAACTGATGGTGGGGGACATGCAATGCGGCAGCTACTCGAAACGGCAACAAAGAAAAAAATAACGGAGAATAAAGTTATTCGCACTTTTTTGCACACCCGGTCTCACAGACCAGTAGGTCACCATTGGCGGGTTAAGAAGGGTAACTATCTCCCTAAAGCTTCTCTCCAATAAATCAAATCTACCTTCATATTTTACCAAAAACTTACTTACTTACCTTACCTACCTACTTAACTCTCAATTCTTACTAACCTAACATATTTCAATGCAACACCTCTAACCTATCTTTTTTAGTTTACAACAATCAAACTAATATTTCATTTTTCACTTCCAACAATAGGTATTAGGTACCTATGTCAAATATCATAGCAACATATTAATCTATCTGGATAGGCATTTATTCCTATAAAATTTTCTTTAAAAATCTATCTACTCCGCCCTCAAAATATCAATGAAAGAAAAAATAAACAAATCATAACAAAGATGAATAATGCCGCTGGCGCATTTAACGATTGAAGTTGAAGATGAAAAGGTGTCTCAAAGTGAAAATAAAAATACATAATGGCCGCGTTCGGGGGGCAAGCCAAACCTATCCGGATAGGTTTCTGTTGTTGTAATCCCTTGTTGAAAAACTTCTGATGTCAGCTGATGCAACAACAACTCAAGGTATCTGAAAATTTTTGGGATAGGTGGATAGCCTATCTCACTACCACCCGAACGCAAGCAATGAATTCTATCAAAAATAAAATTCTCACATAAATCTTCATAACATCTTGTGCTGCCACCATGTCTACAAGTGACTGATACGAGAACTAAATCAAATTTTCCCCTCTTTTATTGTTTTGATGGTGTTTTCGTGTTGTTGTTCTATTATATTTATACAGCAGAATGGGGTATTCTTTTTCTTAACTGCACTTCACACACAAATACTCAGGTACATTTTACCCCACACTCTTGAGTGCTATCTATACTTCCCCTAACATACAATAACAAAAAATATAACGTTATTCTCAACTTGAAGCAAAGCTGTCTGTCCTGTCGTCTATAGATGTGAATACTATCTGTAAGTGTGTATATGTGTGTGCTGGTGTCTTTACGTGATTCTCTAAGCAAAAAGCATTTTTCTCCATGTGGTTGTTGGAAAGACGAATGAAAACTGCTTCGAATTGAAGATACTTTTTTATCTTTGTCTTCTTTTTTTTTTTTTTTTTTGCAAAGAAATAGGAAAGAAAATTGTATTTTTCTTCATCATGTTCATGCTAAGCAAAACTATTTCTTTCTCCACGCGAATAAAATTACAAAAAAAAAAAAAGTTTCTCTAATAATGGAATTGCACTTTGTGGCCAAACAGCATTCTGTCTTTTTCTTTCTTCTTCACTTCTGCTCCACAATTTTAGCGCACTTTAAAATTTTTTCATCGTTAAGCCTCGAGCCAAAAAGAAAAATGGATAGATATGGTTATACGAGACGACCGCGACGAGACGAAACGAGGTAGCGTATAAAGTATAGTGTGTGAAATGATGGAGCAAAAAAATTAAATTAAAAAAAAAAAATTATTTCAAAAGAGAAATAAATAAATAAATGAAAATGAGATAACATACAACAACCGTTCCATCAACAGACATAGGTGGGCATAGCATAGATACGTAGCCACCACCTCATAGATACGCGAATTAAAAAAAAAAAAAAAAAACTTGTGCGAAGCAGTAGGTATAAAGTGCAGAGAAATGGGTGGGGAGGAGTTGTATCTACCTACCTATCTGTTTTCTGTTTATTTTTTATTTTTATGTAAGTATAGAAAGAGGTACCTATTAACAAGAGAGGTGGGCTTAATTTAAGACCCAACCTGCCATTTTGATATTTTGTAATGAGTGTTGTTGCGGAATGGCACAAAATGAAGGGGGATACAGTTAGGCAGGCACACCGTATACACACACACACAAACCATACCTTCCTAAAAGAATGAATTGCATGAAGTGAAAATATTCACAAATAGATGGCGGGAGGTTAATTGGTGTAGTTTTTGGTGTTTAAACAGATTAAATCATGTACCTACTTATTATAGAGCATGAGGAAATTGTTTTTTAGGCTTTTTTGTTTAGGTTTTACAAATACCTTTACCAACATAACGTTTTAATATTCGAAGAATAGGTACTTAAGAACTTTGAATAAGTTGGTAGGTTAGGTAGAAATCTAAGCTTAATGTGTATCTTAAGTAGGTAGATTTATAGCATTGGAAGAAAGGTCGTAAGGTGAGCTATATAAATAGACATATTGGACAATTTTACTCGAACTTCTTATAGGTACCTGGCCAAACCTAACCAAACAACCATTTGTTTCTAGCAATACAGTCTGTACCTATCAAAGAAGGAGGTTCCTTTTAACACAACATGTTTGAAAAGTAATTGGAATGAACTCTCCATACAATTGAATGAACTCATCATGCGCCATGATTAGTTGTCTCTATGATCAGTTGTACAACCCTATGATGAGCTGGGCTGTGATGAATTGGGTCATGTTCAGCTGCGGATATGATGACGATGAGTTGCGATGATGCCGGTATTTCCCAACAAAACAAAATTGCATCCTATTCTTAAGATAAGCAAACATATAAGTGAAATAGCTACCTACTATTTTTTTCTATTTCCTGATTTACGGCAAATCAGTGCTTAAATATTTAGTTTCCCAAAGAAATAGCTATCTGTCTAAATAAAGAAAATAAATACAATAAAGAAAAAAAAAAAGCGGAAATATAACCCACACGTCATCTACTGATAGTTCCTGCGTTTCCTTTTAGCACAACATGTTTGAAAAGTAATTGGAATGAACTCTTCATACATACAATTGAATGAACACATTATGCGCCTATCATGAGTTTAATTTACCCTGTGATGAGCTATGTTGTGATGAGTTCAGTTGCGACTTGACGAGTTGGATATGATGAGTTGTAATGACGCCATGTGCAACGAGAACCAACGACCGGTACGTGCCCTATTACACGTTGACTCTAGAGTCATGACTCTTTTCGAAAATGAATGAGCGCGAAGGAGAAAAAAGATCGGATTTCACCTTCGCACTCATTGAATTTTGAAAAGAGTCATGACTCTAGAGTCAACGTGTAATAGGGCACTACCTAACCTTAAACGAACGAACGCTTGAAAGAACGTACGAACTACGGCAGTATTTACTAACTCACTAGAACGTACGAAGACCTTTGCGTTTGACAAAGGAAAAATACAAAGCAAAAGAAACATGCGTCCCTAGCCCTTAATTTGCCACAAATGCCGTTTTATGTAGGTATAGGTCAGGTAGGTAGGTACTTTGAGAAAATTAGATCTAAATTTCGACTGATGATGACACAACCACGGTGTTGGAACAATATTGTATGAGTTAAAACTAACTTTAAATTTTTTGATTTTAATTTTTGCATGTAGGTCTCGGTAGGTATGTATGTGACCCTATTAGTGCCAGTTTTTCAGTCGTAGGTTAAACCAGTGTTATAGCTTAATCCAGATTAAAATGTGTGTACACGTAACTCAGGCGGCACTTTTCAGTAAAGAATGCATGCAGATCGACGCAACAAACTGGCAGGTTAAAATATCGAAACAATTTTTTCAGTAAATCTAGAGTTAACTCGCCAAATGTAGTGAGTTGACTGAGGTTTAACTTTAATCTCCCAGTGACAAACTGGACCTAAGAGGTTTAAGACTAAATAAAGTTACTACTATTAAAATAAATGAATTTGGTGGCACAACGGCTCATGAAGAACTAGGGCCTAGTGACTCACAATTAGAACTCTCAACCATTTCTGTGTGCGTGTCTGCGGGAATGGAGGGGACCTACAGTTTATTGCCGAATCCGAACGGCTGGTGAGCGGCACTTTTCTATGATAGGAGATACTCTTGGATGATTGTCACTTCCTCGCAAAAGGTAGTAGCCCTGAAAAAAAGCTTAATGTGGAAGTGGCTGGTATTGAACCCAGACTTCTGGCATGACAGTCAAACGCACTAACCTATACCTTTCTAAAAAATCTTTAGACTAATTTTTTAACTTAATTTTAAAATTTCAGTGTTTGAAATTGTTTCTATTACATATTTTTAAAAACAAAATACCTATAATGTACCTTACTCATCTGTAGGTAAATTAATATCCAATTCCAAACTCTGCATTTTTCTATTTCATCTCGAAACAAACCTGTCTATACAGATACACTCACTCTGCAGCTGGTTGCATAAAATACAACTAAAATTGTTGAGACCTATAGAATATTTTTATCGCCTCAGTGGCGGGCGATAAATCATTTCAAATGTCACTTTTCCGAAACAATTTTATCTAGTTGACATTTTTTTTTTCTACTGTCATATTGTCGCGTCGACGGTCGATGTCATTGTCATTTCTCTGATGGCAGATAGATATTTGTTTCTAGATATGTATGTACTTACCTACCTATAGATATTAGAAACGGCGCCACTTTACATTGCACCACCTCCTCATGCTTCTCCATTTAGATATTATTCTTACAACGATATTTTCTGTACTGTATCAATTTTTAAATTCTTAGTTTGTGAAAATGCATTCACTTAAATTCTCGAAGAGACTTAGTTTTCAATAACTAAACTGTCTAAGCATCTATTCTAGGTATAACAACTTGTAGGTGTATGTAATGTACGAGTATAAGTAGTACTTACATCGCCAAACAGACTACTTGTTATCAGAGACATTGAATCTGGACTAAATGTCATATTAGAATCAGATTCATTTATTTTTGCAATTACCTACTTATTTAGCGCCATTGTCATGTGCCTAGATAAATGTTTTTAATGGAAGATTTTACCCACCTGCCTTGACAACAAATTATAATGTTTGATAATTAGGTAATTGAGGTTTTGACTATACGGCAACTTTATAACGAATGATTTTAGGAATAACAAATTAATAGGGACTCAACTTAAGGTCAATTTATGAAGTTAGTTTGAATGAATCTTTGATTGATGTTTTAGATAGGTAAGTAGCACCTACCTATAATATTTTGGAGTTTTAAAAAGGGTATTCGATTTAAGTTTTGTCAGTTTATCTATAGATTTTGTATGTCGTTATTCTGAATATTATCATTCAATAGAGATATAGGTAATTTTAGAAAGCCGGCTGTCACATTCGATAGATGATACTGTAAGCCCCTGTAACTGCTCATACAACTTATGATTGACCGACAGAGTAGGTAACTAAATTATACAAATACATAAATGATTTTAAAGCAAAAATGGCAAAAGTGTATGGTATGTGAATGTGCGGAAGAAACAGCATTTTGTGTAGCGGCGTATGCACTCTAATCGAAACAGCTTGACCTTTTTTCCTCTGCTGTACATACCAATACTAAAACTTGTGTCGGAATTTTTCAAATTAGGTCTATCAGCACTTTTAAAAGTTTATTCCAGAAATCGTGTTATCAAGAAAAATTGCCATTGCTGAAGTGAGACAAATCCAGATGATATATTCACGTTAGGCTCAATTGCATCGATCTACAAAAGGGCATAGTAGCTTACGGTAGATATAGTGTTCAAGTCACCGCTATTATTGATTAATATTTTAATAAAATTAAGCTAGAATTTGCATAATAATAAAATTGTCAAAGTTACCATCCAGTAACTAAATATTCGTGTATCACCATTTCGGAAGATTCAATAACTTTTACAAATGGCGGCCACTCTCAGTTAGTCAGATGCAGAATACAAGTCGACTGCATACGAAATTTAATGCCTATAAGATCGTTAAATAGTCTTGACTATTTTGAGTAATAACTAATTAATAAGTAGTTATGGCGCTACCTGATTTTCTATTCAAACACTAAGCTAGTTCACCTCGAAGTGACTATAGAACACCATTCGGACTATAAGAGACACCGGAATGTCTCGTAATGGTCGTTCTGATGAGAATATGGCCGCCGTTGTGGTGAAGATGTTTTGGATATGAGTCGCCCTCGGCGCGGCGGCAGTGGCCAAACGATATGCCACGCAAATTAAACCATAGATTGTACTGAAGCTCTGGAAAGAGAGGATATCTGGCCAGAGTTCGGTAACTTAACGTCCGAAGTTATTGCCCAAAATCACAGAAATATGGTAAAAACACTGCCCATACTTGACCTAGGTATGGGAAAAAAAGGCCGACGGGCACGGGACAGTCAATACTTTACTCTGAAAGAAAGAACGCGGCAGTAAAATTTTGTTTGTAAATTTTTACAAAGACCGACGGCCGGACCGCGCTCTGTTTGCCCAAGGCGGCCAGGCCTTTAAAGGTCTAAATCAACACTATACAAAAAAATTTAATTATACCTACTTACGTATGTCATTTGAATTTAAAAATAAAGCAATGAAACAATTAGGATTTTTTTTTTGGGTCATCCTTTGCGACTGACAAAAATATTTCACGCTCATTAAATAATTTTCGCAAAACAAATTCCAGGACCATAGAATGGTATATAGGTAGATACCGGTACCTACATTCTCAATTCCATAACATATAACAGAATTCCTTTCATTAAAATCCCTATGCTATACCTATCTTATCCTCAAATTTAAAATGTGTATATGTATAAATCTTCCTACTTTTCAACATCAACGCTTCTCACAAAAAAAAAAAAAAAAAAAAAAAAAAAAAAAAATATAAAAATAAAATCCACACAAAGAGTGTGCTGCTGCAAGCTTTTCTGATAAATGCATCTAGATACACCTTTAAATTGGAAAACCAACCCCTAAACAACCCCTTGGTTGTGTATAGTATTAAGCACGTGAATATACAACACACCTTACCAACCAACAATAACGTAACTCGTCTGCGTTGTCATGACATCGTTAGCGCCCGCTGTTAGTCTGACGTATGTGCAAGTTTAAGTTCGTGTTTGAAAATAAAACATGATACCCTATACTCCTTCCTATTATACAGAAAAAAAAAAAAGAAACTTCCAACCTTTATCCCAATATATCCTTTGTTGGCTCAGTTATAAAAAGCAACAATTCCGCTGCATTTGCACCAAAAACTTAAGAGGAAATGCAATGACAAAAAAAAAGGGAGGAAAATAAAAGTTGAAACGAAAACCCCCCTTGCATTTTGTATCCCCCATCTTTCCAGCTTATACCCACTTTTTTTTTTATTACATTAGGGTTTTCGCCATTATTCCATAACCCCGAAAAGCTTTTCCATTTCATTTTTAAACCAATCCCATTTTTGTTCCGTAGTTGCTCATGCTGTGTGGCAAAGCATGAGGATGCACCAACAAAAAAATAAATAAAAAAAAAGAAAAATTAAAACATTGCAAAAATCCATGGCAATGTAGACGAACTTGGAAAGGGAAACAGTTTTTTTTTTTCGTAAACTACCCTTCTGATGCAGCCCCATATGTGCACTTTCTGTACAGTGCAGCATTGGAATTTCCCTTCTTTTAAATTTTACACTGAAAGGGATGAAGAAATTTAGCAAAAATTCTGCTGGCGAAATTCGCATTTTAAACCTCACTCTCCGACGGATAGCTATTGTAGTAAGCCTTTTACTGGGTGACCAATTGGTTCAAAATCTCTTCTTTTTTTTAACGTTTGATATGGGTTTTGTAAGGGTAGGTTACATGCATGCATTCGTATAAGATTAATTCAACTGAACCAATTTTAATCATAGAATAAAAGTGTTACCTAAATGTTTGCTGATTCCTAAAGCTGAAAAGGCCGTTAAATAAGGCATCTTAAAAACGTTAACTATAGGAACTAGATATAGTGAACCGTGTTTTAGGCTTCGATAGGTTTTTTTTTAAGTAAGTAAAGTAAGATATCACAAATAAAATCCATCAAATCAACTTGTTTTTTTTTTTACAGTTTAGAACACTTATCAACAAACTGTGGCCAAATGAAGATTTTTCGCTTATAGCAAGCAGATATACCTCTACCTGATAATGTTGTATTGTAGACGTAGAAACTACATCCAATCACATTTAATCACATAAATGGCATTTAAAATTATATTCAGTGAGAAAGCCTGATTTTTTAAATATACAATATCCTGAGTTGGGCGCCACTTAAATATCAAAATAAATTTGACCCATGTTTCGAGCGTTAAAAGCATCAACCGCACTTCAATTGAGTTAAAGTAACTAAATGACAAGACGCTGACGTGATGCCTTCCTTCAATTCGTCTTTGTTGTTGTACATATTGTCGACATTCTTTGTAGATTTTTTTTAGTCATAATTGATCAGACATTTTCAATAATGTTCATATCCGGGGATTTAGCCGGCCAATTGTTAAAAACGTCGATTCCACGTTGCTGAAATTCGGTCAAAGTTGAGATGGCAACGTGAATTGGGGCATTGTTTTACTGAAATTGCCAGTAGTTTAATTCAGCGCACTCGTAACCATATCCCGAAAAATAAGGGCTGATCATCTTCTGGTATTATATTGCGTTCAATCTGGTGGTAATAAATGACAACGGTATCGTTTTTAAAGTGCCCCAAACCATGACGGAAACCACCGCCAGATTGGCGTTTGCTAAAAATATGTATTTATTTATTTATATTAAATTGAACTTTTTTACGTCCGAAAAAATAATTTTGGGGCATTGATTTGACTAATGAATGTGGTCCAAAGCATACTTTTTATAACCCTCAATATTACCTGATGACAGCATTGCACTTCATTTTCTTGAACTTGAGATGTTTGGAATCACTGTGATCTTTAAGAGTGGACTGTTTTGCCAGCAAAACAACACAAACAAGTTCTTGGATGGTGCATCATAATGGTAAACTATAATACAAGTGTTTGTTTCTGTCAATATATACCTTCTGCACGTTATTAGCACACAAGCCTTCAATTGATTCTAACCTTATTTCGCAATTGAAGAGTGCCATGGGTCGATACTAGTTTATTTAAATTGTCTAAAGTTGAAATATTACTTAGTTAACCTTTTTTTTTTAAAAGAAATTACTTAGTTAACCTTCTTTTTTTTGTATTAATATGGCATTCTTAATTCGAGCTCATTTGTCATAAAGAATATTCCTAAGTTAATTACAGGTATATACATATATGTATACCAAAGAGACCGCACACATTGTGAATTTTGATCAAATTTGTCTTTAAAAATCATCAATAAATCCAGAAAAAAATTATTTATTCATTTATGCCACCAAAAAAAAAATTCGAATTCACAAACAATTCCCATAACTCTCACTCACTTTAGTGATCGCTTCATATAAGTTTGTTCATATAAAGAAGGACAGGCACTGTCCAATTCTGCATGTAAATCGTCCCAGCGGTGTCGGCGCAGCGTAGGTTATCATGAAGAACATTTCAAGTAACTTCTTCAGCCAAATTATATGGAGAAGTGGGATTCATAATATAATTTTTATTTTACTTTTCAACTAAGAAATTGACAGACAAAAAAATTCTTTCAAATCTGACAAAATTTACTTTTATTATATGAAGGTGTATATGAACTCACTATATTATATTTAAAACTCGGTGATTTTACCGGCATGCAATGTGAATACTGCGCATCAGACTTGCACTTAACTCCTTCGGGGATGCTTAAGTTTATTGTCGCCATCAAAAGTGATCAGTAATCCGCCACCACCTACGCTCACGGTACGGCTGTCATTTGCTTATATGTGTATATTAGTCATATACAAAAAATAAATAAAAACCTTTGCCTTGCTCTTCGTATTCAGGTGAAATGAATGGACGGACAAACACGGGATATCTTACATATAAATATGGTGGACAAACGGCACCAAAACAAAACATATACGCAATAATACCGAAAACGTATACCTAATAGGTGTGTGGGAACAGGATACGGATACACTGCCATGTCTTTTTTTTATATATACCTACCTATACGCACTGACCAGACCATATAATGTGGTGATATTGCTGATGATGGGTCTCTGCATCACATTTGGGATATGGTGTCATTCTCTACTAAAGATCCATTATCACACAGTGGTCCAAATGAATGTTTTATTAAAAAAAAAAACTACTTGGTTTTTAAACCTAAGAAAATTTTGAAAAGAACCGGATCCTTTTCAAGCTTTTTGTGTGTATTTTAATGCACATAGAGTGGTTCCAATTGTTTCTGAGAGAAGAAGATTTTTTAGAACGATAAAAAGCTTTGCTTTAATTAAAGCTTATGATCGTACTGTTAAACGGCTTATACTGAAAGAAATGGTACTTAGGACAGGTGTCTGCCCGGCTAACATCAACAATTGGTTTTCCAGATCGAAATTTCTATCACGTCTGAGGATACATACTCCCTAAAAATGCTTATTTTCAAAAACTTCTTTCATATTTCTCAGTCATTATTCTAAAGAGCATACACATAAATGCTAAATTCCAAAAAAAAAAATCAACCGTCGTTTTGAAAAAAAAAAAAAAAAATTGAAAAACAAAAACATATTTCGTTTTTTTTTTTTTTTTTTTTTTTTGAGAATTTAAAAAATGCTGGGTCTATGGGAGGTACCAATAATAACCATTTTTCGGACACAAATTGTTCTCAAAAAGGAAGCCAATATTTTTTTTTTAATCTGGCGAGCCGTTTCTGGGCAAAATACGGCAAGTGCCTACTGTTATTTTTGGAAAAGAAAAAAAAAGTGAAGTTCTATTTTCGACAGTGTTGTATAGTTTTCAAAATAAGCAAGTATCTATTTATTTGTTAGGAACATTTTGCTTAAAAGAACAAGCACCAAGAGAATATGAAAGATCAATAAATAATATCGTCAAAACTTCAATTTCAATAAACAAAAAAAAAAAAAAAATGAAAGAATTGTAATAAAAATTGGTCTAACTATGATTTATCGTTTTGCCTACTGTTGTAAACCATTTCTTTGTTTATAGCTTTTTATTCTGACTGTTTTTTTTTGTCCTCTTCACAGACATCAGACTTTCTTATGTTATGCCCCCCCATTCGTGTGGAGACCCTGATGATGGTAATGTGTGGCTTAAATAAAAAAAAATTTTGCATTTTGTTCGATGTTCAGTGTTGTTGATGTGTCCAAGAGATTGCCGATCAACATGTTGCCAAAGGAAGGTTTCAATTCCAGTTTCAGTTACACGCATAAGACACAAAATGCCCTGCCACGTTCAATGATCTCTGCAATACGATATGTCACCACATGTGACACATTGTCGCTCTTGCGGCAAGGTGTGTGGAGCTGCTTGAAATATTCAAAAAAGAAAAAAAAAATGCATAGGTATATTCTGACTGACCGTACGCCCGGATCGCTGCGGGTCTTTCAATCAAGATTACCCACTTTTATACCCCTGCTTACTGCACTACCATCTTCCTCCACCATTGTTCGTCTAACTGATGATGAAGAACGAAAAGAGGTCGCTAGATGTCAGGGTTTTTGATTAATTTGGTGGAATTACAACGCTAACGAACATTATTTTATTTTTTGACAACAAGGACCACCGTTCGTCGCTTACTCAATTAGCACGTGTCATTGTAAGGTCAAATACCAGGGGAGGGGAGGGGTTTCCTCTATACCACTGTTCGTTTGTTTCGATACTGATTCTATTGTTAAATCGGAATACAGGGTGTTGTGGAAATCGTAAATATGGTCTTATAGATACCACCGTACTTTTCTATAAACGGGGCATTATTTGCGACACATTCAACTGTGTACCTCCACCTTCGTTGCTGACGGTTGCCGCCGCCCGCCGCCACCATTCACCGCCACTATGCCACTTCTAACCATTGTGTGTGAACGCGCCAGGCCAGCACTATTGTCCATATCAGGTTCGGTTGGAAAATGCAGCACGTCCGTCACCGCTGCCGTGCGTCGTTGTCGTCATCGTCGGTCGTCGGCGGATATTTGAATTTGTTTGCCGTTTTGTTGGGCGCGTACACCTATACGTATGGCGAAATCAATGATGCGGGAATTGCCACTATAAAGCTGATGCAGCCTACCTACATTTTTATATCAACATACTCTCGAACGGTTTCGGATTCGGTGAGTGGTTTGTTATGGAGAGTCAGTCCAGTCAGCAAAAATGGAGACATCCAAAATGCACGGGTGTAAGTATATAATATGATGGTGGTACCTCGGAAAGTGCGGCGGCGACGTGAATAAAGAGTCTATAGGGTATATGGTATGGGCTCAATAAATGAATGACATGACATGACGGTTGAGTGAGCCAGGGCAGCCAATTTAAAATCACACTTTATTTGTTTTTCATTGTTATATGTTGGTAATGGTTTTTTTTTCTTATTGTTTTGTTTTTTTTTTTCAATAGATTCACGTGAAAATTGGGCTTTTTTATTAGTTTTTGATTGGTGAAATGGGGGCTTTATATGTACACATAATATCTGTTTTCTTTTTTTGTTTTCAGTTTCACTAAGGTGATTTCGTATAGATATTAGGTGCGATATTTTTTTAGTGGATTTAGACATAAAATAAAATTCTTGTCGGGGGGTTTCTGAAGAAGAAAGAGCATTATTGGAGTGATAAACAGATAATTTATTGTTTAGACAAAAAAAAGAAGAACAGCGCAATGTTTTAAAGATTTCAATAGGCTTTCCACACAAAGCCAAAAACGCGGTTTTTGTTTTGACGGAAAACCTAACATAAGTATATTTTTGCTAGCTATACCACAAGTTTTTGATAAAAACTGTCCAAACCAGTTGCTCTTCAGAGTTCAACTAAGCAAACACAAACACACATTTTGAAACATTCAGTTCAGTTACAATCATACGTCTGACGACAGAATGCTGTGAAGAGAAATTAAATCTACTTAATTTCACCACATTAGACGCGACGTTAGGACGCGCGTATTTACTGCTACGAAGCCCAGTTCGCTTACGAATTAAATATCCAGAATTTCCACATTCAGTTTGTTGCTTTAGGACACGAACACATGTAGTCAAAGGTTGTAAATCATGTATGGGGAATAGACAGGTTCGAAAGGAGTAGAAATTTTGGTCGCTTGAATCTGATAACAGCTGACTTCAAACAATGGAAATGTCAAACGAAAATAAGTAAATGTTCAGTGTGAACAATTTTCGAGTTTTGGTAAACTCTTTGTCGAAAACCTTGTTTTGGGTTTGGTGTGAAAAGGCTTAAAGACCATGAGAAAAATTCGACTACAGTTTGGTGGACACTTGATATAGCAGACCAGAATCTCTGAATTTGACAAAGGTTGGTACGCAGGTTTTGAGAGATATTATTATATACTCTGCCGTGTTAAGATAAAATGACGTATCTGACATTTGCCGATTTTTTGAGTTAAAAGCGAAGTTTAAAATATTTTGGATCGTTTTTTTTTAATAACTAAAGTCGTATTTCGCTTTTTTAGCATTAAAAAAATCGAAACACATCCTCTTTTTATTAAAAATAGTTTTATAACTATTAGAAAAACGGCAAGTAAACTTCTGTAATCTTGATACGTCATTTTCAGTTAATAAGCTGTACTCTAGCTTAAAACTGAAGGCTATTATGAGTTATAGGACCTAAAGATCGTCCACCAAAGCTTTGATGTAGGTAATTACTAATTAGGTATTTGGTTAAGTTCAACGGAAGTTTGAAACTTCAGCTGATCTGAGCAAGTAAAAAGTGAACTCACATCGGTGTGACCCAAAGGTATCACCCAAAGTAAAGCAACTAGATATGTATATGTAGCTCAACAAGACACAACAACGAATAAAATTTCTAACCTAATTCTACCAATTGAACGATTGAACTTATAAGAGTTCTTAAAGTTTGATTAGGTATTGAATTTTAAGGTAGGTACCTACTTATGAATTTTATTATTAATACTTTAATCGTAGAGTATTGAGTGGTCATATTATTAATAGCTATTCAATGACCCCTGATATACCGATTCAAAATTAAAGCTTTCGTATTGTTCGTAGGTTGCGTTGAACAGATATAGGTACGAAACAAAAACAATCTCCCATATGCATGTGGCGAATTAAAAATATCGACCGACCACATTTCTGTTCCCTCGTCCATCCATTATCCTTTTGTATACATACAAAGGTATATACTCTTCTTAACTCCTTTCCGTTCTGCATTTTTTTTTTTTTGGGCACTCGTCCGTTTGACGGTCACGTGACCCTCATAAATCACAGAATTAATGTTACGTGAAATGGTGTGTGCGAGAGCGTTCACTATAGGTTGGTCGGTAAAAAAAAAAGTTTCATCCAGAATAACGGTATAGGTATGCATTCACGCGATTTGTGAACTTACATACCTAGGTATAAGCATCAGTCGTCGTCGGTCCACTAAAATCAATGCAAGCAAAAATATCCGTTTTGGTTGTCCTGGATGCTGTTGAAAATCAGTTCGATGAGAGGATTACTTTCTCTAGAAGCACACAATTGGGGTTTTCGACACAATCACCAATATACCGCCTGAACTACCAAATGATCAAAAGCGATGGACATCAGCATTCAGCATAGTGAATGAGAATTCAGCAAATGTACCTACCTACCTACCTTACCTTTCTACTTATGGTATAATTAGGGAACGTACCTACATAGGAACTTATATTGTATATGTAGACAATGGGAAGTAAATAAACATTAAAATACGGAAAACCGTGCATCAAGGACTTTAACGGGAGTGTATAGATGAGACATCTTTCAACAAATAGGTTCCTATATTTCAACAATACCTTCTCACATATTTTTCTTCATTAAATTCCATATTGTAGTACCTACTTTAATTGTTCTTAAAAAAAAAAAAAAAAACATTTTATAATAATGGGTCGTTAACCTTGACTTAATATGGAAAGCATCCAAAAATAAAAGAACACTTAAAAATAAAAAAAAAATAAAAAAAAACAGCAAGTCACTATCCAAAGTCAATGTCGTGTAGTCATTGTCATCATCATCACCATCTATATAGGACCTTCTTACAGTCTCAGCACATATATAGACGTATACTTTCAACCAAAAAAGGCCTTCGGAAATTTTATTTAAAGTGACAAAAGGAAGCACCAAAAAGTGTTTATTGTTTTTAATAAAAATAACAGTTATTGCTTTCCGCATTTCATTTACTGTTTTGTTATAAGCGTTTATATCCTCTGTCGACTTGGCTTCGTCTTTGTTATCCTTTCAAACTTTTGTTATAGGCAATTCGATACAATCATAGCATACGTTTTCAAACTTTACACCGCAACTATACTATCAATCTGTGCACTCGGTTCTTTTTGAAAATCACCCTTTTTTTGTGTCATGTGATGTTTTTAGATTCTTATTGTTGTCCCGGAACCGGCTGTTGACCCGATTCAAACGTTATAGTATAGGTATATCTGTTATTTTTCAGGATTAAAGAAATTCCAGTACTTACCTATATATCTATACAGAACAGAACACACAGGCCCACCATCAGTAATACTTTTTGGCTAAAGTGTATACTTATCTATAGAAGTTAAGTTATAAAGCTCATTTTCATCGGCTATAAATATCGTAAAGTAAATCTTTTTGGTATATCGTAAAAAATGTTGGTGGCCTATAAGCAGTTAAACTACCACTACGAAGTGTATATTCTTCACCCACACAAATAAAAATGGGGAGACAAACGAAAGCAACATAAACTCCCTCAATAACAGACATAGGGATCTGTTAAAAAAAGGAGGATAATACATGTTTAGCCTACAGTATGTAATTGCTTCCTTGTTCGACGTTTTTTTATTGTTCATCATGGGTATGTGATGTGGTTGGTGTTGGTGGAAAGCACCTTTTTATCGTTGATTTAATCGATTTGCTTGCTTTTGTAATGTATTAATAAAATTTCTAAACAATAACAAAAATGGATAAATAGGGTTTATTGAAATATTAAATAATTAAGGTGTTTTTAGAGAAACAATAATAATGTTGGTAAAATTTGCTGAAATCGATTTTGATAAAATCCAAAAAGACTATAAAATTTGGTTTATTTTTATAAACCCTATCAATAATATTTCGAAGAACAATTCAAAATGGTAGAACATGATTTCGTCTAAAAATTTGAAACATTAATAGTTTATTTTTTTTCCGAATACTTGTTGCTATAAGTGTACACTACACATGTTGCATAAAAACAAGCGATGAAATACAATTTATGGAACTTGTAAATAATTCTAATTCAAACGAGAACATTCTGATTGACATCTTCTAATAAAAACAGATTATTAGGCCTGTTTCCAAAAACAAATCATAAATAATTATATGGAAAGGATATGGAAATTTCAGGAACCTCGGTTACTCGGTTAACGGTTATAAGATCAGGATTTATTCGCAATAATAATTTAGAAGTTTTTTCTTAGCTTAAGTCAATTCTTGGTGAAATGATAAAATACAATGAGCTCTGGGTTCAGATAGTCCTATGTCAAATTGTCTAGAAATAATATTGTACAACGTCGAACGTAAGGGAGAGGGTAGAGATAGGGCGCCATTTAATTCTTGAATTTTCTGAAATTTGGTATCCACTTATTACAAGAGGCCTCATCTGGTTTAGTTCTATTAATGTATCGTATGGAGACCATGCGAGTGAAGAATCAGCTATACCCCTAAAGCAAGCAACTATATATTAATCTACTTATTATTATTTCTCTTTCCTACCATGTAAAGCATTTTCTCATTGTAGTAGTCGTGGCGTGATGGTTAGTGCGATGGACTGTCATGCCGGAGGTCTAGGTTCTAAAACGGCTTCTGCCTCTTGCGAGGAATTGACAAAACCTCCAAGGGTATCTCTTTTCTCTTGTCTTAGAAAAATGTCGCTCACATTAGTCGCTCGGATTCGGCAATAAACTGTAGGCCCCTTCTATTCCTGCAGACATGCACCACAGGGATGGTTGAGAGTTGTAAGTCACTAGGCCCTAGTTATTCATGATCTGCTGTGCCATCAAATTTATTTATTTATTTATTTAAAGCATTTTCTCTTTATTAATTAAATACATAAGTATAAAAGCCAGCATTTGGCCAGCATTGTATTTTTAGTTTAGTCAGCATTTGGATAGCGAGCAATAAAGTTGGGTTTTTTACCGTCAAAGTTTTCCCAGGCTAAAAAAAATACTTTTTTCATTTCGTTCGGAATGTTTATCTTACCTCATGGTGGTGTGGAAAAAGATAAATGTGTTTTAATTTTTATAAATAAAACAATTATATGAAAATTTCTATCTAAAAAAAGGGCGGTAACCCTACATACTATTTTCTTTCATATTTGGGTTCATTTAAAATAAACACTACGACAACCCTGTGAGAGCTTTAATGAAGGACAGATTTATGCAATCCACTGTAGCCAGAATGAGAGGCAAACGTCCTATCTTGCCTACACTGCCTATTTTAGTTGGCGATAAAGAATAGTAGAAGGACTCATTCGAATAATTGACTGGTACAGCTTTTTTTTCGGATGCATAAGACTTGAAAACAACTTGACCAAATTGGATACTTCTTTCCGCGGGTTTTTTCATAATTACTACGTGAAGGCTTAGCAAAATTCTTTACAATGGACTCCGAAACCACCTTACCTATACCGATTGAGCTCGAAATTTCAGGAAATTTTACATGGAAGTCCAAAGAGATTTCCCTTGCGTGTTTGGTCTAGCAGGTTGCTAACAAGGTGCAGCAGCAAATACATTTGTGAACTAATTTCAGAAAACACAGTCAGATTTTGCTTAAAAAAATTGAAGGAAAGTATTAAGTATGCGTTGTTTATTCAAAATAGGTCTTAGTTTGCCAATAAGTTGCAGAAGTACATATGCATTTTCATTCTAATCTCAGAAACCATATGTTTACTTTGAAAACTCTTTTCTTTGAAATTTTATACTTAGAGGATGGCTTAAAAGATACTTAATTTTGAAAATTAAGTCGTTTATAAGGTAATGGGGTAAGGGAAAAACGCCATGCAAGTATGATTAGCACCTGGTACAACTACGCCAACAACTTTATTTTGAAAGGGCGATACAACGTTCGCCGGGCTCCGCTAGTGAATTAATAAATCAGATAAAATAGGCTCCAAACATGTTTCTGTAAAAAAAATTAAAGAAATAATTCCCTAACAGTGTTTAAATTCAATCCCAAAATATGTTTGAAGAACTTGAACCTTAAAAAACAGAATTCAAAATTCACTTTTGAATAAGGATGAGATACCTATTTCTTAAATTGTATCTACATGCATTAAATTAAAGTTCAAAAAAAAATTCTGTTTATCTTAATAATCGAATTCTTAAAGTTTTATCATCTTCATTTCTCATCTTCTATAAGACTATCTCTCATTCATACAGAAGTTATGAAACAAACATCAATCACAAACGTACTTTAAAAAGCATTCACATATAGTATATATAGGAATTCTACCCAACTACCACTCCATACCTACGTACATAAAGACATTTCTATCTCACAAAACAAAACAATATACGAAAAAAAAAGCAATTTTCCACATATGCTTCCTCGAATTCAATATAAGGATCTGCAAAGATATTATACCCAACATTCCTCATTTTCTAGATACAAAATGTATCTTATTCTATACATAGTTATATCCTATATCTCCATTCTACATACATATATATTTTGGTGTGTTAAAGAATTCTTTAATTTTCGAAAATATGTTCTATGGAATTTATTTTATTTCGTCGCTTGAATTTTGTGGAATTTTAATTATGTTTTGGCTTCTATTTCATTTTATATTTGTATCTATGTGTATACATAATTCTATTTTGTATACTGTGACGTATATATGGAGGTACAAATAGGTGTATACATTAAGTCACTTCTTCGAAATTAACACATATCTCATAATTTCCATTCTTCTGGATTATACCTACATTTAAATTATAAATCGTTTCGTTTCAGTTTATTTATTATTTTTCTTCTTTTTTTTGAATTTTATTTTGTGGTGTTTTAAAAGTTTTTTAATTAATTTAATGGCTTTGGCTTTCCATAAGCATTTAGTTTCTCATTTCTGATGATTTGTTTCTCTGTCTTTCATATAAACTCCATTTAGAGTTGAATTCCATTCCATTTGAACAAAAAAAAAAAAAAAAAACATCAGATTTATTATTTAATCTTGTATCTTTTATCCACTGACCGTCGCGTCGCCGTTGGCTCTGGTTCTGTTGGAACTCTTGGAGGTGGGCGCGCCGCCTCAATAAGTCTGTTTTGTATCTTTTTCTCATATATTTAAACCTACCTACCTAAAGATATTTTTTTTTTTTAATTATTTTCTTTTAAACCTTAGGTTTATTAATTTTTAATTGTAATCATTCCTTCATTCGGTTGTTTAATCAGATTTTTGTTTTTATTTTATTTTAATGTTCAAGATTTGATCACGCTTTTTACTGGGGCGCCTCTTCGACTATACTTGAGAATCAAAGAAAATAAAAATGATTGATATTTTTTCAATCTTTGGTAATTAAAAATGTATTTACACATGTAATTTGTTTTTAAGATATATTGAACATTTTTTTGTATTTAATTTTTTGTTTTAATTTTTAATCAGAATGACATGAGAAAATATGGTTATCTTATCATGTAAATCAGTTAAAACACAAATTCCATAGCTTCTGGTATCAGCTAGAAATATATGTACAAAGGTACCTACATAAATAAGAGATTTAATTTTCAAATTAGTGAAATCAGTAATATAAACAAAAATCTATTTGTACGTGTGGTACTGATAAGATTTTATTACAAAAAGGTTAAAAGAGCAATTTTGCTTTGATTTTTTTGTATTATGTACTTTTAATATTAAAGACATTGCTGAATGCTCTGACATCAAAATTATATTGCATATCTCTTTGTAAGATTAAGACTCTTTGTTTTGATTAAAATTAATCATTTTCAATGTTTGATCGATACGATATTATGCAGCGTCATAATTTTTTTTGACGCGTGCCGAGGGTAACTTCGACGGCCTCATAAATTTTTTGTAGTATTCATGTCGATTATGGAATCCGCAATAGTGGATCCGCAGTGATTCGCAGTACATTGTTCTCTTTTCCTTATACGTAAAATCGATGAAGAGAAAAGAGAGCACTACAATACGATTCACTGCAGATGCAATTTTGCGGATTCCATAATCGACATGATTATTTTTACTATAACGATATTTTTCATATAATTGAAGAAAATGCAACATGAATTTAAGACAAATATTCTCTCCCAAGTTAACACAAGCTATATCAGCTATGGTTTTTGACACAAAATGTGCTTCTACTTTCTGGAAGAATAAATCAATAGATATCTGAAAAGGCCGATATTTCCTTTTTTACCTAATTATAAGATTTGACTCCTAGCTGGGATTGTAAGGCTTTAGCTTCATTGGCTTACACCAACTATACAGCGTACGGTTGAGTTTTGTGTATACATTTTGATTTGTCTCAATTTTGTACATTGTTAAAAGCTGCAAAATTCTATAAGCAAAGACTATGCTTATAATTAAATTAATTTTAATGATATAATGGCTTTTTGCTTTACTAGACTTTAGGTATTGGACAAGGAATATAAAATTTAACGATAGATATACACTTTTTGCTCTACTTGTAAGCGTTGTTAAAATGGGTGGGTGATATATCGAAAAAAAAAAAACCTAGCATGTGCTCAGAGCAGGTGCTCAATATTAAAAGCTATAAGCAGCAGTGCTAAAAAAATTCCAGTTAATCGAAATATCTTTTCATACGAAATGAAGATCCTATACTTCAAAAAGTAGTGTTTTAAGTATGTGCTTCATACAATCACTCAAAATAGTTTGAGCTCATTTTTAATATTTCCAAAAACAACTAAGTTTTAAAATTAAAAAAAAAAAATAAGGTTGTTTAAAGTTTCCATCATCTTGTCGATTGAGTAAGTATTAAAAATTAAAAACTAACCGATTTATAGTTTGTATTAAGTCCCGTTATTTTATGGAAAAACTCTCAAAATAATCGCTTTCGATCCATAACAAAGCTGAAATCTTTGGTATAAAAATGTATGCTTTAGAAGAATATTCGAGTCCCCGCTAATTGATCATCGATATGTGACTTTCAAAATAGTATAAAATAGATGATAAATATCAGAATTTGAAAATCAATCTTTCGCTCTAAAAAAAAAAAAAAAAAAAAAAAAATTATGCACAGTTCGATAGCACAAACTTGCTCTTGTGGTTAATACTCGAAACTACATTTTGAGGAAAAAGTGTTAAAAAGACAAAAAGTATACTAAAAAAATAGATTTTCTGTTTATTTTTTTTTTTTAGAAAATATTTGAAAATTTTTAAAAGCAATATGAAATATTGAAAAGCGTGTTTGCCTGCAAAAATTTCAAAACTATAATATAATCAATCTTGTTAGTAAAAAGAAATATAATCCCAAAATTGGGTTATTTTCTCAAAAAAAAAAAAAAAACATAATAATAACTCTTTTTCCGTAATGAAATTTTTATGTCAAAAAACAAGAGACATATTTTTTCATGTATTTACTTTGACCGTTATAAGTATGAAGTGTATAATAAAAATGATTTTAGCCATTTTTGATAAAATTAAAAAAAAAAACCGAATTCGTTGTAGGAACGTCAGCCAACCGTTTTAAATGAGCTAGAATAAAAATTCGGATAGGAAATCGAATGAAAATGCTGTTTATCTACCAAATTTAAGCGAATCGGTTCAACCGCTTAGCATCTAACTTTATATTTGGGACAGTGGACGTAGAAATGAACCGCATAGCGATGCCGACCACAGACCAAATGACAAATCCCACTTTTTCAAACTTCGTCATCATCGTAGTATCAATTTCGACTGAAACATCGATTTTTTTTTAAAGAAAAAACCTAAACTTGCTCTATCGAGCAACTTGTCAAAACGCTGTTATTAGTGTTAATCCAACTGTTAGAGTGGCAAGGGCCGGAGTTTATTTCAAATTTTGTTTTATCTTTTTATTTAAAGAGTGTTTTAGTAAGCCTAAAACTAATAAAAGTTTTTAAGAAGGAAGTTTAAAAAAAAAATTCATCAAAATCGGTTTTAAGTGGTTCCGATTTCAATGAGCCAACACCACTGTTCGTCTTTTGGGCAAAATGTATCGAATTTACAAAAACATCAAAAGAATTAATCGTATGATTTCATGGCTCTTAGAAAGAGAAGTAGAAAAGGTAGACAAAATTCTGTTACTTAAAATAAAATATAACTTAAAAACAATGAAACCAACCTACTACATCTAGACTTCACTAATATTGAAGCATGGGAGCTGAGAATTATTTAAGGTCGTCCTTTGTTAAGATTGTCATATAAATATAATCCGATAAAATCCAGGAATTCTTTTAGCTATAAACTATCCCAAAACTTGATGAAAACTTCAAGAAAATTTATATTCATTATATTGAAATTTTCTTCAACAAAAGGAAAAGACCTTTCCTTATGAGAATATCCGAAAGAAACGAATATTTTCTTCAAGTCATCGTCTGACTAAAAAGAGGACCTAGAAACCTGGGATACTGAATAATATACCTATGTATCTGCACACAAACACATCTTTCTATCTTATAATTTTTTTTAAACTTCCGTATAGAGTATGTTTTTTTTAGAAAATTCTTAATACCAAAGGATCTTCCACCCAAAAACTCAAAAAAAAAAAAAAAGTTCCCATTACTATGACATTTTTTTTTAAGATACGAAACTATAAAACCGAGTGGTATAGGTATCTATGGGATGCACACCATATGGTGCAAAACTTAGCTTATTCGCAAAAAATAGATATAAGCAAAAACGTCATATATGACATCTCCTTGCATGTACAAAAAAAATGCGTTTGGCAAATATGCATCTTCACCATTTTTTTTTCTTACATGTCTTGGGTAGGTAATTGAAAAAAAAAATGCATAACTATGAGTGTGTTAGATAAAGAAAACTATGCGCAGATACTTCTTCTTTTTATTTTTTTTTTTTAAGAAAAACTACAAACACAAAAAAAAAAAAAAATGCTTATGAAAAATAGGATGTGGCGGCGAAGCCAAGTTGGGCAAAGCAATCTTTTTCTTTTGTTGTTTGCAATTTTTATTTCTCCTATACACACCTCTATTATAGGGGGTGTGCAAATAAAAAAAATATAACCCTCAACATAGAAGGATCCTATTCACTCAAGCTTTCTAGTTCTAAAAAGGAAGCAAACGAAATAAAAAAATAAAAAAAAAACAAACAAACAACAACATCACATGGACCTATTTATATATAAGAAGATGCAGAAGGACTTTATGTACTTTTCAAATAGAACTGTGAGAAAAGCTTTTTACTCCAAAAAGGATGTTATATTTGTGTGTTGGCAGATTTCAAGGATCCCAACATGCCAAAATAGAAGTATGTAGTAAGCACACGATTGCCATCAGAATGCCGCCGCCTGTATGTGTTTGTTAGGGTATTCTTATTATCCTTGTGTGCTAGGAAATTTCTCACCAGGATATAACAAACTATAGGATATACCAATTCTTCCTTTTATGATGACGACGACGGACGACTAGAACGATGAGGACGATGAAAACGAATGAATGACGTTTTGCGTGTATGTAGTCAGTCTAGAAGGTTCAGCAGGACGAGGCTTATACACAGACAACGTTTGAAACATGAATGAAGGATCAACCTATACACCTGCTGTTTTTCAACCACCCCATCCACCCCCATCTAACACCCGATTCGGAAGAGATGAAAAATTCTTAATGTGTGTCTGTGTGTATATAGTGCTGGAGATAGCACAGAGGGGGGGCATGAGGTAAAACTTCTCGTGGTAGACAAAAACAATATAGACATCCTATAAACTTATCCTCAGGACTGGCATATAAAGTCATTTTCTCTGCCATAAAAGTACCCAAAATGCTGAGCAACTGGATTCAAAAAACCGAAGTTTGGGGGCTATATATGAAAGGAGGGTTGAGTTTGGGTTGAGTTCTTGTTTTAGCATAAAAAATGTCTGAAGCTGGAATGTTTTTTTGCTCAAAAAAGCTGTGTAGTAGCCGGACAAAATGGAACTCATGGCTATAAGAAAATGACTTTGACTATATACGACAATGATGACAATAATGATGATTATGTTGATAATAATGATGATGGCTGTGTGACGACTGCAAGGACGAAGATTCTATAGCTTACGGGTGAGACTCATGGTTTGAGCTATACCTATACTCTACCTATTATTATTATTATACTTGTCGTATACTATGGAATGGAGTAAAGTTTAATGGGGTGCTTTGATGCGATTGGTTTTCATATAACGCAGGCGCTTAAAATCATCGAATCCAAAAGAGTAAGATGAATTAAGTTATTTTCTAGGGTGCCTGGGTAGAGTAGACGGTTAGAAAATAAAAATAAAAAAAAAACACCATCATCTAACGAAATTGCAAAAGAATTTTTTTTTTATTTTTTTTTTTGTACAAGTATTCTAGTTAGGAAAAGAATTCATGGAGAAAAACGAATGAAGGCAGCTTTTTAATTTTTGTTGTTGTATCAATTTGTTTGAAAGTGTGTGTGGGTGTGTATTTTTAGGAGACTTTTATGCATTGGTGTTTAAAAAATACTCAAACAAAATTGACGAAATACCTAAATAAAAAGGAAACTTGAAGAATATTCCCTATTTCTTTGAGGAGAAAACAATATTTTTTTTTCTTCTTCTTCTTATTCAGTTTTATAGATGTGTGTGTTATTAGAATTTATTGTAAATGTATTTGTATGCTTCCTGGTTTCAAAAAGAAAATCAAAAGAAACATACAATTCCATGGTAAATAAATTTTATATGAAAATACTAACTTGTTGTTTATGTCATTAATTTTATGAAATTACCTTTAATAAATTGAACTTCTGACTCTTTGGGAATGTTTATAAACATTGAAAGTTTTTTGTTTTTGTATTCTCTTTGTTTTATGTATGTACATACTACATATATCCTACAAAGTAGAATAATTTTATGAAATGAATTGAAAATTGGATCAATATGACCTCAATATTTCTATATACTTTAAGAGAAAAATTAAATTTAGGTAACTTTATTATATGCATGGGAATTGACGTTTAGTTAAATTGGAAATATAAGTTGATAGGAGAGGTGTATTTTGTTAAATGACTGAATGCTTAGTACATTTAGCTGATTGCAGACTTTTCGAAGGAATTTTTGATTTAAAGTTTTGTGATCAAAAAAGAAAAAAATGCATTTCAATAATTGAAAAAAGTTGTTGTTCTTAAGACACGACACCTCACAACTTGTTGCCGTCTATACTTTTCTCTGTTTCTGGTTTAAGTTAACGTCAGCCTGCCATACAGCAGAAACATTTTTTTGGCAGAAATTAGTGCCTTTTTCCATTAACTTTTTCACACCATAAACATTAACTAAAGAGAATACGAGCCACTTGTTTCGAAGAATTATTTCATGTTGCCAACAACTGAAGACATCAAAAAGTTTTGGGAAACATATTACCAGAAAGGTGGTTTCTTTTTTAAAACTTCCTTAACTATTAATGAATATAAGACGATAAGTATTTTTGTTTTAATTTGAATGTAATATTCTAGAGACCTTAAACAGAGTAAATTCCTAAACTTTATAGTAATACGACCTCAAATAAGACCAAATAAGACACTTAAAACGGGAAAAGGGGACTTTATTTTTACCTCGTTATAATATAAAAGAAAATACTAAATAAGAATTTAAAGTCTTACATTTTTTTAGTTTAAAAAAAAAAAAAAAAAAAAACGAAGCAACGCAAGCACAAGCCAACTAGTTAGATAATACATTTATTCTTAAACCTTAAGCGAAATTCTTAAAAAAAGTTAAAATTACTTCCTTTTATCTACTAACCGACATTTTTGACAAGATTAGTTTTTTCTAACTTTTGTATAGAAAAAAATCACTCATACGCCGTAGAACACATTTTTTTTAAAGTTTTTTTTTTTGGTTAAACTTATTTGTTTTGATTTCTCTTAGCAATAACAATTTTATTTTCGCAAAAATAATGACAAATTCATGGAAAATAACCCTGGCGTTTTTGATGAAAATATTTTTTGAAAATTATTAAATCCATTTAATTGCCTTCCGAAAATCCGTGAATAAAAAAGAAAGCGTATAGTAAAACGAAGATATTTTCATATATACACACAAATGTACACATATACACACACACATATATGTAGTATGTGCATAGAGACAGTATTCATCAAATTTACAAGACGTAAGAGTTTATAATGGCCTTGGGATATTTTTGAATTTTTGTTAGACAAGATAATTAAAACATTATGTAGGTACCTATACTTTATCGCATAGAAACAATTTATATAATTTTATAATATTGAAATACCTACTATTTACAATTTTTATGATGGTAAATCATAAGAAACAGAAGGCCTATAGCCATTTTCTCCCTGTTACATGATGGTTTATGGTAGCCATCGCATCATAACGCTTGTAATATGCAAATACGTTAACAAAAAAAAAAACTTTATCTTCACTATTTAAATGCCATTCAATTAATTTTTCTTACTTAATTGTTTTTCTTTTTTTATTTTAATGAAAATAAAATTCCCCTTAAGTTCTTAAAATTTCAATCAACACAATAAGATATAAAAGAATATATACATACAATTAGTAGTCGCGTATACCTGATTTTATGTACTTCATTTACGACACAATCTTGTTGTGCAAGACTAAAAAGACTTAACTTCATTCTATGCATCTCAATTTGCATGAAATTCCTTCTCATACCCCTCTGCACCGCATTCAACGTGCTGGATTAAAACAAAAAAAAAAAAATTATTCGTATAGTTAAATTTTTAAATTTATTCAAGAGGATGTTTTCGGCTATAAAAAAATTGTTGATTTTTGTTGTCTTTTGTTGATTGTGGATATTTATAGGCGTAAAGACACTTTTAATTGATACATACTAAACAAGAATATTTCGCCTTTTGAATTTTAAAAAGATTTTTTGTTGTTAAATTTGAAATTTAATTTGTTGATGTTCGATACTGGTGTATGTAACCTTGTCCATCATTCATAGTTGAAATTTAATCAATTTTATTACTCTTGGAAGAAATTGATGGATAATCAGAATCACCTTTGGCTTAAATCGAAAACATATGGAGTAACACGGAAATAATATTTCCTTAAACACTTCAGTTCATAAACATAAAACAGTAGGCTCGGAATGCAAAAGTCATCGTTGGTAATAAAATGTTGATAAACACTTTCTGCAACATTTGATAGGAAAATCCATCCAATATTATGATCATCATTATTTCCTTAAGCTCATTTATTTTATATATTTTCTGGTTTAATTTAACAACCATAGTAAAATGTAAAGAGATAAAATTGGTTAAAATAACCGCTAATTCACTTGTTGCCACACTTTTAAACCGCTGTATACAACATTCGTGTTGCACACCTATTACCACGATTTCTATAGCGTCATTATCGTTACAATTTTGTTTTCGGCAAACGACAAATACAAACAAAAAACTACACTCTGTCCTCGTTCTCTTCTTAATTTAATTTCGAATACCGTTAAAAGTCAGTGTCCCATCATTTGATGATCCCGCATTTATGGGTCATTATTTGCAGAAAATAATTGCCTAGAGAAAATTCATATGCCCCGCTAGAGGGATAGAAAAAAAATGCAGTTAACGGAAAAAAAAAATCTCCGATACATGTCTCGTGTCACGAAACCTATCTGTTAAACCCGCGACCGCCATTTAATAGAAAATTTTGTAGATTGCCAATAATAATCAACCAACTTGCTTCACATAAATGGGGCATCAGCATCGGCATCATGATGATTGCCTCGTTGCACTTTTTTAAAAAATTGTCTATACTGCCTATGCTGGAACTTCTACTGGTCTATAACATAAGTGTTTCGGTATAGGGAACGCTCTGCTCTTTTGGAATCATTTTAAAGTGTTGCAATTGGTTTTCCATTGCGGCGGCATTATTGTTTCGTTTGGTGGTTAGCAATATGTGAAGTGTATAGAGATGTTATAGAGGGGTAAACATTTTATATGTTGGTATTTATTTTGTGCATCCATTACTTCCAGTGGTATTTGTTAATTTCACTTAATAGTCTGGTTGACAACAACATGCCCATTTAGTAGGCTCACTCAATACTCACACGATGTGGTGATGGTCACTCCAAATAAAAAACGACCAAGTGACAGTGTTGTATGCAGAGGCCATTCATATACATTTATATGCAATTGCATTTCAATTATGGAAGCAGTAGTTGTTATTTTGGAGAATTTTCAATTTTTTTTTTTATTTTTCTTCATTTAGAAAAATAAGCAATCAGAAAAGATGTTTTACACAAATTATGTCGTAGAAATAAAAAATAAAAAATATCAGTACTTTTTTTCGAAAACCATAAATTGAATTATGTTGATTTAAAAAGGGTATCAAAGAAGAGACATCCAGCTTTCAAAAAAGGTATAACACTTTTTAGTAAGTGTTGCCATTTTTTTTATAAAATTTTTCCATTTTAAATACATTTTTTATAAAAAGTTCAAAAACACCATTTTTGCGCTCGATTTCAATTAAGCCGCCATATAATAAAATTAAGTACTCTTAGCTCGTAAAAAAAATTAGAGTTTCCCGCAAGATTTAGACTGTCTATACTCTGTTCAACAAAAATTTTCAGTACAGGGAAGATATGACGCAGGACGATTTCTTCTTTTACTGGTTGCATTATTGGCTTGCATAAACCTATCACTTTTTAAAGCCCTCACAGGGTTTCCCAAGTTTGCATCATAAATTCCTGCAAATCGATAAAAATATCAACAGCTTCAAGAAGCACCAAACCTGAAAGATCTCTGATAAAACCCATTGGAAAAGTTGTAATGACATGCTAGCAATTGCGAATGGTAACTCTGTTTGGAAACGCAAAATCAGCCGCCCGAAAAAAAAAATGAACGTGCCATGTTTTCTAAAATAATGTGCCATATGCAAAAAAACCAAAAATTCTGCTTTTTCGTTGAAAAAAACTTGAATTAATAATTTAATTACGGTGTTAAATAAAACAAAAAAATAAAAAAAAAATCATTTGGTTTATTTGGTTGAAAAATATAAAATTGTGTCAATTTTTTTTTTACGGAATTTGGACAAATTTTCATTAGATTTTGTCAAAATTTGCTTCATTTTTGAAAAAAAAAAAAAAAAAAAACCAAAAAACGTTCCATATCAAACTTTTTTGCCTCACCATGCAACGAGGAAATTATGGTGTCAAAAAAAAAACGATCGTGCAACCTTGGCAACGTTGTGGCAGCATTTGTAGAAGACGAGCAGACGATCAGTGCCATTTCTTCGGCAGTAGGACGGATCGGTTATGGTGGAGTGTTTGAAATTTTGCGGAGAATTACAACAACAATTCCTGGATGCAAGTCTGTGCATTGGTTTTTTTTTGTGGAATTTTCTTTAATTCAGTGTCTCAATAGTGTATACTGGCTACACTGTTTTGAAAAAAAGCATAAATCCTTTACTGCCAATTTTTGTTGAACAGATTATAAGAACAACAAATAGAATACGGAAGCTACCGTGAAAACGTCAGACCACTCCACAAAGATCATAAGACAAAAAAATACTTGTGCCGCAGGAAGTAAAATTTTAGTGGGATAAGATTCGAATTCGATTTTAATTTTTTTTTTAAACAACAAACTCTGACTTGACTCAGATAAAGACTTATTTTGATCTAAAAGGGGTTTGGTTTTTAAAAATGAACTGTAAAGCTGTGATGTAGAGATTTTCAAAACTAACTACGAATATGTTAATAAAAAAAAAGTACGTATACGCCACAGTGACTCTGCTAATGCTTATTTTGTATTATTTATTTTAAAGGGCCTGTAATGTTATAAATACTAAATACGTATACTGGATTCGTATTGAACCAGGTAAACACTCTAAAGAGTCGAAATTTGTAAAATTGGACAGAAGAAGTCAGAGAATTGTGAAAATCCGATTTCGTTCATGTTTTTTTTTTTTTTTTTAGTTTTTTTAGTTTTGCCTGTTCCCGTGACGGAAAACCATATATTTATTTATGCGTCAAAAAAAAAAACTAACAATGTTGTTTATGAAAAAGCATTACAATAAAAACTACTTTTTTTTAAATAATTTATTTCAGTTCGAATCGAATATTCATAGCTACGACAGGATAACGTCTGTTGTGTCAGCTTATCAAATAATTTCTATAATTTATTATTAAATAATTTATGTTTGTTTAAGGAATAATCAATTATTATATGATTTTTATTAACATATTACCTGTGTTAAAAATGATGACAAACAAATATTTCTCTTTGTCCGAACATCAATTATACCGAAACATCAAACAAAAACGTCTTTGTCGTCAAATGAACGTAAAAAAAGCATAAAATTTGCATTTCAAATAAATGCAGGAATGTTTTTTTTTTTTTTTGCAAAAATGTATCTCACTCAATTGGCAAAACGTGATGACAATAATTTATATAAAAATATAAAGTAAAGTAAAAAAAAAAAAAACCTTAACACACAAAAATAGATATCGCTTTGAATACACAATAAAACAAAAACTTCAATATTTCTATATCTAATATTTGTAGATGCAAAAGGTGTCTATAGTATTTTTTTTCCTTTTCAAATACAAACAAATAGAAAACTAAACACTCTCTCATCATTGTACAACTTCATAACCACTATCTATACAAGAACAGAAATAGAATAAATAAATTAATATTAAATCATAACAATACAAATTCCAATAGAAGGTATATGTAATAATGTATCTATGCAAGAGGTAGCCTTAAAAGATTCATTCTTATAGTGTATTGTATATCATAGCATACGAGTAGAACATCACATCAGTATGTTGTACGAGTAAGGTATAGTTCAGCCCACCCACTTTTTGACATCACCATTTCTTGTGTGTGATCATCATAATTTGTTACGCTTGTCTGTAATAGAAATTGCTTTTTGCTTGGGTGTGCTGATACTGATGGTATACACTCCGGCTCCAGCATAATAGCAATAAACCTATGGAAAATATAAGTGACACATTTCCACGTAATCTATTTGCTTATGAGACTATGACGAGTTAAGGGGCCTATCCTCTTCTTATGGTCGTCATCATTTTTATGCTGCAAAAAAAAAAAAAATAAAGGGATGCCCGCCCTTATATCACTTTATCTACTAGATTTAATAATATGTCCTGTTTTTCCTTGTTCTTATGATACGGAGGTGGAGAAGGAAAAGTTGGGGTCGGCTTTTCGTGTATTAAGGGATATAAATTCATCCCTTTTTGGGATAAATATGTTATGTATCCCAATGCGCAATTCCCCCTTAAGGATTCAAAGGGCCTTAAAATATTGTGTGACCAGCATTGATAAGCAGAAAGGTAAATTTAAGATATTTTATATATTATGTTTGAAGAATTGAATAAAAATTTGTATTTTTGTCATATCCGTTGGCTGCATTTACGAAGTGATTACTTTCGTATCAATAATTTAGTGAATTCAATTTGAATCGATTTGTCATTAAGTTTGTGTTTTGGCCAACGATAATACAAACTGGGTCCTTTGAACAAAAAAAAAAACACCTTTTCCGCTCTCAACCAACAAAAACTTCATAAAAAACAAACGGATTTAGTTGCTTAGTAGGTTGTATATATGTATTTAATTTCTTTTACCGGACATATATAGGTATATACCTTGTTCACTTATACATATATAAATTAATGTATATCATTAATTCTATTGCTCATTCATCCTTGAAGAAATATTCTATATCAACTTGCCGCCGCCAACCCATCTCGAAAACGATTCAAAGCCTAAAAGAAAACCAGGTACAAAAAAGCTCAAACATAACAACAACTACATATAAATTTATAACGACAAAAAACAAACCCAACGAGCCGCCTTTTCCATTAATGTAATAAATTTATAAATAATTCATAAAAAAAAAACAAACTAAAACACGAAAAGAAATTCGTTTATAAAAATATATACATATATGTATCTGCCGAAGGTAGGTTTATGTAGGTAGGTACATAAGCTTCCTTGAATCAGGTTGTAAGAGTTTTGTCCTTTTTACCGATGGATGGTTGTTATTGAAGGAGTTTGGGAATGAATAACATTAATTAAATGGGATCTGGGAAAGTTTCAGAGTAGAATTATTATTTATGTTTTTGTAGAAATAACCTAGTATTGACTTAAAGTTCTACTCTTTAGCATTTAATTTTTGGAAAAGTCAAGGTTTTAATTCGAATGAATTAGAAATTGATATATGTAAGAATTTATTATTAAATTTTGATAAACAATGCTTTGAATATAAATTAAAAAAAAAAATTCATTACGAAAGTATAATGCAACAAATATAACAATGAACTATTTCAAGCCCTTTCAAATACTTCAGGGCTTCTTATTTTCTTTTTTACAACCTGAACATTCTAAAATAATTTTTTACTTGAAGTGTATTTGGTTCAAGCTATCCTTCAAATTGAATAGAACACTTAAAAGTTCCAGATTTATCAAAAATGTTGCTAAACATGTTGCAAAATATTGTGGATTCTTATTAAAAATTGTTAAGACATTTAAAATACTAAAAATCATGTCAAGAAAGTTATTAAAGAATGATTCAGAAACATTAAAAATACAAACAACTGTTTTAATGTGACATAATAATTTCAGAAAAGACAAAACTAAATAATTAAAGTGAAAAACAGAGAATATAGTATCAATGTTGCAGACAGATGTTGCTTGTATTTTGAAAAAGAAATAATATTAAGAAAAAAATAACAAAGTCAAGAGAACATAATTTCTGAAGATTTTTGTAATAATAAGCATACAAAATATCGCTGTTCTTATTTATTAAATTGAATAAAAGCTTTTTTTTTCGGGTGTAAACTGATAGAATTTCTAAATGTTTGTGCTACTCTTATTTGATTAAAAATAAATCTTTTCAAAATCATTTTCTGAAATATTTTTTCTTTTGGAAACAGAGAGTTAGATAACAGTCAGTTTTAATATTCATGTTCATATATACTTTTTACTCAATTCTATTGAAATATTATTTTTGATTTCTTTGGATTTCGAAGAATTCAAAAAAAAAAAAAATAAGCTGGTTCAAACATCTGTTCTTCAACCCTTTTAGATTAAATATGCCTGAAGCCAATATCTTAACTACCAATTTGACGTTTACACAAAATTCCCTATCAATAGGTACTAATTTTCATAACGAAAAAAAAAAAACATTAAAACCACTTTTAAAATTTTTAAATTATTTATTAAGAACATAATAAAAAAAAAAAAAAAAACAAAACAAAACAAAAAAACATACGAAAATCATACATAAATTAAAAAAAAAAAAAACTTCTTTGTTCTTATACCTGACGGTTGTCCATTCGCGTGCATGGTTCACCTTCTATATTAATTGATTAACACACGCTCTATCAAATTATTCTGACATACAAAACACTATTCATGCAGCAAAACTGTACTTATTTTAATGTTCAATCAAATAAAGTACTGGATAAAGGGTTTTACGAAGTTGAAAGTACTTGCCTTTATAAGGCTTGAGGCTCAAATATTAAATATGAAGTTTGTTTATTTTTCAATAGTTAATTGCGGGTTAAAAAAATTAAATTTTTAGTAATTAAAATTACTCATAGATTATGCTTGAGTATTAGCATTACCTAGAATGTTCTAATTTGAATTTTACATACAAACAATATTCAAAATTTAAAGTAAAGAACAATATGTAGTAGATGCATGATCTAAAAAAATATTTTTAACTAAACAAAAATCTAATAATCTTCTTGAAAGATTCTGAAGTGTATTTAGTTTTATTTATTCTTAAATTGATCCCTTAGGGATGGATTCAAATTTGTTTTGCGTAACTAATTGGAAATTAAGTAGTTTTCATTATACCTACATGAATCCACTCCCGGACCGTTTATCTCTATTTTTGAGAAAGTCATCCTGCTAAGTTGACGTCAACTTAGCAGGACACTCATTTTCTCGCAAACAAACAGAACAATTAATTTTTTTTTTGCGTAACTAATAAGTAATTAAAGAGTTCTCAATATATATCCACTCCCGGACCGTTTATCTCTATTTTTCAGAAAGTTGACCTGCTAAGTTGACGATTACTTAGCAGGACACCCATTTTCTCGCAAACCAACAAAGCAATTCATTTTTGTTTGCGTAACAAATTAGCAATTAAGTAGTTTTCAACATATATCCACTCCCGGACCGTTTATCTCTTTTTTTGAGAAAGTCAACCTGCTAAGTTGACGTCAACTTAGCAGGGCACTCATTTTCCCGCAAACCAAAAGATCAATTAATTTGTTTTTGCGTAACAAATTAGCAATTAAGTAGTTGTCAATATATGTATATCCACTCCCGAACCTTTTATCTATAGTTTTGAGAAAGTGGACCTGCTAAGTTGACGTCAACTTAGCAGGACACCCATTTTTCCACAAACCAACAGAGCAATCAATTTTTTTTCTTTTTAATCTGCAAAGAAAGAAGTGAACTGCTAAGTTGATACGCCTCGTTTGTGCAGTAGCCTAAAGTTTCTAACAACTTTTTTTTGCAAATGTCTTAGGCATAACCATGCTGAATGGTTCTTGTAAAAAACTTCAAATAACAGACACAAGGCCATTAATAGAAAATGAATTTACGATAGTAGTAGGTCTTTCTTTATATTATAACTATTTTTTCAACAAACTACCTAACAATCAACATTTTTCTATAAAAAAATGTAATAATGTATGTTTGTACTAACACTTAGTAATCATTTAGTTTTTACTCCATAAATCCTAAGTATAATCGTAAGAATTATCAAGCATAATCTCAAAAAAAACTAACGTGTTTTAGCACTGAGATTTGTACAATTTTGTCCTTCATACGAGTCTGCTTCTTCCATCAACTTTACTATTTCATTAATTAAGTACCAACTTTAACCTTTTTTTTTTTACAAATCCTTAACTTCCCCTTAAGGTACTCATGAATCAGGTATCTATACGTCAAAAAAATAAAACTTTAAACAAAAATTAAACACTACGTTAGTATGTTTATCCATCAAACCAAAACAACGACACATTTCACCACGCTATATGTTGTATATATCCCAGGCTTGGGTTAGTGGACTCTTTTTCTCTCTATCAATTTTTTGATGGAATCACATTAGCGTTTCAGAGATTTCAATTTCATTTGTCCAAATTAGTTATATGATATTTTGTGAAACGGACTGTTTTAGAGACAGATGTAGATGGGGTATGATGGTAGGATAGTTATATTATATTTGGAATTTAACCTAAATGCTCAGGCTCACGTGTAGGTACCCATGGATCTGTTGAGCTTATAATGAAGCTTCAAAAATAAAATAAAAATAATCAACGTTGTGTTGCCCATAACTACATATATATTATGCCTCAAATTGTATGTTTTCCATGGCATATTATGCTCCTCTTAGATCTGTCTGTAGCATTACCTACCTACTCTATTTCATCAGTTAGAGATTCGTTGTTATAGCTATTAGATGTCCAAGTCCAGTCAGGTCCATGATGATGATGATGATGATTTGGCTGCCGATGATGGGTCCATGTCTATTTTCTGTTTGTATAATCTCTCACTCGATGCACATAATTTGATGTGCGGGTGAATATAAACTATATTTATTAAATTATATTACAGACTAGAGGAATTGTATATCTATCTAAATACATCTATACCATCGTCATGTTAGCTTGGAGCATAAATGAGGATGAGGAATGGAATTCTATAGTTATTGTATAGGAGTGCTGATGGTCGGCGATGTATAATGGCATCTATTTCGTCATTTCAAATTAAGTGATCCATTGATTTGAGTTAAAATATAATAATATTCCAAAGTGAATGAGCAGCACCTATATATAATATACGTATCTAAGGCAAATCCAATACTAAATATTCATAGTATAGATATGTAGAATGAATGTTTTCGAAGGGTGCCTGGACTGGACAAGAACATTGAGATGAGAATGATGTGAATGATTTGATGCAGTCAGGCATTCAACTTGACTATACAAAATCAACTCTATAGATATCATGTTAGAAGATATATGTAGGGATAGACTATTATCGTAATTATAGATGCGTTTTTTGTGTTAGAAGTGTTTCAATCATTTGAAAGACAGTGCTACGTTCAATTCGGATAGATGATAGAGATATACCTATGGTCATATTATGTGTGATGGCGTGTGAAGATCGTCTATAATATGCATGTAGCTCGAATTAAAAGATGTGTCTTTAATGCGTTTATAAATTACATTCATTTTAGTGAATGTAAGTGGCAGCGCATCTGGCTGTTTTTGATTACAAATTTATAAATTTAAAATGGTAAATTAGATCATTTGAAGTGTTAATCATATTGATTTTATGCGGGAGAAATTAATTTATTGATCAGTTTTCTTGCAATTGGGATTTTTAAAAGCAAACCAACATTTTAAGTGGATTAAGGGTACTAAGAGATATTTTTTTTTTATTTAAATGTGTTGTTTGACCTTAAATGAATTTTCCAATATCAAATTCATAGTCCAAGTCTACATATATACTTATATGTATATGAATATGCCAACCCGGACTGCACTTAAAGATGCTTGGGGAATAGGAACAACGAACTCAGAAAACATAATAGTAACTACGGGTAGGGTACGAAATCCCGAATGCCAAAATCCCGAAAGACAAAATCCCGAATGACAGAATCCCAAATGTCGATTATTGGTAGATACTCATTGCACTGCTCGTTATTAAAAAAAAAAAAAAAATTTTTTTTTTAAATGTGAATTTAATTTTAATTTTTTGTGTTAAATTTAAATAGTTTATATTAAATTTTTAAGTTTAGTTTCGTTTAAAAGTTCTTTTAAGAACGAAAATGATTGTCAAAGCAGCAAAAATGAGCAGAAGTCAAAGCCATACAAAACAGTTCGATTTCTTTACAGGTACTGAAATAGTACTAAAAAAGTATTAAAATTCGGGTTTCAATCCGGAATATATTCGGGATTTTTTTAGCATTCGGGATTTTGGCATTTGGGATTTTTTCCATTCGGGATTTTGGCATTCGGGATTATTGGATTCGGGATTCTCATTTTCTGCCATTCGGGATTTTAAGATTCGGGATTAAGTCCCTTTTCCGTCACACTTTATTGGGTATTGAACGACGTAAATTATGCCCATCAGAAGAAGCAAACTCTTTGGCATAAAATAGAAGTAACAAAAAAGCAGCCTAAGCCCTATTGCGAAATAGAAGAAAAAGAAGTCTAAAAGATCAAAAATATACAGAAATAATTTCCGAAACTGCTGCTTTTCTATATTTTCTATGGAATATAACATATTCTTGTTCTCAAGAAGCTAGAATTTTATTATTGCCTGTGGCGTAACGGTTAGTGCGTTGCGTAGGACTGTCACGCGCCGCCGAAGTTCATGAATTTTTTTTCACGGGAACTACCTCTTGCGACGAATTGGCGAATCGTTCAAGAGTATCATGAAAAAGTGCCCCTCGTCTTAGCCGTTCGTATTTGACAGTAAACTGTAGGTCCCTCCCTTTCTGCAGGTCATGCACACAGGAATGGTTAAGAGTTCAATTTCGATAGGTCCTGGTTATTTTTTACAAGCTGACGCACCATCAAATTTATTGAAATATTTAAGAAGCTGTTGCTTCAAAAGTTTATGCATTTTCACAACAATTGAAGCAACAATGATTTTCAAAAACTCTTAAAAGATATCAGCTTTAAATCAGGCAGATAGTTGTATACAGCTGACCAAGCAGACTATCGCTTAACTTATTTGTAAAAGAGTACTATGATAAATAATTCAAAAGTGATCAAAAGGCCACATCTTCAAGCCTAACTGCTAAAGTGTAATGTTGTCATCCCGACAAGGTTTATTCCTTGGCTCGTCAGGCAATGAAATCTTATAACAATATTAAAGTGTGTTCTAAAAACCTGATCAACTTCAATAGGTGGACAATATTTCATTTTATTTTACAAGGCTTGTATGAAGACATGAGTGAGTGGAGTGTTAGCTATTTCGAAATATTGCGTGTGAGAAAACTTCATTTAAAGTGGCTTACCTGATTTCAGGAAACCTAAGAATCCAGACAACTGATTCTCAAAACAGGAGGATTCATGCTGGAGAGTTAAGTTGAGTTAAGTTGTTTTATTTGGTCTAAAGACACCTTAGAGTCATATAAATATGTCATATAATTATATGACTCTAAGGTGTCTTAGACCAAATAAAACAATTTAATTAGTAAAGTCATTCCGACATATTAAAAAAAAAAATTGTCAAAATATTTTTAATAAAAAAAAAAATTGAGTTAAGTTGATTTATGTAGCTTTACACATGTAGCCTTAGAAGGTACTATTAAACGGCATAAAATACCTACTAACCTCATATAAAATTCAAATGAATTCTTCAACAACAAAGTTTAAAATCAATAAAAATAGACCTAAAACATTCTGTTTCGCACACCAAAAGTCTATCCTAAATTCCTAACAGCAGATCAATATTATACAAAACAAACTTTGTTGTTCCGTTTCTAACATCATAAATCAACTCTTTAACTACACAATTCCATTCAAAGTCTATGTGTATGCAAAAAGTATAGGCACAAGTATATCCGGGGTGCTTTAAGCCATCAGTCAAAAACATAAAATTCAATGAACCTTTCTATCATGCGATGACGTGCGATGACAACGCGCCGAGGTCAGATAAATCTGTCAAAATTTCTATCGATTCTAAATAATTTCCTCGCGATTGTGATTGTGCAATCAGTTCGGAGTGCTTATAAAAGTGACAACGATGCGATATGGCAGGCAGCGAGCGGAACGAACTATACATACACACGTTCGCACCTATACAATCCTATCCTTATACCAAACAATATAATACCATGTCGCGAGCATTTGAAAGATGTCAATTTATTTGATGATGATGACAATGGTGACACCCTTATGACAGCTCTAGCCTGTTAACCCCGAGTGCCTATATATCTCACCCAGCAAAATTAAAAAAAAAAACTGTCGATATCACATAATAAAATCAATACAAAAAAAAGAAGATGGTGGTGTGTGTTGTGGTACCTGTCAAAGTGATAAATCTGACAGGAGAAAATGTCGGGGAGGTGTCCCAAAATTGTTAACCCTCTTTATGCCAAACTGAAAGTCACTGAAAACTGTAACTATCTATGTAGATATCGGTAGGTATATTATTATATGTGCAGCAGAGTCAGTGACATCCTTTTGTATAGCCTCGTATTAATGACCTTGAAAATGTTATAATAATAAATAACAATGTGACATTTGCACACACATACAATCACACACACACACACTAAAACAAACAGGCACAAAGAGGCAAAATATCGAAAACACAAGGGCCAAGCAGAACATAATGGATAACCACCAGCAAAACCAGCAACAACAACAAGAACACCGAACATAAAGCGGCACCGAAAAACCCGGTAGACACCCATAGTGCCATTAATTCTAGCGCCCGCCGACTTGTTTGACAGTTCTGACAGACTATTATTTAAAGTTGAACTTTCGCTTGCCGTACACAGCACTGTTATAAACGACCGACACAACGCAAACACCCATACACTCCGAGCACATTTATGCATATAGATTTAATACAGAAAGTAAAAGTGAATTGTGTGTGCGGAAACCTGTAACGCATCTTTAGGGTCAAGGAACACTCGAATAACGGCAGAACAAAACAAAGCAACACACAAAAAAAAAAAGACCAACTTTTATTTTTTGACAGGAAAAATGGATCAGAATGTTTACCTACTTTTCTGTACAAGTTCTGGGGAGAGCTGTCAAAATAAAAGATGACATTGCAAAATCAAAAAAAAAAAAGAGAAGCCTTGCTCGTTTGTATACAAAAGTATATCGCACTCCCTCCTGGTTGTGGCGGACATAAGCTGCGTGTATATACACAAAAATAGGAAGTGTAAACATGGGCTTAAACTGATTGATAAATTAGATTATGGGTCAGTCGTGGTTGTGAGATGGGCTCCGACTTTATTATCGTTTCTTGTTGCTGGTGGCTATTTTATGCTGAAAGACGATGACGAAACCCAGCTATACATACGTATAGAAAAAGATATAGTGGTCCAAGAGGGGGCAGGAAGAATGGACAAAGAGAAAAATTGAACGTAATATGTCAAAAAAAGGCTGACTTAGACAGTTTCCATTTGTTTTCAAAAAAAAAAAAATGAATCAGTAGAGTGTCTGGTTGGTTTGGTTTGGATTGGTCTGGTCTGGTCAGTCTCGGCCTCTAGGTACATATATCATGATGATGATGGTGGTATTTATGGTCAACGACCTTGGAAACATTACTACTTGTCGGATATTTGTTTTCGGGCTCAGTGTTCTCGTTCTGTTTTATTATTATTATTTTTTTTTTATTTTTTTTTACAAATTATGTGCTTGAGGGGTATGTTTTATGTCATTTTCCATTTCTGACAGATCTGGGTTATGAGGGCGCAAACAATGTCTGGTATATTTTATTTATAAACCGGCATTGACGTCATTATTAAGGAAGAGTGGTGCTTTAGGAGATCAATTTATGAGAATTTCTATTTGTGGTTCTTTTAATAGATTTAAATTGAATAAAAAAAAAAGCAAATTAATGATAACTTTAAACAGCAAGCACGTTTTTAAAAATAATAGGTAAATATCGAAATATTTGTTAAACACAAAAACAAAGTAGGTAGGCACCTACCAACACATATGCACATAATAACATAATGATTATTTTTATACTTAAAGCCTCACAATCGTTTTAGTTCTTATTAATTTTAAATTAAACAGAAAATTGCATCCAAAATTGTCTGCTTAGTTCATTACTAACTATCGACTACAAGATGGAAAAGTTTAGTTAGTTGTAGATACTTACTTTATTAAACTCTATAGCATTTCTTTAAAAAAAATTCTTTCTTCCGTCATAATAGACAGATCTTTGAGATTGAGGTCTTTAAATAAAGATAAAATGTCAAGCTAAATATTTTTTCAAAATTTTTTTAAAAAATGGATTCCCCTTCTTCTTAGAACCGCAATGAAATAAAGATTTTATTTTATTCTTTGCCTTCTAAATTAAAAAGTTGATGAAAACTTTTAAAAATTTGAAAAACAGATAATGCAAAATTAGCAGATAGAGGTATTAAGATCAATTTAAAAAAAAAAATCAATCTAAATTCAAAAATTGATTTTTTCGCAATATTTTCGACATGTATAGGTAAATAAATTTTAACACAATAGTTCAGAAATAGGGCCTAGTGACTAACAACTCTCAACCATTCCTGTGTGCGTGTCTGCAAGAATGGAGGGGACCCACAGTTTATTGCCGAATCCGAACGGCAAAGGTAAGTGGTACTTTTATATTTTAGGAGATCTGTCAATTCCTCTAAAGAGGCAGTAGTCCTGAAAAATCATTTCTATGCGGTAAGTCGGAGGAGAAAAATGTTAGGTACATATTATTTTATAGAAAATCTCTTCATTTATAAGCTTTGCATTAAGTACCTACATTTCTCTAGTATTTACCATTAAAGAGTTAATATATACGAAAAACTGATGTTTTCGACATATCCACCTTGAGTAACTTTTTATGCCAGCCACGTGTTAACAGTTGAATTTATAGGTGGTATTCATCCAAAATAAAAATTACTGCGTTTAATAATCTTCATTTGCATTTATTGCGCAGTAAAATTAAAATTAAAAATTCGCCTGGGCTTATTGGGCTGCTGCAAAAATAATAACGCTATCATAGCTCGTCTGTAGTCCCCAAGTCTCTTTAAAATTGAGAAATTAGTAGTCGTCTCGGTCTCGTCAAAAATCGTCTTGTTTCGATTTTTGTTTAGGAGTCATCTGGCGAATTTTTGGCTGTATTTCATTTCGCAATAATCATCATTCGCAATTTAATAATTTTTTGTTTGAGAAGTTATGCTAAAATCGCAAAATCATCACTTTTGAATCGCAATTATTGAATTTCATTAATTTGCATTATATTACCCCAATTTTAGCATGGATTTAATTTTTAAGCTCTTGAAAGTTTTTTGTTTTGATAGTTAAGGTAAGTGTCCCGCGACTAGCTTTAATTTTTTGACGAGCGAATTTTCTGAAATCAATGCTCTAAAAACCGGGTTTACTCTCGATCAATTTAATATTTCTTCTAGAATTCTTTAATCGAAAAAATAGTTCTTGATTTTTTTTTTTATTTTAAAGACGTACGTAACATTTTCAAATGACGTCAAGTTGTACTTTGCAACTATACTGAGTCAATAAATTGGTACGCGGTGCTGGTAACAAAGATATATCTTCCCTTACGTCAGTTATCTTACCACAACAATTAGCAATTTTTTTCTTGCAGGCCTTTCAACAATTCAATTTATACTTTTTGTCTAGTCCTTTTCATAGCTTTATGTAATATCCAAACAAGCTTGAAAATAACTATTTCCCTTCAATTAAATCTTGAAGCCTTCGATGCCAACAACACTTAGTCACAAAGAATCAATATCATAACATCCCTATCCGAATTATAAGATCTTTAAACACTCATCTCCGACATCGCAGGAAAATGAACACACACCTTTTTATGTCCATAATATCCTGTGCTGCACTTCAAACAGAAGTCACTTCCTCATAATTCTTCCCCCCAACGCTAATATTAATTATCTTCTCGCATACCTATACTACACCGTCATACATCCAATTAATTACTTCCAATGATGCATCGATGGGTCGGCCGGCGCGGCGATAGCTGCACATTTCATCAATTTTCATTAAGCTCGCACTGACTTTTTTTCATATTTTTAAAAAACATTAATACTTCGGTCGGACAGACAGAACCAAGCGAAAAAAAAATAAAAGTAGGTAAAGGTAGGTTTGGTAGCCTTTTTACAACGTAATCTGATCGGACGTGCTAAGGATGATGGTTTCGCGCCGAATTGTATTTTGCAAGTCTAGGTAAACTTTAAGTCCTATGGATCGATCACATCAGCTGCTTTTCTAAAAGGAACAACACAAACATGCGGACCGCAACTAATTTTAAATTATTTCAGATTTTCGTCAACGAAATTAATAATTCCACCAAATTTTGGTCCGAAAAAAAAAAATAAATAAATACAAAAAAAAACAACAGATATGTGGAAGGTGACTTCTTTATATTTTAAAACGATCGGCGAAAGCTACATATATATCTATGGGAACGTGTGCTCCAGTGCGTCTGCAATATTAATCGATCAAAATTGAGATTCTCTTGTGAAGGGTCAGTCGCTCCGTTACTTCCTTTTTTGTGAAAACCAACTTGGAGGCTGTTTTCTTATACCTACAAAAAAAAAAGATACAAACAGAAGCGACGACGACGGATGAGACAACATCAGCAAACTCCAAAAAGCCAACCGCTATACCGCTACCATCATCGTCATCGTCATCGTCGTATTATAGTCGTCTGTCGATTTCTGATGAGTTTTGGGTGGTTGACCCATTCACTTTGATGGATTTTCCACCTTCCTTCGATGATGTCCAGCAGCATATCATGATGATGATGGACTCCTGTCAGAGAACCCAGCCACATCTCGTTCTCGGGTGCTGATTATAGCTACCGCGCTTGCTACGTGAGCATTTACGCCTACAAAAGGCTCTATAGGTATACATTTCGAAACAGCGACAGAAGCATCGCCGGCCGCCGCCGCCATGCTTCCAACTTTCTGCGCTGATGAAGCCCTTTTTAATGAATTTATAATCTCTTAATGATGTATCTAGATAAGCAAATAAATACCCTACCCATATAATAAAATTCGAAAGTTATAATTTTTGCGATCGGCACGTTTCGCCTAGTAGGACGACTCCCGGAATTTCGGTTGGCCCTAATTTAGTTTATATAAGTGAAAAAAAAAAATTGATAAGGTTGTTACACATTTTGTATTTTTAAATTAATAAACCTTTTCCAATTATTTTAGCTTTTTGGAGTGAAATTTTATTTGTTGAGAAATAGGTTAGATTTGGAAAGCCCCAGTATTTTCTTATCTAAGGTATAGGCAGAGGTACCGATGTAAGTTTTTTTTTTTAAATAAATTAAAATTGGTAACTTTATGATTTTCCAATTCTGATAAAATGTCATTAAATTAAAGTTTGTTGAAAATAAATTTAATTTTGGAATTTCCAATTTTGATAAAATGTCGTTAAACTTAACATCTTGAAAAATTGATTAAAATTGTAAAACCCTATTTTTTTTCCAATTCTGATAAAAATAGATGTGAAACTTAGGTATTTTTTTTTTTTTTGAAAAAAATAAGAACCTCAGGGTTTTCCAATTCTGACAAAATGTCGCTTTTGAAAATATAATTAAGATTGGAAAACCCAAGTACACTTTCAAATTTAAATATAAATGCTTAAAAATGGTATAATCGAAATTCTCACATAGTAACGGCTCAATTTGTCTATGGGAAACACATAAGAGGGAATTCTAACATTTTTTACTTGCTCTATAGGGCTAGAATTGTTTTTATGTGTTAAAAAATTACAACATTATACTATGCAAAACAGTGTGATTTTTGCCAAACCAGGATCGGTTTGTTCTTCTGTACACCCACTGTACCTTAAGCTTGAGCCTAAGGTGGACCGACTTGATTTAAACGCTTGTGATTTCTATTCTATGAAAATTAATTTCGAGTTTTTATTCTATACCTCATAGAGCGGGCAGGTACACATATACATATACTCCTAGACATCATACAATGATTTTGGTTATTCAATTTTCTTCAAAAACGGCTCCAACAATTTTAATTAAATTAAGTTATTTTAATTTTTGAAGAGATTTCATTAAAAATAAATTTCTGTTATTTGCCAAAAAGATACCGAAAATAAGGTTTAAATCTTTTTTGAGAAAAAATCCTTATTTTTGTGTAAATTTTTGTCGACTGTTACTTCGAAGTCATTCATATGACTTCCAATATCACACAAGAGTCAGCCCTATAAAATGTACAACATTTTTGTAGAAGGGAGTTGAGCCAGTAATAATTTGATATTGTTTTTCAAAATTCTGAAAATGTTCATCAACTTTTGAATACCTTTTTGCTGAAAAATTGATTGAAGTACCTCCACTGCTTCTCCTGTTAGATTATATAAAAAAATAAATACATTTTATGGCACAACAGCTCATGAAGAACTTGGGCCTAGTGACTTACAACTCTCAACCATTCCTGTGTGCGTGTCTGCAGGAATGGAGGGGACCTACAGTTTATTGCCGAATCCGAACGGCTAATGAGCGGCACTTTTCTGTGACAGGAGATACTCTTGGAGGATTTGTCAATTCCTCGCAAGAGGCAGTAGCCGTTTTTTCTTTTTAAATAAATAGGTGGCGGAGGCTGGGGCTCGAACCTTAGACCTCCGGCATGACAGTCCATCGCACTAACCATCAGGCCACGGCTACTACCTCCTGTTAGATTAACGCCTTCAAAATGACAAAAATTATTTAAGAGAAGGGTTTAAGAAATAACTTTGCATAATTAGTTTTTCAATTTTTTTAAAATTTCACAACAATTTTTTAATTCAGAATTCCAACAATCGAATTCAATTTCTCCCCCATTACGTTTTTAAGGTGGAATGGGGTTTTCTTCCAAATAAATTTTTAGGTACAATGTAAACACTTTTTATATTTATTTTAAGGCCTTAACCTTGCAAATCGAATCATTACAACGAAAGATATATTTTTTTTTTTTTTAAAGCTCAATTTTGAAAATTGCCACAATTTTGCAATTAATGTGCCTTTACCCTTTGTTAATACCGAGAGCAATGAACCTAACAAACAATTTTTATGCAATTCGTTTATTTGGAAGCGCGTCCATTTGGACGCTTAAAAATAAAAATAAATTTGATGGCACAACAGCTCATGAAGAACTAGGGCCTAGTGACTTACAACTCTCAACCATTCCTGTGTGCGTGTCTGCAGGAATGGAGGGGACCTACAGTTTATTGCCGAATCCGAACGGCTAACGAGCGGCACTTTTCTGTGACAGGAGGATTTGTCAATTCCTCGCAAGAGGCAGTAGCCGTTTTTTTTTTAAATAAATAGGTGGCGAGGCTGGGGATCGAACCTTACACCTCCGGCATGACAGTCCATCGCACTAACCATCACGCCACGGCTACTACATTTTGGACGCTTGTGTGTTCATAATAATTTACGACAGTACTCCTAATGCCGTTCTACAATCTGCGCGGCATAAAAGTTTAACAATTGTCAAAGTTTGAGTCCGGAAGAAACCAATAAGTGGACGGTCGTGTGCCCATTCCTATACTAAGAGCATTCAATTTTGAAAACAGAAATTATACTTAATTACATAAAATTTTCAAAAAAATTAGTTTGAAACTTTTTTTTTTCATTTTTTTTTTCAAAATTTCGAGTTTGGAAATTAATTTTTCAAAAACTATTTACTAACGCAACTTTATTTAAAATGAAAATCGAAGAAAAGATTTCTGGCTTTCCAAAAAGGTATAGCATGGCATTTTAAATTGTACCGTTGTTTTTTTGTTCTGTTTTAAGTCAATTTTTTAGAAAATTGCCCCTCCTGTCTAAACGGGGGGAAATAGACCCCCCCTTCCTATACGATTTTTTTCTTGTCTTAACCCAACCTACTCGCTCCAGCAGTTTGGTGCATCTTATAATGACCACCCTGTATAAGTTTTCTTTGCTTTTAGGACGTGGAAGTATGTCCAAAAGGCACTCGTGTGACATTAGTCTAACACTGCACCTACAAATTTAGTAACTAATTTTTTTTTTTACTTACAAACAAAATTAAAGAAAAATCTATTTTGTAGTGATTTTTATATATTTCATATGTTCTATCTCTTAAGCATAAGGAAGTTGGGGAGGGGGTTGGTGGGGGTAGCCGTGCAGAAGGGAGCACTTGTTTCCTTATTAAAATAACGTTCCTTAATTTTTGTTGCCGCGATAAAAAACAATCTATTTCAAAATTAACAAAGAGTAACAAATTTTTAAGTTAAATTTTACCAAATTCTGAAAGGGAGGTTCCATTCATCGTCTGAGTTATTCCTAGGAATTCCTAGGAAAACAAAAAATTATTTAATGAGAGTTTGCCTCCCCCCCCCCCCCTCCTTAATATAAATCCTGCGTACGCCTTTGTTCTTTTCCATAAAGTTTTTGCACCAATACCATATACATATCCAATATCTAACCACATTTTAGTCTTGAAACACAAGAACACACGTTTTTGTGATCCAGTCATCAACTCGTGTTTATTGTTTTTGTATCCATATATGCAATGCAACATGTATATAATGCACATAATATGGCAATTAAACTGAATTCCGTCCACAAAAGTACAAAAGAAAAAAAAATTTTTTACAACTTAGTCGTAGAATAAGAATTGATTTAACAACTTCACTTGAGAGCCAGCCTTTTACTGATTTATGTACCTATCTACATTAATATGAGTATGCATATTACCAGCATTTTAAAGAAATTAAAGTGTTAAGTCCACCCATCAGATGCATAGATTTTTTTATGTATGTTCGAAAAAGTTGTAAAAATATAAATTTTACAATGAGGAGGTGATCCTTAAGAATAATTTTTATGACTCTCTTGCTGTTAAATGTGAAAATAAATTAACTTCATAGCGCGGTATATTATAAAATCGTCTTTCATTTGCCACGCGGTGGAACAAATTGCTGAACTACTACTTATGCTGATGGTTAAGTTGAGCTGAAGCTGATGCACAGGAACATAAAGGAAGCGATCGAATTTTAGTTTTTTTACGATCATACAAGCAGCAGCAGCAGTCTACTACCGCATCAGTCCATCAGCATCTTGGCAAACTCAGGAAACAGTAGTCCACAACGGATCGGATGGAACATTTTTGTTTCATTAAAAAAATCTCACTAAAGACCATATTGTATGTAATTAGCATATTAAGAAGACTGCAGAGAGTTTTTCATATTGTAACAAATGCATTTGCATGCATCGAATAATATGGCTGCTGCTGAGCGGTGGTGTTATTGTCTGTCGGTCTGTCCATTTGGACCGTTTTGTTCTTAATTTTATTTTTTTAAAGGCGGTGGCGATGGTAATTTGTGCTGTCAGAAATGTCTGTCTGATATGTCTGACTGTCTGTTTGTGCATTTTCTATTCGAAATTGTTTTACTTTTTTTTTGTTTTGCAATTCAGGCAATGTAGGAACATCTAGGTTTAGTTCATAAAAATAAACTTCAAACTTAAAGGGATTATAATGATAAAACGCCCTTAATATTGTGTAGCCTTTGAAAGTAACGCAGAGTAGACAAATATCAGGATTTATGTTCGCTGATTTTAAAATTAAAAGACGATCATATTCCTCTTAAAATATAAATTTAATGGAAAAAGCCCACAAAAGGAGGCGGTTATTGAGAATTTTCGTTGTGTGTGATTCACATATCGAGTACATGAGGATGAGAAAGTCTTCCTTATAAGAGTGTTAACATTTTTAATAAATTTAAAATACTTTAATATAGAATTCAGGCCTGGATTGTAACCGGAATCTCTTAAATTATGTTCTGCTTATATGCAGCAGAGTCGTAAGTTTGTACGCAAGAATGGAATTGTGTGCTGGAAGACACCTCTGTAAATTATTTGATATTTAATAAGGAGACAACCAACATTTATTGGAATAACGTATTAAAAATTATTTTTTGTTCATTACTTGCGTATGACAAATACCTAAATAGGTGGGTGCTTTAACTCATCATATACAAAGGGCAGTTTTGAAAGGAATAAATATATCAGCTGCTAGTAGACCCTACCATGATTTGTAAATTAAATTAATTTTTAAAACAAAAAACTCTACTGACTTCCCGTTGAGAAAAAACTTTTATGGTCTTCGTTTCTTGAAGAGTACAAAGATTTTGTCAATAAATTGTTTTACTACCAAATCATTAAACCTAAGCAGCAAGAGCCGTGACAAAGCGACTGTTGCTTTTGTTGCTATATAATTTCGAAATTTAAGTAAGTGTCGGTTTTTTTTTTTTAAGGTTAAACCCTAAACCCTAAAAAATCTTTAAATTCTATTTAGTAAACTATAAGATTTTTCTTCCCTTGCAACGCACCGCCAGGGTAGGTCTGCTAGTATTAAATATAAAAGTTTATAATTATTTCTTCTTCGTTGGATTAGAAATTACCTTGCGGACCGATCAATACAAGTTGTATTGGACGGTTTCAAGTCTGATATCTACAAAATAAATGCTGGTGTGCCCCAGGGCTCTGTTTTGTCTCCGACCCTTTTCCTAATATTCATAAACGATCTTCTATCTGAAACTTCTAATCCATTAAACTGTTTTGCCGACGACAGTACCCTCAGCTTTTCATATTCGTTTCTAGATTTACATCCGTGTCCTTCAGATGTGGAACTTCAACGGCAGCGTATGATAAGCTCATTAAATTCTGATCTTGAAAGCATTGTCCAATGGGGAATTAAAAACCGTGTAGAATTCAATGCTTCTAAGACTCAATGCTGTCTTCTGTCATTAAAGCGGAACCCACCCCCAATGCTGCTATCCATGAGCGGTACTTGCATAGAGGTAGAGGAAACTGAACAGCTTTCAGTACTTGGTATGTGTGTCACAGACTACCTTTGGTGGAACGACCACATATTTGACATTGCCAAAAACGCTGCTAAGTGTTTAGGTTTTCTTCGTCAATGCAAGAAATTTTTCTCTCCCTCTGATCTGGCTGTGATCTATACAAGACTTTATTCGTCCAAAACTTGAGTAGAACTCCCATATTTGGGCAGGTGCCCCAAAAACTCACTTGAGGTTATTGAATAGAATACAAAAGAGAGCTCTAAAAATTATAGGTGAAAGAACTATAACGGAAACATTTGCATCTCTTGAGCACCGTCGAAATGTTTCATTTCTATCATTATTTTATCATTATTTTAGTCACAACCCCTTTAGTGCGCGCTAAATATGGGTCACCATTGTTTGGCAAAATTCATTTGGCATTTCTTGTTTCGCCTTAGTCGTTTAATATTTTGTTTAATTCGCAATTCTAAATTGGCAATTTACATTTTCTTTTTTATTCATTTCGTTTTTCAATCATTCTGCAATTAACATTCAGCGGTTTTATATTTCGCTTTTTGTTAAAAATATTTTTAGTCATTTCGCAAAATTCATTTGGCAAATTATTCTTTAGTTTTTCTTTGTTAAATTGTTTATTATTTGGCCAAGTGTTTTTTCGCAAAATATTGTTTCGCCGTTTCATTATTTTGCGAAATAACGTTTCGCCATTTAATCAATTCGATAAATATCGTCAAGCCGTTTTATTATTTCGCTAATAGATCATTTCGCCGTTTAGTTGTTTTGATCGTTTGACCAATCATTACCATCGTTTCTTTTCAAGATTAACAGTTTTTCTGAACCGTTGCTTAGTCGTGCTTAAGTTGGTAATATTTTTTTTAGTTGTTTTGCAATTTTTGCCGTAATCACTTTCGCGATTTAGGATTTCAGTTTGTTTGCTTAGTTTAGGTAAGTACATAACAGAAAGAGGATTTTCACATTTTACTCCAAGGAAGGAAATTGGGCAGTTATTTTCGTAGGTGCATTATATTTTTTATATTCTCTATTCAGTGTTTTTTCGCTTTTTTTATTTGGCAATTTGATGTTCAGCTTTTTTTTAAATTTAATAAATTTCGCGCGAAATTTTAAGGCATGTAATTTAATGGAAGCCAAAACATTGCCAAACAAACGAATGCCAAATAAAAAAAAGCTGAACATCGAATTGCCAAATAAAAAAAAAGCGAAATAACAAAATGCTGAATGAAAAATAGCAAAATAATAAAATGCCAAATAAGAAAAAGCCAAATAAAAAAATGCCAAATAAAAAATTGCTAAACCTAAATATGCCAATCAAACAAAATATTAAGTGAAAACTGCGAAATGAAAATTGCGAAATGATGGTTTGTCATATCATATAAAAAACCAAACGTAATTAGCAAAACGAAAATTGCGAAATAACAAAATGCTAAATAAAAAAATGCGAAACGAGAAACGGCGAAATGTGCCACCGCGAAACGTTAATTTGCCAAACAATTCTGGCGAAACATAACATACCCGCTAAATATAAAAAAAATAAAAATTTACTTATATAATCCTTGTATCTTAATCATCGACAAATAGGTATTCAGTTCATATAAAAATTAGGCATTAAAGTCGCATTACTGTATCTTGGAATTAGTTTTATAACAAGAGATCTGCGGGAATCCATAGTGAAGCTAATAGTTAGAAGTTCTAATTAGAATACATTTTATTCAACTGAACAATTGAATAAAGTAGGTAATTAATAGGGGTTTTCTTATGCTCTTCAAATACCAAATAAATTTCAAAAAAATGTATTCGAATAACGAATTGATTTCTTTTGTATTTGAATAATACCTAAATAGAGTTAATATTCATGAAGACGGCAACGCCATTGCTTACTAAAATTATTATTATTATGTTTTTTTTTTTTTGTTACATTGTATGTTATAATTTTATTAAAAAAAAAATAAATTAAAATAATTTATTTAATTTAAAAAAGAAATCTAATCTGGAGTAAATTTTTGTTACATCAGAGATAATTTTATTTAGGATGCTTTTTTACTGAATATCTTCGGAATAATTAAATTTAAGAATGAATATTAGTTTCCCATAAAAATGATATTTTTTTTAATTTGGTTTTTTCCTAATTTTCAAAAAAGAATTTTTATTTGAGGATTTTTTGACTCTTTTAAACTCTCCTGAAATATTCCATATTACCATATAATTTGCATTTAAATTGCTTTAAAAAAAAAAAAAAAAAAGAATTCAATGGAACAGAGGATAAATGAAATTCACTACTATACACAAAATACTACTAATGAGTTTGATAATAATTATTATTATACATTTATATAGTTTTTATGTTTAAGATTTGTTTTTTTTAGTTTTGTTAATTGGATGAACATTATGGGGGACTTACCATCATATGTTAGTTCTGTAGGATTATGTGATGATGATAAGAACTTACCATCTGAAATGAAAAAAATAAAAAAAACATCAATTAATTATAAAGTTATATGAAAATTCTCATAAAATTACAAAAAGCAAAAAACAAAAAGACAGATAAAGATATAATATACATATATGCTCAGAGAAGGGATCAGAAATATTAAAGAAATGAAAAAATTGAGAAGACTCAAAGTCCAGGCGAAATAACATTGAACTGATGATGTTGATGATGATGAAGAAAAAAAGAACAAAAATAAGAAGGATTCACATAAGCTTGAATGATTTGTGAAAAGTATCTTTTGGATACGGAATTAATAAGTTTGCAATTCTCATTTCATCTTATCTACCTATGTATATAAATATAAATATGTACCTATCTATACATATACATTTTATGAAATAAAAAAAAAAACGATGATGGAACCAACAACATCAGCCAAAGGATTGAAGGTGGAGTAGGTAGGTATTCACTTCAGGTATATATAGAGTCTTAAAGAGTCACTGTGTTCTTCCCGTTTTTGGTTTAAATGCAGGATTTGTGGTGGTTTGTTAGATAGTTGGATGGACCAAGCGATGGAAGAGTGGTTCATTTTTTTTCAGATACAATTTGAGCTGCGAAGGATTTCTTTTTCCATTTCGGTGTCTTTCTATAAAAATGAGAGAACTTGATTTGATGCAAGATGACTTGTCCGGCGGCGGCGTCGGCAGTGCGGTGTATCTCCCAGGGGCTTGTCGAATATTTGATTTTTGGTTCTTTGGGTATTCCAATCCCAGATTCATCCATCCATTAAATGTGATACAATTTTGTGCTCTGAATAACTCCCAAAAATGATGAAAGATACAGGTTTTCTTTTTTTTTTGTATATCTTTTGGCTTTTTTTAAGTGCAAAAAAAGATACCTGTTCGAGTTGGGTGCGCGCAGTTTGGATAAGGACACGCCAAATAAAGAACTTTTTTCTTTACAAAAAAAAAAAAAAAAAAAAAACAATCAATGGGGACTTGAAATGGTAAGGAAATAATTTGTTAATTGCTGGAGAAAAGTTTACACCTAGAACTGGATTGGTGGAGGAGATACAAAATTCTTCTATACATCACAACTGTGATGCAATGCCCGCAAGCGGCCAACATAGGCGATCGATTTTAAAAAGGTTTTTGATACAATTTAGCGCTTGATGATTTCCTTTTTTGCTACCAAAGTGTTCTTCGATTGGAGAGTTTGGTGGTGGCAGTTATTGTATGTGCCTCACGCAGATTATAAGACACACTATGATGGTTGGCGATGGATGATGACGATGTCATGTTGATGCTGATGATGATGATGATGAGGACACGACCAACAGAAGCAAAAGACGACACAAGACATCGCGACAACAGCCAGACAGGTGATAAATAAATCGGATGCCATATTTGGATCGCGACATTTAATTGCGCGCATCCAGAAAGGTGTTATAAACATCAGTTTGGGAAAGTGTAGTAATGGAATTCCCGGAGCCAGTCCGTTTGATTTTTCATCATCACTCGCATGGCGGGAACCCATCATCACATCATCACCGTGTTCAACTCTTTACTCCACAACAGAGTTCGAAGTGGTATCTTCATTTTTTTTTTTTTTTTGAAATTTATATGATTACCTATGGAGTCTTTGTTTCGAGTCCTGATGTATTGAGTGAATCTGATGGACAAGAGATCATGTCGTTTTGTTTATTGAGTGCGACTAGGACAATTTTAAATTTTAAATTGTAAAAATGATTTATGATGATTATGTGTTTGTTGCACAATGCAACTTCTATATACCTACTATCTCAGCCATATAGTGTGTACACATTTTGAAATCGTCCAGAGTCCAGTGAGGTAGTCAACTTAATTAAAGTTGCAAAGTAGGTATTGGTATAGGTAATATTTTTATTTACCACCATCCATAAATGGCTTTAAGTATCTGTATAAAATCTTTATGGTGGTTCAGTTTTTTGTTGTTGTTTTTGTTGCTATGCTACTTTATTCAATTATTATTATTTTATGAAGTCAGTAAGAGTACGCTAATAGTGCATTCAGTGTCAAAGATGGTAAAACGACATAATGGCAGTTCATATATCTGGGATATGTTGTATTTATTATAGTTCTATATGTATTATGTTTTCAGTTATGGTCAGATGTGCAAGTTTAGCAAATAGAGTCATTATGTTACTGAATAATTATTATTACATTTACCATGCGATCTTGAAGGAAAAACTTCCAATCTTAACTTGATTTTCCTTTAATCTCGTGTAGCAGCAAATCATATAGTCATTTTTGCACTGCAGGTAATTTTTCTATATATTTAGTTCTATTAAAAGATGTATTTTAACTTTTTCAACATACATCTTATTAAAATTAATCCACTTGATTTGTAGCTCACACAAAATATTTCACCATTTAAAGCCTGCAGAGTCTTCTGAGCTTATTTTTTTATCTATTTATATTAATAAAGCGGAATCCCAGATTTGTTTGTTGTTTGTCCGTTATAATCTCGGAAACCACATGTCCGATTTTGAAAATTATTTCTGTGTTTGAAAGCTTATTTTTAAAGGATGGTCTTAGAGATAATTTTTTTTTTTTCAAAATTTTGCTATCTATAGGGTGAAATAATACGAGTGGTAACCAATATTTATATTTTTTTTTTTTTGCTATTTATAGGTTTGCTAGCACCCCATATTAGCAAAAAATTATAATACTTTACGAAACAAAGATTTTTCTACCGCGTCGGGTAGACTTGTCAACAATAAAATACAGTTTAATGAGTTTTCCGCATCTGTTGCAATTAAATAAGCAAAGTGATCAATTAATAAGAGTGTAGTGATCTAATTTACCGTATCATTGTACATTATTAAAGCAGAATGCTTGTTTTGTTTGTTGTTTGTCCGGAATAATTCAGTTTGAAAGATTATTTTTAGGGGATGGTCTAAAGAATATTTTTTTTTGTTCAACATTTTTGATTAAATTTTAATGGCGTAACAACAAAAAAATATTATTTTACGCAAAAGATGAGTGCAGAATATGCCACCAATTTCTTATTATTCATATGAGGCACCAGTAGTATTTGTGCCTGCCTGATCTAGAACAGCTTAGTCGGATAATTGCAATGTTATCTGCGTTAGAGGCATTGTAATTCTCTAGATGGACTTCTTGACGTAGCCATTTTTTCAGACACCATATTGATTTAAAGACAGGTTAAATACTTTTTTGTAAGCCAAATTTATTCATCTAAAAGTGACTCACTCCGCAATGTTCAATCTGAAGTTCTCCTTTAAAATTTATTATCTCTAGAAATGGCAAAGTTTTTTTTTCTCACGGCCCACTTTAAGTTCTTCCAAAAAAAAAAAACTTATACACTAAGGTCACTTAATAAATAACTGTCAACTTTAGAAATATATAACAGTTCTGGTTTATCTTTCAATTTCTTCATCATTGATCTTTAATTTGAATTTCAATTCGGTCTTTATCTCTAATCTTACAAATAATGAGTGTCAATGCAGTGCAAATTATATTCAAGGATACCTAATTTATGAATCTCTACACTGCCCACATGAACAAATCTCACCAAACTGACATTTCTAATCACCAATTCTTCAATCTATACAACCATATTATAATTTTCATGTTTTTTTACTTTTTGGACACAATAGATACCATCAAATTAGCATCGCCCATTGAACCAAAGCTAATTTCAGTGATTTAAATTTATCTTAAGTCTGGTTAGTGATGTATCCGTCTCTCTGTATCTATATACACACATAATCGAACTCTGGATCAAATGAACAAAAAGCTCTAAACTTAATTTATAACCTTAAGATTTTGTTTGAATAAACAAATCTACCTGATTGGTATTTATTTTTTATTTTTATTTTTTTTTATATCAATAAAATCAGCAATTCAACTGGACGGCTTTATGTGCATGTTGATTATTCATCAGCACCTTAAAACGTTTAAAAAGCGTTTCAATGTAAATTTCGATTTTTTGGAGAATTTTATTATCATCATCTTATATTTCATTGCGATAAGCATCATCTTAAAAAAAAATATCAAACAAATTAAAATTTAACCGAAACCAAAGCCAAGATCGTCCTTCCTTTTTTTTTTGTTGGCTTAATTCAGTTTGTTCAATCAAATTAATTTTAATTCCTGGCGAATTCAGAAAAACAAAAAAAAATAAACAAAACAAAATAACAAAAAGACCTGATTTTGTTTTCATTCAAAGAAATCAACTAAAAACAACTTAAAGTTATTTATTACAATTTTATTTTAAAATCAAAAATAAACTTAAAATATGCAGTGAACTTGCTGTGTGTTTTAATAAATTACCAGATTTAGCCACACTCTCAAAGACTAATGACCAAAGATTGGTGCTTTTTTTTTTGTGTTCATTTTATTTGAGAACCTACATATATGGAGAAGATAAAAAGATGTGTGGCCTTTGAGACAATAAAAATGTCATGGAAAATTATGTGTATTTGTAATTAAATTGATTTTAAACGTAATAACATTACACACAAGTTGTGACAGTTATTAGACATTTTTGGTGTTTTTTTTTTGACATTTTAATTCGTCGATAGGTTTTTTTTGAATTTTTTTCTTGTGTTGTGGTTGTGGTATAATGAAATCGAAAATAAACTAAATGTCCGACATATTTTTGGACATTTAAGTGTATTTGGTAATTTAGTTTGAGTTATTTTAATTTGCTTAATTCTTATCTTATTACATTTAAATAAGTTGAAAAATACTTAAAATTATAATTTAGCATTTTTGGAATTGCTCATATCTAAATAAATACCATCTAGGCCATTGGCTGCTGCTGATAGTAAATAAGCTGTTTAGAGACTTTGAAAAATAAAATGTTTAAAGGTGAGGTTCACTGGCTTCGTACGAAAACAAAGTTACTTAAAAAATAAAGCACTTTCCCGCACCACCACCGCACTGTAAGAGTAGAAGTTAAGGTGGGTGGGGTAACAACTTATTATTAGTGCAGAAAAACTAATTACATGTATTTTTTTAAGAAAGTTATTTATTGATTATAAATTGGGTCACTAGGGCGTATGAGTAATATTTTTTTCTTTTCTAAAATTTGTTGTTATTTTTTTTTTTTTTTTGAAGCTTGGATATGATTTTAAGAATATTTTATATACGAAAATATTTATTTTGTACGTTAACAAATAAAGAATGTCATGATTTCACGCGCTTGGGTGCAAAAGCACTATATTACTGGAACCAAAGTTTGTCAAGTTTGTCCTTCCAATGACATGTGGGCTTCACCTTTAAATATGTAAATCAAATTTCAGGTGACAGAAATAATCTTGAAATTCTAAATTTTAAGAATTATACCCTATAAAATTGAATTTTTCAATTTTAATGTATTTTGTTAAATCAATATCATTGGATTTGTACTGTGTTCGTAGTTTTCAATTTTTGTTTGTATTTTTTGATAAAATATTTTTAACAAATTTGTTGAAAACAAATTCAATTTTACAAGTTCTTTCCTAGCAAAAATATTTGTTTTTTAATTTCAAATTTTAACTAAAAATAAAAAAAAATGTAAACAAATTAAAAAAATATAGGAATTTCTTGAAAATTTATGAAGGCCGTCTGAAGAAATATTATATTCAAAAATAAATAATAAATAACGAAGAGCGAGGCAAAAAAAAAAAACTTCAAAAAGTTCAAAATTAAGATGTTGCTTGTACCATCCATCAAATTGCAAATAAATGTTTTCCCCAACCGACCCTACTGATGATATTGTGACATTGGAATTAATATAAATATCCAAAGTTGTAGCATAGGCACACCGCACCATTCCATCCAATCATATCTTATGATGATGATGATGATGATGATCATCATCATCAATATAAGACAACAAGACACAAAACCCGATGTTTGGTGACCAAAAGATCGGATGCTAAGATAAATCTTCAACAGAAAAGAAAAACAACATGATTTGAAGAACATCTGAAAAAATATGTTGTACAAAATTATTTAAAAAATGTGATTTTTCTCTGTTGTCATTGTATGTAAGTTGTTGTTGTTTATTTTTAATTTTTTTTTAATGAAATTTTGGTTTCGAAATAACTTAAGAGTTTTCTTAGAACAACTTTATACTCATTTATTCGTCGAATGTTGATGATGATGATTATTCCATAACTTATACATGTGTCCCTGGGTGTCGGTGTCGGGAATATAATACTTCAGAGATCTTAATGAAGATCGTATTGCACTTGCAAGTGGAAAGAATGACCAAAACAAAAAAAAAACAACAATTTGTCTTGACTGTATTTTGGCTTTAAATTTTAAAGAAAAAAAAAACGATCAATTTTTAAGATAAAAAGAAATATTTTTGCATCGTCATACAAATTTTTTGATGAGTTTACACAGCATGGTAACTGAGATGAAGACAATATATTTTTTTTTTTTTGCCTAGAAACTGAGGTTTATTTATCAAGATAAACGTAAGCAAAAATTTTTATGTGATGAATAAAACTAATGATTTATTTAAATTAATTTTTTTTTTAAATTTTGTGAAGTCATTTTGGGGTATAAATAAAGTTACTTTAGTTGAATGGAGGGTCAAAGCAGTTATTAGGTCAGACTTGTATGAGTTTTGATAAAAATCTTCCAACATTGACGATTTTCTGTAACCAATAAACTAACAAGATATCTTCATTTCAGAGTTCATTTTGTGAAGTTTTCGAGAAAAAACCATTAATTACGTAGCTTCTTTCTCGACAAGAACTGCAGAATTCAATGTTTTAAGAGTGACCAGAGTGTTTTCCCTTCTATTTCACTACAATTGTTAAACAATTTGCATCTTCAATTATTAATTTTACATCAGCATTTTACACCAATTCAAAGACCCTGAAGGTCAGAACTAAAACGTTTATAAGAATCTGTTTTTGCTAACAAAAATTATGAAAACTTCCCTCTAATTCTCTAAAAAAACCATAATATCTTTGAATATTTCTTTTACAATATGCTTAGTTTCTGAATTTTTATCTTTCAGCTGAACTTCCTTAAATTTTACAACCTCAAAAAACAGCTTTCACACCATAACCTCTAAATGATATCAAACGTAGGGAGATGAACATCATACAACAATAACAAGAAAAAAACCTCAACTCAAGAGCAAGCAGACAACATTGAGTAACTTTTTTTTATGATTATTTTTATGTTTATTACGACGATTATATGCTATATCACTCACTGTTTTTGATATTAACCAGAGTGACAATGGCGATGACGATGACGATGCCGATGAAAAAAAAAAAAAAAAGAATCTTCTTATAATATAGTCTTGTTCTTCATCCCATAGATTTATAATACTTCATATCCCAGAGAGAAATAAAGTGGTGGAAGTTGAAGTAGTAGTACAAACATGCATCTCTGAAGCATGAAGATTAACATCCCATTCCTTATGGGATGTTATAATGTTAGAGGAAATTGCATGAAAGAGGCTCACTGTGTGCGTTCTTCCTGTGTGCTTCACCATTTTCATATATATTTACGTATAGATAGATATATTGACGGGATAATAAAGCAGGAAAAGCAAAAAAAAAAATTACTTTCTGGTTGTACCAGTGTGATGTGATCATCATAAATATTTATCGCTTGTTTGCACACTTCATAAACGTGGCAAAAATTAGCTTCAATTTAACGAGATCAGAATGAAGTCAGAAGAAAATAAACCAATCTTATAGAAATGCTTTTCCCACAGCCTTCGATACGTATTATGTATTTTTTGTTCTTCCTTTTTTTTTGACAATTTATTATGCCCATATGTTTTCCTGCTACAAGTGGCTTAAGGCTTATTTTAACGGCTCTAGAGACGTTTCCTGGGAATGTTTTCAGATAATAACTTAACCCATTTCACTCATTTGCGACAATTTTTGTGACCAACAGTCAAATGCAAGTATAGTTTTACTTAAAGCTTACTGATTCAGACCTTTCTCAAACAGTTCTGTGACCTCATTTGCGATCACGTAATGAAAGAATAAGTACTAAATCGATCATCTTGGTTCCAAAAGCTTGTCCCACTTTTTCTTCGAATCTTAATATCCCTTTGATCAATGAATGAACAAGAATTGCTGAAGAAGTAAGGTATTATCATTACATGATTTGGTAATGATCTGATGAAGGATATCTCTTAGATCGAAACTACACAAAATTTGATGAACCAAGATATCATCTTTTGTTTGTCAAAATATATTTTCTCATTTTCTTCTTACACTACGTTCAGAAAAGCTTTCGGCAGTCGGATCTATAATGAATCAGCATAACCAGGATGTTTGTTAAAAACATAGAACGGAATATATACCATTTGAGACCTTCTATTTTATTCGGACCCGAGAGCCAAAGTTAGGAAATGGTGGGTAGGAAAGGTTATGAACGATTTAACAGAAGAAACCGATATAAATTGTTATAAGAGTGCGAAATATTGAGTTTTGTTAAACATTCCACACACGTGTGGTTCGGCTGAAGAACGAATCTCCTTTTCCCGTGCGTCCGAAATTGGGCTCACTCAGAGGTAAATCCATGTGTATTAAAGTGTGGAATGTTGTCTGGGATACAAAAGTTAGAGGCAATAAATATTTCGACCATGTTCAAGGGTGTCTATTGTGACTATGAGAGATCTATTGCTATTCCCTAATAATTTTAACATTTTGTTTTTTTGAATCCGATCTAGAAGATGCAAGAGATTTTGTAAGAAAGCCGGTCAGGTAAGATACTAAAGTTGTACTCGAGCTTTGGATGGCTGGAAGGAGTTCAAATGTCCTAATGGTGATATCCAATAGATATGTTCGATTTTTTGTTGCAAGTATAAATAAGAAGTTAGAGGGACACATACCAAGAATTGAAAGTTACTCAAAGAAACAAGAAGAGGAGGCAAATATCGTTTAAGGGACAGAAGACAGCATTGGGTTTTGGAAGCACTAAATTTCACGTATTTAATGACTCTTCATTATTGAACAATGCTGTGAAGGTCAGAATTTACCACTTCCGCAGAAAGGAGAGAGGAAAATGAAAAAGAATATAAAAAGCAAAGGCAAGTCGGAGATTAAATGGAACACCAGCAAGACCAAACTCTCTAGAAGGTTTTGAAACAAGTGCCAATAATTTTACTTTCATCAAAGCGACCAGCGGACCGTTTAATAAGAAAACGCTATTGATAGTCATTAAGAAGTTATTGCTCTTCAAAGAATTTGATGATCTGACAAATAAACAATGTTTCTATGACCTTTAAAAGCATGAATACTAACACAATTGTTCGGTAATTATATAGGGAAGAGATGATTTGCCTTTTTTGGGAACTATAGATGAACATTATGCAGTTTTCCATCCACTCGGAAAGAGACTGAAAGAACAAGACTTTAAAGCAAAGTTTTTTTTAGTGTGAAATCGAAATTAAACCCGCGAGTTTACTCACAAAATTTGTTGAGTTAACTCTGAATTTACTGAAAGGATTCTTTTAATGTTCAATCCGCATAAATTTCATCTGAAAAATTATTTCTTGAGTTAACTGCGTAAATAATTATTGTATTTCAAAAGTTAACTAGTTCTGAATTAACTCACGTCACCACTCAAAAACTGGGCCCACCTTCGGACAAAATCAATATGGCTTCATTTTATCTAAATCAAAAATTTTGTATTAAATCGTTATTAACTTTTTAATTAGTTGATAAAATAAGGTTTGGAAAAGGCAACAACACAAGTTGGGTGAAAACTATAGACACCGGTAGATGATGATTTTAGTACAGCCCTCCAAATATAAGGTCTTCTACCATATATGAATAATTGAGACTGGTAAAAGGGTAACCCTTATAAAAATAAAGCGGCCCATGCACACAACACTTGTGTCAACACTGGTGTCGGTGTACTCCAATGTGGTGTGTGTATGGGCAAGTGTCTAAACCGATTTCGGAGTCGAACACGGTGTTAAGAAAATCAAAATCTTTTGATTTTTTGTGTCGGTGTTGCTAAATGCGTTGGGTGTATGGCGGAAGGCCACAATGGTGTCATGACACCGGTGCACACACTTGTGTTGTGTGTATGGGCCGCTTAAGATTTGCGGAATTTATTTTAATTTTTTTTTTTAAGAATTTAAGGATTTGGAGCGATAAAAATAAGGCGGTGACCTTTAGAAGGACCACCCTATTAAGATACGCTTTGTTATTGGAATTTGGAATATTGGAATATGCTTGGATCTCAGAAAAATTTAGAGGTGATAGATATTGGTAGGGCAGTGTACGAATTTGTTTGTCAGGACTTAGTTCCGATGGTAATTATGTGGGACATAAGTCCAAAATTCAAATTGGAAATATTGTCCCACTGAAGAAGGACATAAGTTCTGATAAACTCTTTATCTTAGAATAACTTGCTGGTAATATTTCTGTGCTTTGATTGACAGAGGAAAATCTTCAGAGAAATGTTTAAAATTCCACATCTATCAACTACTCAATTCAAATTAGCAAAAACAAAAAACGAATAATTTAAAACAGAAGAAAAAGTTTTTTTTTTTTAATGCAACAATCACTGTCACTTCCCAATATGGTATTTTTGAAAAATTAAAAAAAAAAAATTAGTTTATAATAAAAGTGCAAATCTATGTTCGGACAAATGAGTTGAAATTAATTTAAATGCTAATTAATATAGCGTGTTGTGTTGCATGTGATGTCTGTCTGTCTGTCCTTATAACAACTGCCTGGCTTCATATTAACCTTATACATACAGATACAAAAGTATCGCATGCACTTTGGAGTATTATGGTATTCTATAGATACTTTGATTCCAAAATGAAATGAAAAATGCAATTCAAGCATAATGATTTAAATTTCAATTGTGTTTTTCTATATGAACTCTATTTTAAGATTAATCCAATAGACATACAGTGATGAAAGGGGGGGGGGGGGCGTGTTTTGGTGGTCAAAGAGGGAAGCGGAGAGAGTATGAAAAATATCAAACAGGAAGGCACTTAACAAGAGTGGAATGGTGTATAAATCCCCACACATTAGCTGAATGGTGTTGCCGGCCGGTCGACAACATCAGCAGCATTCTGTTCGACTACAACGACGACGAAGCATTGGTTAGGCGTGTTGCTCGATGTCAGAGCGCATATATAAATAGATGCAAAAATATTATACACTCAGCCGCATTACGAGCGTAAACAAGCAAATCATTTATAATAACATTTGAATCTTTAATTCATTATGTTCCAGAAAAAAAAAATATTTAAGTCTGCAATAGGTACAGAGTGAATGCAATCCCAAAAGATCCAAACTAGCCCGTCATATGGATAATTTATTATGGCCATTCTCGCCACACTCTCTGGGGCCTTCAAAGCCCCCAATCACCCGCTCTCTCTCCCATATGATTCTTCATCTTCGCCACAACTTTATATAAAAGAGTGTTAATTGACAAATTTTTCGAGCTAGACAAAGCATGAGATAGATTTTGCATGCGGTCGGGCAGTCATCAGCGTTGGCGGCGCAGCGGTATGTCAGTGCAGAATTTTGCACGCGACAAAACGGACTATACTTATTACTTTACTTAGTGAATGAAAATTTTTCAAAAATGACAATGGAGCTCGTAATTAGTCCCAAGTGTACACATATAATAATGCATTTGTTGTGATGTATTATGGTGAAAGGAATTGTTTTTGCTCTTTATTTATGTTTTGTTTTTTTTTTTTTGTACTTAACTTGTTTGCTTTGTTGAATTTGCGTGTTTTGATGCAGATGGTATTTTGTGTTAATAAATTGAAAGAATTTTGTCCATTTAATATTGTTAATTGACAAAAAGATTTAGTGAATATAGGAAAAAATATCTGTACAAATTAGACAGACACACAGACAAACAAATTGTGTTAATAAAGGAGGTTGTTGTAACTTTTATTTTTAATAGATGTGTCTTTTGTTTGAAAATTGTCTTTAATATTAAACACACGTACCTCTTTTTTTTTCTATGATTGAAAGCCTTTTTTTTTGATAATACTGGACTAAAGGAAGTGATTCTTTCTGTAATTTCTAACTTTTCTGGGAGAAGCCCAATTTGCTAACATTTTAATATGATCTAAGGCAGAAATTATTTAAAACAGATTCTTAATCTCATTCTTAATTATCTCATCCAAAATCACATTTAATGAATTTAATAAGCTACAGCTTCTATAGCATTTGTATAAAGCTTATTTAGGCAAGTTTAACATTTTTCACTACAAATTTGCAAAAATAAGTTCTCTGAACTCATTTGGACTATACCTGTCTTGTTGTCACACGAGCTTTAGTTTTTTTTTGGGTGGACGAAATATATTAGGTACTTAATTGTTGTTGAAAGTAGATAAAAATCGTGGTTAACATTCAAAATAGGGCTTCCACTCCTACCACCTCTCCTGTCAAAGTTAGCCCTTTTGTTGATGTTGATATACAATACATATATAAAAATGAAAGCCTTTTTTCCTGCGTCTTGCAATAGCTTAAGAACGACCTTACCGATTTCATTCATCTTTTTTCTTAAGTTTTCTAACACTTTATTAGAAGGTTTTTACGGAAAGAAAAATTAAGAAAATTGCGCAATACCGATTTAGCTGGAAATATCTGGAAATTTTTGGTGGAACTCCGAGAATGTTCCTGTGATTATTTGGTCAAAATCATCCAAGCAGTTTGCCAGAAATATGCAGCAGTCCATGCATTTTCTGACAAATTTCAGAAAACACAGTCCGATTAAACTCAAAATTACAGAAAATATTTAGTGTAAGTGCGAGAGTTTTTGTGCATTTGTCCAGCAGTGTGACAACAAGGTACAAAATCTCAGGATATCTGGAAGTTTTGTGTGTATTTGATCAAAATTTGTCATGCAGTTTCCCAGCAATTTGCTGAAACCACTATCCGGTCTTGAAAATTACTTCTTTTTTTTTTTGAAAGGTTATTCTTAGAGGATAGCTTTAAAGAAAGATATACAGGTAAACATGAAAAAATTGTACAAATCCGACCCCCAAAAACTATTTGGTATTTTAAAGGTGACATTTGAGGGATTGAGTTAGAAGTGGTCTATCATTAGTTAAATAAAAATGGGCTCAGCAGTTTTCCAACAACTGCATTTTTGAAAATGTGAAATAGTTTAAGATTTTTGACAACCTTTCTACCAACACTTCTGCTTTTGATATTTCTGAGTTTTTTTTTTAGTTAGTGGCACAAACGGCTTAAGAAGAACCAGGGCCTACCGACTTTCAACTCTCAACCATTCCTGTGTGCGTGTCTGCAGAAATGGAGGGGACCTACAGTTTATTGCTAAATCCGAACGGTTAAGGTGAGCGGCACTTTTCTATAACAATGACAAGAGATACTCTTAGGGGATTTGTCACTTCCTCGCAAGAGGTAGTAGCTCCGAAAAAAAACTTAAGGTGGTTGGGGCAATAAGGACAATAATTTTGCATAATTTATTTTTGAAAATTTTTAAAATTTTGCATCAACTTTTGAACTTAGTTTCATTTTCAAGCTATTTCGCTATACAATTGGAGAATTAAAGTTTTGCTCCATTGTGAAATTTTATTCCAACAGCTCGTGGAAAACCACATGGCCTTGTTAAAGTTAAAACAGAGTTTTAACTTTTCACACCGAATCCAAATTTTATAATTCGGCAACAAGATAAGAAAATCTCATTGACTCGTTCATACCATATGAGGAGATAAGTTAGATTTCGTTTGGCTTCTAAAAAATTAAAAAGGAGAATGAATTGCTATTTCCTGGGAAGAAACATTACCCCTGGTCAGATTGAAACCAAAGGTATTCTCGGGTGTGATAGTCCAACCTTCAAAAATGTTTACGCCAAAAAGAAGAGGTGCCTACTACAAAATGGTTCGAAAATTAATATTCTGCATTGCTGTATTGTAAGGATCTGTGCTCATACACAATAAAACCTATGAAAGAGTCTTAAAGAATGAATGTATTTGCTGATGCGTTGAAGAAATTTAAAAATTAACAATCTGATTTCTTTGTAGAAAATTACATCAGTAAAATTCTATGCATTTCTACATTTAATTATTTGATTATAAAACACTTATGATACAAGTGGGTATACGTGTTTAAATTTAATTTTGCTGTCATAATTTAAAAGATACAATTTAAGATATATTCATATAAGATATCAAAAAAAACTCTAACATGCAACCTGATTAACAATTGGTCATGATATTCCAATTAAAAAGAAAAATATTACAAATCGTGTGTGTACAAGATATAATACAGATTTGCAAAACGTTTTGCCCCTTTATGCAATATCGTGTATCTGTTGTTATTCAATTTCATATTAGAAATGTATCTACGTGTCTATAATGCAACAGGAAAACACCAAACAACGAGTATTAAATTTGTTTTAAATAAATTCACTGGAAAATTGTTTTGACATAAATCGCAGTTGATTTAATGTGGTGTGGTTTTTTTTTTTTTATTTTTTTTAATGTAATTTTTAATTGCTACGTTGACATATAGAATATGTATCTATCAATTTTATAATGCATATTCTATGAATCTATGAGTTGAATAGGAGGAAGGTATGTTTGTATCTTTGTATATACCTATGTATATGTAAGTGCATGATTTTTTTTTATACTGATATGTAGTAATTTATTTGAGGTTTATTGTACAAAATAAAAAATAATAAAAAATACATTTGAGAATTTAATTGAAAAACTATGTTTGTTGCCTATTTGGATTCATTTTTTTATATTTCTTTTATGAGCATAATAAATGTATTTAATTTTTTTTTTCTCTTTTTAATTTAAAGTTTTTTTTTTTTAATTTGAGTTACATAAAAAATGCAGTTATGCAGTTATAAGAAGAGAAGGTTGTGCTGTAGAATTATATGATTATATTTTTTTTTTTCATTATCGTTGCACGTTAATGACCCTCAATTGGCAATTTTATTAAAAAAAAAAACACAAATTCAATTATGCAAACCAGATTCTAAATGTATAAGAGAAATATTAAACTACCCACAAATAAATTTACTGTTATTACAGCTAATAGCAAATGTATGTTCAATTTGTTTTTTTTTTTTTTTTCTGAAGCTATCTCACATATTACTATAGCAAATGTGATCACCTGTATATTTATCTACATGCAGCAATAAATATTGTAAAATATCTACCATAAATATATACACAAAAATATATATAAATACACACAGAAAATATTCCTATATATAGTGTAAGTGAAATTGATCCCTCATACCCCCTTAAATAAAGCCACCTTTTAGGCGGCATTCGGTCAATTAGGATCTGACAGGTCAAATAATTTTGCAAATTTTATTAACACAACCAGATGAAAAAAAAAAGTTCTATCCACATGCCATACACATATTGGAGAGAGAGAGGGAGGGGGGGGGGGGGGCTGTTTGCTAAGAGAGTGAATCCTTAAATAGGATACTTTACGATGCCAAACTAATGAAAAGTGATGAGAAGCCTATTTTCAGGCGCAAAATATAAATAAATTAGCATTTTTCTTTAAGTAAAATATTATTAAACTCTCATACCTTCATACATGCTACACTACACACACACACACACGTGATGAACTGCTCGTATATCGTATTATGTGTCCTTTAAAAGCATTTTCAAGTATTAAACTGCACATTTATGTATGAACATAAATTAATATAATACTCATCGGTTATTTTAATTTGTCAGGACAGCAGTCGTATGGACATTAAATACATAAATAACGTGCTTTCACGTGGGCATAATGTAAAGTGGTATAAAAGATACCGTGGTGCATATATGTGTACATACAAAAAAAAAGGACACCATAAGTAAATTCACATGTAGCAACGCAGGTTGAGATAATCTGTGGTCAGATTGTGTGTGCGGATATTTTTTCTCTTTTTGAACAAATGAAATTGGAAGATTGATGGAATTGATTTTGCTCGAGCATGTTTCCAGTTTTTTTTTTTTTGCACACATTTTTTATAAAAAAAAAAAAAAAAAAAATAAAATGCATTTTCGCTTATCATAAAAGATATACAGAATGCCAGTATTGGTTAAGTGTGTGCAACTTGCTCATCACACATCAGAACATCATCCAGGAGGATGCCTGAATGGTGCTGATGGAGTCTTGAAGTTGGGGAATTAGCAGTTGATGTTTGGTTTGGAGCTGCATGCTAAGCGGCCCCAGAGTAGCCGAGAGTTATGTTAGACTCGTTGGTCAGCACTTGTCAATTCCAATCATATTTTTCTCGTTCAGCGAAATAGCTATTCGAAGTACCTATACACCCCGTGATGGCAAAAAGAGTTCCGCAAAATTTTGTCCTCTCAACAGATCTCTGTCGGTAGTCGGTTGGTCTCGGGAGCTAATTTACTTGTAATAAATATATTGAGCGATATGAAAGGTACCCTTGGGAATTTTCGGATTCCTTGTATGTCCATGGGTTTGTTCTGTCTTCATATACGTTTAGTTATGCTGCGGGTTAATGCAGACAAAAAACTTAAAAGACGGAGACTGCATCCATATTCATTCGGGAAGAAGTGTGTATCTATACAATACATATCTAGATATATTAATTGAGTATCTATCAGTGGTCGGTTTTGATGCATTTCGATCTTCTGATGGTTGCGGGGCTGAGAAAACAAGTTGTGCTAAAAGGACAAATTCCTGTTATCGCCGCTACACGCCGACGACCGACGACATCCCGCAACAAAAAAAAAGTAATGCCAAGGGACATTTTGGCCATCAGAGTAAACCAACAACAAGAAACACAAGAAAAACTCCGCAACATTGCATTTGCAGAACGAACCTAAGCGTGAAGGAGTTTTATCGAGATACTTCTCAACAAGCACGAATGGATCTGGGGCTTGTCCCGCATCTGTATCCCATCTCCACTGCTATATGCAGTCGTTTGGTTACGTCCGTGGTTGTTGTTTCCGTTGGGATGGGTGATGAGAGCGGGTGCGATCACAATTCGTCGACGTTGTCGATCGTCGTTCATTTTATTCAATTAGCATTGGAATTTATGCAAAGCATCTTTGGCGAGGCGATGAGGTGATGTTTTCGTGGTTCTGCACACATCTTTGGCGCGTCAAGCTTGTTGATGAGGCTATACGCTGGTGTTTCACTCCCTCTGGATCCTGCTAAGAAGACTATTAAAAGAGTATACCGATGGGCAAAAGGGGGCAGCCAGAAATCTTTATCAACAATTTCCCATTGCTATATACGCCATTGATGATATGCCCAGAGAGCAGGAATGCCGAGGAGAGCTTCCAAGCCAGGTTCCTTGTATGATTAGGTGATTATCATGGCGTCCTGTAACCACTTTTTGTTTTGTTCGTCTCCCATCAGGCATACCGGCACTTGTTTCCTCTTTTTGGCAGCATGCAAAACAACCACTATCATTTTGGCCATCTACCTACATACCTACATATATATACGTACATATCTACTCGCGCGGTAGTTTGCAGCCGCCATGAAAATTGGGCTAAATTTGTTTTAATTTTTTTTCTTTTTATTAAAACGAAGGAATAATATGGTGGAAGCATTATAAAGAAGAATTAAATTTTTTGTTGTTGTTGGTAGTTCGGGAACCATTTTTAACCTCATTATCGCCTTGGGCAAATAATTTATGCTGAACTTGCTCAAAAAGTGTATGCTGCTGCTTTGCATCAGAAACCATCGTCGTTCGTCGTAAATGTTTAGCTCAAGAAAAAAAAAAAGAAAAGAATTTGCGAAGATGGATTTTTGTGTTAAGCCTTAAACGCATTCGTATATATGGAGTGTAATTAAAAAAAATACCCTTTAAAGCAATTTGCACATTTTAACATACAAATCGGAAGTCAAATTATAAGCATACGGATTTTGAAAGTCATGCAGCAGACACCTTTTGGTAGAGGGGATACAATGCCCGTGTCATTTTATATTACACTGCATATTTCGCAAAGGATGTTTGTGTTAACAGTAGCAAAGAGAACTTGGTTAACAGAATATAAAGGCAAATGATTTGTATTGGAGTATTGGTATAATGTCAAACATTTAGACATTTATATCTGAAAACATGACAAAAGATACCAACGTTGACAGTTGTTGTTGACTTTTATTGTTTTTGATGTCACTCTGTTGAGTTAACACAAGACCTACCATGGAGCTTATGACATCAATGGAAAATTGGCAACTAAGTAGTATAGATTTTATAACAAGAACTTTTTTTTAACGAATTTAGCTTGCGGGCGCTAATAATTAAAGAAAATTTTTTAAGCTTTAAAATGGTAACCAAAAACATCAAAACGAATCTCTATAAAACTTCGATAAAACTTCCACAGCTTCGTAATCGAAGCTTTTAAAAGCAATCAAGTGAAGAAAGTTTTGGATTTTCATACAAGCGCTGAGGTATTTCTTTTGCGAGCTTGCTGAAAGAAGCTTGTTGGTTAAGGCATTGGTACTCTGAGAACTGCAGCGCCAATTTTAATAAATAAGCTGCATAGTTTCAATTATTCCAAAATATTATTGCTAGACGGTTTTATATGTTTAAAATTTGTATTTAAAAAATAAAGAAGTTCAAGCATCTAAACCTGTAAGTACCTAGAAAACGTGTGGATCAAAAATTATACATACATATAATAAAGGCTTAATGGAAACTCGTAGCAACATTAGAGTATGATCGTTAAATGATTGTTTTCCAAATATTAATGAGTGCACCTTCCAAAGAGTCTCTAAAAAAATTTTTAAAAAATCGTCGCGAAACCTCCTGCCCCTATCTTAATTTTAACATGTGCCACCGCGGCCGGGCCTGTACTTTTTGCCATATACATAAATTACATGATTCTTTTATATGCTTTCATTTTCTTGGCGCAGATAGAAATAACACAAAAAATCGTATGACTACGTTTTTCTCATCGAAAAATCCTCTACTTTTTACAATTACGAGAAAATAAAATGGCGGAACTAGAATGGCGGTCTGATTAAAAAAAAATAAATTTTCCAGACCGCCATATTAGTTCCGCCAGTTTATTTGTCTTAATTGAAAAAAAATTGTCGACTTTTTTTTATTTACTTAATGACTTTCACTCATTTAAATTCAGAAATTACCCATTTAACGACCACTCTAGACTACATACTCTGCTAAAGGCATTAACTAGCTGCCCCGACAGACGTTGTCCTGTCTTAGATATGAATATTCAATTTAAATTTGAATAAATAATAAAAATAAAAACTATTTCAAGAATGTAGTTTTTATTGTAATGCTTTTTGATACACAACATTGTTAGTTTCGTTTTATGGGGCATAAATAAATACGACTATTCCCGGCAGCAAAAAAGTTCCCATATGATAACTTAAAAAATAGAAAAAGATGAATTAAATTTGATTTTCATGATCCTCTAACATCTTCAGTAAAGAGGATTTCCCATCAGGTGATGAAGGAAATAATAAAATGTCATGAGATGACCCCAAAAAAAAATCTAGCCAAACGTATTACACACTGATAAATTTATACATATATTTCTTTTTTTTTTTGGACCTTATAATCTTTTACATGTGTATATAAGACGAGAGAGAGGTGAAAAAATCCTCTTGATTAATCTTTGCCTGTTTTTAGCATTTATATCACAACACAGAACCTTTAAAATAAATTAAAAAAAAAAGAATTAGTAGAGTCACTGTGGCGTATACGTACTTTTTATCAGATAGTACTTCATATCTACAAGAAATTCTACATCAATAGAAGTAAGTAAATTATTTTCATAAAAAGACGTGGAGAACTTCGTTCCACATAACGTTAATTATTGTAAATGTCCCTTCCAATGCAAATAGGATGATATTCAGCCGAAATATCCACGTACAAACAAAAATTCAATTCAAAAAGTATGGTTTTTCACGATTTACCGCTTTTTCCGGGCAAATTTTCTAACTTTCGGCTCCATAGTGTATTTATAATTCGACTACCCATGTATTAATCGTATAAATAAAATAAATAATCAATGTTTTTTTACAAAGATTTTTTGACAAGGCCCTCACTAGTCAACTGTTGAGTCCAAGTGAGATCACCGGGAAGAAACGCCAATTTTTATGGACATATATAACGAGAAAGTCCAAAATAAAAAAAAAAAATTATTTTCGGTCGAACGGAGTTACACTTAGGTAAGTAGGGCCAGTATGAGAACTACAGGCTTAGGCCCAGTTTCACCACCGAAGGAAGTGGCACTAAAGTGGATATGGAAACAAAAACTCAATACATCAGTGTATACTAACCCAAATGAGTGTCACTTAAGTTTCTGTTGGGTACTTAAGAACTGCCATTTACTCAAGATAGGAAACTGAGCCTAAAGTGCCCTTTTCTTCCGGTTAGTTTGCACTGTGAAATTGGCCCTAAGTGTAAAATGAATTCCTGTTAATTGGTAAATTATACTAATTTAAGCTTGCAGATTTTTTTTTTTTATCAAATTCGTCAAAGTCGTTTTTGAGAAAAAGAGGATTTTCCTTAACGATTTAAAAAAAAAATATATGAAAGATACTGTTAATTTTTGCTATAAAAATAATTTTTCTTTAATTTGCTAGATAATGTAAAGAAAACTTTGCTTAAAATTTCATGATTTTGGTTTCTAAAAAGAGGGACAAAAAATGTGTTAAGTACTTGTGTAGTTATTCAATTCAGGAACCAAACGAACTAATCTCGTCTCAAGCAATACAATGCATTGCGGATATAGGTACAATGTAAAATTAATGCCTTTTTCATAAATTGATTTTAATCAATTGCTTGCAATTTAAAAAAAAATCCAATTAAACAAACACTTTATTTCGATTAAAAAGTTAAAAACAGCCTTGAAGTTGAATTTTATAGTTTTAGTGTCCGATGATGACCTACATACATACATATGCAAAAGTATAAAAGGTTTTCATTTGGAAATGTGGTCACTGTAATGAAAGTGCGTGTTTTATCCTACGATCTTAATTCAATCAGGCATATACAAAATATGCACCGTTTTTTTTTTTTTCCTCAACAACAATTCAAATGAACTTCATGACTTTAGCCATTTCATTAATGAGACTTATAGATACGAATCTACGTCCCTTTTTTTTTTTCAACGCCCTTCACCTAGATAGCAAAAAAAACAAATAAGAACAATTCTCCCGCACAAAATATAATCACAAACATAGTCAAAGACTTAATTTCCAAATTAATAGACCGCATATGTTTTAATATTTTTCTAGATTAAAAAAAAAATGAAAGAAAAACCTACCAGTCATCGTCTAAAAAAAGTATAGACAACTACTACAACTACCTACACTGCATGTGTTAATATTCTGTGGTATATAGGTCTGATTCAAGAAAAGATACCAAAAGCACAAAACCGACTAGATGTATAGATAGATTAGGAAAGATAGATACATTAATATAGATACGTTTATATGCATTACTTAGCGCAATTAATGTAGTGGTTGTAGCTATACGGACGGCCTGATGCGGTTTTATAACACTAGACGCCTTCTTTTGTCGAAGTCTAATTCATTACCCCATCTACCAACTAGTCCTCCTGCTCCTGTGATGTTGTTGCATTATTCTATAACTCTATACCATAGGCAGTGCACATGGTGAAAATACTTCAATTTGTCGACATTAGTGTCAAAGATGGGATGATAAGAGAGCAAAATTGTGGTCGCTTTCCGTTTATTAACACAATATTATTCCTTCTCACTTTAAATTACATTCTTTCTCTTTTCTTTTCATTTAAACTCGGATATGGGATTGACCAGACCAGACCACGGGCAACTGGTGTACTATAGACGTCATCATACGTCAAGAACTTAATGTCAGTTAATACTCTTGAAATGGATTCGAACTCGAAATGAAATTACTAAAGGTGCGGCAATATAGTGTTAGAGTTCCGTTATTAGTCTCCCTTATAGATAAATTTGTATCTTTAACTATTAGTAGGTTTATGTTTAGTCTATATGGAAAGTAACTAAACATGGGACTCTTGTCGACTTTTTGAAGAGTGTAGGAATGGAATTTCCCGACAGACACAATTTGACATAGTAAATTGATTTAGTATAGGTAGATACAGTTAGAATGTAAAAGTACCTAACAGCCATCAGAAATGTGTGGATAGTTTATTTTAAATGGAATAGGTATAATAAATGTAGATTGTGTCTTGTATAGCGTGATCCAAGTCTGGTCAATATCCATGTCACAAATGTCGCGTCCTGTCATTCTGGTTGTTTTGTCTACATAGAAAAAACACTACACACACAAGGTAGGTATACTGTCGGCATAGAGCTTAAAACATGTTAAGGAAAACATTTTTTGTTTTAATTTGAATATTGTTTTAGACACTATGTTCAGTTTTATATCCATGCGAACACACACAAACTAATCAAACAATTGACAATCGAGCATAGAACAACGCGTCTGATACTTTTATTTTTTTTACAGACTTATTCAAACAACCAATCATCTAGTCAAATCAAAATAGATATAGATACTTTTTTTTATTTTTTTAACTTATAAATGCATTTTATAGATACTTTTAGTGCGTTGACAGATACACATCCGTAGGTATATTATACAAAGAGTGACATTCCACAATGTCTGCATATTAAATACAAATCTAAATGTATTTTTTTTTAAATAAAAATTCTGCAATGGACAAAGGCTCGAACGAGACGCTTGATTGGTGTTGTATATTTGTAGTAACTCCAATCAAAGTCGGGTGGTATGTCTGCAGTGGAGGACATAAATATACTGTGAGCCCCCCAGACAGACTAACATGGATAAGGTACCGAAACATGCGTATTCAAAGTCGTGATCATAATCCCTAATAAATTATTGAGCTATGGCCTTTGTTGAATTTAACAAAATGAAGGGGTGTTTTATCAAGGCAGCCTATTTGATGGACATATAGACATTGCTTCAGATTTTATTAAGTGTTAATGTTTCATTATACTCTCGAAGTTGCTTGTTTAAACTTTTAGAAAAATTAAATCTTAAAAATTAAAAAACAAAATAAGGTATTTATGCAAATTATTTTTAGTATACCTAAATTAAACCTTTAGTAGCGGTGTCGAAATTTAGCACTTTTTTGTTACGAACGTATTAATTTGTCATCTTCTCATTGGACTAAGAACTGAAATATTAAATCTCACGGATCATATTATTGTATACTTCAAAGTTAAATATGAGATTTTTATAATGCAGAAATATTTCGAATATGTTTAGTTTTTTTTTTTTTTTTAATTTTTTTATTTTTCATTATTTGTTTAGGTTAGTACTCAATTTTTTTTTTTTTTTATGTTTTTAATTTTTATATTTAGAACACAATTTATTTATTTTAAATTTTTGCACATATACAGGGTGTCTCTCAATTCGTGAAATTAATTTTAGGAATTATTTCTGGAATAATTTAAACAAAAAAAGTTGTATGGGGAAAAATTTCCCTCTTCCGAAAAAATATATTAAAAGTCAACTGTAATATTCTTTTTTTTTATTTGTTTCTTAAATCAAGTTCTTAGAATGAAAAAATAAATTTTAAAGACAAAATTCAAAAACAGAATTGTGCGTTTTTTCCAAGTCGATTTTTTTTCAATATTTTGTGTGATTAAGCGCCACAGTTTTTTATTACGCTAGTCAAAAAAATTAAGGGAACGAAAAAAATTTCACTTTTTTTTTATTGTTTTTTGAAGAGCTATATCTCCGTGGAACGTGGTGGTATTGAGATGAAACAAAAAGCATTCTAAAGCTTTATGTATTTTTTCAGTATTGTAACTAATGCAAAACTGTGCAATAAGTGGACAAAAATTTTTCTTTTTGTTTCCATTTTGATGACGATTTCACAATGTGTATTGTTCAATTTGTTCCTATAATATTGGTTTGTATAGCGTTGATCATTTGGTACGGGGAAACGGTTCAATGGATCAATTTTAAACTTTACAGGTATACTAGGTATTTAAAGTTCTTTAAAACATCTTACCAAATTAAGTTCTGCAATTAATACTTGTAAAGCAGTGATAGATTTACTAAAAGTTTCTACAAAATCGTTTTTTTGACCTTTACTTAATCTTACGGTGAGGGGCTAAAAAAATGATTGTGATAAAATTTTAAAAAGATCTTGTTGAAAATTAGTTTTGGTTGTCAAAACTGTCCTTAAATTTTCCGTATCGAGATCCCTTGCTGATATATTATTGGTAATCATTTAAAGCCAGATTTTCTACTGAAAAAAAATTGTACAACGACGAAAAACGATGACATTAAAGCTTAATAAACACGTTATTGAATTAATTTATTTATTTGGCTCAAAAACAATTTTCAAAGAAAATGACACTCTCCAAAAAAAAAAAAAAAAAATAATAATTTTTTTGGCTAGTGCTGTCCTGTTATTGCGCAATAACTTAACAAAAAAAAATCTTTTATAGAATTTCTCAATACAAAAAATATAAAGCTTTAGAATGCTTTTTGTTTTATCTCAATACGACCACGTTCCACGGAGATAGGTATAGCTCTTCAAAAAACACTAAAAAAAGTGAAATTTTTTTCGTTCCCTTAATTTTTTTGACTAGTGCTATTCAATGCCCTTATGAATTCTTAGTCAAACACTGCGAACCAAAAGTTTTTTAGTTTTTGAAAAACTAAAAAAAAAAAACCAAAGGTAAGTACTTTTTCACGAAAAAAAACTCGAAAAACTCATAGATTTTATGATACTTGTTAAAAAAATTAATATAAGGACACCCTATATATTTATTTTTTTTTTTTTTGTTAATTTTAATTTTTTTTTTTTAGGACACAGAATCTTATTTATTTTTCCAATTCTGAAAAGTCAAAAGAATAGTTTTGCATAAGACTTTGATCGTGTTTCTATTGACGTAGCTCACTCTTGTTTAAGTACTATACATTTTTATCCTTGCAATATTTTTGTTATTTCACCTTACCAAGAAAAAGCTAAGTTACCCAAAGTGCATTAAAACTGTCAGAAATTGGTAACAATTTTATTTGTCAATTAAATACCGCATAATTGACTGCCGCACATTTCAGCATTAAATGTGTTTCCTTATCATAACTGCCATATCTTAAAGTATCTATAAAGAGCATTTTGGCCGCTACCACTGCTGCCGTCATTGCCATATCCCTCATGTCCAATTTTTAAATTAATTCAATTGAACGAGATTTTTATACGAAAAAAAAGAAAAAAAAGTAAAAAAAAAAAAAATAATAACAGAGAAAACTATGCACACCACTTATGCCAACACGCGTTCTTTAACACAACTCAATATATACCGCTACAACAACCATCAGCACGTATCAGCAAGCTCGCTCAGTTGCTCAGTTGCTCAGGCATTCACCCCTTATGGATTTCATTAAGTAAAATGACCAAATGTGACTCCAAATAAATACTTACAAAAAAAAAAAAACTACAACGAAGCTTTTTTTATTTTTATCATACAATAAAAAATGCTAAATAAACATCAAAGAGGAGTGTGAAAGATACTCGTCTATCACTCACGCGCCCCATTATAGCAGAACACGATTGAAATTGAAAAAAAAAATATAAAAAAAATAAAAAACAATTCTTTCAGACTTTTCAATTCATTAAAATCGGTCTGGTAATTACCACTAAATTAATACCATATGGGCCACACACCATCACCACCGCACCAACCTACACAGAGCACAGCACACTCACTGACCATTGTCCACAATTTACTATTATTTATTTATTTTTTTCTGAATTTCAATTCCTGAGTTTGTGTTGTACGTACAAATGCAGGCGCGAACTGTCCCTTTAGAAAAACAAAATTCACACTCCAAATGAAATGAAGATACAAAAATCCAAGGGAAATTAATGATAAATAATATAATAACAAAAAAAATCGTTGATAGCTGTAATAAAACTATGAGGACTATTTATGAGGAGCTCAACCACCAAGCAACAAAATCAACCTGTCCTTTTGCCCATATACGAATACCAGCGTCAGAAATTAAATTAAATACAAAAAAAAAAGAAAGAAATTATTTTACAATTATCATTACAATCTCTCCCTCTGTTTCAAGAATTCCAAGATTAATGTTGGAACTATCCTTCGCTATTTGATGACGCGAAATAGTGCGTATACGCGTATACTGTTTGGGCCTAGGTTATACCTACCTAATTACTTGTTTACATTCGTCATTAAAAAAGAATTTTGTTACACATTTCAGTTTGTAGGTTTGTTTGTTTGTTTTTTTTTTTTTTTTTTTTTTTTTTTAAGATTTAAATCAAATGAAACATGCGAACAATGTGTAGATTGATGTGCTCTTAGATTCGGTCATAATAAAAGTTAAATTAAATGTCAAGCTGACTAAAATGATTTATCGTTAAAGTTAAAAATGCGCCAACCTGCAAATAATTCGTTGAGAACAAAAAATGTAATCACTAAAAATTCAAATTTTGTGTTTACACTTTGGCACTACCTTTGTTTTCTTTTGGGATGTGTTCAGAGAGATACTGGACTAGAAAATTTCGATTATATTTATAATTTATAATATTTAGTTAATTAATTTTTGTTTTAAGTGGCCATAGGTTAGGAACCTAGAAATGGCTTCCCTCTACTAGTGTCACCATCAACCATATAAAAATTGAATAATCAACCATATTTTCATTAATTTGCTGCGGGTAAAAGTAAGCCCAAGTTAAAAAAAAATTACGACTGAATCGCACAAACTTGCTCAAGTGGTTAGTTAACGAAGCAACATTCGCCGATCGAAAAATTATTAATTGGATAGTTGGGTAGTCGTTAATTAGTCGCGAATTATTTGTGATAATTTCTAATTTTTCGTTCGATGTTTTCTATGTTTTTTTTTTGCTGCATTTGTAGATCAACTTAGCGAAGCAGCAAAAGGGGTAAAAACGTCTTATATCGAATATAGTTTATTGCTTAATAATTAGCCGTTCAGCATTTCTGATTCAGTTGTTATAATTTTAATTTTTGTATTTTCTATGTTTTTTTTGCTGCTGTGCTAGCTTGGTGTCAACTTATATTGGAGCAGCCTCTGGAAAAGGTAAAAAAAACTTCTTATTGTGAATGTTTAACTACTCTTTAATTAGCCCCTAATTAGTCGTGAACTAGTAGTGACAATTTTAAATTTTTTGCGCGACGTTTTCTATGTTCTTTATGAAAAATTGTCAAATTAGTGTTAAGTTATCGAAGCACCTTCTAGAAAAGAGGTAAAAGCTTCTTTTATATTACTTAATAATTTACCGTTCGTAGGTTTTGAATTTGTTGTGATAATTTCAATTTTGTCGTGCGATGTTTATAAACACTTAATGTAAAATAGAACTCAAAAGCTTATTTATAATGCTTTCACTATATGAAAAAGTTATGAGATCTCATAAAGAGCCAAGCCTATAATTCTAAAAGGCCTTACTCTACAAACCCTAAATAGTTGTCAAAAAATATAGCTTGGACGTTTCCTAGAACTTTTGCACGAAAGACTTTATTTTACCATATGAAAGTGGCTGTGTAAAGGCTGCCGAAGCGATGTATTTTATTTTATTGCATTGTTTTGTGTGTTTCGTAAAATTGTTGTTGTTTTAGGGGTTTCATTATATGCACCCTAACATTTAGGGTGTTGGAGCAGTAAAAGCTTAAGATTTATTAATATTTTTCTTTTTTGTTTGTGTGTAAATCCTAACCTGCATTAAACCAAATTTCAGTATTCTAGGACTTCGGGAAGTACCCTATAAGTTTTGATGAGTGAGTGTTAAGTGACAAAATCGACGTTTTTTAGGTAGGTATTAATAAAATACAAAGTATAAAAATCTAGACAAGTGAAACTAGGTCTGGTTTGTAAGTTTGCTGAATACAGCGTTATCCAGGCCGATGTTATGAGAACTTGAAAAAAGGACGAAACGTTTCCAGAAAAGATAGGTAGTGCCTACTGCTCATTTGGCTCGTCTTTCAACCCCTCCCCTCTATAAAGACTTTAGATCGTTTTCTTTAAAAGAAATTCTTAAAATATAAAAATGAACCTTTTAAACTAGATTCAACTGTCAGAATTTTCGTCAAGGTACCACTAGTTATTTCAAAGATTAGTGGTAATTAGGCAAAATTGGATAATTCGAAAAAAAAACCTACGATGTGTTGAATCAGAGTTGATGCATGGTAATAAGGTTACCTAATGCATTTTTTTGACAATGGTCGCACTCCCAGCTAATATCAGAAGAGAAAATGGGTTAGAACAAATCAAAAATAGATACTTTTGTTTTAAACAAGCAAACAAATTGAATTAATTTTGTACTATTTTGAACTAAAAATGTTCGTATTGAAATCACCACTCCAATATATTTAATATCCAACTGATTTTCTTTGATTTAAAGTTGATTTTTTTTTTTCACTAGATGTATGTTGTGAAGTTAAAAATGGCGCCTTTGTTGCGAAATTTAATTTTTATTGGATTAATATAAACAAAACAATTTATTTTTTACTTAAAATTTCTTGTACATTAAAAAAAAAATTGGTGTTTATTTTTGTAATTCATATTTAAGCTAAGTACATACTTGCTCGTGAAGTGAAGTGAAGTGAAGTGAAGTGAAGTGAAGTGAAGTGAAGTGAAGTGAAGTGAAGTGAAGTGAAGTGAAGTGAAGTGAAGTGAAGTGAAGTGAAGTGAAGTGAAGTGAAGTGAAGTGAAGTGAAGTGAAGTGAAGTGAAGTGAAGTGAAGTGAAGTGAAGTGAAGTGAAGTGAAGTGAAGTGAAGTGAAGTGAAGTGAAGTGAAGTGAAGTGAAGTGAAGTGAAGTGAAGTGAAGTGAAGTGAAGTGAAGTGAAGTGAAGTGAAGTGAAGTGAAGTGAAGTGAAGTGAAGTGAAGTGAAGTGAAGTGAAGTGAAGTGAAGTGAAGTGAAGTGAAGTGAAGTGAAGTGAAGTGAAGTGAAGTGAAGTGAAGTGAAGTGAAGTGAAGTGAAGTGAAGTGAAGTGAAGTGAAGTGAAGTGAAGTGAAGTGAAGTGAAGTGAAGTGAAGTGAAGTGAAGTGAAGTGAAGTGAAGTGAAGTGAAGTGAAGTGAAGTGAAGTGAAGTGAAGTGAAGTGAAGTGAAGTGAAGTGAAGTGAAGTGAAGTGAAGTGAAGTGAAGTGAAGTGAAGTGAAGTGAAGTGAAGTGAAGTGAAGTGAAGTGAAGTGAAGTGAAGTGAAGTGAAGTGAAGTGAAGTGAAGTGAAGTGAAGTGAAGTGAAGTGAAGTGAAGTGAAGTGAAGTGAAGTGAAGTGAAGTGAAGTGAAGTGAAGTGAAGTGAAGTGAAGTGAAGTGAAGTGAAGTGAAGTGAAGTGAAGTGAAGTGAAGTGAAGTGAAGTGAAATGAACAATTTGACAGTGGAGAAAGTAAATATTTGACATTAATTTACCGCTGATATAGACTTGTGAGTTCTTTGTGAACGTTTGACGTTTAAAACCAAATCAAACCGTTTTCGTATACATTTTGCACGGGAATAAGTTCACGTTTCAAATTTGAATAAGTTCACTGCTCGTGAACGAAAGCTCTCCACTCTTTTCTCCACGCGGCTTCACGAGCACGTTCACGAGGTGAAAAAAAAATGCAAATTTGTATGGGTTCACGACATGGTTCACAAGTATGTACTATGCTTTAAAAGCCATGATTTAATCTTTTGAAGTACTTTCTTTCCTATTTTCATAATTTAAATTTGGTTTATGGTTTCTGAAAATTTTATTGCTGCGGAACTGAATTTACCAATACCTTTCATCTACATTACCATGAATAAATTATTGAATCATTATGAGTTCCGAATAATTTATCTTGTTTGCAAAAGAATTTTTATTTAAAAATTTTAAATAAATTAATTTAAATATTTAATATTTATGAGTTCAAAAGCTTGTTTATTAAAATAAAAGAATCAAAGATAAAAATACTGAAGATACCCAGTTAGGTTACGAAAGCTTGTTAGACATTGAACTTTTAAAATTTGCATTTTAATAAAATGCTCTTAGTGGAGAAGCATATAGTCTTTGAGTTTTCGGATAAAAAATTGAAAAACTTCTTATTCTTTATGATTTTTGTAAATTTTAGTCCTGCCAATAGTTATTTGCAAAACTAAGAACTTCAAGATTTTTATCATGACCTGAGATATATGACAAAATTTCACCTACATTAAATACAAGCAAAATGTATCTTACTTCTTTATCTTTTGAACTCATTTAAACCCACAAATTCTCATAAATTCTCAAGTAACTTTTTGCCTCATAAATTAATAAACAAAACCCAAACCCCAACGAAAAACAAAAGTGTCACTTCTAATTTAACAAAGGTGCATTAAAACTTAATTCGCATTTTCTTCTTCTTTTTCCTTATTTCTTCAAGTTATATATAGATTCAACTTTCACTCTGCATTTACTGTTAAGTAGGTATAAAAAAAAAAAACCTCCAACACACATTATCCCAATCGTAGATAATTCCTAATTTGCCTTTAATTTATTGTTCCAACCAAAAGAAAGGACCTTTCTCAAATAACAACAACAATGAACACAAAAAAAAATAAATAAAGACATTTCTTATAATAAAAATCCCAAGCTAAAATTGGTATTTTATGCTGCTATATCAGAGTTTTACTTGCCTATCTTTTGCACTCTTAAGTTCACCTTTATATATGCGATGGGGTTTTTGTGAGCGTGGAACACACCCGCACAGGATCAGTATAGGTACCCCTAAGAAGCAACATAAGATACCGCATATACTTCACACAGAAAGTCTAATAAAAATAAATGTCAGTCGTTTGTTTTTATCAAGAACTACTGAGGCCTAGAGAAAATGTGAATCACTTTCTCTCTCTCTCTCTCTCTCTCTTTCTCTCGGCCATATTCATAAGGATTTCGACCAAGGATGAGGTGGTGGATGTATGGGATTTGGGTCCTTTGGGGCAGAAATCTCATCCTGGATGAGCGTTAAAAATCCAGAACGAATAGTTAGTTGATGCTAGAAGATATTTTGGAGAAAATAAGAATCCCTCTAATTCGTAAGAACCAACAAAAAAAAAAAACATAACAGGAACAACGTTTTTACGGGATCTCAATTTCTTTAAGAAACGAGGTAGTTTCAATCTAATATAATCCCCCGAAAGGGATTTCTAATTCGACTTTGGGTCGTCCGTTCCATTCGGTTGTTAGGTATAGTGAACCTGGACCCCTCTCTCCTTTTCGCCCAATGAAATTCTATTTTATGACCACTAGAGATGGTGTTTTCCTAATAAGAAGCATTTTTTCACTCATTTCAAGGATGACCGTATTATCCTGTTGCTCTTGTATGCTTTTCTGTACCTCTCATTATTTTGTATAGTGTCTGTATATCTATGTGTGTAGGTATATTCGCATCCTTTCGTTTTCCTTAGGGTGCCACAAATGGCAGCAAAAAAAAAATGCTTAATAAATAAACTCAAACCATGCCAATGCGAATGCTATATAGGTCCTGAAAGCGCCCCCTCAACAAAAAAAAAAGGTAAAGAAAGTCATTAGTTCGTTAAAAAGTAATTTAGGATGAATTTGGTGTTTTTTTTTTTCCTTGCTTTTGCGCTTATACCCGTCGATTAATATTGCTTGAGGGCTTAATGTGTTAATTATATAATGAGTATGATACTTTTTTTTTCAGCTGGAGTAACAGAAGAACATGCGAAAAGGAGGCTATATAGTATTGGGACTTTTGTTTAATGAGTTTTTGGGTATTATGAAGCTGAAATTTTGTACAGCGATAAAGGGGACACGATAGGGCCAAGGACTTCAAAAAAATCGAATATATATTTGGAGGAAATTCGACTCATAAGGATTGCAAACGATATTGCGCTTCAGTTTTTAGATATTTCGAATATTGGTCATTTGTCGTATCTACGACATTTTTAGTGACAATCTATTTCCGACTATTTTTTGATACTTGGGGAAATAAACTGGCACAATTTCGATTTATTAATGAAGTGACAATATAAAAAAAATAAATATGTTATGTGGCACAACGGCTCATGAAGAACCAGGGCTTAGTGACTTACAACTCCCAACCATTCCTATGTGCGTGTCTGCAGGAATGGAGGGGACCTACAGTTTATTGCCGAACCCGAACGGCTAAGGTGAGCGGAAATTTTCTATGACAAGAGATACTCTTGGAGGATTTGTCAATTCTTCGCAAGAGGTAGTAGCCCGGAAAAAAACTTAAGGTGGAAGTGGCTGGTATTAAACCCAGTCCTCTGGCGTGACAGTCCATCGCACGAACCATTACACCGCGGGCTACTACAAAAGTGACAATTTACTTTCTTTTAAATATATCACCATTTAAATGTCAAGGAATTGTCTGAAGTGTTATTTACCATTTAAACAAATAAAAAAAAAACAGCTTAGCAAAATTTGATCAACCAAATCTTACTTCGTTATGGGTTAAAATTGTTTATTTATTCACGAATACAGTTTTTTTTTTTTTTTTTTGAGTTTTCAAGACTTATAATTTTCTCTCAAATAGTTGCCAAGCCCGTTTAGAAACTCTTAAGTGCATTTTTCACACACCACTCACGAATTGTTCACAAAAAAAGGACTTTTTGTCACAAGCCCACATGTCAACGAATACAAAAATTCTCATACAATAAAAAAAAAAAAAAACGAACACTTGAGTGTTACCGAGATAAAAATCTATAGGTACTCAAGAAAATTAAAGATTCTGCAGCAAAAAATATGACTGCAAAAGATACCTTAACTGACATTAAAAAATAAATAAAAATTATTGTGAAATTTGCCGCTTCCTTAAAGACCCCATTTTCTTCATCAATTGGCGTGTGTAATTCCGTCGAGAAGTTTTTTTTTCTTTTTTCATTTTATTATTATTTTTCTCGAAAATTTTCAAGTGCACGGAAAATCATTTTCCCATAATGTGCCAGCACGAAGATGCTAAGTTACGTGTTCCTCCTATATAGATAGATAATATCGTGTTTGATTGCCCGTTAGATAATTGATCAGGCAGTTTATTCTTTCGCTGAAACGCACATTTGCGAATTTTTCTTTTATTTTTTTCCTATGAAGGAAGTAAAGGAAAAAAAACTTCCACTTGAATTTGTTAAAAATGTTGGATGTTGAATTCGATATGAAGTGTGTTATATAGCTTAGATATGTTTCTACTGTGCTGTCATGGTGATAAAATGGGATGATGAAATTTATTACTATTTTTCTAATTTTTCGCTCAAAAGAATAAATCGTTAAAAGTATAGAAGAGAATCTATGAACTAACGTACCTACCGCTACCATACCTCTACTTACATTATTTGATGAGAGAAACTCTGCTGTATGAAATGAATTTTAAATGTTTGCATTCGCAATGGACTGGAAAATAATCGATATGACAATAAGGGTGCGATGAACAATATGCGGTTAAAGAATGCCTAAGAAAGAGTATTCTACACATATATGTTTGTTGGTACATGTGAAGATTTTCTGTTTCTTTTGTTTGGTATATTCAGAAGCTTGGTATATGAATACTCAGCGAAATATAATTAATACTGTAATACAGTAAACCCTGGCGTAATGGTAAATGATTAAAAGACTGGGGTCAAAGTCCTTCTTATGCACCTAAAAACAATTTTTTTTTCATTAACATCATGTCTTGTCGAGAATAGTTTTAATATAACAGAAATACATAATTGTTGACACATTGAATTCCTAAAACTCATGGAAACATCCATATACCTAACAGGTACACAAAAGTATTGACAAACTACGTTCTTAAAACTCAGCGAAATATTTGGGGATACGTTCAACTGAATTCTGGAAACCAAGCGAAACATATGTAATAGTTTTCCATATAACAAAAATACATATTTATTGAAAAATTAAACTCTTGAAGCACAGCGAAATCGGGGATAGTTTTAAGTGTTACAGAAATCCAAAATTATTTAAAAACCGAAATCTTAAAACTCAGCAAACCATTTAGGATGGTTTTCCATATAACAAAAACACATAATATTTAAAAATCTTAAATTCTTAAAATTCATCAAAACATCGAGGTTATATTCAATATAAAATTATTGGAAAACTGAATTCTTGGAACTCAGCGAAACATTTGGGCTGGTTTTTCATATAAACACAAAATTCTTGGAACTTGGTGAAAATTCGAGGATATAGTTTTTATATTACAGAAATCCAAAATTATTGCCAAACTGAATTCCTAAGACTCAGCGAAACATCAAGGATGGTTTTCAATAAAAAAGAATACAAAAATTAAAATTAAAGTTTAGTTGAATATAGGATAACATACACAAAATTTCTTATCTGAACCAATTTAACTCAGCGGAATTAGAATTAATGAAAACAGCAATAAATAAATGAAAAAAAAAATTGATCTTTTTAGTAAAATCAAGGTGGTTTTGTGTTCTACATTTTTTATTTAATTTATTTTAAAAGAAACTAATTATTAAAAGACTTAAAAAAAAAACTGAACAATCTCACAAATAATCCTTTTTATAGAAATCTCATTTTAATTAACTTTTAGATATTAAAAATAATAATTTCCTGACATTATTTTTTGAAATTTAGTAAGACTTTTCTTTATAATCTTTAAAGCATACATTTTTTTGAATAGTTTCTAGCATACATATTGCATTATTAACATAACAAAATTTCAATCAAATCATTAAAATACTTTAAAAAGTACAGTATTTATATAATTCTCATATACAAGTTTATTCAGTTAACGGTAAAATAAATAATGTTTTACATATATCCGAAACAGATAACAAGAATGAAAATTAATTGCCACATTATATTTTGTGGAAATAAATCAACACAAACTTAAACGTAAGTAAATGCTCATATATTCACTTAATTGCAAAACTCAGCGAAAATGCAAGAAGCCCTAAATTATCAAAACGAAATCCAAAATGATTTGTGTAACTACCAATTACTAGATTGTATAATACCTAATTTTATGAGCTACCATATCATATGGTTTAAATTATATAGCAATATACAAACCTACCATTAAATAATAATTAAAATAAACAAACTCAATAATTTCCAATACTGAATTAAATAAAAGTCATATGGAGAATATTTTTCTTATTTATTGCTTTGCCCAAATCAGTGAATATAAACCTTTTTTTTGTTGTTGCAATAAATACAAAATTAACATACACAAATAAGGGGATAATAGTGTTGTTAAAATTAAAAATAATTATAATCAAACGAAAATACCAAAGCCACACCAGACATACTCGTACATAAATACATATACAACGCATGAGTATCAGATTCATATATACAAATTCATTTTACTATCGCAATTAAAGTCTAATAACAATTAATCTAATTATATAAGTGTATATATTAATTTCGAAAAAATAAAAATTATTATAAATTATGATATTCAGATTTATTATAGTTGAATAAATGTGTCTCATATTGATATATTTTATTATAAATGTCCCATCAGCACTTTTTTACAATACGTTTCGAATCTACAATAATAATAATTATTTTTATTATATTTACATTATAAATTATTGCATCTGTTTGGCGGTGGTGTTATACACCTAGTTAATTTTTTATTTTCATGTATTTTATTACTGGAGGACACTGATCATTCAGTCTCAAGTTCAAATCGGAAGAAGCAAAAAAATAAATTAAATAAGATTGATAGGAGGAGAGAGAGCTCGCGTAAATCATCTCAAAAACAGACAAATACAATTAATAAAATATCATCATAAAAATAATGTGCACAAGTTCTTGTTATAAAGTTCTCTGTATCAGCTTTTGCTTTAATCAGTGTATTATATTATTAAACGCCAGCGACCCCTATAGCGACCTGAGACATATATGCAGAGAGATGCTATTATTATTTATAGAAAACAAATGAGCGTGTTAAATGTGAAGATTATTGTGTGATAGAAACTTATCGAACATTTAACGTTTTTTTATTTAATTTTTGCAAAAAAAAAAAACTGATAATAGAATAACTGCTGCTAAGCAATGAAATCTTCCAAGAGATAACAAGAACTTAGACGTGAATTATAAAAAAAAAAAAACATCTGGTTTTGAATATTATATTTTAAGAAAAACTCAGCGAAAACAAAAAACATCTATTTTTACACAAGAGTTTGATTTTAATTTGTAAGAATGTTCAAAAACATTTTATATCGAAATTAGTTTTTTTTTAAACATATAAAAACTCAGTGAAAATAAAATAAATTACCAATACGACTAGAGTTATCGCCAAAACAAAATAAAATGATGCATATAAAACAGGTTATCGTTTTAAAGTCATAAAAATATTATTTAAATATGAACACGTGATTTTTAAAACTGCGCGAAACTTAAACATTAATATTCCCAAGCAAATACTAAGTAATTGGAATTCGAAAATACTATAAACTTATTCTAAAAAGCAATGCAAGCATAAATCGGGTTGAGCGAAAAACTCAGCGAAAATGGAATTAGTCGAAATGAGTAAAATTTCGATAAACACACAATAAGCACTCTTTTTTTGGGATGTTAAAAACTTATATCCAAGCAAACTTATTAAACTTGTTAATAATTCAGAAAAGTTTTTAATGAAATCGTTTTCAAATATATTTGTCTATTTAGAAAAAAAAACAGAAATAAAAACACGAAAAACAAATAGATACCTACTTTAAGTATCATAAACATCAACCTCTACATCAAATAAATAATAGAAAAAAAAAAAGAACCAAACCTTTAAGTAATAACACTTTGCCACCAAACTGACACTGTCTTGTGCAAACACATTAAATTACACTTAGGGGCCAACGAACTAGCAACACCGAAATTACTAATGATACATCAATTATTTACCTCAAGGAGGTTTTATGCTTCGGTTTAGGTTATTTTTTTTTTTTTTTGTATTTTTGTCGTTGGGGGTGTATAATTTTGGTGTGTCCTGTGCCGTTGTAGATACCTATTAACAACACCCTCACAATTACTTACGTCGGTGTAGCTACAACTATATCATTATAGAGAAGAAAATTGTGTGGGAACATTTTGCTACACGAGCCTGACAAAAAAAAGACAAAAAACAGCTCTCTACAGTTCCACAACCAAAAAAAAAAAAAAAACAGAAACTTGAAATTATGTTACGTCAACACCTCGGTGATCAACGGACTAACCACCCAGAAAAAAGCCGTCCCGTTCTACACATATATTTACCTATTAAAAGCGTTCCAGGGTGTAATGGCTTTGATGAAACGTCTAATGAGTTTTTATTTTTCTTATGAGTGCCCCATTAGGGCCGATGGTGATGACGACGACTATTCGAATACAATGGCAAACGCATGCAACACACTACCTACTATGATGCCCCACCACACTCTATTGTCAATCAACATTATTCCATTTCGAAAAATCGATCAATTTGTGGGGGTTAATAATATCAAGGAAAATAAAAAAAATTACTCTGTCTAAGATCGATGAACTTGCCTTTGGTATGTGTCTTTGAATTAAAAAAACGAAAAAAAAAAAAAACAGACTGACTATATCCAGTGAACCAAAGAAAAAAATCGAAGCGTCTCCGGTTCTATATTTAAAAATCTTTAACGAAACAAAACAGAGGCCAATGACAACGAACGTCAGGGCGACAAAACATCTTCTATACACACCATATCGTCCCATAAGCCTCATCATCATCATCAACAACCTCTCTGTCGCAAAAGCAATATAACAGCATCAGAACAGAGCTCCTCATCATCATCAAGTAAAGAAAGAAATTTTTATAAAAATACAAAAATTATAAATAAAAATAAAATTAACACAAAAAAAAAAAAAAAAAAAAAAAACAACAAAAAAAAAAGATATTTCAGAGTCGAAGAGAATTTCCTGTCGACATCATCATCGTTTCGATGCGACACCGGGACCGTCATCATCGCACGTCTTCGAGAAGCGAGCGACAGTCTTCACAACTACTCCCCAAACAAAACCAAAAAAAAACCATGATTAATATTGAGGGACTCAAAATAAATTTGAGAAAATTTCGAAAATCATAATGCAAATATCTCCTATTGCAACATCTCTTCATGTCTATAGCAACATTAAGCAATAACATCATAACAACATTTTGCTACAACGACAATGCATTAAAAATGTGTTTGGTTTGGTATCAGTGGCAATTGCATCCGTGCATTCGACAATTGGACTCGGTTCGTATGATGATCATCATAAACATCATAAAGCGACAAGCAATTATTAATTTGCCGACAAATAATTCAAAACTGATTTACGACTTGAAATTATTCACACTAAAGGCCATAAAATATGGGACAGTTTTAAGCCAATATTGCATTATTATTCACACACATGAAACATATTCTATATTTTTTGTGCTATCAGCAAAAATGTGAGAGTATTCAAAAACTAAAAATATTAAAAAAAAAAATATTATTTTATTATTTACTGATACACAAATATGAATGATTTGAGTAAAAAGATATTCACTCTCTCTCTCTTTCCCTCTGTGTATGTCTCAAAATACTGTCTCATATCAAATAAGTACCAGATACAGATACAGAAGTATCTTCTGTCTTTTGGGACCCCGGTGGCGGCGGTGGTAGCAGTAGAAATGATTTATATGCCAATAATCATTTAAAGAGCTGCGAATAATATCGTTTTGATTGCAAATGAAAAATAAAACAAAAAAAATAAAGTATAAAAAATTAAGTCGAAGCGAAGCGAATGAATTTATTGGATATCGTGCGAGCACGGAATTATTGAAGTTCATATACCTATATAATATGAAAAAAGGGTGGTATTTATTTATGTCTAATTTGTTGCAAAGAATTTTATGATTTGACTGTATGGTGAGTGATTTTAAGCATTTTTGATTTATCAAGTTATCACATCATTAGCTCCCGAAAATAGAAAATAAAATAGTGTCATCAATAAAAATGTATCGTGACAGACGTATGACAGCTAAAGTATATGACAATATTTTCATTGTATTACAAATTTAAATTTACAGTAAAGCAACAACAATAATATATAATTATTGTCATATTTCATATCAGTTATAAATGTCACTTGATGCTATATTCGCATTGTCAGTCAAAACTTGTGAGGCTTAAAAAAATATAAACACTCAAATTAATAGAAATAAAATTAAATAAAGAATTTTTATAATGCTATTCAAGTACGAGTAACTGGGATTCAAAAATAAAATTACTTTTTCTTTTGTCTGCCAGACGTCTGGTAACCTTAGCAACTGAAGAACGTGACAGTATTTTGGCAAATTCTATATGACAATGATTACTGTAACAAATTATACACCTGATATACTCTAACAGCCTTATTCATAAACAAAAATGGTTATTTCAGCTCTTGTGTTCAGCGGAACTTCACCATGGAATAAGAATTTTCCGGATTCGAATGGAGTAGTTACCAATTTCTTTTAGTTTAAGTCCGGAAAATTCCTATTCCATGGTGTAGTTACCCTGATTACAAGAGCTGAAACAGTAAACAATAACCATTGCAAATCCATTTGGCACATAATACGACTGGCATTCGTAAATTTAAATGCTGGCTGTATTTTTTTTTTTCAAATTATATGATTTTTATACAAATTATTAGCCCTGTAAATAGTTATTCAAAATGCAATTCACGCCCGACTGACGCTCTTAAATTTAATCGGAAGTCATCTTTTGTGCCGTACTTATATAGGACAACTGTAACTACATAGATAGTGTGACAATTACCTACTTACATATTTTGTCAAATTTTATAAATTTATTGTTTAAGAAATAATTATTCAAAATGCAACTGGCACGACTGGCAATCAAAAATTTAAATGTCGTTTTCTAGTGCCGTGCCGGATAATGAATTTTGATACAAGTTATTTGCTTTAAAAATGGGTATTCAAAAAGTAATTGACACGACTGACAGTCTTAAATTCAATCTTTATTCGTCTTTTATGCTGTTGCTGTATACATATATGTGTGTTTATCTGGCAAATATGATGAGATAGTGTTAAGTGGAAATAAGTGCCCCAAATTGAACAATTTTAGTATTAATTTCTTGTTATAAAACTATTTATTTAAAATGCAACTGGCACGACTGGCACTTGACGATTTAAATGCATACTAGCAACTGTAACTTGTTATTGTTATTCTATTTCTATTGTTTTTGCTTTTCTTCTACTTCATATTTATTTTTGTTTCAGAATTAGCTATGCAATTGACATGAGTATGAGTGAAACAATAGAAATTTACAGGGATTCATTTTTATAATGACTGGCAACTATAACTTAGTCATGTGACAACACTTTGAAATATTTCATATACCTATTTATGTTTTTATTATAGTTCTGTTATTCAAGAAATAATTATTCAAAATGCAACTGGTATAACTGGCACTCGAAACCTCAAATGCCAGGTTTTTGTGCGAGAAATATCTGGCAACTATATCTCATAGCTGTAACAGAATTTTTCCAGTTAATTAATTGTTACACAAATCTATTTATAATAGCAATATTATTTTTTTTTTTGAAGTGCAACTGACACGTCTGACACTTTTTAAAATTTAATTGGTATTCGTCGTCCGTGTCATACCTATATTTCTGAAAACTATAAATGGGTAATATGAGAATATTTTATATGATTTTAGTGCTAAGTTATTGGCACATGAAACAATTGTACAAAGCATGTATGTATCTCTGCTAACCTTTACATTTAATTCAATTTGACAACATTAATGAATACACAACTAATCATGTGTAAAATTTCCTTAAGCTGATACTTCAACACAGTGCGAGTTTTGGTCTCTTCCTGATTTTTTGAACAACTGACATTTAATTTATTTAAAAAAATTGCTAACTAAAATTATTAAAAATTACATTAATTTGTGATGTTGGCTTGTGCACCTTAAATTGTAACAACTTAAATTCAGACATCCTATACAAGAATCTTTTTATTTTCAACTTTTTTTTAGTACTAAAATTGAAATGTTTAAATTTTGTGTTTCGGACAATTTAGGTTATATTGCCAATTATTCTGTCACACAGTTTTTATTCAAATACAATTCATATACCTATGTATGTTTTTCGAATATAAACTATGCCAAATAATGATTTCTGTCAGATGTTCTTTGCATTGTTCAAATTTTTTTGTAATCATCTTATATACATTTTTATTTAATTTTCAAATTTTAAAAGGTCTCCCATCTTGATACTAAAAATCTATCTGCTCTGTAACTTCTTATTTCAGTGAATAAACAAAAAAAAACTAATTTTCCTTTCCATGGAATTTTGTAAAAAAAAAAAAAATCAATTACATCCCTGCCAGATATCATCTTTCTCAGAAATACCTGATACTATTGGTATTCTGTTGTTCAGACATATCTTCCAACCTTATGAAGAATACGCATGAAAAAATTCTTCTGTTGTCAAAGATTTTTTTTCAGTTTTGAAAATACCATCCATTAACAACCATTTCAATTTCCTTGACCAAAAGAAGAGCAGGTCAGTTTTTTGTTTTGTTCGTGATATGTCCATCATTTAATTTTCTCTCTCCGACCCCTTGTCTAATTATCGAATTAGAAGAAGCAAAACCCTCTTAGGGATATTTTTTTTTGTGTTTGACGAAAACCCTATAATTATGATGTCCAAGTCAATCTCACTGGCATTTGAATACTAAATTATAATTTTCCAGCCTTTTCATGGCATGGCAGTGGTGTGGCACGCTAGAGAATGCTAAGCTTATGGTTCACGTTTTGTCCCTGTTTTTTTTTTTTTTTTTTTTTTCACTTTTTGGAGACTTGAATAAAACCAAAAAACATATTGTTGTTTTGGTACTTGTTGGAAGATGAATTTAGTTTTCTTTTCTTTGGAGTTGCATTTTGAAGGGCACGTGATTCACGAGACAAAGAGGGAAAACAACAAAAAAAGAGAAAAATTCTTAGATAGATATACCAAAAAAAAACTATAAGGGGCGGCATAATGGATATATAATAACAATGTTACTCTTCTATAAAGAGCAGCCTCTAAACACCAATAGTCCATATAAGATGAACCAAAATATAAGAAGAAGCCGCCGCCGCTGCGGCTTGACTTTTACTTCATCATCTTCATCTATCTATTGTACATGTATGAAGAAGAACTCAAAGCACTTCTTTGCATCTTCAACTTGAACTACTATTCTTTACCGAAGATACTAAAGGGGCTTGAAATAAGTACAGACAAGAAAAAAAATTATACAATCGTGCACTTTATGCTCTCTTAACAGTAAAATCGTTCATTGATTTCGTTTTCTGTTTGAATTTTAAAATGAGAAAAAAAAAAACGGGAGAGTTTAAAATGATACAACGTAGCGGCTTTGGATGGATCTGTGGACGAATCTATAGGGTAGCGGGCGCAGCATGGCCCCATCAACTTCATATTACACTTAAGATGTTTTCTTTAAATTTGTGTCTTCCTTTTTTTATCTCTTGGATTCTCCTGAATATGTTTACCGACGAACCAAAGAATTCTACCTATATCTTTTATGCCCAGGGAAGGATCTCATACATTGAATTCTTCTACAATGTTTTATTATTTTCTATTCATAATTTTTAAAATTCGTCATCAAATGCTTGCAGGGTTCGAACTATTTTCTAAAAAAAAATTTTAATTTATATTGAAAAACAGTTACCCAGCAGTCACACAGGAGTTAAATGACTTTTTCGCAAAGGTTTTTACTTTTCTAAACCAAACTCAAACAATCACATATGTATATGTATGTATGTACCTATATTTGTTGAATAGTAAAATAGGTCGGTAGGTATTTCTTATTGTTTTGTTTGAATATCTGGTATGTATGATGAAAAATTAATATTTATAATCAATTCAGGCTATTCGAAAACAATTTAACAGTTTAATCTCTGTGGGCCCCATTTTAATGATCGGGCCTTCCATAAATTCATACTCTGCGCCATTAAAAATCCGCTCCTGGCTTTAGCTTAAGTCAAAGTTAAAGTGTGTCGTGACTTTGAGCCTTTTTGGGTTCCGTCTAAGGAACAGGCAAAACACCATACCAACAAGGATATAGAAAACAAAGACACAACTTAACACAAAAGCCCCACCGAGAGAAGAAGAGAGCAAAATATGTGTTGTGTTGCATTGATGATGCTGTGAAGTTGATGATGATCGCATATGAGAGCGCTTTACTATAAAGCCTTAAACTGCTTTTCAGGCTTAAACATTGTACATATTTTGAAAAACATTTTTCCCGCAGTTTTTTTTTCTGTTTTCTTGTTTTTTTTTATATTATTTTTATTATTACACGCTTGAGTCGGCAATGGAGATAAGTTCTTCCTCAATAAGCCGCCTGGATCAAAAAGCTGGAATATACAATAAAAAAAATAGGCGAAAAAAATCAGCTTTATACACAGACAACTTGACTTGTGGTATGTGCTTAATCCGTCGTCGTTTGCCTGGATGAATGCTCAGAATGAGGCCTTAGCGCTGTCTATTCTAAAACTTCAGATTTTTTTTCTTTAGTTTTGGATATGTTTCCTCATCTTTAAGAACCGCATGGACCTTACAGTCAAGTTGTTTTTGATGCACGTAAAGATGAGATTTAGAGAGACTCTTCGGAGACGACTCAACGATGCCGATATACGTCGACGACTTGGACTTGGACGTTGGACGACACGATGATGGTGAAAAAGATTTCATGACTTTGCTGTATCATAGTTGATGCGATGTCGATGTGAGAATCGCTCAAGAGATGATAATGACGATGAATATCATCATTATGATGATGATGAAGATGATGTTGTTGTTTCAAATTATAAAGATGAGGGCCACTTCTTAACACTTTGAATATTATTTACGGTGATAGGCGAATTTGTTTTTTTTTTCTTTTTCTTTTGATTTTTATAATCCTATGATGAGTCTTTAAAGTTCGCCGAAAGTGATCGGACTTGGGTGTATATATGAGTTTTTTTGTCTTGTAAAGACAAAGTGGCCAATATTCAATGGGTAATTAAATATATGATTTATGTTTTACTTCTCACATATCCTAGTGTTAGCTATAGAGAAGCTATAGTGCCTTTATATACGTAACCTACCTTTTTTTAGTAATTTTCATAAAAATTGATTTATGTGCATTTTTTTTCTCTCTTGAAGTTATGAAGTGAAAAGTGTAGGAAAATATGCCAGTCGATAGTAAAGATTAGAAGAACTTGCACTTTTTTTGTTGGTAATAAGCAAAGATGATAGGGTTTTTTTGAAGGAAATTTATACAAGACTCAAGTAATGTCAAGTCGTAATAGAGCTATTAACATGGTGCATATTGCAGTATAACAGCGGGATTGCAAAACAGCTGCCAAAGAAATGCTTGAGAAAATATAAAATTATTTATAGGTTGTAAGAAATAACCTCATATGGAATAAACTTGCGAGTACTTCTCACATGGAGTTCATGTATATGAATATAAGAAGGAACATAACATCTTAAATAAGTAAAATCTACGAATAAATTATTAAAATTAAGTTATAAAAAAAAGTTATTAAAATTTATTAGTCTTAATCCTTAATAAATTGCATATTGTTTCGATCACGCATCATTACTCATAAAGTGAGAACTCTTTGGAAATAAGCATTAAAACAATGTATTTGCAACACGCTCTAGAAGCCACTCAATCACATCTATACGAATATGGATGCTTTTTATCACTTGTAACAGACTGTGGCACTATTAAAACAGCCTAAAAGTATGCCGTTATTCATGTAACTGTTTTTTTTTTTTTTCAACTTTACCTAAGCCTGTTGATCCGTGTTTTTACCATTTTAAATCATCGATTTCAGTGCATTAATTGAGGTTCAACGATGGTTCAACCATTGAACCTCAATTAATCCGCCAAAATCAGCTAGTTAAAAATGCCGGCCCATGGATCATAATATTATTGAATCACTTTTGTACAACTGGCCCTTAATTGAATCTGACAAACTTCACTTATTGAAAAATTGTTTAATTTTAAATTAGGAACTAATTTATTGCATACCTTTAGGAATTATATCTTTGTTTTACAATTATGTGTATAGACTTTAAAGCCATAATGATACTTCTACAATGTTCCCACTTATAAAATTTTACTTGCTTTTGTAATAACGTTTTAATTTATTTTGAAGTTTTTATAAATAAATTGCATACTTTCAGGCTTTCAGGTTAATAGAAATCACTTGATATTAGATTTTTATTTTTTTTTTTTAGATATTTACTAAAACAGTGTAAGACTCTTAAAATTGCATTTTTTTTAGGACCAAACATTTGTAAGCGTTAATCTGAATGTCACGACTTTACGCCAGAATTTAGGAAAGGAAAAGAATTATGTGGAAGAATTTTTGTTAGACCAGCGAACTAAAAAATAATAAAATTTATTAAATTTTTGTCTGTTTAAACTCTAAATAGTGTCTAAGAAGTTATTTCGAAATGGGCGGAAATATGACTGATTTAATTAAAATAATCTTCCGTCTGTCAAGGCTTAGACAATCGATTAGATTGTCTAAAGTAAAATAAAAATTTAAAAATTTAGATCATCTTAAGCAACAGTAAAAATGTGTATTTAAAACTGAAACTGCTGTCTAAGGTTAGACAACGTTTATAAATGAGACTGAAGGTATTTACTGTGTAGTTCATAACATCATTTGGGGCTAAAAATATGTACTGCCCAGACCTAAGTCCAAAACTTTAAATTAGCTACAGAAACGGAAGTTTCTCTAGACATGCCAATTTATAACAGTTTTGTTTATAAAAGTGCTGTTTATGCAGCTTTTCAGGGCCAGGGTCATAACAAAGATAACATAACACAAACCAGTTTGATTCATTTTGTCCCCTTACCATGAATGGACACTTTCAGTTTTTTTAAATATCTTAATTGATCCATACTCTATACTCATCCCTTTTTACAAAGCTTAAAATATGAATTTATTTTTTACTTATTAATTCCCACTTAAACACCCCATAACTGTCACTCTGAATACGCTTAACATCAACTTCTCTCAACCTCAAGTATGAAAACAACAACAACCTCAAACGCATTGAATCTTAATTCGATATTATACATTAAATTGTTTATTCGATTGTCGGTTATACAACAACCTCAACACTCACCAACAGCCACTAAGCTAACAAAATCAAAAAGGATACAAAAATAAAAAAAAAAAATATGTTTCAATCTTCAAAAACACCCATCAAGGATGCAAATAATAATATTTAAAGCGCCCGTCTGCATCACATTCACACGCAGGATATTTTGATTTGGTTTTGAAGAGTTGAATGTTTTTCAAATAAACAAATCAGCAGGATGTTGTGTAATAGGTATAGGCTTGAAGAAATGAACTCTGGGTGAATTTTTTTTCATTCAAAATGCACCATTTAAAGTATACCCTTTTATCCTAAAAAGTGATGTGACATTGATTGGAAAAAGGAAGGGTGCCCTCGTTTTGTGTGTGTATCACCCAAAGACCAGTTGTGTACCAAAATAACATACAAATGAAAGGAAACAATAATACTTAAAAATAAAAATAGAAGTACCTTAAAAAAAAATCAAAATTGCTAAACTAACCGTATGAATGGATAAGAAGCCTCAAAGTATATAGTTAGCCTAGCCTAGAGCCTCTTGATGTGTGCTTCGAAATGACTGACAGGAAACAGTATAACCAGTAAGATTTTTCCTTGTTTTCCCTCCCCCTTTCCCGGCCCTTTTGATGATCATCCCTATATTATTTCCATGGGTTCTCGGGTCAGAATTGTAAAAACGCGTGACACGAGAAAATTGTAACGACTTCTGTCTATCTATTTTAGCTTTATACCATCCAGAGGGGTTGCGTTTTTTTACTGTATAAAGTATGTACGTAACTTAAGGTATAGAACTGTAATGCGATTATAAAACTAGAACGGTTACAATTTCCGTTTATTTATTTAAATTTTTGGTTCTTTTAAAATTCTTCTACCATAAAGATGTTAGGTTGGGCGAGATTATTGTTATTTTTGTTTGGCTATTTAAATCTATCCGCACGATTGGGTCCTTGATGTTATCCTTTTATATCAATTTGTTACTGGCGTGTAGTCTGGGAGTTTGGCAGCCTCGCACTCAGTTTAAGTGGTGATTGGCATAAGAGATGTTTATGTGTTTAAAAAAAAAAAACAAACAAACAAAACTGACATTAAAATAGTCTTTACGAGGTGATTTTGTTTTTAATGAAATCAAAAGGATATTTATAGGAGAAGGAATTATCAGAAGGATATGTTTTTTTTAAAAAGTGATTATGTCGAAATTAATAGTAATTGGCAACAAAGGATACATGCATTTAATTGGGGTTAAAAATTATACCACAATTGGCACTGAGAATAGCAGATAAATAAAATTATAGCTTCCATGCTATGCATATCCTACATTTAGGAGGCCTTTTATCAATCTATTGTTTAGTCTTAAAAATTCAAGTTTGAATATTAAAAATAAACGGTAATTGGTCAATACATTCTGGCATGAGACTTAAAAAAAATTATTTATAATCCAGGTCCTTGTTTGAACTCAAAATCAAGATCAATATTTACACCCAAAACACAAAACAGCATAATGATTAATAAACTAAAGAGGAGTCGTAAAAATTGAACAATTAGATACAATAATAATATACCTATGATAATCACTTGGTTAACCTTAAAATGCTACCGATTTCCTCCTTTCATTTATGTCGATAAAATTAGATAGGCTTCTCTTGACCCAAACTAACAATTTTTATTATGGAAATATCGGTCTGTGTGTGCTGGCAAATTTTATGAATCATATAGTCATAACACTATACTATCATTGTATACTATCAATTCAATATATCTCACCTATAACTAACAAACAAAAAAAAAGATACAAAACCCCTAGACACACCAGATACAGTAATAAATCCGACCTACAACAACGAATAATAATAAAAAAATGTAAAAAAAAGAACAAAATGAGTAACACATATTTTTTGACCAAGAAAATTGTAGAACTATTAAAAAGTCGTAAAATACTGAAACCGAAATGAGTTCGAGAATAAGCTCTTTTTTTTCTCTTCATATCCAACACACTAACTCACACCAAGGAAAGTCATAAAATTAAAGATCAAAAAATTATTCATTTGAAGTTTTTTTTTATCTTGTTGTTTTTTTTTTTTTTTTTTATATAGCACGTTCTGTATTATTGATTTCGGTAAATCTTTGTATATCTTCTAGGATGAGTACTATAAAAAAAAAATCACAAAATAAAGGAACATAATGTTGTTACGATGAATATAAAAAAAAAAAAATTCAAAATCGTAAAACTTATTTTCGTATGGGATTATTATATCGTAATAAAAATGACTACTTAAACTTATACTGCTTCGGACTAATTTTGATTTTATTTTTAGAACAAAGCAAAGACAATGGGATTTTGTATTTTTTTTATTTAAAAAAAAAAAAAAAAACGAACATGGACGGCTTCGAAAGAAATTAGATATTAATGTAGTCAAATTGTTATTTTTGGATTTGTTATTGACCATAGAGTTGTCATCATAAACAAAATCAATTATTTTCTAATTAGAAAAGAGAACAAATCAGAGTTAAAAAAAAAAAAAAAAAAAAAATCAAACAGGTAAGGTTTGCTTGAATTTCTGAGTTCAAAAAATCCATAATAATGTTATCCTTAGTTATTCACTGGTAGGCCTTGATGATAAGAACTATTAAGGCAACATCAACAACAATTTCCCTAATTGTGGTATTTTTTTTTCTAACCATATCAGTAAGCCTGTGTCTGATTCGTCTTTTCATTACAATACAGCCAGATGAGTTTGCTTTTATAAGTACTTGATTGGTTTCTTTATTTTTATGGTTGTAAATAAGTAACAGTGTCGTTTTGGAAAAGGGCCTCTGGTAAGTTTACTGGTCAAGTTTTCATCCATCCATGAATTGTGGAAAAAATAAAGGAAAACCTATCGCTCTACCGAAATTCATAATTCTACAACAATCAAAAGTGCTTCATTTAATTGACAAGTGGGTTGATGCCACTCGCCTCAATGTCAAATTTTTTCCTTTGCATACACTACAAGCCCTACCGCTATACCAAATTCCATCATTCTACAACAATTAGAAACATTCTGAGAAATTTGGTGGATGCCAGGCCTCCTGACTTCCAAATATCAAATTTTTCTTTGCATGCATTGCAATCCCGACTGTTCTACCAAATTTCATTATTCTACAAAAATCAGCAGTGCTCCATATAATTAATAAGTCTCCCGATAAAAAGTGGGAGTTTGCCACGCCCCTGAATGATAAATCTCAAATTTCAATTTTTTTCTTAACACACAAGGCAATCCCTACCGTTATACCGAATTCCATCACTCTACAATACTGCCCATAAATTCGTAATGGCCCTAACAACAAAATCGGCCTAAATGGCCCTATTTTAAAATCGGAAATTTTGTACTTAGGGCCATTACTATAAATTATGGAAGGGGGCGGATACCATGCCCCCCTAAATGGAAAAACTTAAATTTTCGATTTTTCCCATTGTAAGTTTTGCAAGCTCTACCGCTCTACCAAATTTCTTCTTTCTACAACAATCAATAATCGATAACTATTTTTAGAAAAGTGGGGTGCGCCCCCTGAATGATAAATAACAAAATTTAATTTGTTTCCTTTGCACTCATTGCTAGGCTATCGCTGTACCGATACCACGCCACCTATATGGAAAATTTAAAATTTTCGATGTTTCCCTTTGTATACACCAGAGGGCTCAACGTTATGTGAAATTACAAGGTTTTACAGTGTTTTTGACGTCCTATATCTCGGGAACAACTAATGCTAATGAGTTGAAATTTGGTAAGGCGCCTGTGATTGTCCAGTTTGGCTAATGTGGGGAGTTTGAAATTTCTGACTTTATTGGTTCCAAAGTTAGAAAGGGGTCAAAAATCACTTGAGTTTGTTCGAGAGTGCCGAGAACTTGGCTGGGCACTACTTTGATTTGAATTTGCACTGATGGATGCAATATGTTCTGTTTATTCTATTTATCAGGGGCAATTGGTTTTTTCTGGCCATTGTCTGAATTGTATGTAGCTGTTTTCCGAAAAAATCAGGAGTGAATATTACCAAAAATTTACAAAATTTTCCCAAAAAGATTATTTTTTTGTTTTTTAGACACTTTTAGATAGTTCTTTTAGATAAAAGCAAACTTCCAACGACAGCGTTGCCGAAGTGGCACGATCGTTCTTTTTTGACACGATAATTTCCTCGTGGCACGTTGGCACGAAAAAGTACAATATGGCACGATTTTGTATTTTCATAATTTTACTTAAATTGAAGCAAATTTATGCAAAACTTAATTAAAATTGGTTGAAATTCCGTAAAAAATTGACAGAAACTCACATTTTTGACAAGGCACGGATATACGAAATGAATTCCTTTGATTTTGTATGATGTACTACACCCCGTGATAAAATTAATTACAGTTTTTTTCAACAAAATAGAAGAATGTGTTTTTTTCATATGGCACAAAAAATGGCACGTTTTTGTCAGAAAATATGGCATGTCAATTCTTTTTCGGGTGGCAACGCTGCCAAGGATAATTAAAGTCACAGTTAAATTGTAAAAAAAAGTATTTTACAATTTAAATAAATATTGCTTCGAACATAAAACACTATCTATCTATAAGTAGTCTCTTCAAAAAGCATATAACCGTAAAGAAAACTAAATTTACCAAGAAGCAATTTTCCATTATCAATTTCATTAGGTACATTTCGTCATTTTTTTTTGTCAGGTCTAAGGACATACAAAAAATTCCATCGACAATATTATCTACTATCTCAACCCAAAAGTATATTAAACACAAAAAGCTGTCTGAGTTCTCCTTTGTTCGGTGGTTTTATCTTTGTTTCAATAAAACGCGCAATTGAAACACAAAATTTATGTATAACAACCATGATACCGCGTGTCAGGAAGACAAAAATAAAAAAAATATAGACAAAGGATCTCTACTCTACCAACGAAAGTATTTTTTAGTCAAGCATTTTTCCGGGTATAGGTCTCTAGGTAGGTATTTATGTGAAATAGCGAATGAATTCAAATGGAAAATATTGCATTAAAAATTACTCATTGAGTGCACTTTATTTTTTTTTTTTTTGCTATTGAAGGATGCGCTGCTGCTAAAGCCAACAGCCACTGATTTAATTTAATTTAAATTTTTTTGTTTTGTATTTCCTGGTAAATGTCCTTTTCTCATACCACTCTTATATGAAAAATATTGTAATGCGCATTGTGGTGGTCCATACGAAGAAATTCATCAACAACCCCTCAAAATTGTATCTATACTCTAGGTAGAATGTTCATCAACCCTCATATCCTGTTAAAATAGCGCTTACAGCATTCCGGAAAAAGCAACTTTCCTAGGATTGCTGATGCGATGCTCATCTTCTGTAAATTTTTCGTTTTGTTTTGTTGTTGTCAAAAAATGGTTAAAAGTCGAAATTTACTGGTGTTGCTTGTTTGTCAACTGAAAATTTTATACAACACAGTTTTGTACAACTGACTTGATGTTGATGTTGATGTTGATGATGATGATGATGGGCGATGAGAGTATGGCTATATAGGTAGAGGTGATGGGTATGGGTATTCGTATTGGGGTAGTAAATCGGTGTAAAAAAAAAGAAAATAACCCTCCATTGTGATATTTTTGATAATAAACCAAACGAAAAAACGAATCCATCGTCATGGGATTGACGAATGATGAGACTACTGCAAAAGAGATGCGTCAATTCGTCAAAAATATAAGGGTTGTTATAGTTATCTCTATCTCTTTCTATCTGCCTTAGCAAAAATTATTCACCCTTATTTTTCACAAGAATTATTATCGTCCTTAACATTGGAAAATCGAGGAAATGCGCATTAAAATTGTTATATGTACCTATTCTTGTATCAGGATTTTGGAGGAACATCCATTGAGATTGCTCATAAACGCTCGAAATGACTTGATTTTTGTATACGATAAGTGTGTGGTTACTTGCATGGCAGAGAAAGAGGTTAACTTTCAAGCCCTACCTTTTAAATATCCTTGATGCCAAAGACAGACTTTTCAAAAAAAAAAAAAAAAAAAAAAAAAGAAGGGTGTATTTGTATGTCAAGGAAAAGCATGCAAAACTGTTGCGGGGAATAATAGGGAATTATTTCAACCTAAATTCGTTGTTATTCATTCGAAGAGATACTGTGTAAAAAGGATTGTATGTATAGATACTTCACACTTTATTTTCAGATGCAACAATGGTAGTTTTTCTATACATATTTTTTTTTTTTTTATTAAATTGAGAGTATGTCGAATCTAATCAAGTTCATGCATACCTACAGCTTGTTCATTCCCATAAAAAAATACATACAGAGTATAGCATAGATCTTCTCTGTAACAGCAGCTGAAGTAGAAAATATGAATTCGCTTTCGAAGGTACGGAAAAGGAAACTTTTTTACCCCTCGCTAGCACCCAGCCTTTGGTGACACATTTTGATGATGATGGTGGTGCTCGATTATAATACATATTTCAATTCATATATGAACACAATATTATGAATAAAAAATTACACATTTTAGAAATTTATGGATTTATTTTTTAGTTCCTGTTCGATATGCGGTGATTTCAAGGATTTATACGATATTGGAATTTAATTGATTTTTATTTTTTTGCGATAAGTATCTTTTTGGAAGGGAAAAATACATAATAATGTTAAATTTTATATCACTTACCGGGATCTGATGTGTCTAAGACAGGTGCCTGTTGTGATAATGGTCCAGGTGTACTACCAGCGCCCGGCGATCTAGCATCATCGTTCATAGCGCCGCCGTATGACAGGGATGAACTAGGAGGCCGCTATATTTATTTAGAAAAAGAGAAACAAAAAATATTTTGTATGAGTTTTTTTTTTTTTTTAATTTTTATTTCAAATAAATGAATGAAATAAAATTATAAGAATTTCTTTTAAATACAAATATCCTTCTTTTTTTTGTTTTTAAAAGGGGTTTTTCACGTTTACCCGGGCGCCAGTTTAAAGAAGAAAAAATTTGCATCTTCTATCGTTAATTATTGTTGTGCGAACGAAGTTGTCTAACATGAGCTTTGCAATAGTCATCAAGTCCTTCAACATTGCATCTCTTAAGTCAAATAAAAAATATAAAAAAAAAAAAAAAAGCAACACTAATTGGCAAAATAATATTTAAATGCAAAAATGTCCAGATAGCGAAGCAACCTATTCGCCCATTTAAAAGTGGTACTGAAATAAATCAGCCAAGTAGAAGACTTATTATTGATTCAAAATACTAGTTAACCGGTGAGTCCAAGTGAGATCGCCGGGACGAAAAGACAATATTTGTGGACTTAAGGCCATTAAAAGATGTTTTGAAAAATGCAGTTTGATGTTATTTATTTAAATGTTTCAATATAAATTTGTAAAAGCTTCTATAAGTACGCACAGTACATATAAATTCAAACTCTACTTTGATATTTCTGCAAAAAAAAAAAAAAAAAAAAAAAAAAAAAATCAGACGCTGCCGATTTAGCAAGTCCATTCAAAGCCTTTCACGGTTCCTATATTCATATTCTTCGCACTGACACCGATGATTTTTAATTTAATTTTATTAAAATAGAAATTTCGAAAAAAAACAACCCGGAAATAGTTGTAAAAATAATATAAAATAAAAATCTCACGTTTCCAAACTACAAATTTGTCAATTTTAATGTCATGTTTTGAATTAAAAAAAAAAAAGGTGAGTTGATTGTAGGTAGATAGATTAGATATACATCATAAAATCATACAAGTCATTACAAATTTCTTCTCACAATGATTACTACTTATTTTATTATGTTTTGATATAATCTTAACTGAATGTCCAAGGCTAATAATAAATGTTAATATAACCAGACAGACACCCACTCCAAAAGTCCACCCAAAAATGATAGAGAAAAACACTGAAGGTAAGTATAGTAATAAACCCATGAAGGTAAGTTAAATCAAATAAAACGCTTCAACCGTGACCATCACATCACTCCTTAGAGAAATAACTCAAAGAACAACAACAAACAAAATACTCGTAAAATGATTAGAAGAATCTACGTATGTATATCTACCGCAGACCATAGCAATAAAATCTACTAAATCGCTTAGCCCCCAGGTTGTTGAGTTTTGAGCGAGGTCATAAAAATAAAGCGATTGCCCATAAAAACAATATAGGTACCTACCTATATACAACACAAGAAGTGGAACTATCCTAAATAAAAATGAAAAAAAAAAATAAAATAAAAAAAAAAACACTTAAGTGCTACCGAAGTGAAACAAATTATGTTTAGAGCGCATATTCTTAGATGATGTGGCACCATAAAGGATAGCATAACTAAACCATAGACACTCTATATCTATATCTACTGATGGAATATCCCAAGGCGGCAAGTGTAAATAGGTACACCTTGAGTTTGGTAAAAGTTACAAAAAAAAAAAAAAACATTAAACTCAAGTTTAAAGGGTTTCTGTGAACAGCAACAACAAAAACAAAATTCCTTTCGAAATTCGATAAGGTTTTGAAAAAGTTGCAAAGCCGACACCGATGCCGCCGCACTATGGTCAAAGTAAAACGATCTTTATCCGCGTGCGCACGAGATCACTTTTTGCTCCTTTTACGGGTTTAATAAGTTTCGAATTACACCCACATTTTTTTTTCCTGTATTTTTTTTTTTTTTTTTTTGAATAAAGGTCCTTCTGCTTAATTTACTTAAAATAAGATACTCCGATTTAACAATACAAAATTATTTTACCTTGTTCTCATCCCCCCTTTTAAACCTACATAGGTATATCCAATCCAAAAGTGGCAGGTGGCAAGTACCTTTGTTTCTCATTTTTATATGGTAGTCATCTTATGCCGCCCCACTGGGAGACTCCTTGGTGACTTTGAGTATAAAAGTATAGGTATATACTTTGTAGAAAAATAAGAACAAGAAGTAAGAGCTTAGGTACGTCTATGTCTTATATCTTTTATAACAAACGACGACAAAACAGAAAGCGTTATAGAGAAACGAGACGACATCCTTTTTCAGTAATTAAATTTGTCCTGGTGATTTATGACACCTCTATAGAGAAAGAGCGGCACAAATGGCGTGTTTTTCATTATGTGTATCTATCTTAAGTATCTTTTAGAGAAAAAAAGTATACTAGAAGTATCTAAGATCCTATATCTAAACATAGTGTGATATAGTATTTTATACAGAATGTGTAATAAGTCCTTTAATTGAAGTAAAGTGGAATATTTTTTTTTATCTCTATACCTATCCTTTTATTCCTTTCTCTAAGAATAACTTGACATACTATCTATATAGATCTGTCTATATCTATCTATCTTAGGATCTTCTTTTACCACCCTTAATAGTATAACAGTCAAGATTAAGTTCTTATTTAGATATTTTATTAAATATTAAATATCCTTGTTCTACCGGGTATAACGAAAGGATACACTCATACAATTCATGAACTAGGTATATAAAAAAAAAATTGTTTAAGGAGCGATATGGAAGTGAAATGAGGTTTTGACACGCTTAATTTTGTATTAGAATGTGCGCGTCATATCGTTGCATGTTATTTTGCAATATTTGACTCTCTCATGAAGGACGAAACAAATTAAGGCATACCTACACAACATCGAGCACTAACGGTTGAATTTCTTTTTTTTTTTTTTTTTTTGTGACAAATTTTTGGCATTTTATTAGATAATTAGATTGATTTGGGTGGTGTTTTTTTTTAAGGATATACAAAATAGATGATTGTAACTAATAACAGGGGATACAGCATGTTCTAAAATAAAAGGTTATGAGATACTATTAATTTTTCGATAAGCTTAAAGAATATTTTTATTATTTTCATCAGAGACACAGAAAAGCGGGAGCGTTTATCTGGTTCATTCATAAAATTGTTATCATTTACAGAATATTTTTGTCGATAGTATAGCACCTACCAGTTTTTAATTACTTAATTTTCGATAGCCTTTTGTATAATTTTGATGCATCTTGATTGTATCTTAACCTAATCAAAGTACTTTTTAAAGATATCTTGGTTTAAAAAAAATAAAAAAATTTTATCTACACTTTTTGGGTCTAGAAGTCCACAATAAGCTGTTAGCATACGGGCCTTAACACTTTAAAACAGGGTGTCCCCTAATTTTTAATACGATTTTGGGGGATGATTCTTGAGAACGTTCTAATAAGAAATTGTATGGGGAAAATTCGCCCCCTCCCCCTCCCCCAATTTTTTGAAAAATTGACTTAAAATTGAAAAAAAAATAATTAAAAATTAATGAAATCCAAACATTCTTTAACTTGTTTTTTAAATCAAGTTGTCCAAGTAAATAGTTTTGAGAAATTAAATTTCAATGCCAACATTTTTGAAAAAAAAAATGGTTAATTTTTTTTAAGTTGATTTTTATCAAAATTTTGCCTAGTTAAGTGCCACTGTTTTTTTTAATTCAATGCTCTCATCAATATCTTGAGCCCAGTATACTTTCTCAAAAACTAAGGAAGATTTTTACATCATCTGGTTTTCAGTATTTGAGTGAAAGTTGATAAGATTATTGAAAATATGTACATATATTAGCAAGAACAGTGGCACTTGTATACGAAAATCTTTAAAAAAAAATCATCTTAAAAAGAAATCATAATTTTTTATATATTTTTCTCAGATATTGCACAACCCTCCCTTAGCTGGGGGGGGGGGGGGGGGGGGGTTGGGGTACAATTTCTGAAAAATTGAGAAAAAATAAATGATCAGCTAAAATACTCTGCACGAAATAGGGACCCTGTATAATGGAGAAAAAAATGTTTAAGGTCCGCTTTTTGCATTTAAATGTAGTCTGATTTTTTTTACTTGCTCCAAAGCAAATATTGGTTTAGTGTAAAAAAAATGGTTGTAAGGAAAATTTGACACTAACACAATAGAGTAATCCGGAAAAGATGTATTTTGTCATAATCAGTCGGTAATTGCGTGTCGGTGCGTCCGTTCTTTAAACGTTTTATCGCCCTAGTACCAGGAAATAATAGATAAAAAATAAAATAAATTTAAAAAAAATAGGGAACAATGGATGTTATGTTATGATAAATATGTAAAAGGACGCTTTAAACAAAAAACACACTGTTAAGGTGGTAGTGTTGAATCCATATTTATTCAGAATTATTGGCAGAAAAATAAATCAAAATCATTTCGTTGGGCTTTGAGACTAATGGTGATACACATTGACAAACATTGATCTTAAATTTGTATGGGAAATAAATTTGTACAAACATATAAGTACAACAACACAAAAATAGTCCCGCTATAGGTAGGTATACTCTTGTTTTATAACATCAAAGAAGTGTGAGCCGATACACCTCTTGATGCAACAAGACCAAATTTATTAATTAATTTTCTTCGTGTGTAAATCTATAAAGTGTTCGATTCAACTATACGACAACATCCATAAATGAAAAAGAACAAATTCCTTAAGTGCCCTTTTACACACCTTCGGAGACAAAAAAAAAATATCAAAGTCTCGCCTTTGCCCATTTAAACCAATGAACAATAATAATTATTATTATCATTAATTTTTTTTTTCTCTTATAACCCTCACATTTTCGACGCTTATTAAAACAAAAAACATAAAAAAAGATGTTGTTGTATATCGTTTCCAATTAAAGAACAATTTAAATAAAAATAAAAAATTAAAAAAAAAATTAATTGGACATTCATGCGCGATTAGATGGAGCGAAATTAAAAAATCGTTACATTGCGGACGTTTTGAACGAGTCGCGCATACAATTATTAGACCGCCATCAGACTGTAGGTATATGTAGAGACCTTCTGTCAAGTCTGACTTTATCGCCATATTGCTAGCTATTTCTACACTATTTACATACATATATGGATGGATTTTATACAAGCTGTCAAAAAATTGTTTTCTGAGAGTTTGTTGTTTCTGACTTCTCAAACTTTTGGAATTCTTTTGCACCATCAAGACTTGACGAGGACGACAACGACGACCGACGGCAAAATGTGTATATGTACACTCTATGAGAAGAAAGTATGCAGATGAACACTACAGTACATGTGCGCGACAATCGAGCGTGTCTGGAGACGGTTCTGTTTGTGGTAAGTTTTGGGCCTGACACGACAGTCTTCGGGCATTGTGTCTCCTATGGTCGTCTGTCTGCAAACTCTGAAGGTCTGCTCGGCGAGCTGCCTTGTATGTCCGTCTGACCGGAGATACGTGCATTTCATATCGAAGATACTCATAATTCTTAGCGTACTCATAATTTTCTCCATCCAAGGAGGTTTTGTCGGGGTTGGCCTGGGAGCAGACGGTTTTTTATAATTTTTTTTTTTTTTTTTTGCAACTTAGGCTCTATATGCTGACTCTGTATGAAATCCATAAATCTAAGTGTGATTAGAAAATTAAATGAGCCTCAGACGCATTACCACCGCCACCGTGCAGTGCATGGCTGCCCTTTTTTTCCATCATATATACAAAATCACAACAAAATCATCGCAAAAAAAAAAGTTAAGCAATACAACAAAAAGAATTGCAGCAAATTACCAACCTCGTTAAACATTAACAAGCTGTCATCGTTTGTCTAAACAGTAATTTTCATGTCCTTCCAAAAGACAGAATGTCGACATCTATCGTTTGGTTTCTCTCTCTCGGTGCGGTGCACTATAGATGCGTCGTCTTTTGGTGTTCATCAGAGGCTTACGTGTACTAAAAATATCCTCCCAAGTATTATTATGACTCTAGCACATGTTCTGCATATTAGTTCAGGGATTGCACATCACTAAATAGAAATAGTGTGCGCAACCGAATAACCATACGACAGCAACACATTCGACAATATGACTATATGACGATGACGACAAGAATAGAAGAGAGATTTGTAGCTTTTTTTTGTAATTTTTATTTTTTTTTTTTGAAGTCTCCCATACACGTACCTAGTTGAAGTTTTTTTTTTTTGGTATTCAAGTGAACGCAAAATGTTTTAAATGATTTTTTTGTCGATTTTTATTTTTTTTTAGTTGTTTCAAACATTAGAATGAATTTTATGCAGACAACGTTCCAATGTTTAGTTGTGAATCCTAATGGTGTCTGGTTGTTTGGCTGGGATACTTTTTGTACACTCTCCATACGAAAGTATCTATATAGTTTATGACCCTACAAAGTCGTTTGGGAATATTGAGATTTTATTTCGTCGCAATATATTAGAAGCCGAAGCGCTGCTGTGTGATTCTGATGATTATAACGAGTATGATGGGTATGTGCTTTTGCTTTTTTGACCAAACTCGCTACGAGAATAAATTGGATACACCGCGCTTTGGATTATTATAATATGCGATGATTGAAATGATGGCCAAGGTGATCACAAGCAAGGAGGGGAATTTTACGAATTACGCGAGAGAATCACTATTAATGTGGTATTTTACAAAATATTATTGTGAAATGAATTTTGAATATCAATTTTGATAAAAAGCGCTTGTTTATAAAATATTGATTATTATTATTATTATTATTAGAACGATGACATGTATGGAGTGTGGGAGAATAATTTTTGAAGTTTTTTTTTTTTTTTTTTAAACGTTAACGACTTTGTTCACATGAAGACATTTGAGTAGGTATACAAGGTTTTTCGATGATTTGCTATATGGGTGGGTATAGTTTGTCAAATTTTTAAGTTGGCATTGAGTCATTGTTTGAATGTGAAATTTTGGTTTGGTAGCTTTGAAGAATAATTAATTTGTGACTGTGTTATTTTTATACCAATAGAAATAGTAGCGAAGAATATCTAAAATAAAAGCTGTGCTGTATGCTCCGCAAGTAGGTATATTGATATTGAACTAATTTTTTTTTGTTATATAAAATTAAAATTCAAAATGGGCAATTTAACAGCGGTAATATCTAAGGGATCTTTCCATTGGAAGCAATCATTTTTAAGATTAGATACATCCTTATTGTTCTACGATTGTTTGCAAATTTCATTCTAAGGTAATTCTAAGAACACCCTTTATTTTGGGAAAAGCGATTTTGTATTACTTTAATTTTAAATAGCAGATCGTGCTCACTAAGTCTAAAACTTCCATTTATTTTAATTAATAAAGGTCAAAATAAAACAGCATTATAAAATAATAAGCATTATCACTCCACAAGCAGCAAGCCACATTCTTCACAATTTTATCTGGTGTTGTTTGGCAGCCATCTTGTTTTTAAGATTATTTTGACTTTTGCAAGTAACTGGGTTCGATCCCCAGCCTCGCCGCATCTATTTATTTAAAAGAAAAACGGCTACTGCCTCTTGCGATAGGAATTGACAAATCCTCCAAGGGTATCTCCTGTCACAGAAAAGTGCCGCTCGTTAGCCGTTCGGATTCGGCAATAAACTGTAGGTCCCCTCCATTCCTGCAGACACGCACACAGGAATGGTTGAGAGTTGTAAGTCACTAGGCCCTAGTTCTTCATGAGCTGTTGTGCCATCAAATTTATTTATTTTTTAAGTAACTGGCATATTTTTGATCCCAGAAAAAGAATTTGTGCTACAAACTTGTAGCAAATTTAATTTCCATTATAAATCAAAGTTCTCCATTTCACTTAAATTATGAACTACTAAACAAGGTCCCATAAATCTCTAAGAAGAATGATAATAGAAAAATTGGAAATTAAACTTGCAGTAGATTATTAAATAATTTTTTTAAGCCAGAACCAGAAATGTATAAATTAATGTACATCTCACTTCTGAAATCTGTAATTTGCCACCGCCATGTATAAATAAAATCTTCTACTTTTACTCGAAACGAGGATTAGGGCATCTTTATTTAACCTCTTTATATTAAGTATCAAAAACATAATTTAATTTGGCTTCTGTTTTAGTTTTTTATAGTTACACGTCTTAAACTTAAATGACTTTCTTAAAAAAAAAAAAAAAAAAAAAAAACAATCTAATTAAAACTCCTGTTCATATAATGAAATTCATTGCAATATTTCCTCTCCATAGGTAATAAGGTAATAGGAACATTAAAACACTGACATATCCTTTCGGTCATAAAGTACACTCCTTTAAGTCAACAAATTGGTGTGGGCAAAGAACAAATCACGCAGTATGCAGTCTCGTCTCATGTGATAATTTCTTATAGAGGTTTAGGTATTTTTATTATTATTTTTGTTTTCTTTTAACTTTTCTGATGGTTTGTGTTAATTTTGTGTTCGTCCATCGAAACGTCCTCGCTTAGTTCGCGACCACTTCCATTTTGCACTTTGCGTGCTGTGAATTTTATTAAAAAAAATATCATATGGGTTTTTTTTTTTTTTTTGTATATATCTCGCCAAATGATTATTATTCTGTTTTTAGGTTTTAGTTTCAATAATTTATTTTTTATCTAAGTTTAGTGAATCTTTATTGCCTTAAGTATATTCATATGTACGTTTGTATATGAATAACGAATCACGAGTACGCATATCAGCAAGCGCCTTTGCAAAAAAAAACAAAAAAAAAATATAAAATAATGTAATCTTTTCCTTTTTGACGCGCACAATTAAATACATTGCGCACGTTATTGTCTCTACAATATACGAGAATATTGATGATATCCATCCATATGCAATATACCATCATCAAAACCAATGACAAAATAATATATGCGAATGTTGTGCAGTTAATAATCATTTTTTTTAATGTATATAAATCCTTTGGCAATGATTATTGTATGACATTTAGTAATGATTTTATTTTCACATGATGATGATGATGGGTTATGTGTGAGGTAGCATGTTTAATAAATTTTATATAAAAATATGCAGTTTATAAACAAACAGACAATACACACAGACACCAACTAACAAGGAGGAGCGAGACATGCTGTTTTTTTTTTTTTTTTTAATTTTGTTAAGGTACGTTCTGAGTTTTTGAAACTCAAAAGAATATTTTGTTAGGGCAATATATTGGTAGCTTAATAAATTGAAGTTTATTTATTTAACATTAAATTAATAAAAGAGGGAATCGCCTTAAAGAAAAAACTTTTCAAAGGCCTGATTTTTCGTCTCTAAATATTTTTTTTTTTTTGAAAATTTTGTACCCAGACAGACTTTAAGGTAGCGTTAAGAGCATTGTAAGAAAATTGAAGGAATGAAGAAATAAAAGTAGTTCTCACTTTTAGTAAAAATTTACCATGGTTTTACCAACGACTAATAACTAAGTTCTATAAGAGTTACAGAAGTGTCTTACAAGAATGTTTATATTACAAATAAAGGCTGAGTTCCAAAATTCATCAGATGCGCATTTACTGCGCAGTTTGCGCACCCAAAAACTTTCTAGCTGCTTCAATTAATTTTTTTTTTTGCATTCCAAAACGTCAGACTTATGTAATGTAATATTTCTACAAAGCATCAAGTTTACGTTTCTGATGCGTATGAAAAATGAAGGCATTACTCCCGCATCAAAACATATTCTGCATTTTGTAACTCAGCCAAACTCTATGTAAATTCTTCATAGCCTTGATAATAAGAAAATTTAGCAAAGCTATAATTGAGCAAGCTTTGAGAATTTCGTTAACATTGGTGAAATCTACCTTACTTACAACTTACAACTTACTTGCGTTAGTAAAATTTACAGACGTAATTCTAGCCTTTTAATTTATTCAAAAACAAGCATATTTGATTTAATTTTACACCAGGTGATCTCAAACAGACGACGTACAGACTAACGGACTTCTCCATCATAAATATTTCTATTTAGTTTACAGCCTCGATTTTTGTTTTCCTACACGAAACCAATACTTTACTCTATAGAGCAAATAAAAATTAAAACACATAAACACGTTCATAAAAATGACTCTCAACTTCACATAAAATATTGATTATTTTTCATAGCCTAACACAAATAAATTGGGATATAAAAATGATTCCAATAATTGATCATATAAAAATCCATAAAAAAAAGTGAATAAAAACGTATCATGGTTGTATTTATGTTTTTTTTTTTTTACAAAAACAAGGTCAATACTTATGTCGAATTCCTTTTAATAAAAAAATCGATTTGTTTAGAAGAAAAAATCGATTTTTCTGGACAAATTCCTTGTATTGAAAGAAAAAATGGAGTCTGTTTAGAAGAAAAAATCGATTATTTTTTGTAAAAGGAATTCGACATTAGAAAACAATTAAATTTCAATTAAAAAAAAAAAACAAATTAAAAAAAAAACGAAGGAAATTATGTTTATTAATTAAGTGCTTAGAATTATCACATCTTCTTCATAATTACTATAAAAAACAGATACAAAAGGAAAAAACTTGAATAATTAACATAAAAACTCAGTTAAATGCATTCAAGTGCATTTTATTACAAAACAACAATAAAAATTAAATTCAAAAAGGGGAGACTTTCATATAATAGACCTATAGACTTTTCATATCTCTGTAGTACCTTAGCCAAGAGTGTATCTCTTCAGATGCACCAATTCAAGTGATGCATTTTTGTATATCTTTTTCAAAGCATATTTTCACTCAATTTAATGATTTTAACAATTACTTTCATCCGGGTTAAATTTATTCGTTTTTAAACTGATATAAACGATAAACCGGACGCACTTGTGTAGATAATATACAAGAACCCATAAAAGAAGCACTGATCGGTACCTATATATAGAGTAAAATGTTGGCGTGCGTACAGGCACTTAATAATTATTCGATTGAATTTCATTATACGCCATACACCTATTAATGTCGTCCACTTATATACTATTTTTATGCTTAAAGATATAATTTTTCTCTTCAGTTGTTTGTTTTCAAGAAACGCAACCCTATTCTCTGCAGTTATAATAAACTGAGGATTATTTAATTTTTTTTTCAATTCAATTTCGTTCTTCATAGCTTTATTTCGCCATCAAGTAAAAAATGTTTAATAAAAAATAAAATTAAGAATTTTGCGAGGAACACGATTTTTTTTTATTGATATTTAACACTAAAATTAATTTTCATTTCGCTACACACAATATTTGTAAATAAATAAATTTTGTTGAAAATTATTTCTTAAGTAGGTTTATTATATTCCTTTATAATTATGTCGCCAACATTTTATTGATGCAATAAAATAAAAATCCATAAAGTTAATATACTTAGGTATTTCTAGAATTTTTGAGTTATTTAGAGTTTGTCATCATGTATTAAAATTGAGGAAACATCAATAAGTATGTAGAAGTAGATGTTCCTAGGGATATTATATTTTATTTTTAAACTGTGAGACACGATGATGGAAATGAATAAAAAAAAAAAAATGTCGCCTCCACAATTTTAAATGGGCATGAGCAATCGACTTAAGTGGTTTGGTTTGGCTTGGCACTTAGTCGAATTTTATCAACATTCAAAATATGTTTATAAATATAAAAAAAAAGAGCACAAAATGAGCTTTATTTAGATGTGTTTACATTATGACAAAAAAAAAGATTAGATTAAGATGAAAAAGGCCTTGGTCTCTTATTGCGTTAAGTGCATTTTTTTATTTTTGTTTTATATTTACCGTTAATGGATTGGTCGAAGAAAGACACGACACACTTTATATACCACAGATGGTTTTGAGTGAAGTATTGTTTCGATCTTATAATGTAAACAATTTAAATGAGCATGTCCACACCAGCAATGATTTTTTAGAAAAATAAAAAATAATTTATAAACAAACAAAACTGTTTATGAAAAAAAGATTATGCACTTCAGCAGAATTAAAGGAATTAAGTGAATAAGCCTTTTTTCCTTTATTTCAAGAATATTTCTCAAATAAAGCAAAATGTTTTTGAAAATTTTTTTTTATCAATATCCATAGGATTTAAAGATTTTTAATTGTTGGCTCTAAAAATGAATGCATGCGGTGTTGGCTTTTTTCTTCAAGACGAAATAAATAAAAAAAATGAAATTAAATTAGTTATTATATAAAATGTTGCTTATTTAAACTTTCTTTAACATAATAAATAAAATATAGCAACGCGTTTCAGAATTTAATTTCTTATTCGGTTATTCAGTTGCAAAAAGTCCGAAGATGGAATTTAATATCAAAACTCGTGGCTATAGATTTCATTTATAATTTAAGAGACGTGTAAAAGAAGAAAATACCCAATAAATAACATTTTATAATAAATATGTAATTAGATATCTTATTTTTTTTTTATTTTATTTTAAATAAAAAATAATAAAATACTCTTCGATGCTAATGTGACTACAGGCGAGTTGTACAAACGTGTTTTAATATTTAACCCGTAGCTTAGGACATTTGATTCGCCGATTTCGGTAGACGAACTGATGTTCAACGATAGTTTTAGGTTCAAGTAGGTTATAATAGCCAAGTATATGCCTGGAACCATCGATAAATCTGAGTTAATCCTCCGATGTTGGTGAATTAAAAATCCTGAATCACGGATCAACATTTAAACGACGATTCTATAAATGGCACATAACAAACTTAATTCTTAAGTTTTAACATCAACTCTTTTGTTTATAGTAATAACAACTGTTTTTTCTGTGCATTCTACTGTACATAGAGCTCGAGCCCAAAACGATTGACGGATATGTTTTCAAAATTTTAAAGGTTTTTCTTAACGACAAAAAATTCGTATTGAACGTACCTACACTTAGAGAAAAACATCAGGTAAAATATGAACAAAGTATCTTGCTGAATTTATAAGACTTGAACTCTGTCATAAATAAAGTTGCAGAAAACTCAAAAATTTACACATTAATACATTTTTTTTTATAAAATTGTAGTTAATTTAAGAAGTCGTCATGTTGGAATATTGGTAAATACAAAAAATTTGATGATTTTGATGTAAAGGCAGGTTCAATTTTGTAATTTTCAGTTTAATGTAATAAATTGTTTTTTTTTTTTTTAATTTTTGTCTTCCTGTTGGTTTATCGGCCTAAAACTAACCAGAAATTTTGTCTGAATTTTAGCTTGATAGCTGTGTTATCAACATGGTTTTCTAATTTTGTTTTACCAAATGCAGAGCATTGTTTAAATAAACATCTTATCATCTTTTCCGAGCAGAGTTGATATTTAACATAACGAACCGTATTAAAAAAACAACAATCTTATTATTGGTTAATTTTTTGTTATTTTTAATTGATATTTTTTTTGAGTGTATATGAACCTTTATTCTTAGTCCAAATAAAAATGTATCGATGGAATGTCCAACGATGCCATTAGTTATGTAAAATTTTTAAACAAAAATCAACGAATCAGTTAAGGCTCAGCTAAATGGACAGACAGACGAACAGAATAGCGAGATTCCCTTTTTTCCGTATCATGGTAATATATATTAAGTTTGATTAAAATCTTGAGTTCAATTTTGTTAAAATCTAAAACTGAAGTATACATATGTACATACATATATATTATGTATATCACAAATAAAAATAAAAAAAAAATAATCCTTTATGAATATTTAAGAGCTATAGCTGCATCTGACAACCTAAACAAAAAAACTATTCAATAATAAAATTTTAAAATCCAACTATAGAATCCTTAAATCACCTTCCTGCAGGCTCACTACTCCCTTTCTAAATGCTTTTCTGCGGTTAAACTTTAATGTGAATATAGCCGCAAGCCGCAAGCACCTAAAGGTATTTATAAAAATACACAACAATTATACACATTTAACGAACGAATCCCTTTTAATCCCTGTGAGAGATATATGTACTATGTAGAGTGAGAGTTGATGTGGAGAAAAATAAAAACCGCAAAACAAATTATTATATTATAATCGCCTGCAAACGCGTTTCAATCAATGGGCAGGAGGATTAAGACCGTATATTTATATAAAACCCCCTCTCACAACAACACAGACCATTATAGTTGGAATATCTAGTTGAAAAAAAAAAAAACACAGTGTTTGTTCGATTTCATATAATGATCGATTGTTGTTAATCACCTCAAACACAGATATATACACACAGTTGAAATAAATACAAAACCAAAAAAAAAAAAAAAAGAAGAAAATCCGTGTTCCAGATAAACAAACAAAAACAACCAACACGACCAACGAAAACAATTTTAGCCTCAAGGACCTCCGTTCCCTTTCGATAATATCCTCCATTTCCACATAGAATTATGTGTAGGTACAACGAGCGTATGAGCCCATGACGTTTGCATTGTGGATTTGTTCCAAATACTTACATTACACTACGATTGACGTATAACATATTTTCCTTATTTATTTTTGTGTAAATATACGAACGAACTCACAAATATGTGTTTACCAACTACTCGCTCACTCTCTTGGCTCTGTTGTCAGATATCCTTAAAGCAAATAATTAAATCCTTTCCCATTACATGCGGTTTTCGGAATCCAAAATAGACGTTGTTCTTTGGATTTTTCAAACGGAAAAAAATCAATGGCTCAAGTTATGTATAGAGACTACTATAAAGAGGGTTCCTACTCCAAATCAACTACAGCCATTCGTCTAATTAAAGATGATTGCCTTCATCGACAATACAAGGACGACGACGCCAACGACTATATGAGGGGGACTCGAACTTAATTGTGCGCGTTTAATTCATAAAGTATTTTAACCATGGTTTTTTTTTTGTTTTTGCCATTTTGTCTATAAAAGAGTTTTTCAATTCATTTGCATTAAAAATTAAGAAGAAAAAGAGAGCAATGAAATTGCTTTTAATTTATTTTTTTTAACAAAAGTTCATTGTAAACTATTTTTGCGATAAAAGAGATTGGTATAGAAAAAAAAAATCAAAAACTCATGGCATTCTGGGTGGGTTATTTAGGGGGCGGTGTATACGGCAACTATGCTGCTTATAGTTAATTTCAGGGTAATTATAATACAGAACATAGTGTATACTCATTTATTTTTTACTCCAAACCTTATGCAACGATGTGGTAAATTTTAAAAGGGAACCAAAAGAACTCCTTGTGTATATTTTCACAGGAATAATATAATATAAAACAGCGAGTAAAATGAGTTTTCTCCAAAGGACTCCTTATATTGTTCGAAAGAAACTATGAGTATTGTACTATACAAGGTACATAACATAATGATTGAGGTGGGGATTAACTTTGAAAAAGCCGGGCGCAGAAATGTCTGCTTTTGACAGGTTTGCTTGTTATATGCTGTGCACGGCATCAGCACTGTGTTCTTTCTTTTCGAATGCAATATGGCGGGTTAAATTTGAAATATTCTTTAATAAAAATAATTATTTTATAAAAAAAAAACGATAAATTGGTCTAGAATATAAGAAGTGTGGGAGGGTGGAATTTTAGCCTTAGGTGAGGACTTGTCTTATAGCTGATATAGAGTAAGATTAAGCAAGCAATAGCTATACCTTCTAGACGATTTAATTTGTTTGATAAGAAAATTAAAGTTTTGACAGTTGTTTGTTTTGAAAGTTTGGAAGGTTGATGGGAAAATTTTTGATGGAAGAAAGAGTTTTATGTAGGCAGACACGTCGTCTCAATACTGCAAGTGATTTCTGATTAAATTGGAAATTTTTTGCGAGAAGATCATCAGCTTTTGTAATCCCTATATTGTTTCTAACCATCATCATGCGTTTCAAAAATGGCAACTGAAAAACAATAAATCCTAAATATAAATAGTTATGTCTTTATATGAAGGAAACCTGTGCCACCTTACAAAAAAAAAAGCTGAAATATTTTTTCACTGTTGCTGCTTCTTGCACGGAACAGGCATTGACAAATCCTCCAAGAGTATATCTTTGTCAAAAAAAAAGTGCATATCGCCTTAGAGGTTCAGAAGGAAAATGTAGGTCCCCTTTACTCCTGTAATTTGTGAGTCACTAAGTCCTGTGAATTGCCATGTCACTTTTTTATTTTTAGGCTTAATCTAATGCTTTTGGAAAACTCTTCCTTGCAATAGCAGAATTGTGAAAAAATTAAATTTAATACTTCAATACAATTATTGATGTGTTTGTTATTGTTTGTCCTGGATAATCTCAGAAACCATACGTGTGATTTCAAAAATTCTTTTTGTGTTTAAAAGGTTGTTTTTGTGGAATGGTTTAAGAGATTATATATCTCCAAAATTTTGATTTTGTATAGGGTAAGGTGGGGTAAAATCAAAAAGTGATATGTATCTAATTTAAATATAAATGATTTTATAATATTAATTTATTAATCTACTGTAATAAATAAGCAAAGTAGAAAACTTAGTAATATTTAATTTAATTTGATTTAAATAACAAAGCCTTGCCCTGGGAAAACATTTCCAGATTGATGATTAAGAACTTTAATCTTGTTTAATATATTAACATAGTTTACATTGGATTTTTGCCACAAAATTCATGTTAAACTGAAAATAACCAAAAATTGGGTACTGACAAGGCCCTCACTAGTTAATTGAGTCCAAGTGAGATCGCCAGTACAAAAATCTAGTTTTTGTGGGCGTTAAAAGCTATTTTAAATTAAATATGCTCATATTACTTCAAATCGTAATTAATTTAATATTGCATTTTTTCCCTCAGTGCAAAAATAGGTTTGTTTTACAAATACTAAAACGTTTACTTGAAGGACTTACCCTACATTGCCTCATTAACCAAAAATGTTACCAAATTTGACTAACAAGATTTGAACACCTTTTGATATCAGTATTACATTTTAATACCTAATCATCAGACCCCAATTAGCCTACCACTATACTAAACCCTCTTTTACCTTGAAAAAAAAAATAACAAAAATTAACAAAATCATACACCCAAAGGACACGCTTTGAACCTTCAAATAATGTACCTTTAAAAAGACCTTCAAGTCTACCTAAGCCTAAATATACCATTCTCCTGTGACCAATAATGAAATTCACTTTCACACGACTAAGCAAATCCGGCTTATTTGGTCAAACTGATGGTATTCCCCTATACAGTTATGTAATTTGAATCTCAAATTTCGTTTTTGGTCTTTGGTCAGAATTCAATCCCAAATCAGATAGGCATTTCCTGAGAACTTTTAAATTTACCTACAACCCTCTAACTCTAGCATTAAATGTCTGTTTAAATATTTGTTTTTATACAGCCAATCTGGCAGTACCCACCTCCAACTCGTATAGCTTATCATTAAGATTTGATTAGCCATCAGAAGGGATGATAAAGATGGTGAGAAAAGCAGCGAGAGCGACAATTTAGAAAAATTGCAAATTGAAACCGTGCGAAGGAAGCATCCTCATCATCTACAAACCACTTTCCTTAACGTGTAATTTTCGGCAAAGGACAATAGTCCGAAAAGGATGATCTGTAATTTAACTCTCGCTCTCACTTGATCCACAGCGAGAGTAATCACTATAATCAAGGCGGTCCAACCAATTGCACTGTGTATAGTTTATGGAAGAATATTGTCATTGTACACCTTGTTTGTTATTGTGGGAAGAAATAAGTCGAGGTCCTGTATGTGATTTCCTCTAGGGCATTTGTTAGGCACACGTCAAATTTCAAAAATCTATTCTCCCTTCATTATAAGGATGCGTGCGCGCGAGAAGTTTAATATAAACGCACTCGTATACACCTTTATGAAAGAAGAGGTTGAATGGGCGCGTTGGTGCGAAATGTACTTCAAAAATATAACCTGGAATACAAAAAAAAGGGGGAAGTACATGAAAGGACACTCTTGGTAATTGCAGAGCGTATGCTTTATCCCATGGGGATAAGTATACAGTCTGAAATACTTGAGCCAGAGGACTCTGGAGAATTCAATTGGTTTTTGAACATTTCCTGAAGATTATCACTCGAAACATCATTTATTTGACACAGATCGCTCCATCAAAGGACGCACAACACAACAATAAATAATAATGCAAAAATCCTATTCCCGACAAAATAATTAGTCCTTCTGTCTATGAATTGAAACAAACAAGCAAACACACATAGAGGTACACGGCGGCGTCAAATCACACAAAGAAAATCAATTTTGTGGCATAAACAGTTTTCCAGTTATATCCACTGGGGTGATAAATAACAAAAGACCAAGAAAATATTCCCAGCATCCTTTTTTTTTTCGTCCTGTTGTGTGTGTGCTTGTGTCGGTGGTTTCAACACAAAATAACATCCTTATTCTTTTGTATAGTGCGGACACAATTGTTTGTTGGTGAAACACGTTTCGATTGTTTGTTGCAAAGCTATCGTAGCAGGGGGGCTGATGGCAAGAGCTTGGGTTTGGTGGGGACTGGGGAGTTATGGTCTGTCAGATCTTCACAGGGAAAAAAAAATAAAAGAAATTCAGGATAAACCTAAAAACAGTGAGAAAAGTTTTTTTTTTTTTTTTTTTTTGTCTTCAAGTAGGAATAAGGATATCTAAATTTGTTTTTCTTCTTTTGGCTCTATAGGTTTCTAAAGATGTTGTTTTCATGTTGTATCGTGCGGTTAATTGTTATCCGGGAATTCTCTAGTGTCCTGTTTTGTATTTTTGTGTGTTTTTGTCTTTTGTTTTTCATTGAAAATGTTTTTCGTTTTAATACCATTTATGGTTTGATTACATTACTAATTGATTAAGTTTTCTTTTTGTATAGCTAAGGAATTAAATGTAGGGTAGGGGGTTGAATTAAAGATTTATGGGAAAGTTATATAACAGAAAGATAGAATAACTTTCGGGGAAGTAATTTAGTATATGGAAGTTTGAAAAAGAAATTTAATAGCGGTTCTTTGTCTGCCTGTCTGATGTAGTTTTATGCCAAGGTCCTTTACAATATTAGTATCTTTACTTGAAAAGTCCTTGTATTATACTTCGATTTTGAATTTAAATAAACATAAGCTTGAGCATTAGCCTTGAGTCCAAAAATACGAAAAAATCTGAATACAGACTTAGATCTTAAAAATAAGTTTATTTGCATCACATCAAAAATTATCATTATCAAACCATCAATTTCTTGAAATTGATGTCTTTGAAAAAGTTCTTAGCCTTTCTGCTTACAAGAAGTATAAAATCAAAGAATAAATAAATTTGGTGGAGCAACAGCTCGTGAAAAACGAGGGCCTAGTGACTCCGAACAATTTCTGTGTGCAAGTTATTAGGTAGGAATGGAAGGGACCCAGAGCTTTCTGTCGAATCCAAACGGCCAAGACAGAGAAGCATGTTTTCATGATAAGGGATACTCTTTCAGGATTTGTCACTTCTTCGCGAGAGGCAAAAGCCCTGAAAAAAATGTATGTTTTTTTTAGGTAAGTCAACGAAATATGATGAAAATCCCTAAATAATAGGTAAAGGCTTTCTTCTAGACTTGGATACCAGAATTCTTCCAAGACTTGTCTTTTAAAAACAAATTGAGTTTCAGTCAGATCCATTGGAACTAATGACTTTAATTTTGGAATGGATTATTATAGCCATAAATCACTCGTTTGATGGAAATGTGTGTTAGATCAAACTTGTTTGGTTCGACATGACCTGTACGTATGTACTTAGATAGGTATAGATTCATTGGGGAAGCTACATGATTCTTTTAAAAAGCATTAGCAATTGAATTGCTATCTTCTTAAAATAAAATATTCATTACCTAAGCATATGTGTATAAAAAAAAAGTCCGATGATAAAGTTGAAAGTTTATATCATCATACCTTTTACCATTTCTAAAACGTTTCCTTAAAATTCTCAACATCAATTTCTGATGTAAAATATACAAAATTATTTGCATCACGTTTTACGTATAGTATATAGGTGTACCATCACTATACCTACATCACCTCCATCCTCATCCAGCAACCGCAAATTGAAATCCTTGTTATCCTTCTTAATTATTCATCTTTCACTTTTCGTTTTTTTTTTTTTGGGAGGAACACTGTACATGTTTTTTTCTCCAACTCAAAAAAATAAAAAAAAAATATTAAAATTCCACACATCGAATACCGAACACCAATGGTTTTTTAAACAAGCCTTTTCCCTTACCTATGCGGATATATGATGGGTATATGGATACCATCACACCACTGGCATCCTTCAATTCTATTAGTTCCGTTCATGTACGGGATGCATAATGTAACCTGTTTGAATGTCAAATTTAACAATATTTTCCACAACCACCACCCACTAGAGTTAAACCAACAACAACAACATCAACAAAAAAAAAAAAAATAAGAAAAACCTCACTCACTTATAACCCTTCACTTATATCCATATCCTTCCATGTTTCACTCTTAAAATACAAAATAAAAATTGTAAAAACATGTAAAGACGACATTTCCAATTTGTGTCGAATATATACCAGTTGTGTTGTGGTAGAGAGATACACTCTCATAAAATATGTATAAACTACATTTTTATCCTTTAAATATAAAGTGGTTTCATGGGTTGGCATCATGCATCCCAACACAAAAAAAAAAAAAAAAAAAATAATCGAGAAGGAAAATTTGCAAATATTTTGCTCAAGGATTCATTTAAATTTTTAATAAACTCTCCAAAATAAAGACAAAAAATAAAATAAAATGCTGTACACCATAATTCTTATACACACAGAGGCAGAGGCTAGTAGTTGTCTGTGGGTGAAGTCCTTTGTCCCCATGGCATCCAAAGATGTCTGTTTAAGAATTTTTCTCTAGCCAACCAGGATAATCTGCGATGGCATCTTTGCTGTGAATTTTGGTAATATCGAAGATTACTCCTTGGAGAAGGCAGGACCACGACCACCATCCAGATAGACACAGAGACTGGTGAGGCTTCGCATGTCCCAATGGGATTAAAGTGTGCGCTAAAATACATAGCTTTCTACATACAGGTTCAACGCTCCCCCATCATGACATTCTGTTCTGTGCATGTTTTTTTTTTTTTTTTTTTTTTTTTTGTATTCCAAAGGCATTGTGTCCTGTTTTCTTCTTGGGCTGTTCTAATATTCGCAGAATGTTTTCTCTTGTTCCCAGTTGCGTTTATCGCATAAATAATTGACAAAAGTAAAATTGTTTCTTGATCACTTGAGGATACCCCAGTGGAAAATTAGATATTTACCCGGCAAATTTCACTTTTAACCAACATTATCGTTGTGTGAGTACTTCTACCTCATTCATACCTTGGAATATATATCTATAGATAACTAACTAAGGTAAAAAGGCACAAATATAACCCACACCAAAACAAAATGACTGGCAGTTTGTTGCTGATGAAAATGATGATGTTATATCGTACTTGGTCTTGGGTTCTTCTTCATTTTGGTGCGTGATGCCATTGGTCCCAGTAGACTTTTGCAAAACGAAATTCATTTCGAAATTTTTCTTAAGGCTTTTTATAATAATTTATTCAGTTTTCTTTTTTTTTGTGTGTGTGTTATTTTCGAATCAATCTAATTGAAATTTTGGAATGAAATTGAAGCAGGGGACATCAAGGCGGGAGTTTCTTGTTTAAGCATTTTTTTCTTGGTTGAAACAAGGTTCTTATAAAAATAAATAAATTTCGTGGCACAAACGGCTCATGAAGAACCAGGGCCTAGTGACTTACAACTCTCAACCATTCCTGTGTGCGTGTGTGCAGGAATGGAGGGGACCTACAGTTTATTGCCGAATCCGGCACAGGTGAGCTGCACTTTTCTATGACAAGAGATGCTCTTGGAGGATTTGTCACTTCCTCGCAAGAGGTAGCAGGTCCGAAAAAAACTTAAGGTAAAGCGGCTGGTATTGAACTCCAGACCTCTGGCATGACAGTCCAACGCAATAACCATTACGACACGAGCTACTTCGAAACAAGGTGAAGTTGAAATTTCCTCAGTCTATTTTTTGATAAAATCTTGACGGACGATTACATCGTTGGTTTGGAAGAAAAGACCTTAGAAACATGAGAAAATCGATTTCGTAGGTCTCAAAACCTGCAACCTAAAAAGATATGGTTATCTCCGAAAACACTTCATAAATCTTCCAAAGACCCTTCTTTGTAACTGTTACTACAGTTGATATTTTGTAATAATTTTAAATATAACCTCAAACACCCTTCTTCTTCTTCTTCTTCTTCTTCTTCTTCTTCTTCTTCTTCTTCTTCTTCTTCTTCTTCTTCTTCTTCTTCTTCTTCTTCTTCTTCTTCTTCTTCTTCTTCTTCTTCTTCTTCTTTTTCTTTTTTTTCTTCTTCTTCTTCTTCTTCTTTTTCTTTATCTTTTTTCTTCTTCTTCTTCTTCTTCTCCGACAGACGAGACGGATGGATGATATGACGAAAATATTATTTTTTAATTTCTCCATCTTACCAAGCCCATTTTTCGGACTTAACTTTTATTTCTTAAATTATTCTCAAAATTTAAAAAATCAATATAAACATGTTGCTAAGTCATCCTAGCATCATCAAAAAACTTCAACAAAGGAACTAAAAAATCAATATACCAACCAGCATAAAATTGAAAGCACGTGCTAAAGAATGTCGTGCCCTGCAGCTCATAATGGAAAAGGATATTAAAAAAAAAAATCAATAGTTCAAAATTGCATCATCATAATCACTTAGTCACCTCAATTATTAATGGATCTCAATCTTTGTGTAAATTTAACTCGAAAAGAAGTTTATATTTTTGTTCGACAAATTCAAAAAAAAAAAAATAGAATTCTTATCTTATATGGTAAATCAGTTGATATTTTATTTGTTCAAGTCTTTAAGTTCTTTTCCATTGTTCATTTCGATTTGATATACGTATGGGTATAGAATTAACACAAAAGAACAAAAAAAAAAAAAACCACCGAAGAATTGTAGCGATTCGATGAAAAATATCGAAGAGTTCTTATGATATACATCACCAACCAAACAACACCACAGCCCTTTTAATTTCCATCGAGGAATGACTTGCAGAAATGTTGCTAAGCAGTCTTTTCAATATAATGAAAAGACTCAATGGGGCGAGTGTAGGTAAAGACGGCACCCTTCATGTTTCTTCATTTTATGTTGCGGCAACAATTGAATTCGAATATTTTGGTGAAAATTAGAACGACACAATGCATTTTTTCCCCTTTTTCGTTTTAGGGAATGAATTCTCTTTCTTCTAACAACCAACAAAAAAAAGGATACCAAAGATAAAAAATAACGATTACCAAGCATAAAAATGCACATCTAGACATAGTCAAACCCTTAAATATAAGTAAAAGGAAGGTTAAAGAAAAAAAAAAAAGGAAGAAAAATTCTGCTGAATCATATTTCTCGAAATATTATTACTTTAAATGGTTTGGGCGGTTTGTCCAAGGATCCAAATCGGCAGGCTCTTTACTACACATATCAAATAGACTCTATTTATACACAGAGAAAAATCACCTTATTTGTTTGTGTATTTTTTTATTTAAATTATGTATGCACTTGGATCACTTAAAAAAAAAAAATTTATTTTATTTAAAATAAAACATGTTCGATTTAATCTTAAATCGTTGTTAAACTTATCAAATTTAATTTTTGGTTCGATTAGATTTATAATTAATTTTTCTGTCAACTTTTTTTTTTGAATATTATTTTTTAATTCACTACTTTATTAGTCAAAAACCCCTAGGAACATAAGCCTTGAACTCCAGATCGTTTACAATTATGTTAAAAATTAAACTTTAAAGTTTAAATTTTGTACTTTTATTTTTTTATAAATCAGTCAAAATTGGGGTTTCCTATTTTTCACTCTTAACCAACAAGGGTAAGGTCAAGAAGTTTTAAAAATTAAATTTAAGAAACCTCCCAATTAAAAAACAAGGACATGCTTGAAATAAGTGAGTACATGCTGGTTTTTTTTTTTTTTGTAAGTGCTACGTTTCAAATATCCAATATAGTTTTGTCCATGACTTATGAAAATTTGTACTAGATTGAATTCTTAGTATATATTACAAAAAAAAATTATTAAATATTTATTGAAGTCGGACAAACAGATAACGATGTTAAATTCATACAAAAAAATTTAAAAAAAAAAAAAACACATTGGGTTTTGTAGAAAATTTCGGCTTAAATCTGTTTAATTTTTTTTGTTCAGTGTAAGTACGATTAAAGAGAAAACATTTATTTCTACCAGTTCAAAAAATAAAAGAATAGAAATTGAAATTCATGACGCCACCAGACCGACTGTCTACTGGATGATTCTTCAATTTTTCTACACCACTTACTATATTATTATTATTATTATTTTTTTTTTGAGATTTTTTTTTTAATTTTTTATTCTTAGTACATACCTACAATTTTCCAGTTCACACTTTGATTCGTACCGAAAAGATATTTGGTATGTGAAAGAATTACAAGTGAACATACAAAAAAAAATATCAAGACTTAAAGTCGATTTAATGTGAAATTTGATATTAAGTTCACGTTAAGTAGATGGGGACGGACAGACGTTTTGGTTTTCACTTTTTTTTTTATATTCGTTGTATAGACGGATTATTATTATGTGGTCACTTTGGAGTGGCTTATTTATTTTTTTTGTTTTGTTTGACGTGTCTATAGAAATGTTTTTGGGAAAATGATTTTTATGTTTCTTAAAATGCCATAAGCGTTTTCATTTAAAATTTGAATATTTTTTTAAATCCATTATTGAATATGAGGGAGGAATGGGGGGCAGATAAGTGTTTGAGAAGAGAGCTCAGAGAGAATTTATTGTTAACGACGAAAGCGAGTAAGGGCAATTCTGGATAATATTTCAATTATATGTATAACAACCAATTTTTTTTAGATCTCGAACCACAAAAAGTACACAAGACAGAGTTCTGTAGAATCCAGACCCTGGAAGGGTGGGAACCTACAAAGCTCATATACATAAGAGCTAAGAGGAGCCGGTATCAGGCAGATATATAGTATACCTAATCTGGAGGGGATAATGAAGACCAAGACTTCCAAAGCTTTGGGAGGAGCGACTAGATGACATCGACCTGATGCAATCGGGTTAAGGGGCAAGACTTAGACCCTGCTTGTTAAACCTATCATTATGAAGTGTTGGAAATTTAAGTGAATTTTTATGTAAGCTTAATCCGCCTCCAGGCCTGTTTCACAACATCAAAACTCGTAAGTTATTTTTTTTTTTTCAAACTAACATTCCCCATATCTTTTGTATCTTTCAAAAATAAAAGATACAATTTTAGATCGCACAAAACAACGCCTTTATAGATATTATATGTTAATGAGATAATTCTTCAAATTGTCTCGCACCCATTGAGAACAAGACTTTAATCTAAATGCATATCTAGTTCTAGACATACAAAACAAAAAAGTGAAATAAAATAAAAAAAAAATAAATATACCAATATCTAGCAAACATTTATAAAGATAGAATATTCTCAAAAGAATTAATCGTATAATTAATTTGATGCATGTATGCAAAGTATTTCGTGTTACATGTCATACTAAAAACTTATCAGATCTTTTCGTCGCCTTCGTATAATATAGTTTTGCGAAAAACAACTTCGTCGGTTGGTTGGTTAGTTTGTCGGTTGGTCGTTCGTCTATAAGGAACTCTATATACGATGACGATGTAGCCATCTTCGTTGTAGACATTGCCATCGCCGTCGTCGTTGCCTCGCCACCACTTATAGCCTAGAGTATAACTTTGTTTGGATATAGTTTATTCTATCGTCTTATAGGATATAAAAATGTCGTCGCCGCACAACAACGCAAATGCGATTTAAATGAAACAAATTGAAGTAAAATAATTGTATACAAGTGAAATGTACAAACGTATATAGATACAAACCACTGCATAAGTGCATTACAATCCCTATACTCCTATTATTGGACTATGGGGTGAAAAATGCATGCTAAACATGAATGTAACTCACTAACCCAGCGAAAACTATAAAAAATTGCAAATCTTATTTCGAAATCTTATTTAGAATTCGTTCAACCGAAGATCTTTTCCCTTCGATTATATCCTCGCTCTATACCTTATATGCAAATGGGTGTTGTCTCGATGTTTTTCTCTTTTTTTTTTTTGCTTTTTCTTTTAATCCAAAGATACGTTCCAATAGCCGGATGGATATAAAAAACTGGATCTACAGATAGATTATCTACTCTCACCGCACCAAAGTGACATCTTAGAAAATGTTCATGTTATATGCCTCGCTTTGGTGCATGTAACATACGCATCTTATCTGAATCTTAATCAATCTGCATTTTCTTTGCAAATCAAAAATGTTAAAACGATCACGACTTTAACACGCTATTTGTATCTGTCTGATAGATAAAGCAGACATATGGAAAGTCATGTGAAATATGTATATGTTTAATAGAACAGCTCATCGAAGTCTCTCAAAGAACTAATTAGATGATGTTGAAAGATACTCGCGCATATCTTATCATCCATCATCACACTTAAAGCTTAAACTTAATAAAAAAAAACAAAAATCAACTTCACCTGTATGATTCCCCATACAGAAGCTTTAAGTGTCTATGTATTTTTTATAAATTGAACAAACATTCAGGGATGGTATGAGGGCATTCACTTCTGGCCACCTTCAAAATTTTATACCATTCGATAAATAGGTGTCACAATTCGCTTTTTTTAAACCCGGGCGCCATTTAATGTTAAGTGTGTGAACGGTTCATACTAATTGTGAAACCTGCTCCCGGGCGCCATTTAGTGTTGCGTGTAAGGGTTGTTTATACTTCTCTTAAAGTGGGAAAGTATTGTGAAAGTTATGAGATGGTATTCTTCTCCGATTTCAAACAAAACAGGATTTTCGATTATTAATTATTTCGACACGCTCCTGGGCGCCATTTAGTGACACTGACAACCGTGTGAAGATGTTTCACACTATTTATGAAACCAAAAACATGCTGCTATTCTTCAATTTCAAAATAAAATACGATTTTATAACACATTTCGATTATAAATTTTTTCTCACAACCTCCCGGGCGCCATTTCGTGTTAAGCGTGTAAGATTGGTTTATATTATTTTGAAACCAATAACATACTCCTCTTCTTCCATTTGACAAAAAAAAAATTTTTCATGAACTCCCGGGCGCCATTTAGTGTGAAGGTGGTTCCTACCATTTGTGAAACAAATAAAATGTTACCTACTTTTTCCTCATTTAACACACACTCCTGAGCGCCATTTAGTATTGAGCCGTTCCTGTAGATATTTCACAATCTTCACAAAAACACACAAACCAAACATGTTTCCTACCGAAATTCCAACCACTTAATTATAAAAAGTTGTAAATTTTACTAATAACATAATATTAGTTATGTTACTCATTTATATTTGGAACTTCGTCTTTTATTTTTTTATTAGAGCTCTTCAAAGATAGTAAAGTAAGCCGATAAGGCGCCTTTTTTTCATATGATTCTATACCTTCTGCGGTGTGTTTTTATATATTTTTTTCACCCAGAAGCCCTGAAATGATAAGAAAAAACTTATCACAACGAAACATGTGTAATTTGTTTTTTTTTTTTTTTACGTACATACTCTTACCTTCATCATATGGAATGCTTCATATAAATCTATGAAAGTATAACTATTTTATCATTGCGGTATATTTACTATTTGAAAAAAGTCGAAATTAATTTTTTTTAAGAGTTTTGTGGTCTTCAGCTTTATCTATATGTTTAAAGAAATCCAAAAAAAAATAGAAACAGAAAAACAGATAAGGGAGTTTTAGTAGCTTCCAGGTTGTTTTTTTTTTTTTTTTAAGATAATATTAATATGTTGTTGATGTTTTTTTTTAATAAAATTGTTTTGAATTAGAATTTTGTTTATTCAAGAAGCTTTAATTTTAAAATTTATTTAATTATACCTCACTATAGATTGAATAACTGTGAGGAACGTATCTAGCTACCTGTATAATTTCCTCTAAAAATATCTCTTTTAAAGTACAGCGATGGAAAAAAGCTTTGTAAAATTATAATGTATGAAGCCTCTAATCCCCTTTGAACAACGAGATTGGTAAACTATACTCACAGTCAAATTAAAAAAGGACTTCGGTATCCTTTAGTAGGAAATGCTGATATTCCCGCTGCGCATGCGAACCCTTCACAGCTGGATAGAAATTGCGCCCTAAAAAGAATTTTTACTATAACTAAAACTATGCGACAGTTTATATTCAAACAAAAAGAAAAGTAGGAGGATTATTTGGTTGAGAATGCATATTGCGTACGCATGCCCAGCAGGACCTTTATTGCTCACTTTTTGGTTTTTAGTTTTTTTTTTCTCTGTCACATCCCATTTTCGATTTTTCCCAACTTGATTGTTTTGTCTATAGTTATGCCGGGTGAGATTTTTGTGCAAAATAAATGCTTGCGAAATTACAATATCTCATTACCTATACCTATAGGTCCATTTGATCTGAAATTTATCAGAATGAATGAAAAATAACCCCGACAATATTCATGGGTGTTTGAAATGAAATGATTTATTTGTTTTGGCATCGTCATACTCGTACATGTAGTTTTCCTTTACAATGGGTGAGTATTAAGGAACCTTTTTTACGAAAAAAAAAATCATCAACTTGAAAAGACATGAAAGTAATTTTATTTGCGAAGTACTTTTGTTCAATTTTTTGAAAGGCCATTTACAACGAGATTTAAAGGTGTGCGAATATTTCTGGAGTCAATTTTTCAAGACAGGTGTCTGTCTTGAAAAAAAAATATATATCCCTTACCGATAAGAAAATCAAGACAAAAAAAAAATACTCAGTTTTCCTACAACACATATGGTTGATGGACAAAGAAAAAGAAAAAATTAAAAATTCAACTTGAGTCGTTGAGGTAATTAAAATAATTAACCCACACCAATTAATAAGAGCTCAATTATTTGTCACACACTGATTAATTAGAGGAATTTCTCATTTTCGCAATATCCAACCTTCTCCATTACCTTTATGACTTCAAAGTGGATTGAGAAAATTTTAATTGAATTCACAAATGCAATCAAAATGAAAAGGAAAAAAAAACAAACCTAATGAGAAATAAAAAAAAAAAAACAACATTATAAAAAAAATTACAAGAATCTTAAGAATATTAATGATTTTGTAATAAAGCAATCAGCTCAAAGAAAAGAAGACAAAAAAAAATCATAGAGAATAAGGGGATAATCTTTAAATTTTTCATGTTTTTTTTCTTGCACAACTATAACAAGCACTCGATATATGAGTTATTCATAAATTAAATATTATAAAACACACTTGCGGGGTAATGTGCATAATGCGACGATACCATATAAAGTTGATTTCTTTTTTATATGTAATTTGAATTCTTTAAATTGCATTAAAAGCTTTTAAGAATGACGGCTAGGGCTTGGTCCTTGGGCGAGAGGAATACCGACATCAATATATTCATGAATTTATTTATTCAAAAGATAATTTTAAATTGCAATGACCATAATAAGATTGCATATATACATATTTGTATTAAAAGCATGTAACAATTTTCTTGGGTAGTTTTTATTAAAAAAAAATTAAAGAAGGGAAAAATGAAAAATAAGGTTATTGCATATTTTTAGTTGAACAAGACAAATTAGATTTTTTTTTTTACCAATAAAGGTTAAAAATATAAGCGTTCGCTAGTATAACTTGAAAATGGCTATATGTAAATTACACCCAGCCTAACAACAAATTATTGTTAACTCCAAAGATTAACACAGGTGTATCACAAATATATTGCCTACATATAGGATCTTCCAAAGATATTATTTAATATATTTTTTTTTCTTTTTTTTTTTTTAATTATTACATTGAGGATTTAACAATTGGTAATAAAATTGCCAAAGAGATACTTCAGATCTTCTTTTTTTACAGAATTTTAATATTTACATTTTTAAATTCAATTACCTCAACACCTACTATTCCGATGAAGCATCGGTGACAGTATTTTGTAACCCTTTGATTTAACGAATTTCGGTAGTACTTTCATAAACTAATTCTACGTACAATTTAAAGCACCTTGTTTGAGAAGATCAATTTTTTTTTTGGGAACAGATTATGATTGTGAGCGATTAAAGGTTCGTAACAACAACTCATTTCCTTCTTTTCTTTTAGTACCAAAAATGACTGACAAACATGACTTCCCTGATCGGGAAGAGTTCTTATAAATTTGAACTTATTTTAAAAAGACGATTTTTAAAAAATATACTTAATTTTTCCATATTTAAACAAAAAAAAAAAGTTGTTGCATACTTTCAGGTGGATTCAATTTGTTTTTTTTTTTTTTTTGTACCTTTTTCAAGGTATAAATATTGAATTATTGTGTATGATATGTACATATTTATAACTTTATTTTGGGCAATACATATACTAATATTCTTGAAGCATGACTTTTTGAAAGACAAAATTATGAAATACAAAGTGTTTGACAAGTAAAATTGTTAAAAGTTAAGAAACGATTTAGAGACTTTTATGCTTATTTAAGCTGTTTCTTTTAACTTACTAATAGCTTAAAAATGTTTACGAAATACCCTGTTTGAGAATGTATTGTTAAAAAGGTGGTATACTTTTAGGAGTGCTCCAAGGTTCCGCTTGTCCTACGAAGGATAAATCTATAAAATTACTATTTTAACATACATTTAAGTATGATAAGATCACCCATGTGTAAGAAACAGTAAAAGTTCCTACAAGCATCTCTATGTTAGAATATGTTGCCTACTTTTAGTAGTTATTTGGTTGGTTTATCTTTCTTACTCATACAGCTTCACAAACTCAAAAAATACCATACCATCCTGATATATAAATTATAAGGAAAATATTTTTAAAAAAATTGCATAGTTCCAGGCAAAATAGTTAAAGTTCCAAGGTTGTGCATGTAAGTGTTAAGGAATAGTCGAATTTTTAAGATTGTAAGTGTTTTATATGTTGGCAATTTCCAGGAGATGTAACTCATTTTTTTTTAATAAAGATTATCAAAACAATTGCTGCAATAACCACGTTGATATAAGAATGAGCATGATTTTTATAAAAAACTTTCTTTTTAATGAAATAGATTTTGACCAGTTAAAAATAAAGAAAGGCATTGTTTGGTTAAATTGTTTCCTTTCTTACTTTTAACTTCGCAGACTTGAAAACATAATTCCAGCTTGTCGTAATTTAGCAGAAATTGTCTTATTAAAAAAAAATGTTGCATATTTTCAGGAATATTTAAGGATTTTTATTGACATATTAAAAAGATATATATATATATATTTATAATTCATTTTATTATTTTAGTGTGGTTAAAAGTCACCCAACTGAAGAAAAAGTAAGAGTTCCCACAAAAATAGAGTTATACGTTGTATACTTTCAGGATCTATGAGTACCTAATTAAGGAATTTTTGTAAGAAAAGTTAGGTTTTGCTGCCACATTTTTTGTAATTAAAATTATATAAAAGATGAGAACTAAAAGTCAATTTTAATATTGAGTTGTCGGATAGTTCATTTTTGATTTCTCACGTTAATCTTCCCATAGGCCATATATTAAGAAAAAAAATCTAATAACAATCTCACATAATAAATCCTTACCACAAGGGTTGTGTATATGTAAAATATACACAAAAAAAATATCTCAAAATCTCCCACATAAAATATACCAGACCTAGACATCACCATTTCACAAATCTAATTTCAACCATTAGACTCATAATATAATATTCATGAGTCCTTCACGCCCTCCTAAAATTATAAACATACCCTAAATATACCCGTAAAAGTGTACAACAACGACGAATTCGTTTAGTCTTCATTCTGTTTCAGATTTAATTTTAATTATGCAAATTTCTCATAATTTAACAATTTTCAATATTTTCTGCTTCGCATTGCTATACTTCTCTTTATAACCCACACCTACCCCTTCGTAGATATTATAATATAGATACAAAAAGCCCGTTCGCGAAACGCAAATCCAATTTGAACTTATCTAATTTTCGACATCTCGCCATTGCGATGTTCTGCTGCTGATGATGCTGATGTTCATGCAAAATATAGGGTCGGTCGTTGAGAATGGTTTTTCGTTTAGAGAGGTAACGAGAAAAAGATTTTCCAAAAATTTAACCCTTTTTCTACGTTATAACCGTGTCGTTTAGAAATATTATCTCGCTCTCTCTGATGTGTCTGCCCCCAACCCACCTTGAATAGAAAAAAAAGGACCATTCAGAATGGGTAAAATGGTGAATCCATTTACTTCGCACTTAACTCATTAGAATTCTGTGAATTTTTACTGGTGATTTGATAATCAAACAGAGTTTTAATGTTACCCCCATTTCCCTTTCACCCCCCTGTTGAAGCTAGAATATAGAAAGATCAAGTGTGAGGCTATAATAATTTTACCCAAAATATACCCTTTTCAAAGGGTGAATCTTCAAACATAGATCTAATTGTTGAATAATCAAATAAAAACCATCAAATTTCAGTTTACCCGTTTTACATTCCATGTAATGTCTGGGTTATAGGTATGAGTTTTAAAGGGGTTTTGGAATGTTTATCCCTGAAGGTGTTTTCATTTGTTTTTCCAATGAAAATCCATACCATACCATCGAGATTAGAACAAACAACGACGTTTCGAAATTCTTGCCTAGAGTAGACTTATGTCATTTACACAATCCGCCAAAAGAAAACATCGTTCGTTCTATTAAGACAATGGAAAGGGGTTTTGTTACAACGTTACACGCGTTTATCTAGCTCGTTTCATCATCAATTCATCCCCATTGCCTCGGGGCTTGTTTTCGATGTATAGCATGGAATTCCCACCCCCCACTCCACCACTCTCTTGCCAAGAACTCCAACGAAAAAAAAAAAGTTATAAATGAACTTTAGATAAAAGCCCCCCGAAACCAACACGAAAAATTGTTAATCAAAATCTTATACACATTCGTCATTGGTGAAAGTCGGAAAAAAGGACTACGATACGGAAATAGAAATAGAATTGGATTGTATACTATATTGTAAGGGTATGGTATTACGTGTTTGTGTGTAGGTATAGCCGTTTTAGCCTTGATATAGAATATACATTTTATACGGGGTGGTATAGAAATATAGAAAAAGAAACACACACAGGATATACCGAAAAACCAAACCTACCGGAAACAAAACCGAAAAGTATGCGATAAAATCGCATGACACAAGCTAACCCCGGCTTCGACTTGGAAGAGAAGTCATCAGTCAAATTACTATCTTATTTTTGGCTATATATGAATTTGGTTGAGTTGAGTTGAGTAGTTGTTGTGTTTTTTGTTATACATTATATTTATGTATATATTTCTGTGTGGTGTATGTATGTTTGAATGTTTGCCGGATTTTGAAGACGGGGATGGTATACTTATTTCCGTAAATGGCTTTATGTAATTTGTGCTAGTGGATTCCATCATCATCATCTAAGTATACATTTCGACGTAAAGAAGGGTATTTGGTATTTTTAGTTAGTATAGTAGAGAAATGCCACTTAAAAGGGTATGCTCTTTTTTCCTATGTCTCTTTTGCTTCCTTCTGACGTAATATCTTAGCTTATGTATAGAGATAGAGAAATTGCTAAGTGCGGAGAAATGTTTTTATCTAATGAATGATACATTTTCTGCACATCGCTTTTATCTGTTTCAATGGGAGTTGAAGTTAGTTTGGAAAGTACGTATCTTAAGGAATAAGATAAGGGGATAGGAAATACATTGACATCTACTTATTGGGAATTGTGTGCATAATATTTCTAAACGACAATTTTTAAGTAATTTTCCAAAAAAAAAAAACTACCCAACGAAAAAATTGGGATTTCGCAATTTAGAAAATTTAAAAAAACTTATTGACAAAATTTTATGATTTTTAAAATTTATTCGTTTTAATCTTCTTGGGCCCAAAGTAAGGATTGTTTCAAACGTGTGCTAACAAGAGATCATTAGGTACGTGGAAAAGAATCTCGCATTGTCAAAATCTTGAAAGCGTAACGATAGACAGAAAAACATTAACAGTCGTATTAATTAGATTTCCTTAGAATACTCTTGGACAGTAGTCCAGCTAGCCACTGTCTAAATATTTGGACAACTCATTATTAATAATCACATTCCAGCAAATGTCTACATACCACCTCATATTGCCCGTGACATACCTGGAATATGTAATTCATTCTCGAGTGAATTAATGAGTTTAGCTGACTTTTTGGCTACGTTCAAAGGACATTTTTTTCATTTCAACAGCAAGACAACTTTTTATTTCGCAACAAAAAAATTACCTAACTTTGTTCATTGAACGTGCCCACTTTAGAATAGGTTTAGACAACCAATTTCGGTGTCTATAAGTTAGACAACCGATGGAAATGTTTATTAATACGATTTTGAAGTTGGAAAGCTGTCTAAAGTTAGACATACTTTGGAAGGGGTTTATTAATATGACTGTAAATTTCTAAAGATGACATCTCACAGTTTTTAATTAAATAGCGAAAAACGAAATTCTACATTTTCAACATCTTGCATTGTCGTATTCTTGAGAGTTGAACGATTTTTCGCAAATCATTAAATTTCTAGTAAGGAAATCTCGCATTTCAAAACCTTCAGAGCAGAACGATTGTCTAATTGTCTAGCAACGAAGTCTAGCGTTTCTTTAAATAAACTGCGAAAAATAAAATTTCATATTTTAAAAATCTCGCATAGTCAAATCTGAATCTCACATTTTCTAAATCTTGCTCTTTAAAAGTAAAAATTTTTTAAACGCAGAAAAATTTCTGAATATAAAATTAATCTAATTATCTAATAAATATTTCATTTAATTACAAAAGATTATAAATTTTTTATTTTGATTCGCCAGAATTTTAATTTGGAAAATATCAATGCTGTAAAATTTTAATATTTTGCGGAATTTCACAAACGAGATTATGAAATGTCGCCAATCGTAAAGTCTAATCCTTCTTTTTTTGTCATATTCGAATGAGTTATGTTATCAAAAAATAGTACTCTCCAGCGATAATTCGGTTACTAGGTGACCACCACGCCGACGGTTTCTAACTATGTTTTTCTTTTCATAAAATGTTAATTACCTGACTGCAATTTTCAAAAATAAAATTATTGCACTGTCCCACTGATGGTGAGCTAAATACAAATGAATTAACAAACTAGTGCGGGTTTGTACTAACATATTTGTATGCTTAACATAGATTTTTTTTTTTCTGAAATAAAACTGACAGGAATATGTACCATTTTTTAATTCAGATTCAGATTATGAACCTCAAAGTTCACAGAGCGGGCATACTTGATTTATGTTAAATAATCGAAACTTTATTTTCCATTTATCTAAGCAAAAAAAATGATACCTGACCAAGTTTAATAAAAACAAATTTAAATATACTCTTATATTTTTATCTACCCAGATACATCTACTCCATATAAGGATGTGTTATAGATTTGTAAAAAAAAATTATATTAATAATTATTTATTAATATTAAAACAACAGAAAAAATAAATACATATTAATGGATGGTATGAAGGGGTTAAAGCTTAAGAATATGTACTTTTTTAACGCTTGGAGAACTTTAAATTTAAAAAAAAATATCTCATGTATCCAAGCTTCTGACAAGAGAGATAAATAAAATACACGGCTAAATCGCACGATTTTGACAAAAAAAAAATAAAAAATCGTTGGAACGGTTTTCTTGAAAAATAATTTTTTTTTCAAATGGAAGATTTTTTGCGACTTAAGGTCAATTCAATACAGTCCACTTAAACAATAACAAAAATAATTTTCTTTTGTTTTTGTTAATTCTCTTCTTCGTAATTTTTTTATAATTAATATTTTTTTGTATAATTCGTAAAATTTGTTTAATATAAATAATATTTAAAAAAATTGATATGCCATTTTAAATTATTACAAAATAAACCATCAAACCATTTACAGTCAAAAACAAAATATTAAAACTTTTTCTTAAAACCAAAATGTATTTCGGTTAAATCAGTTAAGCAACTAATAAGAAAGTCAAAAATAGAAAAAAAAAAAAAAAACAACAAAAAAAAGTTTCTATGGCAGATACTGCCATTAATATACTTATTTTTGGTAAATTTGTGTTTCACCGAAATGCACACCAAATAGAATAGAAAACTCAAATTTTTATATGAACGACCTCTTTCTCAATGGTTGTATGACTGTTGAAATAGTTTTAGGGATATCATTTAAAAAACTTTAAGTTCATAAATGATTTTGCTATTGCTTTAGACTGTATGACCTATACCTTTTTATGCGAGATCGATAGCCAAGACAAAACAAAATTTTTCTTCGATTTAAAAACCCAGAGGAGACTTAAAAAAAAAATCATTTCACCTTGTATCTAATGGCCAGCCCTATAGGCAGGAAACCATGCAGAAGGTTGCCACAATTCATCAACCCTATACTCGGAGCCTGTTTTACAGTTACTATTCGACAGAGTTTAGTATTAAGTTTTTTTCTATCAAAAGGCGTGGCGTTAGGAATATTTTTTAATCAGTTTTAAGCTATTAAGGCCTTTTTTGAATGATTTCAAGTCTGAATTTGCAAAAAAAAATTATGGTGTTCCTCAAGGCTCTATTTTGTGTCCAACTCTTTTTTTTCATTTTTTTACTTTTCCTGCCCTATAGGCAGGAAACCATGCAGAAGGTTGCCACAATTCATCAACCCTATACTCGGAGCCTGTTTTACAGTTACTATTCAACAGAGTTTAGTATTAGGTTTTTTTCTATCAAAAGGCGTGGCGTTAGGAATATTTTTTAATCAGTTTTAAGCTATTAAGGCCTTTTTTGAATGATTTCAAGTCTGAATTTGCAAAAAAAAATTATGGTGTTCCTCAAGGCTCTATTTTGTGTCCAACTCTTTTTTTTCATTTTTTTTACTTTTCCTGATGCATATTAAATTAATTTAATGAGCAACTCCGTTGTACCCAGTTGTGTACTTTATTTTCAAATGCATACATTTTGGGCATCAGGTAGAATTTTTCTTAAAATTTGTACCTATAATACGTAAACACAAAAATTTAGTCATCCACTTTGAAATTCAAATTCAAAAATATATTCAAAAGCAACCCATCAAGATAACCGTCCTTTTTTGAACTCTCAAGTCTCAAAGCCTGCCAGCACAATAACAACAACAAATGAAAATTGCATTTTAACTGATGATATCCATCTGTTCGCAAAAACAAATGGCACTGTGATCGTGTGTTATGTCTATCTGTCTGTCTTTCTGTCTGTTTGTCCTACTGTTTACTATATATTGCTACCATTTGGCCATAACACAGACAATTATTTTATTAGATTCAATTGAAATTCAACATACAGAAGGCCAGAGGTTTTATACTATTCCTAACTACATACATACATATACTTAGTTATAGATACTTTATAAGCAGTGTGCGCCCGATAACCGCACTAAGATAAAATATAAATATTTTTGTATCTATTAATTTTGTTGTTGTTTTATTTATTTCAATTTTTGTTTGTTGTTGTTGCTGTGTTTTTGTTCATATCATTGCATCAGGATAGCTACATTTTAAGTGGCACTCTCGAAAAATGTTTAATTAAATTGTTAAGATTGCATCGTGGAGATTTTATTTTGTTTTTATTTTTATTTTGTATTACAAGGATAGCCACGGCGCGCAAAATATATTTATGACAAATGAACACATGTATCTAAACTGATCGTATTCAGTGATATTGCAACAAAAAAGTTGAAATCTTCTGATGCGTATTTAACTTTTGATTTTTAAATTAAAAATTATAAAAAGACAAAAAAACAGAAATGGAAATTAAAAAAAACAAAGCCCTGATGGTCGTTTAGTTTGTCGTCCTACAAACAGGCAAAGATTCATACGGCAAGACCACATATTAAACATAAATAAGAATCCGCATATTATTCCAATATAGTCAGCCACTTGACACAGGAGGACATGCTGTGGAAGATGCGAAAAAGCCTCCCCCCAATGGTGCCTCCAGCACATAACATAAGCATCAGCATCAGCACCATCAGAAAACAGCAAATCAACCAACAAAGATCGTATATGCCTACGAGCTGTAGCTCCTTTAGCAGCAGCTCTATAAGATCTTACCAGCAACAGCGAGAGAGGTAATGTTTTAATTATGTCGTTTGTAGGTACCTTTGTCTTCTCGGCATGTGATCTGTCATAATTTTTCTTATTATGGTCACTTTGGCATTCTGCACGACGCGACGCGACGCGACAACGAATGCAACTTTGGGGCGAGTAACACTGATGGCAACATTTCAAGCTTCCTTTTGTGTTTGAATGGAACAAGCCAGCAAGAAACTATATTTCCCCCACAAATATGGTTGCACTCTAAACGAACAAATAAGAAAAGTATATGTATATTTCTTCCTTCTACGTATATATTTATGTAGATACAATCAAAAGAAACTGTCAACATCTGGCACAAAACTGACCCCTTTTGATCCTATACTTTTGTGGACTGATGATCAGTGATCAGATCGACCAATCAATCAAACATAAGATGGATACCACTCACAAAAATGTATCTATTTATGCATTCAAACATCTGTGATGATAGCAACATTATTTTCAAACATCTGGAAATATACAAATTAAGGTAAATAACCCTACTTGGTGAATAATTTGAATTTCCTTAAAGGACTAAACAAATATATTTATATCGAAACGATTAGCAAAACCATACAATTATACGAAAATTCGTGCAGCACGATAGGTATACGAATTAATCACGGGTGGTGGTCAATCAAAGAAAATACCTATAAGCAACATGTATCTATGTGTATCTTTGACGTTAACAGTGCAAAAAAACTAAGACTTTTTTTTTGTTATTATTAAAGATTAGCAGAGAATCTTGTCTTGTACACATATATTAATTTCTTAAAACAAGGATAGCTAATTAAAAACAAATGAACAAAATCAGAGTTATACACATGTTGCGATGTGATATGTGTGGAGTAGTTGGAGACTGAAGATGGGAGTCTGGAACTGCGGCAGCGACGTGATGCGGAATGGCTGATTCCATATGAACAACGAATGTCAGAAATTAATATGCAATGAATAAAAATCAAACACGATACGTCGTTGATGATAATGATGATGGGGGCAAGGGAACAAAAAAAAAGTTCTGGTGTTGGAGATGATAATGATGATGAAAGGAGGATTCTCTTTCTGGTGTTGATGATCAAAACAAGACGAATCGGCTGCTATACAATAAGGAGATAATATCATACGAAAAAATATAAAAAAGAATAAAACACCATCACAGTTGAATTTTAAAAATATATATTTTTCGTTGAAGAAAAATAATTAATTTCAAACTGTTAAGGGAATGTGGTCCTTATATTTCTTGAATTGAATCTAAAAACGTAACTCCTGCTGTGAGGCAATCATATTTTTTTTTCTCTTTCCTTGTATTTATTTTTATACAATTTCAACCAAATTAAAAAAATGTCTACGGTGAAGATTTTTGTCTGGATTTCATTTCCAGATTATTACAAAAATATAATTGTTAAGGTTTTTATTTTATTGTTTAGTTTTATATTTTGTTTATTTTGTTTCAAATACCTATACAGACACACAAAAGGCATTAAACACAAATATAAATGATACAAAAATCTGTTTTCTCCATCAACATTGTTGCAAATTAAATTTCAATGCATAAAATTGCATTAGAAATGTATATGTGCTTAACCTCTGATGTCATATAAATGTAGATCTCAAGAGCAACAACTGAGGCAGACTGAAAAATCTGCGAGATACAAATACACAAATTCACAATAATAAACGCAAATTGTTTAAAAATTGCATTTAATTTGAGAGATCACTGCATGGTGATGGCATATGTTAAATGCATCATCATATATGCAAACGCAAACTAAACTAGAATCAATTTTTTTTTTTTTTTTGTGCCTGGCAATTTTCTATCTCATTTCTTTAAGTTTAGTTTATTGTGTTGTTTTTTTTTTTTTTTTGTAAGTATCTAGCAAAAAACGTGATCGACCATTTTTCGAATCACAACAACAAAATCTAACAATAACAAAAAACAATGACAGAATAAAATTAAAATAAAAAACAAAAAAACAAATCGCACCTAAACGATCCTCAGAAACAATTTGCCATTTGCCGTCAACACGGCGTCTATTTCAATTTCAATTCATTTATCACTTGCAATGTATCTATCAGTTTAAAAACACTCATATAAATTGAGTGCACTTATAATGTGACTGTGTCTATAGAGTTCATCGAAAGAGTGAAAGAGAGAGAAAGAGAATCATCCAGATTACAAAAATAAAATGATGATACAAACAAATGATTAGACTTTTAACATTTTGCACAATTTCTGCTAAGAAAAAATAAAAATACCAAAGTCAAATTTAGAATGAAATGAGATTGTCGAATTCAGATATTCGAGGTACTATAGTTAGTTATAGAAGTATCTATAATGTTTACGGAAATAAAATTGCATTAATGTTGAATGGAAAATTAAGGGGGATTTAAAATAATTTTGATTTAAGGTGAAGATTGGCAGACAAAATTAATTATTGATTATTTATCCGGGTCGAAGGACCAAATTTAAAAATTTGGAAGCCATTATATAATTTGGGACATTTATGTTGGGACTAAATACGAGACAAGCAAAGCCTCAGTCGATACCAGCTCCAAATAATCTGAAACAAACCGAGACAAGACCGTATTTTTGGGACAAAAAAAATACCGAGCGTGGTATCGACTAAAAATAGTTAAATTATGAAAACTGAATTTTTCTAGATATTAATTAAATATTTGTTCCACAGAAACTGAGAAAAAAAACCGACTTGAACGAGAAAGGACCGAAACGAGACTAAGTTATACAAGATCGAGGCCGGTATGGAGATGGAGATAGTTCAAACATTTTTCGATTTTATAGAAACTAGCTCGAGACTTCAAAATTAAGGTAAAATAATAAACATCTCAGACTCAGAAGCCTAATTCAATTTTCTTTTTTACTGGCTGTCAGAAGTGTGTTATAATTTAGCCACGCACTAGGTACTGGTAGAAAAAAGAGAAATATTGAAAGTAAAAGAACTAAGGACACTCATTTTTTTTTTATTTTATATTAAAAAATAAGCTAAAAAAAATTTAATTTATACTTTTTTTATCGAGTTCAACCCTAAAACAGACATAATCTGTCAATAAAAACTAGGTCTTATAAAACTATTATGGAAGACCTAATTTATTAACATTTTTCCAAATAAAGAAGGAGAAAAAAAATGTCCCTGACATAATGTCAGCAACAAGGCCTTTTCAGAACCAAATTCTCATCTAATTCAGCATGACTTATGGTAATTTGCTGATTCGAAATTTGGCAAGTTTCTAAATGTTAAAATATATTTTGTTTGGATATTCAAAACATAACAAACAAATGCAAATACAAAAAAAATAAAATTTTAGCATCATCCGGCTCGAGGGACCAGTTGGTTTTGAGTTGAGTTTGTTTCCATTATTTCTTTCTTTTGGTACAAAGCTTATATTAAAGAATATTGATATTTGACGGTCTGTGAAGAGGTAATATTGATAAAAATGAGAATTCACATAAGAAAAGCTTATTTTATCATCCGAGTCATCTTGACATTAAAAAAAAAAAAAAAAAAAACATTAAAATGAAAAGAAACATCATTTTAAAGATTTTTGAAAATCTATCGACTGAGACATTAATGTTTCATTTCAAAAATAGATCCTCTCATCAATTGACTTAAGCTCTAATGACCTGATTTAAAAAATCGACGACAAACGTTAAGAATATAAAGAAAGAAAAATAGAAAAACGAACAAATTAAACGGAAATCCCTTCAAGCGCTCAACATGAAAATAAAATTAATTTATTTAGATAAAACTCTAAATATAAACATTATCCATTCGACATCATCGGATACACCATCAAAAATAAATAAAACGAAACGAAATGACACTGTGTGGTGGTGGTGCATTAAAAAGCCTAAAACCAACGAAATCAAACAAAAATCAGTCAGAAAGTTGAGATCCACTTTAAGAAAAAAAAAAAAAAAAAAACTAAAAGTGATCTCGCAATGGATCGGTGATGTTGTTTAGGGGTTCCTGATCATGCTGCCGGCAGTAGTCTCAGCAGTTGTCCCCATCACCATTGCCATCGTCATCGGTCGTCGTTCGTCGAGTTGTTTTCATGGCATCGCGTCTTCGTCAAGAGTAAAGCCATCTTTGCCGTCCCATTAGCTTCACGAGGTGGTGATAAATATTGCATTCAGAGACACTAATGTTTTGCTCTATGTCATAAGGTTAAATTACAACATGCATTCACACTCGCATCATTTTCGATATCTTCTCTCAGATACATTGCTTTTGAAAGGATTTTGTATTTCCACTCCTTTCGCTCCTCGAAGCTTGATGGTTTGTATAAATGAGTTGGGTTAAATAAACCAAAAAGATACAAAAAAAACAACAAAGTTCTATAAGTAGGTAGCTCTTGGTGTGTTGCAGTGGCACAACAATTGTGAACCGTAAACATAATCCGCAGCAGTTGCTGCATGCAATCCCAAAAAAAAAAAGAAAAAACAAAAACAACCAAGCAACACACAATTCCAATATAGCTGAAGCTGCTTGGTATGAAACGAAGCGCGTTTGTGCTGCGCGCGCAACTCTCAGAAAAGATTTGGCACACCATCAGCCAGCATCATCATCGAAGAGACATTAGCCCAAGTCCGTCTTTTTATTTCTTATCTCGTGCGACTCTTATTTGGTGTGTGTGTTGCATGGTCAAGAGAAGTATCTGTGCTGTGCTGCCTGATGCTTGCACGCAGTTACCGGTGCGCGTTTAAAAAAAATAATCGGTAAAAGCACCAAAATAAAACAAAACTTAAAACAAAAATCAAAACAAAAAGCTGTAAGCTGCCTTTAACTTGGTATTAAATTTTCAAAATACAACTAAACCTGTATATATCTTTGACTCTTGGTCTTGGCCAAAAGGGTGTGCAAGTGCTTTCAAACCAAGACTTTATTACCTACCCGGCTATCAGACGCGAGGAGAACATGCAGAGTAGATTATTTTTCTTAAAGGTCACTTTTGGATATCATCATCTTTTTTACATTGCCCACATTGGTTGGACGGGGTCGGGCGTCGGAATGAGTGTTGCATCTTGCATTATAACCATACTCAACTCAACTCACACACATTCTTCTTTCAGCATTTAAATGGCAATTAATAAGGATTTTTATGAGCCGTTAAAATAGTTGACAAGTCTCTTTGACAAGAAGACCGTAGCAATGACAGTTTTTTCTTCTTTTTTTTTTTGTAATTCTTGTAGATTTTCACTTGAGAGTGCATTTTGTTAAGAGTTGCCAACAATGTGATTGAGTTAAATTGAAAATTCTAATTTGATTATTTTGAAATTCCCTTTAAGGCTTCAATAGACTGTGTTTTTTTTTTACTGCGAATAAAAAATAAAAAAATAAGGTGGTGTGACAGCTCAAACCAGGGAGTGTTCACAACTCTCAACCATTCCTAATAATGTGCATGTGATTTTTTTTTTTACCTTTGTGCCCCGTTAAGCCTAAAGTCAATCCGTACAATGCTCTTCCAAGCTCTGTCTTTCCCTTTTATTGTGATATTCAGAAATTCAAGACTAATGTCCACCGACATCTCCTTTTAAAATTCCCTTTTCCTTACGTAGTGCTCGCACTGATATATTAAGGGTACCATAAATCCTTTGAGTGCGCGTAAATTATAAAAAAAAAATTCTGCGCCATTGACACCTGCAGAAATGGAGGGGACCTACAATTTTTTACCTAAACCAAAAATCTATAAGTAAGAGAAATTTCTAAATTTTTTTTTTGTAAAACTTTCTTCTGAAAATAATACCCATTTCCCAGAAAATAATACCCTTAGCTGAACGGGGAGGAGCCCTTAAACTGTGAATTTTGATGGTTTATGATCACCTTTGTTTTCAAACAGCTTAATGGGCAGCTAAATTATATAATTTATTTCGATCTAACATCAAAATCAATATTTTAAATGACACTCAAATCATTTTATATGAGGTAACTCTGGCAACCCTGTTATTTGCATGATGAAAATAAGCATCTCTGAATAGATGTTATTTTTGAAATGCAGTTTTGTTTTTCTGCATTTTGTTCAGTCATATACTAATTTCAATCTTAATAATATTCATGGTTTATGGACATTATGTTGAAAGCCTTAATCATGGCAAAGATACATTTGCAAGAGAAAAAAATAAAGTGCATATCCTTAAATACTTGACAAGATTTTCATATTATTTGAACATTCGTAAGCTTTGCGCCATCCAAAAGAAGTACCTAATACACATAAATATATTTTTCTCTGTGATTATCTAAACACCCATCTGAGTTTTAAATCTGCATAAGATACAAAATCTTTAAAGAAAACAAATAAATTCTGGAATTATTTTCACCTTTATATTTTTTGCATTTTAATTGGTGACGATGACCACTTACCAGAATCACGAGACTTAGAGGTGATAGTTAGCTTAACGCATTTCTCTCATTCCATAATGGTCACACAGATGCTCAATAAATATCAAAATAACTCTGTCATTATAATTCACATCCGTACAGAATCACTAAGAAGAGAGAGAGTACATATCTCTGGGAGTAGATTATTCTTATTCAAACTAAAAAGATACTTATGCACTATATGATGTTGGTTGGTAGGTATCCAACCGGTATAATGTAGGTCCAATGGTTGACCAAAATTAAGAAATAACCTCTGAGGATTGATGCAGTTGGATAGAAGGTAAATATGGTCGCGCAGACTGGTAGAATAACTTATGGTATATACACAAGACTTTATGGAATCGCTTAGTGGGGGATTTATACATTATGTATAGATATTGTATCTCGCCATTGTGAAAGACCGCTGTGCTGGTTGCATTGCTGAGACGATAAACGACGACGAAGTTGACTTGACTATTTGGATTTCGTGGATTTACGGATTCCTAGACGACGAAAATAACGACGACAAAGACATGGACGACAAACTGACTGACTCTGTCTATACTTCGTATCTAAATTTGTTTATTTTTTATGCATTTTGTATCTTAAGTGCATAGGTATATTGCAAAGCTAAAAAGTGAAAAAGTACGTGTGCGCATGAAAGCGTTCTTACGCCCGCCGCCGCTGGTATAGTCTCTATATAGTCTTTGGTTAGACCACACTGTAGAGTTTAGTATCTTATAGATACAAATGCAAGTAGTGTGTTGTTTATGTTTTGCGATGCCGTAATATTATAGGGCGCTGGATGAGTGCGCGCTTGCATAGCATACCATGTGCATTTTGAAGAGATGTGACAAATTTGGAAGAGATAAAACACGACAAGGCGACATTGTTTCACTATATGGTAATATTTTTTTTTTGTGTCTCTATACTTCATGTTGGGAAATTCATGCTTACGAGACAGAATTTAAGATTTTGCACTAAAAGGAGTGCTCACTCATGTAAGGGAGAATTTGATGTGAGTCTATATTATCTTTGTGCATAAATCGAAGGAATTTAGGATTGGTCGGTAGGTACCTACATATAGGATTGATGGAGATGTGAGTCTTAAATTGAGTTTTTTTGATAGAAAAGTGAAGTTTACTTATACCGTACGATGGAAAAGTTAGTTTGAGACATTCGATGATAAAAACTTATGTAAAATCCAGCTCGAAGGACCAAGCTTGTAAAGATTGTGATAGGTATTACAGTAGAGCTTGAGCGAAAAACCTCATCAATCATGTAAACTAAAATAAAACCTTTTTCACATCTTAGAATAAGTCTTACGTTAAAAAAAAAAATGGTGGCGTCACAGCTCGTAGAGAATCAGGGCTTAGTGACACAACTCTTATTGTAAGTATGCAGCAAAAGGGGAAGAGCTATAATTCTCTACTAAATCCAAACGGCTAAGATGAAAATCACTTCATCATGGCAAAATATATTCTTTTAGAATTTGTCTTGTCACTCCAAGCAAGAGGCAGTGTCCCTGAAAAAGATATTATTCCTTCACCTTCAGACTAGAACTTAATCAGAAACCAGGACAGGTCAACGTACTCACATTCTAAGGGACACTTTACGTACACATTAGGTTTGTCCGAAATAAAATTAGACTGAAAATACAATTTAAATCCGGCTCGAGGGACCAAATTTTGAAAAAATGGTATTTTTGATGTAAGGCAAGTCGCTCTAAATTGCCACTTAATCCATAAAATCCATTTATAACATTAACGGAGAAGTCAATTGCGTTAAGCCCATAGAGTTCAGGGTGATTGAATTACCAATAGATATATAAATATTGCGATTGAGATTACCAGACTGATCTCATAATCTAACGGTTTTCTATGGGCAGTTCTCAATTATAACGAATAATCTGAATATGAACACAAAGAGTTAAAAGATTGTGCAGAAAAAACTTAACAATAAATATTTCAGTTGCAGTTAACTGATTAACATTGTTTTGAGCATTTACAAAGCAAAGCAAATCAAATCTATACAAGTTTCTCAATTTTGTTTTATTAATATTGTTTTTTAGCTTTTTAGAAAGCACTAAATCTATTGGTTTCTTAAAAGTCCTTGATTTTCATTTTCCAACTATACACATAGGTATATGATCTTACTCATTTTTAACGCAAAATTTATCAAAAATGACTTTCATGCGCAAAAACATCCAGCTCGAACTACCAAATTATTCATATTATAATATATTCAACTCAAAACTTTGCGTGTTTGTTAATAAATATTTATCGCTTGGCTTGTTCATTTCATAAAATATAAAATTAGAAGTCCTTACGGAATACACATATAATGAAAAAACAGTGTTGTATGATTTACTTTCCGAAATTATGACGGATTATACAAAATGTCAAAAGAAAAGATGCTAATTACAAAAGCTAAAAAACATACATATCTACCTACACTAAAAATAGAAAAAAGAAAACAAAAAAGTTATAAGAAAACAAAACAAAGAAAATCGTAAGTATAGGTATACAAAAGGTTCTCTTCAACTCAACTCAATTCTTCATAAGAAAAACTTTTTGCCACACTAATGAATAAAATTTTCCAACTTGACTTTTAATTAAAAATATTTTTCCGCCTCTCCACTAAGAAATTACAGCCCCATTTTCAAGTGAAACCTTAATTACCTTCACGTAATATAAAAGAAAAATACAATAACAACATACCCACAGCCAAAAGATACTTTTAAAAGTCTTAAAAGATATATATACCTCTGCCTACACTCTTCGTCGTTTTTATAAATACTTTTTAAGATACTTTTATAAGACCTTGTATGTGTTTTTGTAGTAGAAGTAGATGGGTAAAAATCACATTTTGAATGAGCCATAAGTCTGAAAATGAAGGAAGATGCCAAGCTTAAGGGTAAACACCATTTTTTTTGTTTTTTTAATTTTTTTTGAAAAAGAAAAGAAGAAAAGGTGTGGTGGTTGTTTTTGAAGGGTTGTTCGTCTTTAATAATAATTATAACTTGCGTAAAAATACAATTAAAATGAAAAATAAGCTAGCGGACGGGTTTTGCATGACAAAGGTATAGAGCTTGATGGAAGAACTAAATAATACAATTTTTCGGGACAAAATGAAGTCTAGGTATAAGTCTTATTTTTAATGTAATTTAAGGAGGGGCCATACTTAAATACCACATACGGTGTGGAACACATTAAAAAAAAATATCAAGGACGACGAGATATTTAATATTTTTTTTTTCTAATTTTTTCCGAAGGTATTTTATAGAACAAAAGTAGACATTTTTTTGACACCACCCCTCCCAGTCATATATGTACATACGTCTACATATAGGTACGATGACTGACTGATAGAAAATTCCATTCATTCTTGGCTGGGTAATTCCCAATTGGGACATACGGTGGAATTATAATTCATTCAACTTTCTCCTGGCTCCTGGCAAGAGGTTACTTTTGTTTTGCAATGTTCTCATTTTATGGATGCGAGTTCAAGGAATAGAATAGCAGTAGCAGCCAAACCTAACCTATACATACCAACAGGAGTAAAATATTCAACTAATAAATGAAATATGATGCCAAAACACTTTCTAATCAGGGGCGGGCATGGTTTATAGAAAGAGGGTGCTGTTTTCCTTTTGCATCAACTTCTCAAAGCGTATTACCAGGGATTTACGTAAAGTCTGCGTTCTGAATTGGAATATTAGATCTCCGTGAATATGAGTATGTATACTCGGGCATATATGGGAAGACTTTATCCCTCTCTCTTGTGAAGATTTAATATTATCCTGAGTAAGTGGGGAGGGGGGGGGAGGAACAAAAGTGAAGTTAGCACTCCCAGACTGAACTCAAGAAGGGTGGCGCGAAAACCAAATTGACGCCAATTACCAGTCACAGCCACCAGTGCCACCACCATCACCACCCCCGATTTAATCCTCTTCGGGGATTTTGGGAATATTCACTCAAGGGGAATCTCTGGCGAGAGTGGAATATGGAATTATTTTATTTTTTTTTTTATTACATTTTTTTTTGTCGTTGTTGTTTTTGTTGCCCATATTCCTTGGGCTGCTGATGTTGTTGTTTTATATCACTTTATGGGTGAAAATAAGATGTATTGCACGGTGGAAGCCATCAAGCCACTTTGTATGCATTGTCAAGTGAGATTGAGGGATTTTAGTTGTTTGCATTCTTTTAGAGATTGAATTTTTGCTGTTTAAGGGTAATTAATGAATTGAATTATCATAATAGATTCTTTTAAAGGGGGGAGTTTAAATAGAAGAGTGATGAAAGTTAAGACTAAATTAATATGCGTAGCGTATAGACTGATTTTTCAAATTTGAGATTTATTCAGACGGAGCTGACCAAAACTATTTTTTGCACTTAAAATAAAATAGTTTTCGAAATTACTAATACTTGTAATTTTAGAAGATTTCTTCTTCAGCTGCACTCCATGAATGTGGAACATCGTAACCGTCCCTATTTTGCTTTTATGTACTTATTTATAGAAGTTCAAAACTAATGTGCAGCGGTGTCGCCTATGATCGTAGAATTGTGAATCGTTTTAAGACTTCTCTTATTTTTGAGCATAAGATTGAAAATTTTAATCTCAAAAAATCTTGATTTTCATATAATTTCCATGATTTGAAGTCCAATTATTTCATTATGGAAAACAAAAATATCAATTGCATGAACTTACTCTTGTTGACCACAAGTATTTTAATTTTTATTATTTTAAGTTAAAAAAAAAAAAAACATTGGTTACATTTACCTAATTTTTTTTTAAGTTTAAACTAATTAGTTTTAATTTTTTTTTTAAATGTTCAATGGTTGGAAATGTTTCCCTCGTTCAAACATTGGGAACGTGAATGATGTCTTAAAGTTTCCCTCGGAATTTATTGGTATCGCGAATAAATTTTCAGGGGAATTTGGCAGTCATTGCATTGGGTTTTTGTTCGAGGGAAATTTACTCCATGGGAGATACACGATAGCAGACAAGTTTTAGTGGAAATAAAATATTCCTTGGGAAACAAAATTCCCCTGGAGATTACCAATAAAGGGCCCATTATAATATTGGTTAAGGCATTAAAGAGATATACGTGAGTAACTTAAAAAATAAGGCAATTATTTCAAAAACGTCAAAACCCTATTTCTGTCATGCGATTTTTTTTAGCAAACAAAAAAAAATTAAAACGAAATTTTCTAAATCACTTTACAGTTATGAATTTTAAGGGATGTTGGTACCTCATAAGAATGTGGGATATTCGCCATCCAAACGTCATTAATTGGTCCAAATACATATGTAGGTTAAATATTTTTAGATGGTCAGCCATGGAAAATTTTTAATCAACCAACGGTTTAAGTTCTTCAAGATGATTGTAGATTTTAAGCACCTCATTTGTGGGATATTCGCAAAAAATTATGTCATATAAAAGGTCAATTATTGGTCAAAAAAGGTCAACTAGTTTTTTTAATTATTTTTTTTTTGCGATCATTTGTGGATTTTTCAAAAACAAATATAAGTACATAGATACCATATAAAAGTTTACCAAATCCTCATAGAATATAAACAGTTACAAGCCATCAGCTTTTTATTTTTTTATGAACCGCATTAAGAAAGTGACCTTTTAGATGGTAAAATTGCAAATATTCCACTTTGAGAGAGCTGAGAGAGCTCAAAAACCTTAGAGCTGTTCGTTAAAAAAATTAAAAACATCGAAAAACACACAGACCTAAGTGCGATATGAAAAATCCATGTTTAGATAGGTATTGTCAATTTTGATTACAACCTTGAAATTATTTTTTACATGAAACCAATAGGTACTTGCCCCATAGAATACAAATTTTTTTTAAGATCCCCCAGTAAAGGATTTAATCCGGATATGTATCGATTTCCAATTAGAAATTGTAACCCCCCCAAAATAAAACCACTTTATCGTCTCAATTTCCAAATGATTCATCGTTCACTACATTTTTTCCCATCACTGAATGGACACTCTACTGAATCTTAACGGTCAAACCACAAGCCATATTATAGCCCCATTTTAATTCTTGATGTCTGCTCTTTTGATAAGACTAAATAAATTTCATAAACAACATCACTAATAGCAATTTACTTTCAATCATAGATAAATAAATAAAATTTCAAGTGACTTTCAAACCCGCACATCGATTTTTTCTTGATGATGGTTTTGGTTTTGGTTTTGGTCCTGCCTTATATATGTAAGTTTAATCCCTGATTGAGTTAACTCTCCAAATAATAAAATACCTAAAATAAGAAAAAAAAAAATCAACCCTTTTACTACGAAATCATTAGTTTATTCGAGAAAAGTGCTTCTTCACCCACATTCCATTTGAAAATGGACACGCTAACAGAAAATAAGGAAAATATAGAAAAACGCAATTGACCTCACTTATATTGATCCTAATCTTTCCCCTTCACTTCTTTTTCTTTTGAAATGAACGAACGCATCATCATGTTGTGCTGATGGTTTTTGGATCCTCCTCTTTCTCTACTTACAACAGCGGACCTTTTGATATTTAATCCTTCCAATATGCGAAGCAATTGAACTCGAGTAATTTTATGTTTCTTAGTTTTTTTTTTTCTTTTTTTCAAAAATCCCCTTTTGATAGCTTAGCCAAAGGTTTTAGCTAATCAAGCAAGCAGCTTAAACCAATTGTATACTTTACTTCGTTTAATGGGGGAATTTCAAAGTTCCTTATTTCGGGTTTAGAAAAACAAGAAAAAAAAAAAACCCTTTGAGTCATTAAATGTTAATTCACTGGTAACAAGTTTTCTTTTAGCTCTGTCCAGTGCCGCATTGCAATAACTTTTATCAATTTATATGGCTTCTGAAAAGCGTATAAAATTGCAAACAAGTGTAGGCATTTGTTCTAATAAGCTTTTATCGTGCTGCAAAATAGGAAAAACAACAAAAACGTAAACGTCAAAGAAACCACACTTAATTAACTATATAAGCTTCTTTTAGGCTTACGCCCTTAACATGGTGTTAATAGTAGTACTTTCCTTTGATCGCTTCAGAGGCTTAAATTACTCGAAGGTATTTTTTGTATATACAAGAAGAGAGGTATATATTGTATGCTATCAGCAAGCAGCAACAAACATTCTTCAAAATTTGGCCTAAATCAAAACAAGTTATAGTTTCGGAACCCGCACAATTTATTCTTCTGATCGATTCATAGCTAAAAGATACATATTTTTTTTTTATTTTTTTATTTTCTTCGTTATAGATATTTTGAATAAATTTCATTGGAATCCATTGAAGAATTGATATTTCCATGGTTGTTGTTGTGTTTTTTGTCATCATATTGGACTCTAAGAATATGTATATGAACCTTCCGACAACCATACGCGATGACCAAAAGAAAAATGTCAATCCGGTCAATTCTAAGAAGATAAAAAAAAAAAAAAAAAAAAAAACCAAAATATCTAACCACGCATAAATATCTCAAATGCTCTTTTGGGTTCTGTAATCAGTTTCTAAACCTTTTTTTTCATACACTGAACAAAAAATTAAATTGAAAATTTAATTTATTTTATATAATATTTACATTGTTTCTACTCTTGTCCCTCTTTTTATGTGAGTGAGGAAAAAGAGATTTTCAAGCAGAAAAAAAATATATATATGTATGTATTAAAAAAAAAATATATTGTTATTAAATTTAAGAAGTTTCAAAAACAAATTAATTTTAAATCAAGTTTTTAAATTAAAACCAGTTTAAATTGTTTTTTTTTTTTTTTTTTTTTTTTTTTTTTTGAAATTTGTCGAATCAAAATGACAATTTATGGAAATTCTCTTTTAAAGAGAGGTTTTTAAATGAAAATTTCATTCAGTGTATCTATCACTGGCACCAAAAAAAAACCTTAAATAACAACAAGAAGAACAAAAAGATAAGACCCCTGGACGGTCCACAAAAAAAAAAAAAAAAAAAATAGAAGACGAATAAAAATATTTAATCCAACTGATTGGTGGTAAGGTAAAGGCAGTAGAAGGCATAAGAAGTATCGATGTGTGTTAGCACAAGATGGATGAAAATAAAAGAAACATATTTTTGAGATATTGACCTGAAAAGCTAATTTAATGAGAAATTTATTCATTAGCTTATAAGAGAGTTTCTATAGAAATCATTTGGAATAATCCTTTAAAAGGAATCAAAATATGTATTTTTTTTTTCAAAAACCCGCTAGGTACATAACTAGGTATAAGTGGTATAGTCTATTTCCTTATTATTTTTTTTTTATTTGAAGAAAATAAAAACCTAGAAGTGGAAGATTCTGATTTATTGGATATCTATAATGTATAAGAGTGTATTTGGAAGATATACGTAGTTTCGTTAAGTAACTGTATTTTTTTTTCTATTATTTTTTTTTTGTTGTTGTTATCAAGAAGAAGAATTTGTTTATGTTAATTATTTTGGTTAAAGATATACCGGTTATATGCGTAGGCTATAGGTTGTAGAATTTTTTGAACTTTGTGTAGGAAAAATTTAAGGGCTTATTTATGAAGTTATACTATAAGCCCAATTGCTTTAAGTGGGTAACTGACTTTTCTTTAACTTATGTATTTAAGCTCTTATTTAAAGAGAATATCTATAATATGCCTAATATACACGGGCTTATAAGATTCCAAGAGCAGTCCATCATTATACTATTACTGGTTTAGGGGAACATATTATCATTTGCATTTTTTGAAAAATTTAACCATTTCTACACTTTCCATCAATACTGCTCAGTATCAGAAGACTAACTCGACTGCAGAACCATACAACACGCATGGTTCCAAAATGATGGAACATACAGTGCATCTTCCAATGGCTCTTTGACGGGAGACAACGCATTAATTTCCGAAGAAGTAACTTCAATTGGGCGCCATTCCAAACTTTTTACTTCTTTTAATAGGGCAAGTATTGATTTTCTTTTTATAAAATTAAGGTTGTAATCGCAATACGATGATGCAGAAATCCGAAAAAATCCGGATGGCTCTTTGACGGGAGACAACGCATTAATTTCCGAAGAAGTAACTTCAATTGGGCGCCATTCCAAACTTTTTACTTCTTTTAATAGGGCAAGTATTGATTTTCTTTTTATAAAATTAAGGTTGTAATCGCAATACGATGATGCAGAAATCCGAAAAAATCCGGATTTCATCATACTATCCCTCTCGGTCTGTTCACTTGTGTGTGGTGTGTCCGTGCTCTTAAACGGATGGATCGATTTGCATTAGATTTTTTAAATATTTGTTTGTTAAAATGTAACTACATTGTTGCAAACGACAGTGGCAAGTCTATAAAAAATATAAAAAAATATTCTAAATCATAAGTTAAGAATTTAGTTAAAGCAACATTTTATGTTAAAGTCTTATTTCTTCATCATTTATTTTAATTTATTAAATTATTTTCGAAAGAAAAAGTAAGAAAATTATGCTTTTATAAAGTTTTTGTAATTTTTATTAAATTGTTTCCAACCAGTTTTTATAATTAAAAATATTAAAAAACATTTAGAAAGAACTTAAAATCCTTCTATTCGAGCTCAAAACGATTCCAAAAAGCAAATTGCTTGTCGACTCTGTCAAAGAAAAATTTTAAACCTATTTATTTCCGGAACTTGTAACTTAGCAGTAAAAAAAAATATAACAAAAAAAAAAAAAACAAGAGCAAAATCTCTTATAATTCTCCTAACTTCGATCCAGTGTTTTTTTTTCACCGGTTCTCTTCACGTTCATCCTTAAATCGCCTCACGTTCCTCTATATACGATTTTATTATTATTATTTTTGCGGCAAATGGACTTTCAGCCACAATCACACACTGGATTTTGATACCTAACTAGGTACATGCCAAAAACAAAAATAACTAAAAAAAAAAAAAAAAAACACACACCTTCGACAAAACCCAAAGGTATAAAAGAATTAACACAGATCACAAAAGGCGAGCTAATTCGCACTGAAAAATATTCCAAGTCCAAAATAAAAAAAAAATAATAAAAAAAAAAGGTCTATAAACCGTCACCCGAATCGAAAAGAAGGCACAAAAGTCGCATTAGCCATGGGTAACCCCAAAATGAAGGACAATTTTGTGTTGTTGTTTTTCTTGTTTTTGTGGTGCGCGTTTGTTTTTTTTTTTTTTTTTTTTTTTTTTATTTGTTAAAATTTTTAGTCCGATTTTAAGTTTGGCCGTATAGAAGCACAAAAATGTTGCACAGGTATCTGAAGATTTGTCCAAAAACACCAAAAACGCAAACCGATGAAGCGACAGTGATGACATTTTTGTGGTTAAGTTTTTTGTATAGGGCACACAAAAAAAAAAAACAAAACAAAACCTTTTTCTTTATAATAATTATTATTGTTGTGCTCCATCCGTTTCGCGGTTAAAAAATTATTCCAAGACATTTCGACATAGTTGAAGCACCAGCTCCAGCCATCATCATCATTATCATCATCAACCTCATCATCATCATCATCGCCAGGAACAGCAACAATATTAGCAATCCGAAAATATAAAACCAGACATTTTGGCAAACGACCGAAATTGATGCAGTCTTTCTTATAGCTGAAGCAATCAAAACCAGGATAACGAGAATCAAATGAAACGAAACTAAAAAAAACTAAGGGATTGAAGGTTTATTTTTTTTAAGGAAGGGCGGTGGGGGCAGAGAGTTAGCTCTACCAACGGATTATTAAATGACAGATAGTTTTCGTAAGGCTTCGTCTCGTTTAAGTCGGGAGTTCTTATTCTGCTGGGTATGTCTGATGGGACTTGATCTTAAATTACCCAGTTGCTTGTTGCAACAGCAGACTGTATGTCTGCGACGAAGACATGAGTTCTGAGAATCCTTATTCATTTGCACCATCATCATCATGTTGAAAATTAAAGAATATACCATGGAGTACCCACCAACCTCGCTCTACTCGGCAGTGGCGGCAGCGGGTTGGGGGCTACTTTATTCCACTTCGAAGTCTGAATGAAGGCATTGTTTCACATATTGGTCACACGCAATTTCGTTTTTGCAGAGTTTGATTAATTTCGTTCGGAAATGGAATTCTATCCTGTTCCAATTACATTATACATATGGTGTTAAAGGCACTACTATATGCTATATCGACTCTAAGAAAATTTTATCTTTAAATTTAAAAATTTTTCTTAAAGAGAAAAATGTCCCAGGGAGTGGATGATATTGTTTTAAATGACCATATTGAGCTCAGCTATCAATCAAAAGAAAATCCTTTAAGAGCGATTTAAGAATATTATTTGTAGCTTTTTTTTTAAACTTATTCAAATTTCAACATGATTTCGCTATAAATCAAAGATATTGTGGAAGAAAATGTGTTTTCAGGAAGTAAAACAAAAAAAAAAAACTTGATTTCATAAAAAAAACTATAAAAATAAAAACCGTCCCAATGGCTCATTTAAGGACCCTTTTGCCGAAAGCTTAATGTTTTATTACAGCTGTTGGCCACACTGGATTATATGCCCATAAGTAGGTAACGCAATGGTCGTTTTTACTGTAGGTTTCCATGTTTTTAATTAATCGACCCAGACACGCCAAAGTTCTAGCCATACAGGTATAGCTTTAGCGAAATCCATCATCGCATCTGAGATTTGATACACAGGTGAACATACTCGTCTGAATATATAGACATGTCACGTCTCGGTCGTGAAGAGGTATATTCTGCTGGTTTGGTTTTCAACACCCACATAAATTACAAAAACACGAAAATTTTATCCAACTTTATATAGGAATAGAGCCAAAGTGTGTGTCAAAGGAGGTGTGGTAGGGAATGTGGCTGGTTGGTTTGTTGATGCGGTCTTCCTATATAACTCTGCGGACTTAGGGTAAGTTCTTTTTTTTTTTTTTTTTTTTTTTTTTTTTGTTAACTTCTACACTTAAATGGTAATGAAATTGCTCGATTAGAAGTAACAGCCACGCCTTCGGTGATCACGCAAATTCTATGTTCTAACCTTCTTCCTGTGAGTTTTTTTTTTTTTTTTTTTTTTTTTTTGGAACTGGGTATAATAATTTTCGATAACGACAGGAGTCTTGACGAAGGAGTCATTATATTTTGTGTTCATTTTGTACTAAGGTCGTTGGGAAGAAATTTAGAAGTTAAAAAAGTTAAAGGAATGGTCAAATGTAGGATAAATAATGAAACAATTTTAGGCGGGTTTAATTTAAGAGGATCAAACTGCGGCCTTCTTAAAAAAAAGGAGAAAATAAAAAAAAAGAAAACAAGGAATTCAGATTGCATGATGACTTGTTTTTTATTTTTTTTATTTTGAGTGTTTGATGTTCGTGTTTTATTTTTGGAAAACGAATAAACATCCATCTAGAGAAGAAGAAGAAACAAAAAAAAAACTAAATCCAAATTTATGGGGTGGCAACAAATTCATCACTGGTTTTTGTAATGATTTATAGCACGAAAGGAGTTATATATTTTAGTATTTTAATGATTGGTGCTTTATAGACTTTGCGAGAGCCATGAAGAGGTTAAGTCTGCAATATGGTACTTGACTTTATTTTGTAAAATGTATTTTGTTCAAAAAATCTATGAAATATGTATTGTGTATTTTCTAAACTTTTCCATACTTTCTATCACCGCAGAATGAAAGACAGTGTAAGAATGAAACATATTGAGCCATTTTTTTTACTGTGGAATTTCGGGCAGTAAAAAAGTTCGGCGAAATTGTGTAAAAGAATTAAACTATTCTCAGGAATTAATAATTCTTTATGTGAAATCAAAGATAAAATTGATTTATAAAATTCTTTATAAGAGTAGGCTCTCGGAAATAACGCCACAATTTTTCTTGGAAAAACCACAAACAAATTTTTCATACTAAACTCTGTTTTATTTTCCTATACGAAAAAAATTTAAACTTTTCTGGTAATCTTTCTAGGTGACATTTTTTTTTTAAAGTTTTCTAGCGATTTTTCCATTTTTATAAAAAAAAAAAAAAAAAATTGTTTTGGAAAAACTCCCAGAATCAAAATTTTCTGGTGCCAATAATATTAATAATTTTGTTAAAAAAAATTTATTAGTTTTATTATATTGAGCTGGATGAATTTCAAGAAAAAGACAATAAAACGGATATGTTTATCTCATGAGTCACCACTGATCGCGATTTCTAAAAACAATATGTTGATACCTCAGTTCTGTCGCCAATTTTTCTCTTCCAATTTCAGCTTGAATTTGTGGATACTGTTACTTGTCTGGGTAAAAGGGAGCGCGTACACCACTCTGACTGACATCGGACGATAACGCCCGATAATTACCGATCAACGGACGAATCCGAAAATGTTTGGATTTTTCGTCGGTTATTGCTTGCGATTATGCGAGCAAAAAAATTGATACTTTACAAATATACGGACTGGTAGGTATCGTCCGAGAACGGCGGCTCGGCGGCGGGAGTGTATGCAGACGAACGTCCGAGACAGTCGCCCGAACAGTTTTGACCCGAAATCGGCCGATGATTCGGTTGCACTGTACGCGAACCGTAAAGCCGGCCATTCACGATAGAGCCAAATGGCTCGGTGCCAATTGGACTGGTGGATTTATATAACCTGCTGAAAGTCCAAATGGCTCGGCCGAACCCATTTACATGATGCTTGGCTCTAACCGAGCCATTTGGCTCTATAGTGTATGGCCAGCTTTAGGGTAAATTAATCACTTTCAGCCAAAAAGCATACAAATTATAAATTGGAAGAATATACACTGGCCTGCCTTGGAATTAAAACCAAAGTTCTCAAACGAGTATTAAAACCAAAAAAAAAAAACTCTCAACACGTTTTGGCTGGTCTTCTATTAATATTACCATTAAAACGCGGTTCATAAAATCCTTGGATATTTACCCTTCCACCTTCAATTTGCTATAAACACTCATCGTCAAAACAATCAAATCAAAAAGCTCCCCCTGGATTCCCAATCAAATATCCTGCGTACAAATATAAAAATTCCTTCTAAATGACGTATCCATTTCCAATTAGGCTCGCTTTTATACATCATAATATATCTCCTGCACTTCGTTCATTTCTATACGAGTATAGTAAAAACAAAAAAATCCTCTTTTCCTGTGTGATATCAAATCACACAAAATGCGCACCCACAACATACATATACTGTGTTCGATGATGGTGACGAGAAGTGTAAGTGTGGCCAGGATTAAAATCATTATCCAGCCAAAGAATTGAGAACCGAGAATATTATAGCCGCATATATACAAACCAAGCCCCACAAAGTACTTTGCAGCATTCCAGGCTTTATGACGCCAATAATGATGTTGAGAATGACGACGACGATGATATTGTTGTTGTTGTTATTGTGTTGCTTAGGATCAAATTGCAACCCAGACATACTAAACTAATGGCACTCACTCAATATCAACCGAAACAGGGTGGACACAAAAATAATAAAAAAAAAAAAATATACATAATCAACAGAGTCAGTTTTGATCCTTCTATAACCATTAGCCAGTATGATGTCCTTCTCTGATGACTGGGCGTTCGCTGGACTCTCTGGACGGACATGCGACTGCACTTTGTCATCAAATTGTGAATTTTTTTCCTCGAAATTGTGGAAGTATAATGTCTTCATTAATCGAGAGATGGCCAGACCAAAAATCGATTTACGTACTATGAGATTCTCAATGAATTTGACGCGCACGCCAAATATGTACATAACTACATATTTTTTTTTTTTTTGGAAAAGCAGTCGAGTTCGAGAATATGACGTTGTAATTTGAGAAGTACCTCTATTCAACAAAAAAAAAAAATGTTTGTCCAAAATCAAGTAAAATTTTCAACACGAGCTATAGGGTGAGAAATTTGGTGCTGCAAGCATACGAAAAAAAAAAAAATGCTGAAATTTGATGCAAGATGGAATCAATTGCAGGATTACGTGTAAGATGACATCACAACTTGGGCAGAAGGTTTATCGTCAGGAGAAACATGATGGATGTGATAAATGTCAATTTGTGTAATGAAGCAAACTTATGTATTTACCATAAAAAAAAATCGATTGTGGGAAATAATTTTTTCTCTTTATGAAGAAATGCTATATTCACATATTCACTTAAACGCTATATCAGTACAGCTCTTCGCGTTTTTCACCTTTAGATACTGAGAAATATCCGCACTTTTCACAGAAACTTATAGAACCATTTTCTAATACGAAGCTTAGATATATTCAGCCGTATTTATTAGATGTTTGACTAGTTAGATAGAGTCTTAATAGCTCTAAATTTTTTAAAATAAAATGTCACACAAGCCAAGGTTAAGAGTTTGTTTAGACAACCGATTCCATATTGTAAGCTAGATAAACCTTAAACAACTGTGAAGATGTTTATTTAAAACTAACTTAGACAACTATCCAAAGTTACACAACGTTTATAAATACGATTGTTTTAGTTTAACTTAAACTCTTATTTTCTACTTTTTCTTTCAGCTAAACTGTCATATAACTTAAGTATTTCATTTTCATTTACTAGGCAGTAACCACTAGACGAAGTTTTTCAAGGCCAGATTAAAGTTAAACCCGAGTTCATTTACTTAATTTGGTGAGTTATTCTGGATTTACTATATGGACAGATGCTTTTGATGTTTTATCCTTTCAGCTTATTTGATCGATCAACATGAATTATCTACTAACCAACTATAGATCCTGAGTTTAATGTACATAAATGTAAGTTAATTTTAGTCACTAGGTAACTAAATCTGATGATGTTTAAACTCATCACAATGAGCGCTTAGATTTCTTGACATTTCTCTACCCCGCATCTCCCTTAGTGTTGATCCCAGCAAAAATATGAATAAAACATTTTTTGAAGAAAATTCAATTAACTTTAATTGTGTAGTACAGACTTTTCCAGTTTTCAAAATGTTCGCGAAAAACTTAAAAAAAGGGACTTTAACCCCCTCTCCTGGGGGGACTTGTGGCCCTGAGCTGGGGACTTTTAGTATCACTTAAAAAAAATCACCCAGACTAAATGATTTTTTGTATTTATTTTTCCTTCGTTGACTGAACTAATTTATCATATCAAACAAACATGAGTATGAAAATGCTGAGAATGATAAAATATTCGAAAAAACAAGCCAATTAAAAATAGCCGAATTGATATAAATAAGGAAACAATATGCAAATAACTTTTTCCATAGAGTAGGGATGAAATTTTAGTCACACAAAGATTTTTGGCTGTACAATACAAAAAGGCACCAGTTATACACTCCGGATCGGTCGATTTGGTATTTTATTACTTTCAAACACAAAATAAATACCTAATCGACTGAACCGTGTATTGCCAGACTGGTGTTCTCATATTTTGTGGTTATAAATCTTTCTCTGACGAAAGTTTCAAGCTTTTATTTCTTTTTTATAAATGAGAAATGCATATTAGTCTCTACACTTCGCAGTCTTGTCTAGGCCAAGTACCAGCATATAGGTGTTTCCTCATAATGAAAATTTGTCACAGAAAGATGGATATAACCATCAAATAATATAATAATTAGTATTATACACTGCGGTTCGATCAATTAGTTCTTTAATTTTAAATAAATAAAGAAATCATTGACTGAACCAGAGTGTAAGACTGACTTTTTTGACAGTCGATTAGACTTTTATTTTTGAATAAATACCTCATTGACAACTGGAGTGTAAAACTAAGTGAAAAACTGGATGATTTAAGCTATAGAGATCGGGATAATAGGTGAAAGAAAGAACCTTTTCATGTCTTTTAAATCGATTTATATCAATTCATGGTGTTCGGAAACAATGTGTTTAAGCAAAAAATATTCAGCTTTGCAAAAATTGTGAATATATATGTCCTCTTGAGTCCAAGATATGTAGGTTTTCCAATCAATAGTTTCCTCATTTTTTGGCTCAAGTGGATCTTGGAAAATTACCACTTTTTTAGACAATTGCGTAAGATATTCAGACTTATGACAACAAAAGTTCCAAATTGCAAAATAAATATTTTTTGATTACCGGTTATCGGTTTTAAAAATATGTAAAATGAGAGGAGGAGGAAACTGCCGATATAATAATGCCCTTATATTTCTTTAACAGGCCTTATGAAATACGATACCTATTTGAAAATTTAAATTTAAAAGTCTGTGAAACCGAATATTGGACTTTGTGAAACAATAAAATACTAACGGCCATATTATTGACTTTCTTTACAGCTAGTTTTACTGAAAAACTATAGTTCAATAGGGGTTTCGAGTTTTAATTTTCTCAAGAACAACTATCGATTGATGAATATTTTGATTTAAATGTCAAATTAATAAAAATTTGTGAAAAACTTAAAACTCAAAACCGCTATAGATGTAGTTTTTCGATAAAACTTGCTTCGAAGAAAGCCAGTAATGTGGCCTTAAGTTTAGGTATAGTCACAAAATATTCTGACATATGTATCTGACACTGTAATATTAGAAAAATTTGTATACAAGGGTTTTTATGAAATAATTTTAAAGGTTTAAAAATGAACAAAATATAATAGAAGCCATTGGGTGGGTTGGCAACACTCAATATTCGCACTTCCCACACATTAATTTTTTTTATGTAAGGCAGGTACCAATTGAAAACAATGTTTGGAATATATAAAATTTATAGATTTTTGAAACCAAAATTAAAGTCTGGCTTACCAAAAAAATATTGAATATTTTTAAGAAATGCTTGTTTATAATATTGTTAAATTATATTTAAATCACTATCATGGGATGAAGGTTTTTTTTCAATTGGTAAGTATACCAAGACCTATAAACTAATTAGTGGACTGAACGATCAACTCCCCATTTTACATATTGTAATACTTTTCGAAAATTTCAATATATTGGTGGCCATTGTGAAAAAAAAAAATCCATACCAAGAATTCATATTTTTAAGAATTCGGGTTTCCATAAATAAAAAAATATTAAATCCTCTTAAATTATTTTTCCTTATAAACATAATAAATACCGTTGACGGAATAAAGAATGGTCAAGTCTAATAAACTGACATTCTAGTGTGAATAATACAATACAAATAATAATAACATAATAAATACCTTCCTAAAACATTATTAATTCTAATTTATACTATGTAACTATTAAAAAAAAATTCTATAGGTATTATAATAAGGTTCATTAAATATACAAAAACAAATAAATTTATAAAATACCTAATTTTAATAATAATTTATAATTTTTCAAATGCTGTAAATGTTTCTAACATTTAAAAAATTTACTAATTTTATCATTGCTATTGATTAAAGCTTCATAAAATTTCTTATTTTTAATATACAAAAATCTATTCTGTTGTAATATTATATTGAAGTTGATAAGCAGCAATTAATCTTCGACGACGCAGTCCAGTTGAAGGTCAAAAATATCACAACGAAGTTATCCAAAGACGAATCACGCAGTCCATGTTTTGTGTATGCTTCCAAAAAAAGCGGTTTCCATTCCAACCACAACAAGAACATCCATGTCGTCAATAAGAAGTCAGTTTTTTTTTTTTAATTATTTTATAACAACAAAACATTTATTTTTCACTTTTTTTCATATCCTCAATAATAATAATTTGTGTTTTTTTTTAGTTTGCATTTTTTTCCATAAGATTCTTGTCATTTTTTTTTTAATTTAATACTTTGTTTTTTTTTTTTTTATTTATATAGTAATAAAAATTTGCGTTTAAAATTTACTTCTCTTGCGTTTTTGCTAGCCCATTCCTAGTTTAATTCCTTATTTACTTTTGTTTGTTTGTATTTATAGTTTTTTTTTTTTTTTAATAATATTCTTATTTATTATCAAATAAGTTATTGTTTTTACCACATTTTCATTTCGGTATAGGTATACATTTTGTTTTTTATTTTATTTATTTTTTTAAGTTTAATTAGAATTTATGTTAAAAGTGAAGGAAGTTTGGGTTTTGAAAAAAAATTATCTTTACTTTAGTTTTACTTTTTATTTTTGTTTATCTATATCCTAAACTTTAGTACTTATTTTGTTATCAAATAATCAAAAATATATTTATATTTATGTATGTATATATATATATATATTTATTTATATACTAATGTTTAGTAATTTTATTTGTTAGTATACATTATTTACTGTTTTGTTTTACGTATATCAGTTTTAGGAATTTGAGAAAAAATGCGGGAAAAATTAATAACACGAAGAACAAAAAAATCAACAACGCAGCTGCTGAGAATGTATATGTCTGTATACGATGGAGTGCAATTTTTTTCTTTAAGGAAATAAAAATAAATGGGCTTGGCTTTCATAAAACGAAGCATCATCACTAATTATGATATTAAAACAAAAAAAAAAAACAAAAAATACAACATAGAAAAAAACAAAAGAAATAAAAACAGAGGAATTTTCGTTTTAAATATATTAATTAATTTTATTTTGCTAAAAAATAAAAAAAATGCTAAGTAATAATAATTTTTTTTGTGGTTTATTACAATTTTGCTAGTATCTAATATTATAGTTTTTGTTTGTTTATATATCACTTAAAACATATTACGTATATTTGATATTGTTTTCTTTTTTTTTATTTTTTTTTTTTATAATTATCCACAACATAACATAACAAAACAAGAAAAATGAATAACTAAGCATAGCTTTTTACGTATATAAATTTGATTTTTCATTTTTTTTTTAAATTTTAAAACAAAAAATAAAATTGGCCTGTTGTATATTAAAAAAAAATATATAACATACAAAAAAAATTAATTTTTAAGTGCATATAAAATATTTATCATTTTTGAATGCAGAAAATCACAATTTTTAATTGAAATTTAAGCACATTTATTTTTGTTTCAATATGTTATATGCTTGCACAACAACTGCATTACGAAATCAAAAAATAGGAAGATATCGGGTGTTTTTATGTAAAAAAAAATTAAAAAAAAAATGCCCATATAGCTTTACAAATTGAAGCGTTTATTTTGTGTGTGTGTTTTTTTTTTGTTTTTAATATTAAGGAATAGTTAGATTTGTAGATTAAGTACGTTTTCGTTTAGTTCTTTTTTGTTTGGATTTAAATTTAGTACTTTTAAAGAGGATATTATAAAAAACCAACCCGCTCTTGTGCATAGTATTTGGACAAGAGCATTAAAATTAAAAAAAATATTTTTAGTGTTAAGAATAACTTTTTAAATCCCTCCAAGATTGTATTTTTTTTTTTTTTTTTTGTTTATCGTATATCCTTGATGTTTTTTTTTTTTTTTAATAATGTTTCATGTGATCGTATACTTTTCATTTGAACTTAAGTTTATTTTTTTTACGTATTTTTTGTTGTAAGAAAAAGTTTGGCAAGACTTTCTGATATCTTGATATCTTTTTTAATGAAATTTTTGAAAATATTTTCCAAATATTAGAGAAAAAGATAAATAGTTCTAATTTTAATTAAATTAAAATAAAAATTAAATGAGGACGAAATAAATTTGTAATCGTATACTTTTTTCATGTATTATAATATTTTTTCCTATATGCAATAATTAAAATTTAAATAAAAATGTTAAATAAAAAAAAAATAACATGAGAACCGAAAAATATTTTTTTTTTTATATTTAAATTTCCCTAAGAACTAGATTAAGTTTAACGAATATTATTTGCATCTTATTAAATATTGTTTTTTTTTTATGTTGTAAAGTTATATATATAATTTTGTTTTTTTTTTTTATGTATTTTAGGTCATCAGTCATTAAAAAATTACGTATATCGTTTTGGATCCTTAATGTTTTTAAAAATAAGGATAAAGAGGTAAAATAGATTTTTTGTTGTGTTTAAACTATCCACATGCCCGATTATGTGCGTACATTGTGTTTTTCTGAAAACAGCATGCACGCATACTTTCACAGCTCACAGTCATTGTAGTTTTAAAATAGAAAACTAGTAGATAATAGTTTTAAGGAGTTCGCTGTAAATTTGGATACTTTTTTGTTGCTATTGAAAAAAGCCATTTACAAATGTCGATAGCGTAGTTTAAGATACTTTGGATGATTTTTTCTATTTTACGGGACATTTGTGAATGTTATGCATTCTGAAAAGGATATTTTGTACAAAAAAAATGGAATAATTTTATGATTTTATAATAAAATTAATAAAAATTAAAAATCAAATATTTATCCCAGAGAAAAAAAGCGAGCGACACGAAAAGACATATTTCAGACAAGGTTTAAACTGCAGAAACAATAAAAAAATATATATAACTCAAGACATGGCAGACAGTTTATTACTGTGTATCGATTTGGCAGGACTAAAGCTTTTCCCTACATCATGGTTTGTTTTTTGAAAATATATGATTTCTTAAATCAATAGTCCCAAGAAACGAAAAATTTAAATAATTTTGTTTAAAAAAACAAATAAGAAAGATATTTATATTTATATATTATGTTTTTTTTTAAATACATATATTTACATGCAAATAATTAAAACAGAAATTAAAAAACACTTTTTTGTCAAAATTAAAATTAAACTTAAAAAAACAAAATTGTTTAAATATAATTTTACCAAGTCTTAATTTAGTGAAGGTAAAATTGGGAAGCATGAATGCCATAACCTCCGTCGTCTACTGAACACAAAATCAATTAGGTAATAAAACTTATTTTCATTTTATTTATTTATTTTTTTTTTTTTTTTGTAAGAAAGTGTTTTTTAATTTCTATTTTATTTAATTGTAAAAATTATAAGAAACATTTTTTAAAAATTATTGGCGAGCTATATGGGCCTCTTGCAAAAACGAAGTTTTTTTTTCATATTTAAATATTTTTTTGTTTTGTTTTTTGAATCTTAGATTTTTTAAATCATTTTTACTTTAATTGTAATTCTTAGATTTAAATTGATTTTAATTTTATTTATACAAATTTGTTACTATTTTCATTGTGTGTTTTTTTTTTTAATTTTTGTACAATTTATTTTAAAGACAAAAAAAAATAAACAAATAAAAACAAAATATTTCTTTTAAAAAAATTTTGTCTTACATTTACTTAATAAAAAAATTGGAACTAAATGTTCGGTTTTTTTTCTTATTTTGGCATTGCTTCACGTATAGGCAATAAAAAGTTAAAAAACATTTATCTATGCCGTGTATAATTACCCGGTTTATAATAATTTTTTTGTTAAATTGGGACAACAACATCCACCAGATTTTTAAAAAAATTCTTTTTCGTAAAATTTTTGGTATCCAATTTTTTGGCGTGCCGTAGAGTTGTGTGCGTTATAATTTTTTTTTTCACTTTTTGTTGGTCTATACGTGTGACAATATTTGTATTTTTTTTAAACTTTTTTGTTGTGGTGTTAAATTTCACATAACTGTTTTTTTTTTTTTTTTTTAAATATAATTTAAGTTTTTTGTATTTTTATTTTTTTTTATTTAATCCCAGGGCATTGTGAGCACCCGCTTCGTTTTTGCAAGAAGGTCGTTATCGTACTACGAACATGGGTGCACCACCGCATTGTAGCTCGCCAATATAGGACCATGTGCTCCCGCGAAGGGGGTACTCACAACGTCTGGTGTACTAGCTCCATCGGTGTGCGATGTTGAATCGGCATTACTTCTTCCTTCACCATTAGCTGAACCTAATTCTGGTGGTTTGGTGGTGTCCCGTTCGTCAATCACTAAATCTATTGGCATTTTACCCTTTAAACATGATATATACCGATGACAGAAATTATCGCATAATTCATGTACCTGTAATGGTAAAGAAGAAAAAAGAACGTTTGTTCGTATTGGTATTTCGTGGACTGGATTTAGCGATATTTGTTTTTTTTTTTGTAATTTTTTTTTTGGGTAAAATGCTAAATTCTAGAAAAATTAAAGTATATACTTAGAAATCAATAAAATCACACAAGGGCTTAATTTAAATTATGTTTTCATAATTTAATTGTTTACAAAAGAAGTTAAATAATATCTTGTATCTGAAATTTTATTACTTTATAGCTGTTTCAAAAATAAGTCAATCCTATATAATGTCCCAAACATTTACCTTTCTTCAAAACATATGTATCAGATTTGTTTAACTTTCTTGAAAACATAAAAAAAAGAATACCTACATACTTGTCCCAAATTCAAAACTGTGTGCTATACTCGTTGTGGCTTAAAATGACGTTTAAAGTTGTTTAAAGTACCTGAGCTTTTATACAAAAGACAAATCTGATAAGGTTATGCTAAAAATCAAATAAAACAAACCACCGAATATCCAATCTTCATCTAGAAAGTTGTCCCAAATTTAAAATTTCTTATGAAAATCAATATGAGTAGGTAAAGTAATAATTGATGCGAATAAATAAAAGAAATTCATAACAAAATAGTTTTAAAAAAATGGAGCATCTGTAAAACTTTTGTCCCAAAAAATTATTTGGGACAGTTTATACTAAATTTTATTCTAAGTTCTATGAATACAAACATAAATCAAAGCTATGCATTTTAAACTCACATAAAATTCTTGTCCCAAACGACTTAAATAGATTAAACAACATTCGACATACTGGAACACTTACAAGAAGTACTTAGGTAATCTTTTTTCAAACCCTACAAATCATAGACTATAAAATTCTCAGCATTTTCCTCATTGAACTAACTTCTTCTTTTTTTCCCCCCGCTTAACTAGCCATACAACTTTACAACTGGCTTGTCTCGGACAAAACACGCACGCGAAATAAAACAAAAACATCGCTGAATTACATATCAATCTGCGTACGTTATTAGTTCGTATCGTATGTTATGCGAATAATAAAATTGATTCGTTCGCATGTAGTCTGTCAACGAAAAACTTTAAAGCCCTGCGTTTTCTGTCTGCATTGTTTTCTCTTTTTTTTTGTCAACTGTAAGGCAGGCAATAATAATTGCTCTGAAATAAACTTGTAACCATTTAACACAGCATTTCCATTGCCGTGATAGTGACGGTGCGGTGCAATGCAACAACATCGTCGGAGGTGGCGGCGGCGGCGTCGGCGCACCAGTCGTCAAGTGAAGTGAATAATATCACGATATTTATTATAATGTCACATCTTCGTCGCGCATTCAAGTAAGAGATGGAAAATTTTTATGACATATTCGCAACATAAACCCTCATCCCTCTCAACAACATACCACATGCCACTCTTTTTTGATTCTATAAAGGATGGTGCAGTGCTGTGTGATGTTGTGATGCTGTGATGGGTTATGTGCGCCTCTTGTAAGAGTTCCTCGGCTACATCAATATTTTTACGCGCCGAGCTCGCTCAAACGACCGAAAACCGCATTTGGTAAAAAGATACAGATATAAAAATACAATCACGCGAATTGAAAACGAGAAGTGGTTCAGTTCGGGTGTCTGTGTCGTTCGTCGTTGTCGTGGTCGTCGTCGTAATAATCATCGTCATCCCAAGGAGAGACAAAATCGGACCAACAGCACTCTACACAAATATAAAATTAAAAAAAAAAAAAATGAAAATGCAAAACAATTTCGCATCTTTTTTAATGCGCGGCTAGGACGAATCGGTAAAAAAAAAATAAAAATATTCTCAATCTCTCTTCCTTAACACAATGTGGCGACACAATGCCACAACTTCCAGGTCTCAAGAATAAATCGTACAAATTTCTATACCCAATCTCGGGGATATCTCTCTTAGTGTACCTATATAGTATTTTAGTCGTGGTCATTGAAGCTATGGTGACCGCTTCAACTGGGGCTGACTGGTTGGTTGGTCAGTCGCCAGGTCCGCGAGATCCCAAAACAAAAATACGCTTCAACCAACATGTGTCTCTTGCCGAAGTGGAGTGGAGTTCGTCGCATTCGATTAACTCCATAACAATGAGATGGATTTTTTCCAGTAAAACGGGTTCTCTTTTGTTAACTGTTTTTGCCTCAGCTCTTTTTTATTTTTTTTTTTTTATTTTTTTGGTGCTGTAACGTGGTTTGATGGAACAAGTTCTTTTTTTTTATCAAAAGCTTCTGGCTAAAATCCTAGGTGCGCTTTTTTTGGGACTGTTAAAAAAGTATTATTTAACCTTGACTCAGGAAGAAAATTTCAGACCATACCACGTGATCAAATCATAAGCCATTTGAGCCATGTGAGAGTGTTAAATAAGTTTTTTTTTTTTATAGCAGAAATGTAAAACGTTCTCACCCAAAAATGAGTCCTTGTCGGTTTTGCTGGACCACGACTACAAAACACGACTACGGCGCGGTGATGCGACACTCCATAAGCCCACTCAAAAAAAAAAAAAAAAACAACAACATCCACGAAAAAGCTCATATCTATATACATAAATAAAATTCTTGAATGCTCTTAGTGCAGTGTGACCAGATCTTATCGCATCCCACGACAGGTTTGGTTTGTCATTTGTCACTCACAGAACCAAGGAGATACATGTTTCTGCTTTTGTTTGTTACTATAAAGGAATGTATTTTTATTTTATTTCATTTTTTTTTTTTTTATTTATTTTATTTTTATTTGCATGAACATCGTCAGTTGAGTCAGTCAGTTTTGTGTATCAGCTTTGCAGCAGATTGTATGTAATGCCAGGTGAACATTTTTCTCAACCAAATGCATTAAGATATCGCTGGAAAACATTTCGCGAGAAACCACCGTAATGACAATAATAATAAAGCTATAATCAGCAAGTTTGCTGTAGATACATACGTAGATACAACATGAGTAGAAATGTATCTTGAACTTTAAAAGAAGAAAAAAAAATAAAGAAAATAAAAAACAGAAACAAATCCAAAGAAGTATTTGAATGCAAATGTTTCTATAAATGATGTATCTTTTATAAAACAAAAGTTAACGATGAATTAAGTTGAAATGGAAAAACCCTCAACCGAGATCGAACTCATGGAATGCTGATGTTTTTTTTTTTTTTTTTTTTGAAAAATGTCGTACAGCAAGGTAAAAAGTAGTAGGAAAATTGAACCAAACCACAATTAATTCATCCGGCAAAAGAAAATCAAGTTGTTGTGTCGTCAATATATAAATGTTCTACTTAGTAGTATTTTTTTTTCTACACAAATCAAATAAAATATCTGGTGAAAAATTTGTTGGAATGAAAAAAAAAAAAAAAAAAAGTTGAAACAATTTGCATTTTGTGTGTGCATCCTGCATCATCGCGATTATATACATGTTTTAATGCAAATTTGTCGCTATAGAGAGATGGCTGACCGCGAACACCCGCCACCACTACCAACGACATTATTGTAGCAGTGCAAAAAACCGCCACTGGTGGTGCTGGTGACTCTGGTCTGTAAGCGACCTTCCTCTCGGCATAGACACAAAAGTGCATTATAATGTTTTGTATATTTTATTTATATGTATAATATATATTGTTGTTGGCGGCCCCCGATGATCCGAGATCGATTGAGACACTGGAAACTATGAATGAAAAATGCATGGGAATTATAATATTTGTGTACCTATGCTTTTTGAAGGAGACAGACAGTGCACACTTTATGAGATTGAAAGATCTGCCATACCAGAGTCAGAGTGCACCTGTTGCATTTTTAAATTGTTTATTGTGTTAAAAGTTGCAGAACATTTGGGTCATTGTTAAATAAAAACAAAATAAAAGAAATAAGACTGAAAGCAAAACGGTAAGAACAAGAACAAAATATGTATCGTAAATTGCAAAATAGAGTTTTTTTAACAAAAAAAAAACAAAAAAAAAACAACGGGAAAATTAGCTACCCATTAGAACTTCAGTTTTTCAAGCTTAAAACTTGCTAGGTTAAGCTAGAAGCTTACTTACCAAACTAATAGCAATTACTAACCCAAGCAATGTGGAAAGTTTCGGGACAAGATTGATTCTGATTTTTGGAAATATCTCTGCAAATTACAATGGAAATTAATAAATGAAGCTTATCCAAGGCTCAAACCTGCATAGTATTGTAATAATTATTATCCAAGACAGGAACCTTGCTCTTAAACAAATATCACAAACTAAATCAAACAATCTACATGCACATAATTGTTAGTAAACCTTTTGGGACAAGTGATAATTATTTTTTGGGCTATCTCTTTTTAAGGAAAAGGCTGACATGTACTTCAAAAACCAAGTAATTAAGCTGATCCAATACACAAACCTCCATGATATTGGGAGAAATATTATCAAAGACGGGAACCTGATTCTCAATTGCAGTAAGAGGTACTTAGAAATTCGAATAACTTTTGAAAAAGTTAAAATATAAGGAGGATTTAAAATGTAGTGCAAAAAATATTATTTGGTTGTTGAACGAAATGCGGAATAAAACAGCAGCAGCAGAAGTATATGCAAGCCCCATAAAAAAGTAAAAAAAAAAATGCCTAAAATGAAGAGGCACATTTACTCTACAATTAATTTCTTTCACATGTGGTGAGTGCTCTGACTGGACTCTTTTCTGTGTTATATTCTCAGGACCGCATTCAGTTGCGAAGCAAAAAAAAATATAGTTGCTTCTGCTGCTGTTGCAAATACCAAAAAAAAAAAAAATGATTAAAACAAAGCTGCTGCTGCTGCTGCTCCAGCACACACATAGGTGAAGCAGCATTCAGTCTTCTTATCGCATTTGTTTATCTCAATGTTTAGGTTTCCCGAGCAAAATATGTGTGTCTGTTTTCTGCCTATAGTCGGCTATCCTGGTGTATAATACGTAGGTACTCGTATATTTATATGAAAAAGAGGATATCTGCACTTTGTGCGCCCAGAAGAATTTTAAGCTGCTGGACTGAATTTTTGTTCTCTTTTTGCATATACGAGTATCCAAATGGTTTGGATCGGGTTGGTTTGGTTTTGTTAAAATAAAAAAATAAAAAAGACTCATCATCATGACCACAATAACGATGATGGTGCTGGTTCGCCATTTTTGTATATTTTTATACACCCTATACAATTTTTACTCCACAACACTCATTTGCATGTCATTTAACGCAACGCAACACACACTAAGCCTCGAGCAGATTAAAAAAAAAAATAAAAAAAATAGTATCCCCACTGCCATCGCACACCTTTCGCGGCTGAAACGATGCAACGAAAACGATTTGGTAGGCAGATACTTTAGTGCGCGCCCAAAACCTGCTCTCGCACTTCCATACAAATTAAATTAACATAGAGTTCATTGTCTGTCTGCCTGTCAGTTCTTAAAAAAAAAAAAAAAAAAAAAAAAAAAAAAAACATACAAAAGAGTTTGAGTTCCGGAACCCTGCAATTTAAATAATTCCTCTCGCCAAAGCAGATCGTAAGAAAAATGGATCTGGCTTACTAAAAGCTGGCTTTGCATTTTCATTTGTTTGTAACAAAATTGTTTTATCTATTCCTTACCCTGACCGAAAACCTTAAAACTAAAAACTCCTATCAAAGATGACAATCGCGAACTAGCGCAAGTAGGAAAATGTACGTGTGCAGTCAGCCAGGTTGATTGTGCCATCTCTCATCCGAACATCACCCGGTAGTCTCAAAGAAGTTTAAACAAGGCCTGATGTAGGAAAAACGTATACAACAGTAAGCTTTGAGCTGAATTTCTGCCTCCATTTGTTGCTTCTACAATAATGCTGCTTCTGACTTTGCTAGATACAGTAACAATGTTTTCTTTTTGTTTTTTTTTTTTTATTCGCACAGGTCGAGATCATCTCGCTCTGACTGTCTTGTGTTCGCTATATAGAGAAGTGTTCCCAAAGTTAAAGAGACTGAGGTACGAGATCAGATTAGCGACTATCATCATCATCATCATCATAGTCGTCGTCGTCAGGTGTGTGTAGTTAGAAGCCGTACCAACGGAGTGTAACCATTGAGTATTCTTAACTAAGTTGGGAAGAGAAATTTGTGGAAAGATTTCAAGCTAGATAGCACCCAAAGATACAGTATAAATACTCGTACGCATCTATACAACCGTACACAATGACATGAGATGCCTAAGGCTTTGGATATATATACATTTTTTTATAACGATCACTTAAAGCTGTGAGTGTGTTTTGTGTGTTGAAAGATAATTATCTTTTGAAGTCTCTGCCTATATATGTAATGATTCATACAAATTTTCAATGTCACTATCAACATTTAGGCCTATTAAGAAAAGATGCTCATGCTGATTCTGTGTTAAAAATAATAAAATAAAATACAGCTAGAGAAGTCTAGATATGTACATATATATGCTTATGAGATGATACCATCTCTTTAAACATGATTTAAGATAGCAAACATGTTTCACTTTTGCCTTAGATGCAAACTCTCTGGATAATTTGTAGGACTCAAAAGATCTTCAAAGATAACTTTAAGATATCTTTAAGATTTTGAGGTGAATAATTTCAGAAATACAAGAATTATAGTTAAAATTTCTTCAAACGTATTTCAAACCTGAAATGAAAGTGGCGCCCAACGTGAGTTTTTTTTTTTTTTTATAAATAAAATCTGTTTTCAAAGGTAGTAAAATTTAAAAAAAATATACATAAGTACTTCATATATTAAAATTTTTTGTTAAAATAATGTTTTCAATAAAATATTTATAAACAAAAAGAAGAAAACTGAAAAAAATTAAAATATACGCTGATAAAATGGCATCAAACGAAATAGATTTGGATTGTGTGTTTCCTTTTTTTACTCTCATTTATAGAAGTTATAAAGTTAAGAGAGTTTTGAAGGGCCATTAATGTTTTTATTAAAAATTGAAACTTTTTAACAATTTATTCATTTAATGTAGTAATCTCTTAGCTATAAGCTTGTGTTCAAATGCATGGCTTCTCTAGCTCAAAGAATTTGTTTAAATATAATTAATAATATGGTCTGTGTGCATGTGCATAGATTAAGTTAAACAAGAGTCAATGCAATACGAACTTCAATCGAATCATAAATGGCGCCCAACGTGGGAAAATAATAATTAATACTATATTTCTTTGATGAATGTGTAAAGTCTCCCAAAATATCAACGAAGTTACAACCCTATAGGAAAAAACATAAGAGCTCATCATTGCTGGAAAAAAATAAAGAAGTAGGTATATTAAAGCAACAAGTATTGCATTTTTTGCTACTTTATTTAATTTTTTTTGGCTAGTTTTCAAACGAATTTGTATTCATACTGTAAGTATAATGTCTGATTATTTTTGTTTTGTTAAATATTATTTATATTGAGTGGCGCCCAACGCTTTTTTGTTGAAAAATAGTATATCGCTTCAGACAATCTATCATTTCTAAATAAATTTATATAAATGTTTCAATTTAATGAACAAATTGTTGCCCTTAGCAAATTGTTGGAACAATTTGTATTCAAGCTTTGTCTTTCTTTAATATAATTCAATTGAATACTACGGAAAAGTTTTAAAACCGTATATCTGGCATATAAAAAATATATTTTTTTTATACATTTAAGTGGCGCCCAACGGTTTTTCTTTAATGTATTTGTTATACTGCATATATTATTATCTACTCATACAAATAAAATTTTGATATATGTATATGATAGATATGGTTCCCTATCAATGCAACATAATCAGACAAAAAAAAAAGAAGTCATCAGTATCCACTTGAATACGCATACATTGTATCTTTTGGCACAAAGTTACACCAAATTGCACACTAGACACTATAAATTACTTATCTATGCATAACAGCTGCCTAATATGTCAATTGAAACCAGAATTAACAAACTACTTGGCAAAACAAATAAATAAATAAAATATCAAATTCATTTAACGACCTTAAAGTGGCGCCCAACGTTTTAATTATATATATTTTTTTTATTCGATGGTCGATATCTTAAGTAGTAAATCACAACAGAAAATGTTATTTGGCTACGTTCTGTCACACCGTTAGTTACAAATGTAGATATCTAAAAAGAAAAAAAACTGCTTCAAAAAGATTAACATTCAATTTCCAATTTACACCAACTAATTCAAGTTAGCTTCGACGACTAACTAAGTATGTATACGACTATATGGCCATGCAACTGACGACGACGACAACAACAACAAAAACTTCTCTCGCTGCATCCATTGCAGTATCTGTGTAATTTCTTAAGTCATTTGCATGTTTTCATGTCACCATGCGAAAGTTAGAGTCTGGCCCAGAGAGTCACAATTGTATAGCGGCTTTTTTTAACATATTTACATTTTTTTTTAACTTCTTTTTGTCGTTCAATATAACGGAGTGGTTGGAGTAGAGTGCTGCTTTCGATGGCAATTTCAGATAAAGTCAACCAGTTTGAAGTGCACTTTTGCTGCTGCTATACATTTTATTTATATGTATAAGCATGTATGTATGTTGTGGGAATACACACAATCTCACCCACAATTCGTGTGCTTTCTCGCTCTTTCAATTTGCATTATGCACTTCTGTCATTAAAATGTGTATACACACGTCGCACTAACTAACGAAAAAAAAAATTTAGAAAAAAGTGAGTTGCTGGAATATCGCCATAAAAGAAAACTACACGCACGTATAATCCTAGTGACCCATGGTCGGTTTAATTTATGTGAAATTGTTTGCCCATTAGTAAACATTATCAGTGAGCAAACAAGTAATTGCGATTGGAATATTCATAGTGCAATAAAAAAGAAAAAACCTATAAACCGATTGTCTTCATTAGGTTCGCCTATATGAGTACAGCCAACACCATAGATACATTACTGCTAAAGTTGATTGGATTTTTCCATGTGCGTAATCTAAGGCACATTTCCAATAGTAGACATGAATTTGCGTCACAGAAATAATGAGTAAGCTCGGAAAATAGTGTGTCTACACTTCTCTACACAATATAATTGCGAACCATGAATATATAGAAATAAGCTGTATATGTTGGCATGAACTCAAGCCCGATTTGTATCCAACTATACTGATGATGAGGCAGTTTCCAAGACTCGTGTGTTTAAAAATTTGTTTTATAAACATAGAAGGACAAGAAACCCTTCGTCAAGCCTTGCTAATTAAGATTGCAGAATGATTGTTGAGTTATTTTGTGTATAATTTTTTTTTTCGTATTTTGTTCTTATAGCTTGTTAAATGAAGCCGAAGACAAAGAGAAATGCTTACTTAATTAGTGATTTGGGTGTATATATTTAGCTTAAGGCCATACATTCTAGCGCTCCTGAAAGTATCGTCATTATTTTAACTTTTTCTTTTAATGTAGGTAGGTATATATAGAGGCATCCTCGAAGTCGAAGTATCTATGATGTATCTTTGTAATTTTAAAATCGTGGAGGATGTATCTTATAAACTATTTGTCCTTAGCTGAAGTATAATTTGTTTGGAATTGAGATATATGTAGATAGACATTAATCGGTTAGTTTTTTTTTTTTTTCTTTTTTTTTTGCTTTGCTGCTGAATTGAAGTCGTGACATTAGATTTACAGTGCAATGCACACAGTATGAACAGATGTGGAATAGGTAGGTGCAGTGATGTTGTTATTATAAAATCAAGTTTTATGGTATTTAAAGTGGGCAAAGTCAAAAAGTAAAAAAAAAACGAAAATGATTACCAGATTTAGATACTTGCAACATGTTGCTAAACTTCATTTTAGATATTTTTGTTCTTTTTTTTAATGTTTTATATCTAAAAAAAATGTATCTTCAGATCTGGAAAAATAGGTAGGAACTTGAAGAAGAGTAATTCTGCGTTATAGAAATAAAAAAAAATGTCTATGGTATGTTGCAAATTTTTTTAAACTTGTATACAAAAAGAAACTTTGTCCTTTTTATTTTAAAAAATATTAGATGTCGAGGCTGGGGATCGAACCTATAACTCCGGCATGACAGTTCATCGCACTAACCATCACGCCACGGCTACTATACTATGTGAATATTTGTACAAAACGTTGAAACAGCAAATAGTATTTTCACTTTTCGCAACATGTTGCAAGATTTTTTCCTAACTAAACATGTTGCCAGTGGATAATGTCATGAATAAAATTTAAATCAAAGTAACGTTACAGTTCATATAAGCATAATTTGGTGCCTCTTTAAGCAAATAAATGAAACATGTTGCTTTACACATATACTCATAAGTCATGATATACATATGTACATCGGTTTTTTCATTCAAAAAAGCTGCAAGAGATCAACATTTTCAAAGCAATTGCAACATGTTGCAAAACTCAATTTCGGTTGTACTTGGCTTAAAATTTTATAAGATGAAACTAATAAATTGTTTCACTTATACAACGCTCATCAATTAAAAAAAATACTTCTATTCAGAAATTTAAAATTCATATGCTAATACAAAATTAAATAATCATCTAAGACTGCATCTGTCAAAATATCAGTCATTCATCCTTCATCAACAATATTGCTTAACTCTTACATTAAACCTCTCAAACACTCTCTCAGTAATTAATATCAATTAAACTTCAAATCATCATGTCTCGTTTGGAATATTTATTAACATATTTAACAGATACGTCATATTAATCATAAATTAAACACAATATCTCCCACTTATTCGTCTTCGTACAGTCTTTCCTTTTTTTGTTTTTGTTTCCTTTGAACCTGACTATAAAGTCTTAATTGCTCGTATATTTTATTATGTGTATAAGAAAATGAAACTATACATCTCTCAATCAAGCGTGACAATGTTGTGATATGAAAATAACACATATACCATTAAAACAAAACAAAAAAAAAAAGAAACAACAATAAAACCAATCACAATGCAAAATTAATGAAACAAAAAAAAAAAATTAAACATTGTCGTACGTCAATCATTTTATTAAGACATTTTGTTGCCGAAAAAAAAATCACTCTAAAACTTTAAGCTAAAAGTCTCCAAATGTAAACACAACACAACCAGACACAATATTTTGTTTTGTATTTTCGTATGAGTTAATGTGTCTCAAAATGAGTCTGGATTTAATTTATTTCTTTTTTTTTTTTAATTTTTATATTTTGTGTGTACTATGTACCATACCAACAACACGCTCTTAGCAATTATTTCATTAAAACGATATAACAGTCAACTGCAGTGACTATTGATAATTTATGGCCTTTTCCGACGGACGTTGTCGTGTATCTTTACATCGACGATGGCGGTTTATTATATTGGGATTAATAAGAGTGATGCTGGCTTTATAGTTTGGCCTGGTTTTTATTATATGTTATAAGCAATTTGCATGCTTTACACTATAATATACACCAATGTTAATTAATTTAAACTTGTATTATATTCGCAAATGTTTAAAAAAAAAAACAAATTAAAAAAAAAATTAAGGCTGTTGGAGTAAGCGATAGTATGAATGAATGGATTTGAGAGTATAAAAGGTTTAGAAATTACAAGAAATATCGTTTCGATTTGAAAAAAAAAAAACGAAATTAAAAAGCATTTCAATAGAAATCCAAATAAAACATTTATTAAAACATGGTCCATATAATATTTATTATTTACATAAAAATAAATATCTTGGATACGCATTCATAGCTTTGAAATTCGGTCTATTACGAGTGTACATATGTAGATGTAGATGTGCTTTCTAAATGTGATATAGGGAAATATATTTGTGGGTTCAAAAATTCTTCTAATTTGGCATTTGTAGGTCTAAATTAAGCTTTTTTAACTTTTCTATATTATAAGAAAACCTTGTAGGTTTTCAGTTGCATTTTTCTTGACAAAAGTGTTATAAATAATGCAAGAGAATTTATTTCCTAAGGCTGTTCTTTGCATCAAATCGATAATAACTAATTATGTAAACAATATAGGTAAAAGAATGCAGCCTTAAGGCATGCCATAATTTTTAGATTCAAATGGCTTACATTGGCTTGCTATGGGAAAATGCAAATACTTAAGAGGTATGTATCAATTTGACAACGTTACATCTTTTTTGATTAACTACTAAATAGATAGAAAATATGCAACATCCTGTATCTACATAAAATGACCTAACGTTTTCCAAAAAATTTGTTTGTCATATCGTTTTTTTTTTTGTTCTACTTTTCTTTGTTGATTTGACAAGTAAAAATTTTGTTCCCACAAAGATAAATTTGTTTTCTAAAAATACAAATCAGTTGGTTCACAGAAAAAGTCACCAATTGTGTATTTTTAACTATTTTTGCTTTCATTGTAATTTTTTTTTTTTTTTTTTATATATTTATTTTTGTTTTTATATCAACATCCTGTTTTCCGCCAACAACGGTGCTGACTTCAAACAAAGGCAAATATATAACCTACACAAAAGCAAATCTCAACGAAATTCTCCCATCGTCATCATCATTGCCGCCTCATTCATTCACCTGTTTTTATTTTTTTTTTATTTACCATTTAGCTATATACATAGATATAGTTATGCCTAGATTTTTGTTGTTTTATTTTTATGATATCAACATTTCTTTACGCGCCAAAGAACACCCACATTTACATTTGCTTAAAAAGAATTTATAAAAATGTATGTACATAGATCTATCTATTTGCTCATAGAAAATGAATCTAAATTATTATAAACAAAAATAAACTCTATAATAAAAATCATTATAGGTGCGATTGTGCGAAGGGTAATTATCATATTTATTTTTTGGAAGACTAAAACACAAAGGTTCTCCCTAATAAATGAACATAAAAAAAATATCAAGCTAAAATCTCACCCATTGTTTCTCCCTTTTTTGTATTTTTTTTTTTTTTTTGGAAATAAAATAAAAACCTATTATGTACTTAATAAATAAATTATAAACAGCTGAGGACAACCCACCATTAAAAATCACTCGTACCCGTTAAATTACTATATAACCTCTCTAATTCGTCTAAATACAAAATTACAGGTTTTAGATGCGTCGTGTTTATAGGTAGGTAGATACCCCACACCAAAATTAAAATTCTCAAAAATTAGGGGACTATCATTCCTCAATTACTTATGCTTGAGGTCTAAAATAAAAAATAATTAAATGTTCGTCATTTTTTCTAACCACAAGTTAAAAACGAAAATTGTAGACAAAAATTAATTAAGTAATGCTCTGCGAAGCATGGAGACTACAGTTTCTAAGGTAATTCCCTTCTTTTACCGCACCGCCTACATTGACGTGGCTTTGAATGTTTGCTTAGAATAGTTTAGGAGATTGTTATTGAAGATAAATTGTTTAAAAATTCAAATTTATGCAAATGGTTGTGCTATAAAGGGGATTGATGATCTTTAACGTTTAACTATGGGAATCTTGTTTTTTTTTTTTTTTTTGGTACAAGATCCTTTTAAATTTCAACAATGCACATTTTTTGAATGTATAAAATCGTGGGACAGATCCTATCTAATCCTTAAAAAAAATAAATGTTTTTAACCGGTCCTAAAAAATGTTGTTTGCAAAAAAAAATCCTAATCGGAACTCACGTTAAAAGATACAAAACTAATCTAAGTCTTAACCATAACAAAAACCTTCAATCGAGAGTCTTCTCTTCAGGTAGTCAAAATATAGATATAATGTAGATACCGATTGAAGGCTAAACTTGATTTATCGAAAAATCGCAAAACTTAAGTTTTAAATCATATTAATATAAATTTTTGTTTCTGTTTGTTTTAATATCAAGTTATAGCCCACCTACTCGTAACTCCATGTGGTTATTTTAAACCAGTTTGTTGTGTCTAGATAGTTTTTTTTTTGTTTTTTGTTAAATGGATTTATATATATCTGTAGGTAGACTTCTATAAAAATTAAAATATTTTATGAAAGAGAAAAACAGATACACCTTCAATATGAATATGTAAATTGTTGGCAATTAGTTTAGCATAAGCTTTCCTTAATTTGTGTAAATAATATATATTTTAGAATAAATTTATATCTACTTAAAAGGAGAATATAAATATAGAAATGATGGAATGATGCAGAAGAAAGATAGATTTCTTTTTTTTTTTTTTTAATCGAAAATATTTGAATATTTTTGATTGTATAAGAGACACAAAAAAAAAAAAGAAGAATTTTATGATAACGTGTTTTTTGACTTAAACTTAAGTTGTTTTCTTGACGTCACATAGCGAAGCAACAATTTTGATGAATTTGAATAACAAAGATGGTCTAGCATCTATAGGAAGGTATTTGATTTCTATTACCTAGAATCTATTTTTAAGTATTTGAAGAATTTATTACTCAAATTTTCCTGTTAAGAAAAAAGTTTTTAATTCTGCAACATGTTGCAAATGAATTTATGGCTGTCAACAATACCATGCTGATAAGGAGCTTTAAAGGACAAAATTAATTTACAGTCTATGAACTTTTTCTTAATTTTAGGTGGGATCTGTATCACGTAACTGTCTGGATCTGTCCATTTAAATGTGTATATAATCAGTTTAGAAAGGGCTTTTTTAAACATTTAAGCACATATTTTGCTTAGGTATAAAAGCCTTATAGACTGTTTAGGATTTGATAGATTTTGATAACGTATTTATTATTATTCATTATTGTTCAGATTTATACAAATTTTCATACAAAAAATTTCCTATTTAACGAAAATATTTTCCTCTTTCCCGCAACATGTTGATCATCTTACTTGAAAAGTTTTAAGATACAACACGTCTACAGTATCCATATATGATCTTTTCTTAATTTTTTGTGATGTGCAACATGTTGATGAATTATTTGGGATTATTATCATTTTGTAATCCTGTAATATTATTGTTTAATTACTTGGCATCATTCTTGAATGAAAAATGGCTTTTAGCTGATCGGAAAAGCCTCTGAAAAATGGCTTTTAGCTGATCAGAAAAGCCTCTGAAGGAAAATATTTGTATTAATCCCGCAACATGTTTGTTCTGAAAAAAGGACGTTTAAAAAATTAATAGATTCTGCAACATGTTGCCTAACTATTGCACGTAATTTTCAATAATTCTTTGGAAATACTTTTGGAAATAAAATTTATTACTAATATACAGATTCCTCTAATAATCTGCATTTATCATACAAGCTGTGTCTACCTGGATGACTTGCAGCATTTTGAGCTATGTTGATTCAATAAAATTGTACCTATCAAGAGTTTTTTTTTTAAGTAATAAAGTTACTTAAAATCAAAACTAATTTATTTTTAAAATCGATAATTCGATATGTGTATCATGCGCCTATATACTCATTTAAATTTCATCAATTTGTTTTTTATATTTAACTTTTTTTTAACATAATAATTATAAGCCCTTGTGTGAGATATATCTTAAGATAGATAGAATAAATTGCTAAAATATACTTACTTTTTCTAATTCTAAGAGGTGAAACCGAAGTACTTGTATTGCTTGCACCATCTGAAATTAATAAGAAATAAATTATAAATAATTTAAATTGTTAACTTTGTATTAAATGAGAAAAACAAATTAAAAAAAAAAAAAAAACAGATTCCCCGGAAATAATCATGGCCGCATATAATGAGCACAAAATGACCTAATCTGATCTTATCAACATTTTATTTCCTCTCCAACATATGCCTTTTTTATTGATGCCATTTTTGTCTCGCATCCTTTAAATATTAAGATGTCATATGTTTTGCTAAAGCATAACAAGCACACGACATTTACGACAGCTCAGCGCCCAAAAACACATTAACATGTGTGTCATTTGTACATACTCCTTTTTTTTTAGTTTAAGTGTAGTCTACTGTTGAAACCACAACTCAACAAGACAACCCACAAGTAACAACTCAAACTCACATGAAATACAGTCATCCCGGAGCAGAAAGATAGAAGTATAGAACCAATAAAAAAATATATATACAACACATAAAATATAAGAGTGATTTGATTTATGACTTTTTGTAGTATTTTATGAATGAATATAAAAATTCAACTAAACTCATAAAATGTGTCACAACATTATTGACAAACAGAATGGTTCATGTCTTTGCTTAAAATATGTATAGATGGATATTATAAAGATCAAATAAAAATAAAGTTTTCTTTGATTTGCGACAACCTGTTAACAAGAATCAGTTTCACTTCCTCATTTTATTTGTTTTCTTGTACTATCAACACAGCTTCATACACTCGTTTATAGGATTGCAACATGTGCTGCAACAAAACCACACATAAAACACAGATTAAAGAGTTAATCTAATGAATCATTGTGCGGTGCGGTTTTGTGTACACGCATTTGTACAAAAAATTGCTTCACTCAAACTAGATAACAACAACAACAAAAAAAAAAACAGAAAAAAAAACTCTTCATTGCATCCAAATGCATCCATTGACTCCGGTCCGGGTAAATATATCTATGCCACAATAAAATGGCATTTAATGTGTAATTTTCACCAAGGCTAATGTTGCTAGCTCTTACTAACTGCGTGCCGTTTGAATCATGCAAAAACAACAACAATAAAATCAAAACAAAACTTAACTAAACTAAAAAAAAAATCAAAGTGAATGGAATTAAACAGTAAAACAAAACAACAGCAACAAAAATAACAACAACAAAAATTGCAAGGAGACAAAAGGCTGACTATATTGTCATATGGTTGAAAGGCCGATCGACAAGTATTGCTGTTGCAACAAAATAATAATAAAAAAAAAAAAAACGAACAAACAAAAAATGTTGCCGAGATTCCTGATAGAGACTCATCTGGTTCACAAGTCTTTTGTAGTCGTTGGAGCATTTTTTGTTTCGTGCATTTTCATTTGGCATTGTTTTAATGGTAGATTTGGTATGCTTTTGCAAATGTTCAACAATAAAATAACCTAACAACTCTTTTATAAGATACATCGTATCTTTTAACTATTTTCAGCATCGCTCCGGTGAACCTGCTTTATACTCGCATAAGTATATGCGAGTTTGAATGTGAGAAGCTGTAGGTACATTAAAGAGTGACCAATTGTTGTCACGAATTAAAAATTAAACAATGTTTGGGGTGCTTCATATGCGACATTGAACTTCATGCTATGGAAGGCTTATTTTTAGGTCAAGGAGAATATGTTAGTTTTTTTTTTTTTTTTTTTTTATGATTTTTGTTTTATACTTACAAGTGAATCTACTTCGGGATCCGCTGTGTAGTAGGGTTTTTGTGATCTTATCTGAAATAAAAATTTGAAAAAAAAGATTAGTTTAAGTATATCTTTGAATATTCATTTAAAATAACATAAAAACAAATCGAAAATCCAGTAAAGGTATATCATTTTTTTTTTTTTTTGTTCCTTAACAAGGTAACTTATGAATAAGTTCAACCATTCGTACAATGAAATGTTCAATAATGCCTTAAATTCATATATCTATATCTATGTATATGCATATAAATACAAAAAAAAAACGATTATAATAAATGTTCAGTTCGAACTTGCGGACTCAGCAGGAGGTTAAAATTTTCGCTTTGCGTCTGTCTTTTTTTTTTTTTTTTCAACAACAACAACAACAGAAATCTTGTTTTATCTTTTTTTGAATTTTTAATTTCATATACAAAAAAAGGTGTATCTTTAGCCTTTCTTGATTTGTGAAAGAATAAGATGTGAGTGTGTTTTTTTTTTTTTTTTTTTTTTGGTTTTGTTGTTTTGTTGGATGATCATATTACAATATATGGGATGAGAATAATCATATGGTATGTATTCCCCACGCATACAAAACCAATTTATGCGATTTTTTTTTTTAATTTTTCTTTTGAAATGCAGCAACATTGGTATTGGGTTTGTGTTTTTGATTTGAAAATCAGACCCACCTGGATGATGAAGGTAAGAATGGTTTATAAAAAAAAATTAAAATATAAAGGAAGCAACATGAATAAGCGAGACGATTGTGTTCTTTTTAAAGCTCGAAGACGATATTATAATTTCCAATTAGTTCTTTAATTAATTTTTGTTTAAAGGAAAACATTTTTTTCGAAATATCCTTAATAATTGCGGGTTTTGAATATGATATTTATATAATTTATTTTTTTTTTTTGTTTTATTTATTTATTGTTTCAAAAATTCAGAAAAAAAGATTGACCTGAGGGCTCGAGCTGGATTTAAAAAAAATATCCGCCAGTTGTTGGCTTTGCCTCAATATAAGTTGATGAAATTTTAGGTTTATATTGTTTTTAAAGTTTATACATACATCCAAGGATGACTTGAGAATTCAAGATGCATAAAGTAAAAGTGTCTTTCCACTGGACCTAGTGTTGAAGGTCCACTTTTACACTTTTACATTGTTTCGAAAATTCATCAACTCAATGATAACCTTAAGGCCGAATGTGGATTAAGTTGCAGGTTTAAATGAGAAGGAAATAAAAGAAAATGTTAATCTTAAACTTCCAAAATCGATAGCTTTGCTTTAGATAGTTATGTTTCTATGCGATGAAAAATTTGAGGGCTCTACCCGGAATAAAAGAATTTCAGAACCCGATATTGTAAAGCAATTTAAATGAAAATAACTGCTTACAACATCTATTACCAGGACGCAAACTAATTTTAAAATTCAATTTAAATAGAAGATAAACTATTGGAGGACTAAATTGGACTCTTCACTTTGAAGGGATACTTTTGCCTTCAGCCTGAAAATTAGACATTTTTCATCTATCTTATTCACCTTCTTACGCTAACTTTTAACTTATTTCCTTTTTTTATTTTTGTGATTTGTTTTAACAACAATAAAAGAAATCTACTACATTATGATATAACTATCTTATCAATTTGTTCATGCCCAATTTTATGATCTTAGAAATCGCTTTCATATCTTGCTTTCCACTTGTGTGTGCCACCCAAGCAGAACTAAATAATAAAAACCACACACGCATATACTTCTCACACCGTATATTTCGTTCTTAAATCATTTTTTTTTTCTTACCCACAACAACACAAAAATCCTTTCCTCTATAATCACCCTGAAAACCCAGCAGGGAAGCTGGAAACTTATCACACAATAATATAATGACTACATCTCTTAAGAAACTAAAAAGTGAATAAAAAAAAAACCAAAACCATAACAAGAAGATATTTTTAAGTGTCGTTTAAAAATAAAAACGAATTCGAAAATCCACAAATAAAAAAAACAAGATACCTAGCATTATACCGAGAACTGAGCTGGATTGTGTGTTCAAAATGTGTGAGTATCCGTATTACAATTTTATGACTTTTTTTTTCAGATTACTCATCCATCATTAATGTATCTGAATGCAGAATTATCTTCATTATGGTTTTGGTGATTTTTTTTTGTTAATGTGCATCCTGAATATCCTGAAGAGATTTTGTAGAATGTAATGTGGTTTTTTATTGTTTGTATTTGGCAAGAAAAATTTAAAAGAACTAAGTAGGTGGCATCTAATATAGAGATGAGTCACGATCAGGATATTGTATCTTTTGGATGTGACCAGTAAAAAGAAGTTTGGACCGTAAATTATATGTATCTATGGATTTGAAAAAGTACCTATCTCTCTCTCACTGTCCAGGCATGCAACAAGTTAGGGAATTTACCTCCATCTCTAAAAGGGCAAATTTACAAAAGAAAAACACAAAGTCCAAAACCCAAAGATCACACATACATTATATTCACATATCCCGCATCCAGTAAAACCCTAAAACTAAATTAGCAAAGCACGCGCATCTCACTCGCTCAATGGGGCTGGGCACATCAATCATCTTGTCAAAGTCACTCTATACGAAACTCAAAAACCGATGATTATAAGGTTTGTCTGGATGGTTATAAGTCGAAAAGTGGGGATCTTTGATTATGGGGATTGAAAATGGATAAATGCCCAGATGTGTATAGTATAGATGGATTCTTTTGGAATTTTTTTTTGGTCATTTTAATTTTTTTTTTCTTTAAGTTTGTAGCAAGCATCAAGAGGGCGATACTTGGGGTCCTTAGAAAACGCCCTAACATGACCCCTTTCGATGAAGAACTAACAACCGATCATTATAAATCTACCTTCGTGTTATGAGTAGAGATATCTATGGGATATTAAAAAAGATACATTATTATGTATTTCTTTGATAAACTTGTTTTGGACAGATGTATCTTTACCTGTTATTATATTCAGGTGAAAAACCGCCATATTTGTTCGCATTATTGAAAATGTTTGAATCTGAAGTTCAAATGCTAAACAATAATGGCGTATCTTAAATGCACAAGCGTAAAATTCATTTTCCGGATTTCAAAGATACAATTTCTTTAAAATGTGCAATTATTTGAAACACTGCGATTGAGGGAACGTAAAGATGTAAGAACCCACTGAGTGACGCGCAAACCATATAATTTTTAATGTGGCTGCAAGAAGAGGTTTTTAAAATCGAATAAATCATTGTAACAAGTAAATTCACAGCATGAGACATGGCTATAAATAAACACCCGCTCTTACTTACTTAAAAAAAAAAAAATTAGAATATTAAAAATACATATACACTCAAAATATACACGAAGTGACAGAGAGATAGGTATACACTTTCTCCCCCAATACTCATCAGAATTATTTTTTTGTTTTAATTTATTTTTATTTAATTCTCCTGCAAGATTAAAAATATAAAAAAATAAAAGAAACAAAAGAAAGAAAGTGTGAATATCTATTTATCTATCTTTGAATCTTTAGTGAGTGAAGTTTTACGATTTATATCCACACAGGATTCGCATTTGTTTAGCTTGCCATGCATCAGATCTGTACCTACCTACATATATTCAAGAGCTATTTTCATAAAGTATCTATAAATGAACATCGACAACGCATCACATATGTTTGTTTTTGTTGTATATCTATCTTTTTCTAGATACTATATCTTTTTGTATGATGTATCTTAAGATGGTTTAAATTTAGATATTGAAGAAAAAGAAACAGTTTTAATTTTTTTTTTTTGTTGTTTTGTTTTATTTTTCGTTTGCGTTTTTATATAAATTTTAAGTGCCAAATGTGCTGGCGTGATGCGTGGGTGAATGGATTTGTCGCGTTGTAGCATGTCGACCAAATGTTTTTCACATTTAATTTTTCTGATGAAAACTAATTCCCTCTGAAGTTCTTTCTTCTCGAATTGTATATTTGGTTCAGTGTTGCCAAATATGCTTAAAATCATTACGCAGACATTTCATATTAAAACTCTTTTCTATTATTTATATATAAAATATTAATGATTATTATTTATCAGTCGTAGATTCTTAAAAAATTTATAAAGAGGTGAAGTTAAATTTTTAAAACCTAAATTTATTTCTACACGAAAATTTCTTCATTTCGCTTAGTTTTTGAACTCTTTTTGATGAAATTTAATAGTTTCTATAGCTTTTCATGATACTGAAAATGAAACCAAACATTTTCGGCTTTTATTTTGTTTTTAAGTGTCTAAATTTCTTAGTGACAAATTAAAAAAATAAAAAAAACAATTTAAGTTGGCAACCATGACTTAGCCCGCATATATAATTTTTGTCATATGGACAGACAACAAAATAAATTGTTTTTTCCTTGTTTTTCCTATACAACACGAAGACGATGTTGGATTTTGGGCTTTTGGAATTCTGTTACCTACTTTGTTTTCAATTTTTTTTTTTTTTTTTTTTTGAAATCTTTCTTTTGTGAGGGCGGAAATTCTCGTAAAGATGAATATTGTCACAAGAAAATTTTAACAATTTTAAGTGGATGTTGATATCTTTAATTATGTATACACAATTCTGTTCTTATTTTATCCATATAGACATTATATTGAAATAGATTAAATAAAAATCTTTGTATCTTTTTACTTAAGCATTATGTGTGATGTTATATTTAAAAATATACTTTCTTGAAGGTACACTTAAAAATCAATAAAAAAAAGTTGTTTTGAAATATTAAAGAAAATTATTTTGATTTTTTATAGTTTTCGAACAGATAGGTACATGCATGCTAGAATTATGATATTTTTTTGTACCTAAAGGTTCTTAATTTTTTAATGGCCTACACAAATAATGCTATATAAATAAAACTTGTTTATTTGAAAATATAAAATCATATCAAGAGTTAAGGATTTTTAAAGAGGCCATAAAACAATAAATTTTATGTTATTGCCGCAGTGAATTTCTGATGCATAATTTATGACCATATAATCTCAATTAGATTATCTAAATCCATTTTTTTTATTTTATCATTCAGTTCTAAATTATAAATAAAATAAAGAAAAATTAATAAAAGTTATTTACATTAGCAAAAATGTCCCGAGGTGTATTAAACCAAAAACTGTGGCAACAACAAAACATTACATACGGTAATTTTAAATTGAAGTTTACAGTTTATTCATACAAGTTTTTATGGACACATTTTTTTAAGTACATAACACTATCAGAAAAATAATTAGAAAATCTGGAAAATTTGATTTCAATAAAATAAATAAAGAAATTTTAAAAGCCCGGCAACATGTTGATGCAACTTTTCCGTGTACCCGGTTGAGAACCCTGGTGATAAGTGATTAGTGATAACTGATTCTTAACTAACTATAAGCTGCAACATAATTCCGGAATTGGTTTCCAATGGTTTAAAGTTTTAAAAGAAAAATAAGTATGGGTAAGCGGGCGGCAGCGGATAAAGCAACATGCGAGTCCCTATAGCACGTTTGAATTATTATACAGTTTTTTCGCTTATTTGATGAATCTCATTTTTGGATGAATGTCTAATAATAGGTACGTTAACAAAAACAATTTTCAAGAAATGACAATTTGTGATTCTCGAAAAACTTAAAATTCCAAAAAAAAAATTTACTATGTGTGGTTGGTGATGATTTGGTAAGATGATGAGATCATTGGAACATTTTGTTTCTGTTTTATAAAAAAACAAAAAAACTATCGACCACATTTGATGCTTAACGTCATCGGCAGATGTTGACGTATTTTTGCTTCCCTAAATTTGATAATTTAAATCTGAATAAGTCCAACGATTATTTTGTTTAGAACGATTATAAATAAGTATTTTAACTATAAATGTGACTTCTGTTAAGGTGATGATGTAAAAATCAAAGAACATATCAAGAAATTTTATCAAAAGATTGAAATTTGTATCCAAAAAGAGATAATAATAGAAAATCGTCCTTGGGGCGCTATTAAATAAATCAAATGATTTTCTTTTCAAAAGTTATAATCAAATATATTAATACATTTGTAGTGACAGCCTAAAGTAAATTTATAATTTTTTTTATAGACATAAACTGCATCTAATACATCCATAAAAACTTTAAATGATGACAAGATTAAGACAGTAATGGAATTAAATGAATTTACAACTTAAAAGTTGATGTATCTTTATTCAATATACCTGTTTATACCTACAGAAATGGTTATAGTAATTATTATTATCTATTTCGATTAACATATTAATTTATTAAAATTAAAACATCATTTCATATAACAAAAGCCCTACAGAATTATTACGGAAACAACGATAGAGTTTATTAGGTCAACAATATTCTACTCTACTCATATATAACTTATCGGTTCTATATTATAAACGTGTTTATCAATTATCTTTATGTTAGATTAATTAAATAAGTGTAATATAACTTTGTCAGTCCAAAGGTGTAGGTGCATATACGTTGTGTATAGTTCTCCGAAAAAAAAACAGTAAAAGGTATACCTACGCTTCGTACATAAAACAATCTCTTATCAACATGAGAAAACAGTAGTAGACTCAAAATATGTTTATAATAAAAAATCTATAAAGATAAAAAAAAAAAAAAACAGAAAGTGAAAAACATTTATTTATTTTGCTCACCACACATAATCATTCCGCGGCACCGAACTATACTTTCAACAAAAATACCAGTTGACAAAAAACTAAACAAAATTTTTTGAGGAATTTTTCTTATTTACACGGAAATGCGACATTATGACTCAGTTTTAAAAAAGATCTCATAATCATCATCATCATAAACGCATCATATGATGGTGACCTGGTGACGATATGATGGTGCTGCAACATGCATTGCGTATAGCTTCTGCATATCTCATAAAGATACACCTAATTTATTTATTCTCAGCAATTGATGCGGTGTCTTCGGTGAATAGTGTGGTGGTATATAGTTTGCATAGTGTGTGTCTCATCTAATTTGACTTCTCAGTGCCTTCATAAAGATATAAGAAGACGAAAAAGTAGAGAGTCATTCCATATAGAGGGCCACTGTCAATATTTATTTTGTGCGTCTAGATTTAGCTACTTTATATTTTTAGAAGTTGAAGTCATATACAGCACATTGACTTTCACTATCATTAGAGCGTATCTTCACGATTTTTTTTTTTTTTTTTGTGTATTTTGTTGTTTTTTTTTTTTTTTTTTTTTTTTTTGTTGAAACATATATTAGGTTCTCCTACATTTTTGTGGAAATGTAAATATAGTTTGAGATTTTTTCTTTCATAATCCATGGCTTCCTTTTTAGCTTAAGACCTGATAAGATCAACTGAAAGATGGCGACACTATGTTTTACCTACTTTTCGAAAAGGTACAGAAACAAAACAAAAAAAAAACAGGCAGTTCTGGTGGTTAAGATAAGGTGCTAGAATTTTTTTTTACTAAAAGAAACAACAAAAAATGATAACAGAATTTTTTTATAATGTCAAATTTTTCTATGAATATGGCAGAATAAAAAAATTAGTAGGCATCTGGTTGAATATTTATTTGGGATGGTCAAGGTGTTTTTGTGTTTTCTTTTTATTAGATATCTAGATTTAAAATGCAGGAGTATTTCTTTTACTAGGTGAAAAGTAATTAGACAAAGTTGACAGGAACTTTATTTCATAAACTTTGCATATGGAATAATATTCAAGATAATAACTAAACTGCCTGATATGGATTACTTCAAAAGTAAGTGGGGTAAAACAAGGCTGCATTTGCGGGCCGACACTATTTTTTCATAAACGAAAAATAATACAATAAAATTAAATAGCAATTATATAGTTCAAACTATAAAAACCTAGGAAACCATGGGATTATATTCTATTAAATCGTCAGCTTTATGATAAAAAGAAAAAAACTTGAAACTTAGCAATTAAATAATTTCTATGGGAGGAAGTTAATCAAATAGCGCAATATTTAAGGATAACTTCTAGAGAAACTATGATTTTTTTCCTGAAACAAAAAACAACTAAAAATAAAAAAAAAATAAAAAATATTCATTCTAAGTCTAGATCATTTCTAACAGTACCATAGCTAATAAAATTTGAAAAAAAATTGACCCAGAAAATCTAATGAAAAGGTCACAACAGTGAAAAAATTAAAAAAAAAAAATTAATGATATTAATTCCCATTAAATAGATACAATGTTTCGGAAACATACCTTAATGAAAAAAACTTACAAGGTCCCAATTAAGATGTCAAAAAAAAAACAATATCATTTCGATCAAACTCCCACCTGTCCCATATTAATTTATCAAAAAGAAAACAAAAAAAAAATAGAAGGTGAGAATAAAATTTATCAAAAAGAAAACAAAAAAAAAAATAGAAGGTGAGAATAAAAATCCAAAAAAAAACCACAAAAAAAATCGATCATTTCTCTAAACAACATGTTGAAGCGACATGTACAATTTTACAATGCCAAACCATCATCAAAGCATCAACATCAACATACAAATCAAAAAGTAACAAGTTGGAAAATAAAAATAATGATGGTTCTTCCATAAAGTATCTCAACATAATATTTATGTCTAAGTGTTAACCATGAATTAGTATTTCAAAAAAAAAAAACATCATCGCTAATGGTTTTAATAAAACCAAAAAAAAAAAATAATAATAATAACAAAACCATCGATATAATAAAAACGAAACCGTGAATGAGATTGAATAATGTTTATTATCATGACTGTTGACTCTTGAGTCTCTAATGGTCATAAATATACAAAAATCAAAGACAGAGACAGAAACAGCAATATAGAAAGAGAGAGTGAGGGCTTTACCGTATACCTAGATGAAGATGAGTGCGCGGGGATAAAAAAAAACAACCAAGCAACAATAATAAATGTGTAAACGCAACTCATATAATATAACACAAAAGTAAATTATGGTTATTCTAGTTAAGCAACCGACCCGCCATATATTATGTATATGACTTTAATTCGTTTGAATCGGGCGGGGATCTATATCTGCGAACAAATTTTTTTTTTTTGTAAATTATGGGTCATTTTGCGAGCGTGAAGACGTATAGGTTTTTGGGTAAGGTCAGGGCTTATCTTTGTTTTTTTTTTTTTTTTTATTATTCACGGTTTTAGGCAATTTGTTATTTTTTGGTTGATGTGGTTTTCCTTCAAACATAAAAAAAAAATACCTACATATATAAATTTGTTTATTTTGAAAAAGAACATTTGTGTATAGATTCAATGAATGTGTATACACACAACAGACCTACCCAGATACATCTAACATCACCGGGGATTCTCAGTTTTTCAATGGCAGATACGTACTTAGTAAATCAAACAAAGAATCCTATCTATCATCGTATCTATGATCGTTTTGCGGAATTGATTCGATGAAATGATAACAAAGAAATACCTATTCTATTCAAGAATATTATAATTTTTAGTGAAAAATGTTTATAAACTTGAATAAGAAAAATTTGTAATTTTCTTGAGCTTTCTCTCTAAAAAAAGTTTTAAATATAGAAAATTCAAAGAAAATCTATGTAGGAAGAGAATTTTTTATTTTTTTTTTTATCTCAAGGGAAAATCTAGAAAAATATTCCCAACACAATAATAAACACCATACAGAGTGGGAAGAAGCAACACCATCAGAAATATGAATATGCATACATGTAGATAAAAAAAAATAAAAAAGTTGATCTATTTGTAGCGTGTCTAAGTCATTAAGTGTAGAATAGTTTAACTCTCATCAGAGAAAAATACTTTTGATTAACGCCAATCTTTTTTTTGTATATTTATTTATTATAATGATGAATCTGTTTATCTAAAAGGTCGATTTAACGAACCAAAGAAATCCCACATAGACAGACATAGGCCGCAATATAGAATGTTTAAAAAAAAAAAATTGTTTTAAATGAAATGTTTAGCTTGACTGACAGTGTGCAACAAGATGCTAATGAAATGTTAAACAATACCAAAATCATCTTCGTAAAGACTCTTGCTAGTTTTTGGTTAGCACGGGAGCAACCTACATCAGCATAGCCATATCTACTCATGTAGGTTTGAATTCCAGAAGAATCACACCCATTCCTACAATCTTAAACGTCAATATGACGTTTGTTTGTGTCTAGATGTCTCAGAGGCGCGCGCGCCGTCGAAGACCTTTTTTTCAGTTTTATTGTCTGACTTTATAATTTGCCTCAAACATTACCCGCCGCCATCATGTGGCGGTGCATATATGCATATGTGTGGTTTGGTTATGGGTCTTGAAGAAATAACAAGGCGCCAAGTGGATTCATAAACAAACAATAATTTCTTAATCGACCTCAAAATCAAATGATTATTATATTTTTCTTTTTTCTTTTCTTTTTTATTTTTGTATTTTTATCTAAGGAGAGGCCCACACACACAGAATATCTTGCGTGTTAAATCAAAATTTAAACTAAACACATATCATATAGAGCACAGAAAATAAATATTTTTGTATCGATTTAGGTTTTGAATGTAAGCATAAGGTTCGTACTATCGTATAATGTAGTGAAACATTTCAAGACAAACAGAAATACACTAAGAAATAAGTTTTAGACACATTGTATTGTTGATATAAGTTGTATCTATAACTTTGGTCACAAATTATGATAAACAAAAGGATACAAGTTGAGATTTAAATTTTAAATATGGCATAAAAATACAAAAAAAAATTCATACAAACATTACTTATGGTCTCATTTTAAAATTCATAAGTTGATAATGGTATGTGTAAAAAAGTGTTACGTCACATTTCAAGATCATTTCTTTGAGAAAAAAACTATTTTGTTTTATTGGCATTGTATCTTTAGTGTTTATCAACACCATTTAAATTTTCCAATGAATCTAATTTGAGTTAACGATTGAAATACATAAACCGGCACTAACGTCACATTTTAAGACACACAAATTAAAAAGATGATAATCCTGATCAGACCAAAGCATTTCCAAAAATAACATATTATTCTAAAATTATGAAGTTTGAAAAGATACTATGATAAATTTTTTAAAAATGAAATGTGAAACAATTGTTACGTCACATTTCAGACAAGTTAAAAAAGTATTCTTAAGGAAAACGATTTTTGTATTAGGATAATATTTCTTTAACATTCATCAATGAAAATATGCAACATTTGAAAATAAATCTGTTACGTAACAATTTCAGACACAAAATTCAAAAAGTTCAAAAAGGATTCTTACAGAAAATGATTTTGTTTACTATTGCTAACAATTTTGAAACAACATTAAACATTTTTGTTGAGAGCAAATGTTTATTTTTCCTTAATAAATATACTAATATCTCATAACGTCACATTTTAAGACACAAATTTTTAAAATTTTTGAGCTTCGTTAATACGTAGAATATAGTGTTTAAATGAACGTACATATAGGTACCTAGAGTGTGAAAAAAATCTTATCCAACTTTATTTCAAATATAACTTTTAAATTTTATCGTTACGTCACATTTTTAGACACAAATATCAACAAGTTAAAAAAATCTACCCCCGAAAATGATTTCTTATGAAATTAAAGTTTAAACTTTTTCGAAAAATGTTCTGTTATGTCAAAGAGATCATTTAACACTAGTGTCACATTTTTACACACAACGACAAATAGATAAAAACATCGACTTCAAGAATTTGATTATATTCTAAATACTGTTGCATACACGAAAATATAAAACATTTTCCAAAAATTAAGATTTAATTTGTGTTAAAGATATCCCAATCTCATAAGGTCACATGTTGATAACGTCACAAAACAATACAATCTTTATACAAACATTGAAATATCAGCTTACCAGCAAACAAATCAAATAATTTTAAATGTCTATGCGTTAGATTAAAGTCATAAAGTCTTTAGATCAATCCAAATCGACACAACATGGCAATAGTTTTTCATTCTACACACTACTCGTGCTATTATGGCATGTGTCAAAAAAAAAAAAAAATTGCACATTTCATCTTCTTAGTATAACAGAATAGTGTGTGTATTCAAAGCCAAACATCGCATCGCATTGAAATTCCAATGGAATATTATTTCTATTTATAGAAACTGCACTATACTGACGTCAAAAGTGTGCAGCGTATCTTAAACCATTACAAAAAAAATGCACCCCATAGATACACATGGGGATTTGATGGCTGAAAAAAAAAAAAATAGTAAACCTACCTAAAGTATGCTTGCAATTGTATGTGAATTTCTCTAGAGACTTATTTTGTGTGTTAAGTAGATATACATAGGTTGTCAAAATGATTGGACGAATTCTTATAGGGGTATATATTTTTTTAAGCATGTGAAAGTTAATTTAATTGTGGCGTGTAGATATAATAAGAAAATTTAACACATCAATCTGTCATTGAAGTAATAAAATTACATAGAAAACTTTAAAGCAAAAATGTTGATTGATATACGAACATATCCCTGAGATACATTTAGCTTTATTAAAATAGAAAAGAATTTCTATTTTTAAATAAAAGGAAAAAAAACATGAAGGTTGTGCCTTAGATGTTTTGAAAGAGTATCAACAAAAAGTGTCTTTAATTTTAGTTCTTTCACAATTGATGAAATTCCAAAGTTTTTGCAATATTCTGGCAATTTTTCAAAAATTGTATTCTTTGAAAAAAAAAAAAAAATAAAAACAAACAGTCAAGAGTAAATTCAGCATAATGGCTACTTTGACAAAACTACCAAGAAAATGCAGTGAGGCTTTATCTTTTGATAAGGGAGGGTCCTGTCTTCTCAAATTAGTCTTTCGTCAGTTCCTAAAGACAAATGGGAACACTGGAAACTTAGCTTTACTTGAATTATCTATATCAGAATCAGAAATGATCTATGAACTGATCTGTGTCTACCAAGAAGAATTTGGTTTAGAAAAATGTTAAAAATCTATTAGATACTGCAAGTTCTCAAAAGATTCTTCAATAAATTTAAGAATTCGATCCGGTTTCAAATAAAAAAAAAAACCCAAATTCAATTATTACTCCACATGATAAAATTAAAAAAAAAAAGAGCATCGCATATACGCTCGCGTATATCCTGCTGCGCATTGTTGCGCATTTAATTTCATTTTATCCATTTATTCTTGTTAGCAACACAAGCATCACAACAACCCCTGAGAATAATATCTGATGCATAAGTACTGTTGTTCCTACAATGCACGTGGTGGTTAATTTTTATGAATGTTCACTTTTTACTAGGTACGGTGTACACCAACCATCAAAACAAAACAGAAATTGAAAATAATAAAAAAAAAGAAATCCTTCAAACGCATGTTGCTAGAATTCAAAAAAAAAAAAATAAAACTGTAAGAAAAGACATTTATGCGCACAATAGAAAAGGAAATTTAAAACCTTCATAGATCCCTTTTTGTTTTCTCTCTCTCAATTCACACAGCAAAATTTGTTTGGCCATATTGCAACGATAGAATAAAGAATCCTTCCTCTAGGTACAATCGGGAGAGTACCTAAACTCACATACCTAACACTCGCCTGCCTACCTACCTACCAACGTATAAAATGAGAACAAAGTATAAGGATTAAAATTTTGGGTTCCGTTGAAAACAAGCATCATCCAAAAATGAGCATTCCTTTTCTTCTTTTTGTTTCTAAAGGACCCTTTTCCTTGAATTTTTATTTTTTTTTGTTTTTGTATGCTTGTGTGTGAGTGAGCATGTTAAAGAAAAACTATACAAAGGATTTTCAATTTTGAAAATAATTTTTGTACAGAATAATAACAATAGATAATATACCTGCTCAAGGACACAATGCATTGCCTGGCAAGGATTCTATTACATTTTAACAAAAAAATAAAAACAAATGCGCAGTAGGTTCAATCTATTTTGTGTCTATACGTCTCTTTTGTCGCGTCTTTAAAAATAAAACTCATATTGAAATTCAGACGATAGAACAACTGCAGTTGAAAATATTGATTGAATCGATGAGTGCAATTTAAAATGACCATTGGTTAATTTATTTCCCAATTAATTTGCTTGCCTGACAAAGCACAGATAAACGTACCTAGAGACAAAAAAACACACTCATTTAGGTGTACCAAATGGTGTATTAATGCAAAAACTAATTGGATGTATCCACTTAGGCAATGATTTATAATAATAGATACGACCAAAGTGTCAAGGATACAATTAATTATTATAAACTTGCATAAGCTTCGAAAGACAAAAAAAAAGCATCTCAAGAAAAAAAAAATTAAAAATATTTATGTTAGCATAGATGCACATATACACATTAATGTTTTACGAAAATAGATACAAATATAAATTGCTTAAATTTTATAGCTTTTGTAACCCTAAAATCTATAACCACATGATTTTGTATAAAGTCACCTATAACAGATATACACATGAACATAGATACATATCTATCTACAACGACTGTGACATTTATAGGTGGCTTTTGGGGGACATCTAATACGCGTGATTGTGATTATCAATCACAAAATACCACAAAACAGCAATTATAGTTCGGTAATTGTAATTGCTGCAAATAATTTTGCTATCTATGTTTGGTTTTGGTATATAGATTGTGTATCTATACAACATACTCGTATGTGTATAGAACGCTATATAGATACAATTATATTATACCTATTTTGACAAGCATGGTGTGTTAATGCAAATTATGCAGTAAATTTTGTAACCATAGTAACCGCATACATTTCGGGAAATGAATATAGTGGTTTAATTCTGTTCTTAAATTTTCATATCAACTCATTTAAGATACCTATGTTATATGTTACATTTAAATGTTAATGTTTATAAATAATGTTGAGTTTGTTAGGGTGAAAACATTAAAGTTTATTTAATTAATTCAAATCGATAGATAGTTTTAAATGTTAGGATTAAAAGTACATTTATAAGTAGGTACTCAATCAAACTGATGAAGAAAGTATGAATGGTGGTCCTTCGAGCCGGATATCTTGATTTTTGCTTTTTTTTTGGAAACAAAATTTTAAAGTTTATGTTTTTAAACAAACACAGATTTTTCATATGCATAAAAAATAAAAAAAAAATTGCACATAACCTTTAAAAGCAATTATTTTGGTACTTCGAGCCGGATATACTAACTTAAATATATTTATTTCGACACGATTTTGTATTTATTGTTTTCATATTGAAATTTCGATTGAAGGAAAATAATATTTACGTAGTTAATGAAAAAAAAATAAAAGAGACACATTTTGTGAATATAAAGTTTTTATTCAAATCTTCCTTATTTTGTTTTTATTTTCTTTTAAGAATAAGTATTAATAAGTAGTCTTCCTTATTTTTTTTTGGTTTTTAAAAAATTAATATGTACTGTAGGACACATAAACTATTTCGATCAGAAGTTTTACTTTAATTTTATTATTTTGGTCCTTCGAGCTGGATATTTTTCGTTCTGTCAGCATTATATGGTTAAAACATTTTTTATCTTAACAAAAAATTACTAAAATTGAGAAAATCAACTAAAAATCAAACAATTTTCAATAAATAAAACTACTAATACATTTTTTTTATGTAATAAAGATACATTGCAATTCTGATTGCCTTGAACTTTTTGAATGAAAAGCTGTTGCAAACCAAAAAAAAAAAAACAGTACAATAATTATATCTGCATATGTGGTGGCATAATATTCGTGAATAAAATGAAAAACATCAGGAAAAAATAAAAACATACATAATGCTCAAACTGGAGATTCATTAATCATTGTGACACCAAGCAAAGTCAGCATGAATATATGCAATCAACTACTATCTATAATATGGTAGTATGAAAAAGACTGAAACGAGATGGTTGGCAAAGGAAATCAAGCATTTTCGCAGCTGTGCAACTTTGATTATTATTTTTTTTTTTGTAATATCATATTTCAGTTTATTTGGGATTCGAAAGCAAAAAAAAAATAAAAATAAATTTTATAATTTGAATAAAAATCTTCTAAATGATGATTTTGAATTAATAGAAACTACACCGAAAGCGGTATGTTGATGTCACTGACAAAAGATGCACATCATCATCATCATCGCCTCTCCTCCATAGCAAAAAAAAAAAAACACTGTACATAAATGAAGAAAAAAGAAATGATGAAACTCATCATGTGTGAAACATATGATGTTGATTTTCATGTTTTGATGAGGGTCACAGACAAAAGATACAAATTATAAAAAAAAATCATTTAAAAAATAAGAAGAAAATCATGAAATGATGCTTTTTTGTTGCTATTGACTAACCAGAGCACGAGCGGTCTTTTAAGAAAATGTTTTCGATTTTTTTTTTCTTTTTTTTTTTGTATTCTTGAACACCCAATTTTCAGTCAAACAGTCAGTCAGTCACCTCCTCCCTCGCTCTTTTTTTTCGAATGTCTGTCTTATTGAGACTTTAATGTATTTCCTTTCCCCTTTTTATTTAACTTAAAAAGAACATTCACACTTAACAGCAATCAGACAAAAGCGAATGATGTGTTCGGATATCTTTTTTTTTTTTTTTTTTTTAATTTTAATAAAAATGATTTAAGACCTCAACAGTGTGATGTTGGAATTGTTCTTAAAAGCGCATCTTTGTGTTTTGCCTGATGGAACTAAAAACTAAAAGAAGAAAGAGAATATGGTGTGGGATGAAAAAGATATTCAACTTAAAAAATTCACATGTTATTCGAATTATAAATTGATTTTCTGAAGCATCATTTACATTCGCAACACCATGATGTCTGAAAGGGTTGAGGTAATTTTAGTTTGATCGTTTATACAAATTGATTTAACTTTTATTTATTATTTTTTTAAATTTTATAATCGTTTATATATCCTGGATGATTTTTAAAAGAGCGAAAATTAATTTAGAACATTAAAAATGTTGCGAAACATTTTGGATCACTTTTAAGTTAATGTGTTAGAGTGTGACAAGTGATAGAAGTTTCCCTGATAATCGTATTCATTTTCATATCTGAAATGGAAAAGATATTGTATGTTGATAATTCAAATGAATAAAGTGAATAACTCTTATTTACTTTTACGTATCTTTTGTACATCGCCTCTAAATTAAAAAAAAAAAATGTTGCGCAACATTTCTTAGTAAACATAATTCAAATTCAAGAACATTACTTATATAAAAAACTTTTATTTTTACTAAAATTTTGAATGACAAAAATTAAGATGAAATGCATGTTGTGAGTCTAGCTATTTGCTGACAGAACTGTAGACAACATGTTGCAAATTTGTTTTGCTGACATTTTTTGTATGAATTTTTTTTAAAATAATTATTTAAAAAATCTTTGAATAGGACTGGAAGTATTTTTTTTACAATGTTCTCAAATCCTATAATACTTCAAGTTTGATACAATTCCTAATACAATTTTAAATGATTTAAGACTAAAACATGAGGAAGATCACTAGGTTGGAGATATTTCTAGCAACATGTTGCATTGCAAATTTCTTAAATATGTATAGGTACAATAACTAAATAAAATTAATATTTGGTACCTCGAGCCGGATTTGGTTTAAAGCTTGTACCTTTGTTACTAATAATATCTCCCAAATTAAATTTTTATTAATTTTTTTTAAATGCATCAAATAAATGTTCTTTAAGTTAAATTCCTGACATAAATACATTAACTAATTATCAATAAACTATGATTTTTCTCCTTCACAATGTTTTGTCTGTGTAAATTCTTCATTATCATGATTAAAATTACTGATCATTAAATTATTGCTGGCTTGAGACTGCCCCTCACTCCGTTTTTTTTTTTTTGTTTTTGTATCTCGTGTATTTTACAAGCAACAGTTTTCAATTTAGCATTTATCAGAAATTCTTATGCCTGGAATGGTACTCCCATATGCATGCTAGATTTCAATGGTTAAGATGTGCTCTAAAGCGCACACGCTTGGCAAATTCATGGTCATAAAAAAAAACCAGACACATCACACACAATACTCCAAACCCAGAGAGCATCTCATTCGCCATCATGTACATACGTATAACATATAATTTTGATGTTAAGGGATCATAAATTATCCGAATGTCAGTGGCATAAACTTTATTAGTCAGTTAAACAGTTTTATAGCGTAGATGAAGAGAGCGATAGATCTGGAGTATGTAGTGTATATCTTGTTTAATATGTGGTTATATTTCAGATTGGGGCTGTTCCTATTGTTGGGTGTGTGAATTTTTAAAGACTTTGAGTTTGATTTTTCAATTCGACACCAGCTGTCATTATAATGTTGTTTTTATTTTGGTTTAAAAGTGTGGGAAGATAATGATAAAATAAAATATTTGACACATCTGGAATGTTTCTTAAATCATATGACATTTATGTTAATCATGCAGCCGTATTATGAATATTTATAAAAAGTACCGGTAAAGCAACGGAATGTTGTTATGTTTCGTAAACAAAAACAAAATATTGGCCCTATGATGGAATCTTATGGTAGTCTAAACATAAATTTTACATACCTGTTTACTGAACATTGCTATATCCTCATTAAACGATTCTGACGAACATACATCACCACCTTGTACACCAGGTTCCCTAGGCGTACATGTGGCCAATTCACATTTTTCAAATATAAGCGCCAATAGTGGAAAGAGTGGATGTCTGAAAAAAATATTAGAAAAAAAAGTTATTAATAAAAAAAAAAATAACAAAACTTATCTAAACAAAATCTACGAAAAAAAAAAAAAAATATTAAATCTTGTTTTCAAATAGATAAAGTGCACCCTCTCATGTGTGTGTGGTAAGCCACCACTCTGTGTTTTGGTTTTGTATAAACTATTCCCTTTTTATGGGGGCATTGTATAGAACTAATAAAAGAACCACAAGAAAAACAAACTTTTACCAAAAAGTAAACATTTTTTCAAAACACACTGAAAAATTCTTCTTTCTGTTTCATTTATAGACGATACGGTGATAGGGGGGGACGAAGCCGACCAAAGGCAAAGCAAATCTTAGCCAAATAAAAAAATACAAAAAAAAAAACAAAAGATACGCACATAAAATCCGTAATGAGTACGCAACACATTCGGGTGTGTGGAATCTCAACAACCCGGAGTAGAGAATGATTTTGTGATATGGAGCATCATCATCATCATCAACACCATCTCTCTTGGTTTCACGGTTGATAATGACGAGCCGTGGTGGAGGCGGCAGGGCGGCTTCGGTCGGCAAGGGTAATGTTGTTGGCGATGAGCATGATGTTTCGCTGGATATATGCCTCTGCTGTTGCATCCAAAGCATGCACCATGATATTGACGATGACGATGTATACACATTCATTCGAGAAAACTGACTTCTGATTTTATACTGTGACTGGCTTCGCGGTTGCAGTGTTTATACAGTGGCGACAAGACTTATCAAATTGCCCCTTCTTCCCCATTGCCCAAAAAGAAAAACACCATCAACATCATGATCAAAAAAAAAAAATGTGCTACACTCATGCGAGGTTATAAAATGTGTATAAACAAAAATGTTGAATGGAAATTTTGAAATATAAAACAGAAAAGATATGCGCGTATAGATATGCCGAGATATGGTAACAAGGAGGGCGCGAGGTTGGCGCATAGGTGTGGAATTTTTTCAGACGAATTTTTAGTATTTTTTTTTTTTTTTTTTAATTTTTATTTTGTGTTTCTTAGTGCATCTTTTTAAAATGCGGTAGCGTGCGTATACTCTTTTAAACTTTAATTAGAGCGCATCCGTATTTAGAAAGAACATCATCAACATCGGCAGCCACATCATCATCATCAACATCAGTGCACATAGAGTGCATGGCATTTAGGATGATTTCAGTTTATTTTTTTTTTTTTTTTTGATTCTCAAAATATTTGAATAGGGGCCAACTTGGCTTATTTGGTTTTATTTTACAACATTTTCGTCACTACTGGCGAGAGAGGATTTCTTGCTTTTTTTTACTTTTTTAATTGTTTATACACTTTATGTTGCTTTGTGGTTTTTTTGATGACATTACAAGTACAAAAACAAATATATAACCTCAAGAGAATGGAAGAAAAACAACAACATAAGCAGAAAGAAAAAAAAGAGTTGTGTACAGCTTTCACTATGTGAATTCCTTTCAATCGAATGCAATTCCAAATTGAGTATTAAGACTGCAAGCATAATCTGGTAATTGTTTATAATTGGAGATGATTAGAGAGCTTAAGCATCTAAACTCAAGATAAATGGTTGACATTTTCAAAATACAGAAATAAAATATTTTATTTCAAACCAAGATGAAGGAAAGATATCTATACTGTGAAATCGTAGATACATTATAACAATTTTGTTTTGAGAAGGTAATGCGTTTTGTATGCAGCAATAAAATTTATCTTAGTTTATACATATCTATATATTGATATAATTAATTACTAAAAATAATAAATTTTATTTAATTGTATATAAGAAAAAGATTTAAAAAAAACCTTTGTCAACATTGTTGAAAAAAAGATGTTGCTAAACATTTGTGACCAGATTTGTGTGTAGCAGATAAATATTAGTTGACGATACAAAATATATGCTTTGCATAAACATATTTGATTATTATATTGTTTTTTGTTCCTATAAACATTGCTAAGAATCTAAACACATTTAGATACATATTGCAAATGAGTAGTATTTGAGGCATGCTGTCTATGTTTTCTAGCATTCCTCAAGTACTACATTAACAATTAAATTTAAACTATAAACTATGAATTGTTAAGAAAATTCATAATTTGAATAGTCATCAATAGAGCTTAGAGATGAAAAATGTTGCGATACATTTTAAATAATGAGAATAATACATTTCAAATAAAAATTCGTTTTGTATTCACAGTTTTTAACTAAAAATTGCAAACTAAAATTTGAAACATGTTGCTTGATATCTTGTTCACAATATTGTCTATGTTTTTTTTTTTCTTTAATAATTGAAATAATTACTTAAATTATCATAAATATTCCCTCCCTTTTTTGGTTCGTAAAGTTAAAAAAAATAAAAGCAACATGATATCTATGTCCAAACATGTTCCTTAAAATTTTTAATAATTATCTTAAATTTCTTTTTGGAATAAATTTAAGAGTGTAAGTTTAAACTATAAAAAAAGAAGTCAAAATCTATTATTTTCGGTAAGAAAAATATTGGCAACATGTTTAGATACATAACTCAACATAACCGTGCAAAATTAAAAATTATGATAAATAATTATTACAATAAAGTTAGAGCTGCCTTTTAAATGATTTAGCGTGCAACATGTAGAGAACTACAATATAATTTTTCAAGCAAACAGATTTTTTTAATTTAATTCAACATTACGACATTTTATCAATAACGAAACATAGCTAACTATAAGTAAGGCCGGCATTGAAATGAAATTAAACTCAGAAATGTTGAGGCAAAATCTAAACAACATGTTGCGAAACATAATTAAATATTTTGTGAACTAATGGGAAGAGAATAACCTTAAATCTTAATACTGTAAATAGTTAATAATAAAAACCACATAAACAATTATCATGTTTAGATACATTTGAGTATATTAGAACTTAAATGAACTGTATGATTCATTTCAAGGCATTTCTATTTTTTTTTTTAATTTGCGTCTATCTTCTCTTAATCTATTCGCATCAGCATAATGACAAATATTTCTTAATCCCCAATAGATACTTAGATACATCCTGATAAAGAGGTGAAGAGAACACCATGTTTCCATCAAAGAAAATTGTTAATTTCAAACACCTGGTATACAAGTAAATATAAGTGGGTTCACAACAAGAGGAATTCTAATTGAATCACGATTTTCATTTTTGCATTTAATTATACTTAAGTCATATTATTGTTGAATATAATTTTCTATAAAGAAAAATACAAGAAAAAAATACAACCTGACATGCAGATTTTCTTTAACATCAAACATAAATGGAACTTGAAAAAAAAAAAAAAATCAACCGTCACTAATGGGATAATAGGACTATTGCATTGACAACCACTCTTGTCAAATTGACATGATTAACACTGACAGCTTAATTGTCTAGAAGGTATAATGCGGACAGGTATTTTTTCACACTTAATTTCTCTATCATTGAAATTCTTCAAGAAAAAAAAAAAAAAAAACAGATCGTGTGTAAATTAAAACAAAAAAATATTTATCGATAAATTTTGAAGAAATAAATCTTAAACAACAAAAACCGAAATAAAAAAAGAATCCTTTTATTCAAATTTTTCAACCGATAGTCATTCAAATTCATCCAATGCCACCTCTAAAATTGAATATAACCAACAAATTTATCTACACAACATCCCCCCCCAGTACTAAATTATCCATGTTCTTTACTCCAAATTCCATCAGTTGAAAAAAAAAATCTCAAAAAAAAAAACAACAAAAACAGGTATAAGTATATTAGAATAATATACACTTAGCCCAAAAACACAACCAAGACGTGATAGTGATTTAAATAATTTTCCAATTAATGTGGAGAAAAGTGATTCGTTATTAGCTGAAAAAAATGTGATAAGATTCCATTCTAGGGCATTGGGGGTCATACACAAGTCAGCGCGAGAGACTGGTCTGTATGTATAATATAATTTTAGATTTAAAACAAGCGAGGGGGAAATCATGAGCGCATAGATATTATATTTTGTTTCCAAGTTGTCGAAGGGAGAGAAAAAAAATATAAAGAAGAAAAAAAAAATATGTATTTTAATGACCAAAAGGCGAGGAAGATGGCAGATAAAATCATGTCGCAGCAATATAGACAGCCATTATCCTTAATAAATTTTCCCCGAATATTTTACCATAAAAAAAAAAAAAAAAAAACGTAGATCTGTGTAAACTATATAAGAAAATGCAAAATTGACATAAAATTATATTTTTTGTCGATTTTGCTCTTGATGATTGACATTTTTAAGGACAAATTTTATTTATCTTTTGAGTGTGTTTCTTGTCGGTAGGGTATATTTGTTTCCACTTGAGATAATAAAAACATTTTGTCCTTTCACTCCTTTTTTATAATTTTGTTTCCTTATTTCGAAGATTGTTTTGTTAAATTAAAAATTTAACACCTTTTACGAATGTTTATTGCTTTATAATGGACAAGGCACACCTTGTTCGTTTATTAAAGAAAAACAAAACACACACATTTTATCCACCTACCAATTTAGTCTTTAAGTTTTTAGGTACCTATATAGAAGACCTTGATAGAATCCTTAATCAACATCAACACCAAGGGCATGAGAAACATCCATAAAGCCAACGAAAAAAAAAAGTAATAAAACTGCGCGCGCAGTTAATCATTTTTGTTCGTTTTTTTTTTTATTACAGCGGGTGTCTTCGTGAATTGTGAGGAACAAAAATAAAAGACATGCGCCACTAATTCCTTGACATAGAAAATAAAAACCCTAGAGCCTAGAGAATAGCGTAATAAAACATCATCAGGAAAATATCAACCTGCCACAGAAATAAGGTATCAGGGTTCTAAATAAAAAAAAAAAAAACGTTCTTTTCAAGTTCGCCCTTCTCGTCATCGTAATCGTCATGATCATCATTCTTGAAATATTATCATCAACGAGTCCTTATTCAATTTTATCACTTTTCCATCAGTCAATGAACAAAATGTGAGAATTAATTCGACGATGATGGCAAATAATCGAGTAGGAGAGATCCACAAGCCAACATCATGAACTCAGGGGAGTCGCCGTAGCACTTTAAATGAGGGATACGGTTTAGTAGGTTCTTGTCCTCCTTTTCGTTTTGATATTTGAAATTCTAATTGAAAGGAAAGAAAAAATATAAATGACAACGAAAAATTAGAACCAAACATATAATTTGAAGGAAAGGGTGTTTGTTTTGTGTCCCACACGGTTGTGTGGGTAATTTTTTTTTTTTTTTTTTTTTTGTTCTCTCAGGTGCAATTTGTAAAGTGACCACCACTAAGTTTTCTAATTCCTGACAACACAAAAGCTGCAAAAAAAAAATTTAAAAGGACATAAGGATTTAACAAAAAAAAGAGGAAATAAAAAAAATATATATTTTTCTTCGTTCTTAGATACGCACGCAGATGTTTCCAGTTGGTTACATTTGCTTATTTTGTATCCCTAAATTTGTATAGCCATAGCAAAAGGACACTTCTATAGATAAAACGTTCATTGAAGACGCACGATGGGATAGCTTTAAACACTGTTAAGGTACACATACACTCACTACACCTTTTTTATTTTAAGTCGTACCATGATGAGCCAAGCAGCGCATTTCCATTTATCCCTATTTTACATCCACTTATGGTATCCTTATGAGGTAATACGACTGTACTCTTTTTAGTTTTGTTATAATGGCTTTTTATTCCTTTTCCTGTGTGAAGTAATTGAAAACTATTCCTTAGGAGGGACCTTATAAAATAGGTGTGTGTTTGAAATTTAATAGTATTTTTGAATTAGACGAAAGGCTAATTACTGTAATTTTTATATTTTTTTAATACCATCAGACACCAAACTATAATAAAACAATTTAATTTGAATAAATTAATAGGTGTCTTAATGTGATAATTTCAGTATAATTAAGCGATTTTAATTTTTTTTTCAATATATACTTTAGTGAATTAACAAGCCATGAAGTATTTACAAAACATTAAAGTACATAAACGGGAAAAAGAAAATGAAAAGCTAGAGGTTGTTTGATTTTCCCTGATTAGAAGTTATTTTGATAGCTTTTATGTGCAGCAGGGAACTAGGTAAGCACTCGGGAACTAAGCTAAGTCCACCGAAGTGAAGTTCTTTCTCAGTTGATTCTCACTTAGTGAGAAATAAATCCAGTTTTGTCAGTGCACTTAGTTTTCATACAAGGTGGGTGGTGGTTTTAGTTCCCTTTAAATGTTTAATAATTTAAAAAATAAAATACAAAAGAATAAAAAAACATCCGCGGCCATATTTCCCGCAGTACATTGAATTCAGCGTTGCCACCCGAAATAAAATTAACGTGCCATATTTTCTGAAAAAAAAAAACGTGCAAATTTTGGTGCCACATAAGAAAACCACAAATTCTTCTATTTTCTTTGAAAAACCTGTAATCAGTTTTATTACGGGGTGTAATACAACAACAAAAATCAATGGAAGTCATTTGCTCTATTCATACATTGTCAAAAATTGTGGGCATTTGTCCACTTTTCACGGAATTTGAACCAATGTTCATTAAATTTTGTTGAAATTTGCTTCATTTTAAGTAAAATAATAAGTGCCACCAAGGCACGAAGAAATTATCGTGTCAAAAACGCACGATAGTGCCACTTCGGCAACGCTGCCTTGGATAGTGGTAAAACTTTTACTATAGTAGACATGTATTTATCACAGCAATTACCGAATGGATAACAGTGGTCTATTAACTGTTCGATGGGTAGGTGTGCAATATGGTCTTCCGAATAGTTTTTAAGCCTAACGACATGACATGTAGGTATAGTAACTCAGAGTTAACAATAATGCATATCTACAATCTACCCATTCAAAATAGTGATAACTGTCACTGATCACTTTTCAAATGGTATTAAACACTTGTTTAAACATTTAACTTTCAAGTGATATTTCTTGAATGCATGAATTCTATGAATTTTGAATTATGTTATACCCACCAACAGGTTTGCATTTTTCTTATAAGAATTTTTCAATAACAAATTATACATTTATTTATGATTCACAATAGTTTTTTCATGTCGCTCTGGTTTGCATACTACATAATATTATGTATTTGTTTCCAACTCATGTTTTTGTTAAGCTCATAATATTGAAAAGTCGCTTAAATAAAGCTTAGTCCCCTTTCAAATGACAAAAAAAAGTGGCTAGACATTTTTTGACATTTTCTTTCAATTTCTTCCAAAATCTCTTGTACCTGTCACACGTAAAAACAGAATCGTAAAACATTTTCTATATTTCTTTTGAATATGTTTTTTGAACGCAAACTTAGTGGCTGAGTTCCAAAATGTAAATAAATTTGTTCGATGCGGTAGTATAAGTAACATTTTTTATACGCATCTGCAACGCAAATTTGATGCTTTTTAGAAATATTAAATTGCATAAGTTTGACGTTTCGGAACGCAAACAAAATATTTTAAATCGAAGCACCTAAAAAATTTTGGATGCGTTGTTTGCGGAGTAGATGCACATCTGATGCATTTTGGAACTCAGCCAGTATTAACGTAGTTTGAAGAGAAATGTCAAACAAATTTTGTTCAGTATTCTTCCTGCCTGCCCTACTTTACCAAAGTTACTAGCAACTCAGTTTCTTCGTGTAAAATGGGACTATCTCAATCAGCGATGCCAACTGAGGCTTTTTAATGCCTTTTAGGCATTATTTCACTGCCTGAGGCTTTGATGCTTATTTTTTTTTTCAAAAAAGCTTTTTTTTTGAATTTCATACAAACTACATTTTTTTAAAATTTATTTATTCTTCTTATAGTTTATTGTTTAAAATATTCCAAAAAAATCTTGGCCAAAAAATAATTTTTATCTTTAATTACTATTTTCTAAAAGAATGTGTATCCACCTTCAAACTATTCACAATTGTTCAATGAAAGTAAAGAAAATTTTTTACCGTTAGAAGATATATGTATACTTGGGAGGAAAAGTGGCTGCATACATTGCTGTTAACTCTTCAACGTTAAATGCATGCAATTTAAAATAATTTCGCAAAAAAACTGCCTAATTTTGTTCATCGAAAGTGCAAGACAAATTTTATTGCAATTTCCTAACGTATTTTGTATAGAACAAACGTCACTTAAAAATTTAAAAGCCTGTTAAATGGTTAAAAGGGCTTTATGAAATTGGTGAGGCTTCTTTTTTTTTAAAAAGGCATCTTTTTTTCTTAAGTGGCCAAAGTGGTTGGCAACGCTGATCTCAATATTTAATATCGCTCTTACCTCCAACTTTATGGTGAGAAAGAGGCAACTGAGTGAGATAGAATTTTTAAGAACTGTCTCACAAACAAAGAAGGACACACCTTTGAATCTTCATGCAACTCGAAGAAAAAAATTTAAAAAAAATCATGAAAAATACACCAGACCACCACAGTACCAACCGAAGTACTGAGTTTATTTTTATTTAAAATGTTTTTTTTTTTTTCATAAACGGCTTTATGTGTGAAGTTTTCACGTTAACCGTGCGTTGTTGTGTCGGTTTTTCTTCTTAAAGGCAATTACGTTATTATAGATAGATATGCAAATTTATCAAATGACACAAGTGATCAAACGATGAAGTCAGCTTCAACAGTAGCTAAGCTACAATGACACACTAGGTTTGGTTGACACTTTGTTACACCCAAAAATGGTAAGATCAACTTTTGTATTCGTATATAGAAATTTTTTTTCTACAAAGAACAATGTGCGCCGATTATTCAGTCTTGCAATTCACAATAATCGTACAAACAGGTCATGGCTGTGCAAAACATCATATACCTACTTAAGTTCACAATAACAAGTCTCTTACTTACTTTTATACTTAAGTGACGATGGAGGTACAGAGGTACCCTCTCATCATCATTTACATCATAAAACAATTATGTAGGTTTAAAAAAAAGAAAAACAAACAAGATATCCAAGAACCCATCGTGAATAGGTATGTATATAACATAAATTTTAATATGACACAAAATAAATTGGATGCACTCAATCTAATGAAACACGCAGATTTATACAAAAAAAACACGAAATAAAAAAAAAAATAAAACCTAATAGATACATACTCATAAATAGCATCCTTATCACGTTTATGTACTTCGGGTATTGCACCCATTAAATGATTAGCAACCGGTGATACATGACTAGGTGTACCGTGTCCCCCAGCTCCTGTGTGATAGCCATGCATACCAACTGTGGCCGCAGCTGCAGCATGACTCATGTGTGGTGAATGATGCGGTGGTAGGCCTTGTAATCCAGGCGGCCGATGTCCAACATGTGGATCATACATAGCTGCTGCTGCTGCGCCAGAATCCATATAGCCATGCAGGCCATCATCGTACTGTTTGGAGAAGACAAAAAAAAAAAGAGAATACAAAATTAATTATAAATAATATACTTTTTTTTTAAATTATATTTAAACTACAAGAATATTTAAAAATAAGATGAAAGAATATTATATATACAATGTTGCAAGTCAAAGTGGCTAATTTATAATTTATTATTTTTGTGTTTTTAACATGAAAACATATAAATAATGATTTAATTTTATTTTATGAGGGAAAAATTTATTATATTTTGTTGCATTTTAAAAAAAATCACCACAGGGGACGACATACGCATATGTATATTGCATAGACACAATGTATCTAGCAAAGATGATTTTGTGGCACATTACAAAGCATAGAAAGAGTATCTACTGTATATACATAGACAACAGTGTGTACGCGGCAATTAGTTTAACAAACGAAGGGGAACAACGAGAATAAAAATAACAAAGACTAAAAATAATAATAAACAAGTAAAAAAGGAAATACATAATGAAAATAGTAAAATACAAGTTCATACTATGATTGCGGTTAATAACAGGTAAATTGGTATACTTGTGAATTCGTAGTGTGTTTATATGCATTTAAAATAGGTTGCATAGTGTAACTTATTATAGAAGTAAAAATAACTGTAGGTTATAGAATCAGGCCTTGCTTGTAAGTAAGGTTCCTCTTAATGACTTCTAAGAATATTTGCAATTTTTTTTTTCTGTATTTTGCTTCCGAATATGGGTTATCTGCAACAATTTTTTGAAAGATATTATTTTGTTGCTATGATTATTAAAGTTGTCTCCTTTCTGATGACAGCTGATAACTTTATCTTATAATTGCAATTAGTTTCTTAGGCTATTTGATTTTTTATATAAATTATGGAATGAATAAAATGCATTTGCTTTTTTCTAAACTTAGTTGTGTGTATGTTTTTCATAGCAACATGTTGCTTATCGACATAACTTCCTTGTAATCAATTTTTTTCTTAGTCAAAATTTCTTATAATTTATCAAGAGCAACACTTTGACCGTTGACCTCTTGTAAGGAAATGCCGATAGCAACATGTATCTCAATTTATTTAATATTTATAGTGAAACTGTTTCCATCAGGTGTTAAACACCAAATATATATATTTCTCAAAACATCTACAAATCTTTAACAAAAATTTTATAGGAAAAATAAATTACTGTTTTCTTAGCAACATGTTGCATTTGGAGATTTTGCATTTGCACAAAGTTTTTATGTATTAAGTATTCAAATTAACTTTAAATAAAATAACTTTGTTTATTTACGAATTTTGTTTAAACAAGGGTAGGTCAAGTTCCCACAAGCAACATGCGTACCCGCAGTTTGCCCCAAAAAAAAAAAAAATCTACACACGTTGCCTTGAAGGAATTTGCATAAATCACTGCGTATAGAGAGTCATGCGTGATGTTGACAAATTACCACCGAAAAAAAAAAAGATACAAAAACGCACCGAACACCACAAAAATGTTAATCCGCTGCATATTATATAGGTACGCGTTTACAATGAGGCCTATCTGTTTTTAAGGTTTTCTTGAACTCCAACTTAATGTATACATACTCAACAGCGCCGCCACTGCTTCCACAGAGTATAAAGCAAGTTATGACCTTGCTTACTTGCGCGGATAGAATTTTTAATTAAAAAACCCAAATTTAAAATTTGTATTTGTTGAGAGAAACCGAATTGTGGGTGCATTGTCAACTTGTTGACATTCTTGACACTCAAGTCAAAAAGTCTTTTCTTTGATGACAGTTTTGGTGTTTTGTTTTGTTCGAGTCTTTGATGAAGGAGAAATTATCTGATAAGATCTGAATTACTGATGAATGATAATGACATGAAGTAGACACTTCCATAGTGATCGTCAGAATACAGGATCGTATAGATTTTATTTCAATTGGTGTGTAGTTCTTTTTTCTCACTCTACTGTTGTACGGGGGGGGGGGGGGTGAATGAATATTCTTTGACTATGGTGATTACTTTGTGGTGGCGCGTAAGTTCTTCAAGAGTCGATAGGAATACGTATAGGTATTTCTATACCATGCGCGCCGTGAAGTTAAACTGGGAATCTGTGTATCTTGTATCTGTTTGAGCTGCTGCTGCTGTTGCTAGCAGCAACCGGTGTTGTCAGAGTGGTAGGCTTAAGGTTTTCTTTCTTTTGTTCTCGTTTTTTTGTTGTTTTTTTTTTTTTTCATATACATTTATTCGAGAAAAATTTTTTGTGTTTGCGCGTTACTCCGGTTTGTATCTTTTTTGTTTTGTGTTCTTATAAATGTATCTCAGGTGTGTTTAGGTTAGGTATAACCCACCTGCACACATCAGATCATAGATAGATACTTATTGTTATATTGGTACCAGTGTTGTTGCTGCGACAGTGTCCTCTAGATACATACTTTAGATTAACTGTGATAGGTTCTGGAGTTTGTATTTTTTCTGCTTTCGATTGTCATTTGGTTGCCGGTTTGTTTTTTTTTTATACTTTTTTTTTTTATAAATTTGTATTTGTATAATGTCAATGTAAAGGGAATGTTTAAATAAATGTGAGAAAATGGAATGCATTGAGATTGTGAGGTCACACAAAATGATATCGTTAAAAGCGGTTATGCTAATATTTGCAGTTGGGATATCTAACTGTAACAACATTGATTGTCTAGTTAGTTGGATTTTTTTTTTTTTAAGATGAAAGGAAGTAAGTTTTTTTTTCAAAAGAAACCTTTGTTGAGCTAGCCAGACAGATGTTTTGTTTTAAATAAGCTAGAAGAAAAGCAAAGATAAACTAAAGATTTTTTTTTTTAGAGTTCCCACTACATATACTAGGTTCCTACCGACCTAGGTATAGGACAAAGAACCTACTCTGAGGACTGAATTCAAACTATAAATGATTTTTGAAGGTTTTAAATTTTAAGTAGCTAGTAAAGACACTCAGAAAACACACAAAAATTAAAAAAATATACCGGAATTCTTCTTTAATTAACTTGGTTATTAAAAGCAACATGTTGCAAAACATTATTAAGGTACATAAAAGATTACATACATTAATAGTAAATCTTCCTAAACTCTATTTTGAAATTAAAATAAAATTTTGAAGTTGAGTTAAATGTTCCTGAAGATTGCAGGTTTTGGAGGGCAACATGTTGCAATGCATTTTTTTTCTAAATTAAACCTTTGTACTAAATGTGTACAAATACAATTTATATTTCATGCAAGGTTTACGTAAAAATTTATTTATTTTTCTTGTTGCAACATGTGTCTTAAAACTAATAAGTTTCACCAAATATGAAAGAATGGAAATTGAAACAAAATCTTACGATACTTATAGTAAAATGTTTACTGTATATATTGATTGAAATAAAGTATTCTTAGCAACATGTTGCGGAAGCGTATTTATGAAATCATGGTATTCAAAACCAGATTATAAAAAAATATTTGAAAACTAAGCTTCTGCATGTTTTAATGATTAAATAAAAATTCTTATCTCTATCTGACTAAATAAAAAAGTCTACACGTTTAAAGCTTTGGTAAGATTATTTGTTTGTTATTTAAATATGCCTACTCACATTTCCACATGATGCACTTAAAGACTAAATACCCTTTAACTTTCCAAAGTCCGTGGGATCTAGATAGGCAAGTAAATACATTTTATAAACAAAAATAATGCTAAATATTTAGGTACATACTTAATGCAATTTACTAAAATCCTTTTATCTCATCGATTTACTATTTTCCCTTCTTCTCATCTTTAAGCAAAAAAACACAATAATTCAATTTAAGTTTTTTTTTTTTAAATTAATTTTTGTATCTTTAAAAGATATGCTCAGTTTCAGATCCCTTTTAAAGCGATAACACCCTAAAAATTTGAAAACAAAAAAATCAGCTTAAAATAGAAATAAAATATTGAAAACAAAAATATACGTACATACATATAATATATGTGTAACGTATACCTACAACTCGTAGAAGGAAACAAATAAAGGACGATGAAGCTGAAGTGAAACGAAATTTTGATTGATGATCGTGAATTGTTTTTTTTTTTTTTTTTTGTTCGGAGAAAATTCACGAGTTGAGTGGATTTATTCGATTTTTATTTTTGTATGTGTATCGTATTGTTGGGTTGTTATGCGTGTGTTTGTGTTAACTTCTTTATCCATTCCATATACCTATATCATTGTTGACCTGGTAATGCTATCTCTGTCTGCGCGGCCATTATTTTTATTTATTACAATATATTTTTTTTTTGTCTGCTTCACATTTCAGTTGTTTTTAAAATTTACCCTTAAAAAATTAAATATAAAAAAAAAAATGTGTAGCAACCAAACAAAATTTATAACAACCTCCTATACCCACCATTGTGAACTATCACCACTATTTTATTTGTTGCAAAAAAAAAAGTAACTGAAAGACAAGAGGGAAACAACACACAATCCATCTATGTACAAATAAAGTTACTTTTCAAGTTGGTATCGACTTGTGAAAGGAAACAATAATTATGTATAATGTTGTGACATTCTATGAAATTGCATGACAAAACTTTGATTAGTCAAAATTGTAATAAAAATGGTCTCTAGATTCATGATTTTCGATTTATTCAATAAATAAATTTCTACACGGATGCTCAACCTACCTAAGCATAGGAATCTTTTCATGTTTTGTGAAAAGTTCAAGAATCTTGACGTGAAAGCGAGGAATTAATTATTTTTGACTTAAGGCTTCACTATATATTCAAGTGGAAAAGTGAAAAATAAAAACCTCTACTTGCGTTAGATGAAGAAAAAATTGTGTTTTATAAAAGAAATAAAACCTGACACGTATTTACAAAAAATCTGAAGACCTACTCAAAGGTTTAAACCAAAACTGTCAATCTATTGTGAATGTGCCATCCCTGTCAAATGGTCAAAAGTCCCAATTTGGTTTTTCACCAAATTTTGAACTCTTTAACTTTTCATCTTTTTTTTATTGGGACTGCAAATTAAAATGATATTGACTGATATCTGACTGATTATTGATAAATTGTTCTCAGTTTTGTCGTAATCGTTAGGTACAGCTGGATTTGTCTCGAGCAACATATTATTATAAATAACACAAAATAGAAAATAGAATTATTGACTGGAAGGTATCGAGATTTCTTGCAGTTTTTGGGTGCTTTAGATTTTATGAAACTAAGAAAGGTGTACAAACCTTTTTGCATCGCTGACTAAAATTCATATTTCTTCTATACTTTCTCCACATTTAAGCCACTTATTGACATAATAGGTGCGTTTTATTGGCAGTTTTATAGCTAGCGCAGTAAAATTTCCCTTGGTGAACAATAACAAAACCAAAAGTGCCGATAAATAAGCCAGTAAATTAGTGAATATAAAGGTTAATAAAGAGTGAGGACTTGAACCTTGAATGTCGGTAACGTAGTTTGTTTTTCACTCACAAAAGGATATGTACACATCCAAATAAATAGAGTGGACATAAAAGTGGATATAGCGTTTTATTGAACTTGTATTGCTGCGCTAGCTTTGAATTACCAATAAAACGCTGCTAATGACAAATAATGGGAAGAAAAGATCAAAGAAAACTGTCGTCATATGAACGTTTTTGCAGTCGTTTCATAATGTAAGGTTGGTTAGGTAGGTATGTATACAAAAGTATTCGACCTTTCTGAGGCCTTAGAACTTTAAATTATAATAAAACCATCTCAAATGTGTTCTCAAGAAATTTGATACAAATTTATTACAATATGTATGCACTTACTACTTTCTTCGACAACCAAAAAACAAAAAAAAAACCTAAACATTTACAGTTATTATCGTTTTTCGTCTGTCCGTCCTTCATTCATATTAATATTTGCATAAAATATTTTCTTTTAAATGACATTCCAGTCGCCTGATTTTGACAATCTCAAAACAAATCATAAAATATCCCCCATGGTCGTTGGGCTGTCGTCGGTCGTGTTGTTTTGGATTTTTGTGTGCGTGTGTTATGGTTATGTTTGTATGCAAAATGTCTCTATATACAACTAAAACTTACAACAAAATGGATTCAACCTACATTTTGTGTGCGCCGCGCCGCCATAACAACAATTAATATTCTAATTTGTACATATCTGGGTACAAGTAATCTATTTTGCTTAGCCTCTTTTTTTTTTTGGGTTGGATAATGGGGGGATGGGGGGGGGGGGTTTGCTGGGTGGTGGAGAATTGTATACAACGTAGTTAGGGAGTTATAGGAAGTTGGTTTTTGTGTTTTTGTCTCCATTATGTTGCCATTGACCATGCGACATGTTTTATATACCAAAACATCTATATATATTCCTGCTGTACCTACCTACATATTGAATTATTGCATATTATAGAAGTGTATCCATAGAGATACTATAAAACCGATCGATTTTATGTATCCATTCCATATACACACAGAGATTTTGTACCTAGAAAATAGAGTCTTACTCAATTCCCAACCCATGCATAGCTCTGTTCTTGTGTAAAATTTTGCGTGAACTTGAATATTTTCGGTTTAGAATGTGGGAGATATCCAAGCGAATAGATGAAACTAACTATAACTACCTACTAACTAGTGAAAAACTTCTCTATTGTGAATTGTTCACTTTTTGTTGCACAAATACGCACACAAAGCTATGCCCCCTCGCTGTTTTATATAAATGATGATGCCTTCATATATGAACCTACCAACTGTTTTTACCACATTGCTTGTCGTCGTAGTCGGTGGTGTTCAGTGCTACCAACTATTCTCGTTTACCCATTTCTGGTCAAAGACCGACCAAACGACCGTACGTTGTTGGTCTTTTTCGGTTTCAGGAATTCAATGCGGGCCAAATGAATTTTGTAGGTGAGACTCATCTCACACTCTCTGAATGAGGCCATATCTATATCTACACATTCACAATATGCATATTGTGCCGTATGCAGTTTTAATACCTATAGAATGTTTTTGTATATCTATTTTCTAATATCTAAGCAAAAACTAAATAACTATCTACTGTAGTGGGATGCAGCAGTATTTTTTTTTTTTTTTTGGAATTCTAATGGATGTAGAGGGTTATTCTGTTATGCACTATGCGAGTTGGAGTTTTTGTGGTGTGGTTGAAATGGTGTGTTTGGTAAGTTTTTTGGTGATATGGTATCTCTAGGATACTGTTGCCTCTATGTCACTCTGTTGCACTGTTAATATGTGAATCCATTTTTGAACTTAGAATTTTATACTTATAGGTATCGGTACAATATATTGTTTTATATAGAACATTTTGTTTTGTTTTTTTTTATTTTTGTTTATTTATTTTGGGGGTTTTTAGGGTCATTTGTTTTTATTAATGTAGTTGGTGATTGTGTTGGCAGTTTTATTTACTCTAGCTTATTCCTGTTTGTTTTGAACATTTATTTAAATTTATCTAAAATCGATTTTATTCATTGCCATATAGAAATTCAAGGGTTTAATAATGAATTTCATTGCCATTCAAATTTTAAGGATTTAAATAATATATGTACATTATTGAAATTTTGTAAAAATGTAGAATTGAAAACTAAATGAAAAAAGAAACTTAAAACTTAAAAAATAAAGGCGTAGGTACGTAAAGAGATTATTATAAGATCTTAAACAAACATAAGAAAGGTTGGCGCGTTAAATTTTTTTTTTTTTTAATATATTACAAAAATTAGTTACATGGGTTCAGAAGTGTGAAATTCCAAACCGTTGCGGGACCCAGCAGCCATATTGGAAAAGTTTCAACTATATGAATCTCTTGTCAGATATACCGTAATTAGTTACAATGAGGTCAGAAGTGTGAAATTCCAAATTGTTGCGGAAACCACCTGGACCCATGTTCTGTAACTCTCACATCGAGAAAATCAATTGAGAAACGCTGAAAAATGGAACATAACTCATGTATTTTATTTCAGTTTCCATCATTTCTCGACCGATTTTATGCATGCGAGAATTTACAGAACATGGGTCCAGGTGGCATATTGGAAAAATTTAAACTTTATCTACTTTGGTAGTGCAATAAAATGAAAACTCTTGTCTGACAAAGAGTAAGTAGTAACATGGGGTCAGAAGTGTGAAATGCCAAACTGTTGCGGAGCCCCAGTAGGCCATGGCGTAATGGATAGTGCGTTGATTGACTGTCATTTCAGAGGTCTGGGTTCAATATCAGCCGCTTCCAGCTTAAGTTTTTTTCAGGGCTACTACATCTAGCAAGGAAGTGACAAATCCTCCAAGAGTATCTCCTGGCATAGAAAAGTGCCGCTCACCAGCCGTTCGGATTCGGCAATAAACTGTAGGTCCCCTCCATTCCTGCAGACACGCACACAGGAATGGTTGAGAGTTGTAAGTCACTAGGCCCTGGTTCTTCAGGAGCCGTTGTGCCACCAAATTTATTTATTTATTTTGCGGAGCCCAGTCGCCTTGTTGAAAATTTTTCAACGCTATCTCGTTTCTCAGATCTAAATTGAAGCGCAAAAAGTCAAAAATTGTAGTAGAACATAACATTTGCAGTATGTATTTGTTTTCTTGGATCGAATTGCATTAAGATGACATATTAATTCTTGAAAATATAGGAAAAAATCCAATATGCTCAAATAATTCAGTTTTCTAAAGATGTGTCCTTAAAAATTGATACAACCTAAACCAACTTTAAGAAACTAAGTTGCTGTTTAAATATTTTATAGAGAACTTCTATTCAACTTTTCTTTCTTAGAAATGAGTTGACAACGAAGTTTTTTTCAAAATGAAGGTGACTCTAAAAAAGAATATTAGGTAACTTCATTAATTTTTAAAAACTGAGTGATTGTAAATTCTGGTACAATTTTTTTTTTATTACAAAAATCACCATCCATAGGTAGGGAAAGTGTATTCTTTTATTTATTAAGATACTTTTTTGAGCTTAGTTGATTGACTAATTACGTTAAATAAATACATACTTTGGTGTATAAATGTCAAATCACGGTTCTTTGTGTTCTGTATTTTTTTTTTTTTTTTTTTTTTTTAATATTCCTGTCATTAATTTGTGACACAAATAAAAATTTCAACTATCTACTTAATAATGTTTTTTTTTTGTTTTAATAAAAAAAATCTTAGATCTGTTTCATGAATTTTTTTCAATGATTAATGAGCCCAAAGACAAAGACTTGAACTTTTTATTTTGACATTTTTCATTTTAGCGATTAATTTATAAAAAAAAAAAATTAAAGCGTAAAAATTCAGGTTGGTTAGCATCGCCGCACAGATATATATAATTCTTTTTGTATTTTGTTGGTTTAAAAAAAAATTAATTAATTATTTCCACTTCTGATGTATTTTAAGAATTTTTTTTTTTAAATTTAATTGACGTCATTGACTGTCATTGATAAGCTTTCAATTAAAAAACACTTAAAAAGTTATAAGGAAAAAGTAGATGAGTATCCACATGGCATGTATTTAATCCTTTTTGGCATCCAGCTTTGATTTTTTCTTAAATAAATTTAATGACTTTCAATGACATCCAATGATCGAATTCATTTTTGTTATAACACGAACGGAGAAAAGAATTTCCATCTTAACAATCACCTTAAGATACATTTATTATATTGAAGTAGGTACTTTGCACTTAATAAGAGTCCACTTAAAATAAACTCAAAAGATCATACAATCTGGAAATTATGTGCATTTGAATTTGGTTGCAAAATATTACGCAAGTTTTTTTTTTCTTTTTTTTTCTTCTGATGGTTACCCTATTCAATTTTTTTTAAATTTTATTTAACGTGCAACACGCAAAAGTATCATTAAAATATCCCAAGTTTCATTTTCAAGTGGATTAATCCTTATTCAAATAAAAAAAATACTCGAGGACTTTTGAGTTGATCGTTTTATTTTTATTCTTCTTTATTTTCCTATACTTTTTTATACCTACATTCATCTTCGGAAGGAAAAATAATTATAACTTTTTTTTTATTGTTGTTGTTGTAAAGTCATCTTAAAGTAAAGAGTTTGTTAATATTTACTATGGCAAACAAAACACTTCAGGGCGGTAACTTTGTTTAATATACATTCTCTCTCAATTGCATTCTTGAAATATTGTTTTTTATTTTATTTTTTTGTCTTCTTGTTTTGTATACTTTAATTTCTGTATTTGATTATGTTTCGATAAGAAACAGAATGAATTGCAATTTTATTCATGAAATAGCTCAGGGCGGCAGAGTTTGAAAATTTTAATAGTTTCATTGGAAATTGAAGGAATAACTTGTTTTAAATGGAATTAAAAGAAGATGGAGACTTATTCAGGTGACCATTTGCCCTGTTTTTCAACAAACAAACTATTTCCTTTTCGATTTTGTATTCCGTTTGAGCCAAATTTAAAATTAAGAGATGTAGAAAACTTAGGTCTTAGGTATCGTTTGATGTGTACCTTGAAACACATATGAAAATGCTTTCTTTTCACTTAAAACCCAAATTTGCTCGTTTTAAATAAAAAAAAGGTAGGTGCATATCTCCTTTTCTTAACCCTTCACTCAAATACAATTTGCGTTATCTACCTTGTATCTCTAAATAATTATTTTCCTCTGCGTGTCTGCAGAACGTATTTTTAGATATATACTATAAATAACTTAAAAAATTGCAATAAATATGTAAGAAGACAGCACTGGACAATGATCATTGTGAGTCATTTTGTTTTTTTTTTCTTACTGTGAATGGCTTAAACCTGAAATACATTGACGTCAAAGCTTATTATTTACTTGGGAAGTTAAAGACTAAGCTACATTTTAGACTTTTTGCAAAACATTGGTTAAAAACAAAAAGATGCTATACACGGTGTTCCATTTTTAAGCACGTAGTACGCCTGAATGCAGATTTTATGCAGCTTGTTTGTATCTCACGTAAGCTGCATTTATTCGGCATAGCACTCGAACATGAAATCGGTGAGAGTACATCAGTGCCAGTCACCAAGCGTACAGTTTGATGAAGGTTATTACCAACATTTTGTGGAATTTATTGAAGTTTCTCAAATGTTTTATGTTCTACCTTATCCACAGCGTAAACTGTCACATAAGCTCTTATGTTGAACATAAATATTAAAGTTTCTTTTCAGCAAATGGGCCTAAAAAGAATTGTTTAATTTCTTATCATAAATACCAAATGACAGCTAGATGTTTTGACAGTTGAAGTTTTTCAATGAAAGAGAAATTTTTCTGTTTTATTTTGCTCTCTTGTCGCAACATTATTTTAAGAAAACAAACAAAAATTTGTGAGTATGTGTTTATGTATTTGTGAAAATGAAAATGTTCAAGGAATTTCAAGATACAAAACAGACCTAGGTATGATCAAAAATTTACTTTAGAACATTCAAAAACATGGATGCATCGTAACACTGCATTGCCGACGGCTATTTGAAATACGATATAGATGAAACGATATGTTCATGTTCATGCTGCTTTTGAATAAAAAATTTCGACAATGAACAAGTTTTTGTGGGAGAAAGAAATGAATTAACGCTTGATTAACAGAATTTCACATGTACCTAACTATAATATGACTCCATTATCTATTTAAACAAAACATAGAAGACAGTACTATTTTATGTTTCAATGATTGTTTATAAACATTTACAAATATCTATTTGGTTTTAAATTATCGGTTGAATATTAAAAATTTTCCTAGAACGTAACTAACTAAATTTATTTTATTTTTTTAGTTTTGATAAAACAGTGTTGTTTTACCGTCGGATTTTACATAGTTTTAGCCAAATTATAGTGACGGCAGGGACAGCTAGTCCTTGTGATTATAAATAAATACATTTGGTTGCTCAACGGCTCATGAAGGACCAGGGCCTAGTGACTTACAACTCTTAAGTCTTAACCATTCCTGTGTGCGTGTCTGAAGGAATGGAGGGGACCTACAGTTTATTTCCGAATCCGAACGGCTGGTGAGCGGCATTTTCCTACGCCAGGAGATACTCTTGGAGGATTTGTCACTTCTTTGCAAGAGGCAGTAGCCGGGGAAAAAAAAAACTTAAGGTGGAAGCGGGTGGTATTGAACCCAGACCTCTGGCATTACAGTCCAACGCACTAACCATTACGCCACGGGCTACTACTAGCGCTAGTGATGGCAGTGTTTTATTCAAGTCCCTATTTTTCTCATGTTTGTCAATTTTGCATGCATTACTTGTCTTTTTCTTTTCCTCTACTATTTAAACTACCTTTTCACATGCGAAACAAAAACGCCATCTACCCGCCGGATTAAGAATAACTGTTGCATCATTAGCTGTGTTTTATTAGCCGCATTTTATTATCTACGGTTCTGGATTAGGATCATCCTTTGAAATAAAACGATACGACCTAGGTTTTTTAATTTTTGAATTATTACCTGTCTTTTTTATTTACATTACAATTTACACTACCTTACCATAGTAGTCATCTACCCGCCAGAGTAAGAATTAATTTTTGGATCTTTGAAATAGATCTAAATAGAGTGCAGCATTCCGAATTATTTTTCTATTACGTGTTAAAGCGGCTAATAAAACACGGCTATTATTTTGAATGGTGTATGAACAAGAATTAGAACGCGCTGCTTTATCTATTTTGAGGGGGTGAAACGTGAAACCGATCAGAACCTTTCGATAGTGCTAGGTAGTCTATTTATTATTTTTAATGGTACCCTTGGGCCTATTTGTTCGCTTTAATGTGTTTCACACCTTAACTTAATTAAATAATAAGTGTAGTATTTCCACCGCACAGGAAAATTAAGAAATAGATACATTTTTGACAGCACATTTCAAAATGCAAATGAAATCTCTTTTGTGTCAAAAGATGTAAATTTTGTTTGAACGTTCGGACTTTTTTCTAATGCAAATTTGCCATTTTCAATAGGAATGTGACAGCTCTGAAATCCAATCAAATTGCCATGTGTCAAAATTTGAAAATAGGTATAGGTTTGTTCGATTTGTTGAAAACTAATTGTATTATAAGATTAATATCTAACAAAATAAATTTGTATATGAAATTTTCTTGGAGATTTAATGAGGGTAAATCAAATAAAGTCTCAGATAATTTTTCGGTGAAAATATAATTTTATACACTTGTTGAATCTTAATATTTCTGATTCCTTTTAGAAAATATAATTTATTGTAGAATAAAGAATATTTTTTAACAAACTTGTATAATTGAGAGAAAGTATTGACTCCTCCACATCCCACATTCGAAAAAATTTATGATTTCAATCTAAATTAATTCACCAAAAAAAAAATTAAGCTGTGAGTGCTGTGTTGTTTAGCAGCGTTAAAAGGCGGATTTCATTGGTTTATCTTTATAGCTTTTTATTCTAATTTTTGTTCGTTTTTTTTTTATATTCTTTTATAAACCAATAAAAAGGTTTTTAGTGTTTTGTTTTTTTTTTTGTTTTATTTGTGTTGGTGACTTAACTAAGATACTAAAGGTTTTTGTTGATGTTTAATTTATCTATATACCGGCTTGTGTTCTTAATGAGCTATCTATAAAAATTTGGCAAACTGATAAAAATACAATTCATCGAGTTATATTATCTATAAACTTTTGCTACCTACAAACTGCTTGCTTTGTCATTTTAAATGTTTGGCAAAAAGCTTCTTGAATAATGTTGTATTAAATAAATTTATATGTATATGTTTAAAATATTCAAAATATATATAAGTCAAAGGCTTTAAAATTTTATTTTAAGCGATAAAGACGACTTTTATGTTACCTATTGTTGGGTCTATCGTGGTTTATGATTTAAATTTTGTCATCTCAAGGTTAAAGCCCCTTGAATTTTTTTTTTAATTTTTTTTTTTCAATATAGGTAGGAACTTATAACGTCAAGTTTTTATTGATTACTGATTGTTTTTTATTTCATTTTGATTAATTCGTTCCAAAAAAAAAATATTTCTTTTGCATATTTTAATTTTACTAAAATTATTTTGTATGACATTTTTATGAACGAGGAACCGTTAACAATAATTAAGCCTACGGATCTAATCAAACCAAAATATTAGCGCCTTTACTACATTGAGGAATACCTATTAAAATTTGTATTTACATATATGTAAAACCTTTCATTGTCATTTTCAAGAAGAAATTGAACAATTAGAAAGAATAATGAATAATATCTGCAAATTTGATGTAATTAATTTTTCAGTAGTAAGGTAGCTTTATATCAAATCTATGTAAATTGTGCAATATAGGTTTATGAAAAAAATGTGTAATAATTCAGCTACAATAAATGAAATGAAATGAAATGAAATTTATGTACCTACCTACTGGAAAGCTTAAAATATGCTAACATAATTTATTTAAATATTATTTATACTTAACCGACGCAAAATGTTGAGTTTTCGAATAATATTGCTTTAAATTTAAATTCATCTTTTTGAGTCTGATAATATAAGAATCAAAGGAGTAATATTCTTAAATTTATTATACACAATAATATATGTGTATTAAAATAAAATTTAGAAAATTAAAAACAAAAACACTTTCAAACTCTCTTCTAGATTAAAATATTTCTATTATTGCTAATATAAAATAAAACTTTAAATAAAAAATAACACATTTATAGAGACCTCATGAGGTTTTGAAGTAAAAAAAAAAAAAAAAAACAATTTCAGTGCTGGTATTATCAATTTTCAATTAGATAGATGTAAATTATTTCCCATTAGTGAATTTAATCTTTTCCGGATATAAAAAGTATTCAGGTAGCTACCTGATTTTTGTATATCTACCAAAAACGAAAAAAAAAAATCATATAACATTTTTATCAGACATTTTTTTTTTTTTTTTTTTAATTTGTGGCTTACCAAGGGAAAATGTGGATAAACATTTTAACAAAAAACCACCAATTTGTTTTAAAACCCATCACCCACACAGCTGCAGGGATGCTTGTTTTTTTTTGCATTCAAAAATAATAATTATATAATTTTTTTTATCACTCCCTATGCGGGAATAAAATAATCAAATTATATTAAAAAAAAAAAAAAAAAAAAAAATGGTTGCATTTTTCATTTGCTATATTATATATGATGGTATTTCAAATGCACATAATGCATTGTGTATTATGTAGATACCAATATCAAAAACCTGAAATTCATTTGGGAGAAAAATGGTGGTTCTGGATGCATTTCCTGCTGACAAATGCAAAATGCAAAAAAAAATCGAATAAAAGTAAAATTTAAAAAAAAACAAAAAAACAGACGACAAACCATCATGTAAATAATAAAACCGCATTGTAAAATGGGTTGGCGCTGTAGCAATAAAATTGAATTGCACACCTCTATGTTTAAAGCTAGGATAGGTCGGTGTTTGGTCATGATATACCTACCTATACATTTGTATGTATCGTGCTTTATATATCTATATACAGCCGTTTGTTATGTTTTATAAAAATTAACAAAAAAAAAATAAAATTGCATATACAATCGAAAATTAAACCGCAAATGAAAATTGGACAAACAAATAACAATTATGCCAGGCACACGTCTCTCTCTCCCTATATTATACCTAAATATCTCGTCGTTTCGTCATCCCTCAGCCTATATTAAAATTTTTTAAATAAACATACCTAAAGGCATAACTATACCATCTTCAAAGGCTGACAATTTTTTTTGTCATTTTTTCAGGACATTAATTTTATTTTATCCATAGAAACAGATAAAATGCATTTGAATGCATAATAAAACCACAAAACACACAAATTGTACTGCGGTTTTTTACCAATTTTTTTTTGTACCTATGAATGTTATATATAAAAAAAAAACTTTTTTTAATATCTAATAGGTAGGTGGTAATCCGCAAAAATAAATATAATTCTGTTTTAAAAATTGATATGTTTTATACAATAAAAAATTGCAGACACTTGCTAATAGGTAAGTGATGAGTTTAAAAAAAAGTAATTGGGAAAACAAATATATCTATGATTTTAACTATAAAATTTAACTATGTATCTACTCCATATAAGTGATATTTTAACATGCAAATGTGAAATTTTGCTGAAAGATGAGATGAAATGGGCAGAGTTGTGATATTCCACGGATGCTTGTTTAATTTTATAATAAATTTATATTGGTATCTACAGACTATTTGGTTTTATTGGGTTATGCTAAAGGTTATGCTAATTAATTGTCAAATCAATATTATAATTTTGTTGGATGGAATATTTTCTCAAAATGGCAAATAAGATATTTAAATATTATATCAGAGGATAGATAATTTGGTCTTTAAATTTTTATTTGCTAGAACTAGCTAGATACAGGGTGTTCTTGTTTTTTTTTTCAATTAAAGCTATAGATTTATTTACAACAATGATATGATTTTTTAGGTGGAAGCACAAGGAGTTAAGGGGCGTTTAATGGCAGCATCAGTGGTAAGTTGAAATTTTCACTTAGTTTCCCAAAACTGTTTTATGAACTTTGACAGCAAATTGTGAAAGTAAAAATTTATAAGAAATTTTGTGTTACCCATGACAGGCCTAATATTGTTGAAACAAGTTCTACAGAGAGTCAGAATTTTACGAATATGTCAAAAAGTGACAGCTATTAATTTTATGAATCTGATAGTTTTAAAATTGAAAAGAAAAAAAATCTAAGCCGATTTTTGTTTAGATCTTCATGCCGCCTCCACTGGACATGAACGATGTCAGGATTATGAACATGTGTACAAAAAAACCAAAATAAAGGCACAAAAATGTCTATGTCATCAACATGTTGAAAAAAAACTTCTTTTTGAACAAGACATGGGAATTTTTGTGTTATTAGTTTATTTTTTGACTAAATTAAACGACATGACAGTGCTGTGAAGTCGGCGTGTAAAAAAGTGCACATATTTTGTCATGTTTAAGTATATTTCGAATAACAATTTATTTTCTTTATATAAAGAATCATTCATCACATCACAAAGCCAGTAAAATTTTGACGCTTGTGAAGAAAAAGGTTATCTATCCTCAATTTTTCTGCAACCACATGTCGTCCAGATAAAATTCCTTCGAATTTTGGAACAAATATCACTGCCAGTCAAATTTGATTGAGAAAAAATTTCAAAAAAATTAAGCTTGTTCTATAAATTTCTTAATCAGCTCCGAAAATAGTTGAAAATCTATCGTATTTTTTTTTTCCTTAATATTTTTAAAAATTGATGCAAAAATAAATGTCAGAAATATTTAAAGCAGATTTATTTAAAATGAGTTGTGATAGGTTGGTACCTTATGCCAATGTAAAATAATTTCTTTGACATTAAAAAAAAAATTGCTACATAAACCAATTATTTTTTTAGAATCTAGACTATATACCGAAAATTATTGAATTAAGAATTAAAATTTTAAACTTTTTACGAAAACTTGATTGAAATCGGTCAAAGTCGAAAATAAAAAAAAAATACACGGTTTTATGACAGGAATCATTAATATTAGTTTCTGTTATATCTACATTTTTTTTTACCAAAATTTAAGCACCTTCACTTATAAAGAGATTTTTTAACAAAAGCGTTAAAGTCATGTTCGAAATGAATAAGATATTTTTACATTTATATAATATCTACTATAAGTGCGTTTTATTGGCAATATTATAGCTAGCGCAGTAAAATTTCCCTTGGTGAACAATAACAAAACCAAAAGTGTCGATAAACTAGCCAGTAAATTAGTGAATATAAAAGTGGACAAATAGTTTGGACTTGAACCTTAAATGTCCTTATCGTAGTTTGTTATTCACTCAAAAAAGGGTGTGAACACATCCAGAGAATAAGGAGTAGACATAAAAGTTGATATAGCGTTTTATTGAACTTGTATTGCTGCGCTAGTTTGAATTACTAATAAAACGCACCTTATATTGAATCGTTTTGGAATTGCCGGTTCTAGGAAATCACCCAACATTTTTTAATTAAAGAAAATCGGGTCAGATTTTTTTTATGAAAGAATAAATGTGGACCGATACCTAAATATGCCATCATTTAGATTAGAAGATCACCTAAAAATTCACTTTGATTGTGGAAATGCCAAAGGGTGGCCCTTGGCAGTTAACAGAATTTATCAATCAAAATTTAGCTTGATGTCTTTCATAATAGATATTTTAACCCGATTTATCACCGAAATGTCTTATAGTTGCTCTGCCAAACATTTTGTTTTACCTACATACTTGTTCGAAAATTTTGACGGAGAAAAATCTGTGATAAAATATTTAAAATAATTGTCTTCAGTACCAAAGGTTTAAGATTTGAAAGTATCATCCTCATAATTTTGCCCTAAAAGCTGAGCCTTAATATTTTATCCATTAAATTTGTTCCTCATATATACATACTATACTATATCTATTGCTCTTTTTAAAGTAAACAAAAAAAACTAATTTAACCTTCGTTAATATTTCCTTAATCTTTTTATTAATACCAGATCACACGTTTAGACTTATTATTCATTATCTATATTAAAACTAAATATTTCTGCTTCCCATTTATATTGATTTTTACTTAATTTGAGAATTAAACAACTGTATCAATACGTTATGAGAATATTCACGTTGAATCTATTGATTTTATTCAATACTTATCTACCAAGTCATTGAATTTAAAAAAAGGTTTTTATGTTTTATGAATAGCTACATTTTTTTTAAGAGAAGAGGTAAAAAACGAGAAATTAACTTACGTTCTAAATTGATAAAATTATTAAAATTGATTTTCATTAATAACTGGTATAGGTGTTACCAGGGGCCCAATTTCGCACGAGTGAATAATTTTTTTTCGTGTATAATTTCTATATTCGCACTCAAAATATGCATGAATAAATTTGTCTTATACATATATCTGTGTACACTTTATCTGTCAAAAAAAAAAAAAAAAAGTTGCACGTCACTCTTGAACAATCGCAAAATTGTATGTTTACACAGATTTTTGTGTACACTGAGAAAACACACGTTTTAGGAATTAGGATTTTGGCCCAAAAACGTAGACATGATGATTCAAAATAATTTTATCTCAGTAATCTGCTTCCATATTATAAAAATAATATGGCAATAAAAATTGTTGCAAACATTTTAAACCAAAAATTAGGCGGTTTAAGAAAAAATGTGAACATCCTGTTCTCTATTTTGCTGTCAATGCCTAAATGATCAAAAGAATTTGTTTTACTGGGAAAGCTTACCATATTTTCAACGTGTAAATTGGCAGCTATTACTTTGTTGAGACTGACAGATGTAAAATTGTAAGTTATTTTTTAAAGAAGCTTGTTTTCAACTTTAATATTTAAAGTGTAGTTGATTTACACTCAAAAAAGTGAACATTTTAACGTTTATGAATAGATTATGGCTTAGAAAGGTTAGAAATGTTTTAATTTTCTGCCATTTAAAATTATAGATTTTTACGTTTCCATTTCTAAAATTATATATGGCTGAAAACTTCCTAAAAACATGTAAAACCAATAAAAACAAAAGAAGTTGAAAAATTTAGATTAAGACCGAGCGTGTCAATTTGATTGAAATTTGATTAAATTCGATTTTAAGTTGAAATGGTACGTGAAAATCACAAATATTTAAACACTACAAGCTCAATACTAAATCCGTAAACAGAAATACTTCGAATTCATATATATCGGTTGAGAAAATGTCAAAAATGATTTTTCGTTGTTTTCATCTTTTGACACATCCAATTTTCTTAAGCCGTTTTTACAACTTTAACAAAATCATTTACTAAGATAGAAACCATAGCCTTAACTAAAATCATTGTTATGTGATGCATACAAATCTTTTAAGATGTGACCGAACCTCAATTGGATTTGACATAATTGCTTATCAAAATCAACTTCTGTCAAAGTTCAAAAGCATTCAAAAAGTATGTTTTTATAATTGTAGGTCTATTGAACCTTAAATTATTACGAAATATTTTCGGAAACGTCAAAACGCCGACGGAGTAAAGAATCTATGTGTAAACTGTGCTTAAAGTCAACGTTTACTATACTTATCTATACAGCACAACTCTGCGTGAAGAACGAACTTATGAAAATTTAATTTTCTAATATTTCAAAGTAGGTTTTTTATGACAAAACAATTTTAAAATTATCAACAGACCTTTAAAAAAAATTGTACCCTACATGTCTCCATATTATATGTACAGTAAATAAGTACCTACATATACATAGAGGTACCTCCTGTATCAAAATCGTTTTATTTGAATTATAAAAACAAATTGCAGACCTGAACGGTTTTAATTAGGTTTGTTCACTTTAATATTTTTAGTGACCTTGTCTCATCAATCATCAGAACTTGACTCGTTTTAATTTTACATTGAAGGCTTGTCAGCTCAGCTGTCAACGTTATGTTGTAGATTTATAACTTTCCTGAACTTCAAAAATTTATAACAATTAATTTAAGGGACCCACCCCGTCAAAATGTCAACGAAATTCTAAATCAAAAATATATCAGACAATTAAGAACACCCGTTGGCATATTCACAATAATTTTTTCAGCATAACTGCTTTGCCGACGCTAAACGTATGATTACACTTTTCTACTTAAAAAATTAACCACTTTGACTTAGTTACTATAATTTTAGCTTTAGAAATAATCTTAGTAAAAGAAATATTTTAAACTTACCCTAGGTTGAGCCATTAATGCTCGAGGAGCGACGTCCAGCCCGACTTGTGCCACTTTTGAAAGAACAAATTGATTACTTTTTCCCGAACAAAAAGCAACCAACGAAAGCCGCCAAACTCCTTGTTTTAATTTTCGTTTTTGGAAAATTCACTTTCTTTTTTTATTTGCACGTTTGTATTCTTGATTCAATATAATAATTTGTATCCTTTATTTTTTATATATATTCTATATAACTCTCTTTTTATTTAAGTTAAAACAATTTAACTAACATTCACAATAGATTTTTATTTTAAATTATTTTTTGGCGCGATAGAGAGAAATATTATTATTTTTTTGTAGAAAAGAAAAAAAAATAATTTCACAATAACTTATTTTTATTTTTTTAATTTAAATTTGGTCATATACAATTTTGTTGAATATTTTTATTTTTTTATAGGCACATTTGTTATCCTTTGCTTGCTTTGGGGGATTTTTAAAAAAAAAATTATTTCTTACAGTTCGAGTGCAGAAAAAATATAGCGTTAAAGGTGATTTATAGTCATTTAATGTAGGTATACACGTGTTTTTGAGATCAATTTCAAAATAAAATTATAGGTATATTTTTGTTTTAAGGATTTTTATATTATTTATATTATAAGTTGCATCGTATACAAGATTTTTTTATTTATTTATTTTTTACCGCGAAACCGATTTTCACTTTGTTCAAAAGACCGAACGGTATTACAGAATAAAAGTTCTTTTTTTTTATTAAAAAAAAATTATTATAAATGTTTTTTTTATTTTATTTATTATTAAAACAACAATTTATAAACAAAACTTGTGTTTCGCACGAAAATAGTGGTGAACACTATTTTTGACCAGACTGACACAATTTGGCGGGATACTACTTTCAAGACAGCCTGTTAAACGTGACATGTTCCATAGTTGAGCTCTTTGATTGAAAATCCGTTATTTTAAAGTAGTGTTTCATGTCTGGCATTTTTGTCATAAAAAATATGCTGATTGCATTTTGTGTTAATAAATAAATATGCGCGCACTTTTCTTTTATTTTATTTTGTTTTCCAAATCCGGTTATGATTTTAAAAATCAAAATTCATTCAAATCAACAAAGATGGCGTTGTAGAAGGCAGGTATATATAAATGATGTGTGTTCGATGATGATGATGGTGACCCGACGTTAAAACGCGAAACCGAATTTATGGATTGAGACGAACCGACACGACAACAACGACGACGAAGACGAGGACATTGAATGCGTGCAATTCCCGTGCTGCATCAATACTGTTGCCGATTGATTTGATGAATGGTTGTTGTTGTTGTTGTAGTAGTTGGTAGTGCAGTGCTGGGTGATGTTGCACTGCTCTCTGTTGCTTCCCCGATGTTGCGAGCAACGATGTTGCTGGGTTACTCTAATCGCTGCTGCTGTTACTGCTGCACTTCGCGACGACACTGTGTTGCATTTTCTTGCTTCTTAAATATATTTTTATTGATTGAATGATTGATTGATTGATTATTTAGGCGCAACCATCCGTTAATTTTATAATTATTTAACTATACAACGGGCAATATCATATAATTAATTTACAATTTTTACAATTATTTAACGATTTTGACAACAACAAAAAAATGTAATAAAACTCGTATACTCGTATCGCCGTCGCTCGTATAACTGTGTTATATAGAGAATTGCAAGGTATAAACAGCTTAGATAAAAGTGTAGGTAATGCAGCGCAGTAGATAAATGTAATAAATTTTATTTTCGTGGGTTAGATCGAAAACACAGAACACACAAATTCAGAATATTGAATAATAAAAAATAAACACAACGAAACGAATTGTAATAATAATGATTATGAGGGGTTTTTAGTTTTTATTATTATTATTACTGTTATTTTATTGTTGTGTTCTACACACGTCGTACGCGTTTCGAAGGCAAATACACACTGGGCTTGTCAATCAATGTGTGAACTAAACTTGGCGGGGGTAAATTGAGAAAAATTTTTGTTGTTTTCAGAACGGTAACGCATACAGAAACAGTTACTTCACCCATACATTTCAGAATCGAGCTTGAGGTAGACATTTTGAATAGGTGAAAGTGAGACAGATGTATGGATATTCAAGATGTTAGTTGTGCTATTTCATTTTCTTTTTTTTTTTTTAGAAAATTTGGCAGGGGTAAACTTGAAGACGTCATGGAGTGGAAGAGATGGATGGTTAGGCATGGTAAGCATACACCATCAAGCCATCTCGATGCGGAGGAATGACTGATTTGACAGTACGCCTCTTCTGTCAGCCAATAGAGGGAGATAAATGCCTAACTTATGGCGTATGTGAGTGAATGCGAGGGTGCGCGCGTGTTGATTTTTGCCTATGAAGTACAGCAACCTAAAAGCAATAGATATAAAGTACCAACTAAAAACCAATCCCATTTGTTATTTTTCGGCATGGTGTGGAATTTTCGCTCAATCAGCACCAGAAATGATGCATGCGCCTTCTCTTCCGACGACGGCGACAATGTGTGGAGTGTAGTCAGGTTCGGGTCTCGAGAGCTCAATGCCAGAGAACCTGAACTGAACTGAGTGCCTAATATGTGCTGTTTTCTGGCTGATGATGGTTTGGTGTTGGATATATATTTTTTTTCCAATTTTGAGAGACAAGCGCTCCTCGTAGATTGTAGGTTGCGAAATTGATTGTGTGTGGGGCCGCATTTAGGTAACGCCTTCCTTCAGCAAAAAAAATTAGTCCATACAATAAAAATACGACAGGCAAATAAAAGCTTATGTGCGTATATGTGTGTAATGGAGACGACACCTGTGCGGTGGGATGTATATCATTTCATTGGCTTAATCCGTCAATAGAAAGATATTTCAAAATTATTTCATTCACATTCATTTTCGGCAATACCAGGAGCTTTTTCGCTGAGTTCATTTATTTTGAAGACAAGTAATGGTGCAATGAAAAGGTGTACAGAATGTGATTTCTTATAGTTTTTCATATCGAAAAGTGATTTTTGATAAATTTTCCCACCCCATTTCCGACCACTAATGCCCAATGAATTTTCGCCAAGTTTAACAACAACAAAAAAAACCTATGTATGACTTGTGGGTGGGGGGTTAGCCATCCCAATCTTTGTCGTCGTCATCATCATCATCTCTCATTCATTCATTCAACCGATTGTCAACGCACACTCAAAATGCGCTCCACACACAAAACCTTGCCAGCAACCATCAGAGGCAAAAATGATTTACAACACACACTTAAAATTTTGACTGATATTCGCTATACGTGTCGTGTGTGACGTATACGAGAGGTGTAACCGGCCTCTCATCATCGCCATTATACAAACCGTTTGGCAGGGACATTAAACAAAAAAAAAAAAAAACAACAATCGACTCTCTCGCTCTCTTGTTTTGCTCATATTTCATATCGTTTTTGGGAAAGGTTCACATGTGTGCACGTGCTTGCCGTCAATTTTATGGTTTGTTTTTGTCTCAGCGAAAGAGACAGCAGTATTTAGGGAATTCTCCTGTTATCTCATTTCATTGTTTTGACAGTTTTCCTATAAAAAAAAACCTACTGTCCTCCATCTCGTTTTTCCATCCCACTAATACGCTCAAGAAAAACGAGGAGAAAAAAACTTGAAAAACGTCAAGAAAAGAAAATGTGGGGCCCAAGAATTTCAGAAAGTATTTTTGGGGCTGGATTTGTGGAGTAAGTTTTCGGAGAGAAATAATAGTCACTCTGTCTCGCTCTCGGTAAAAGGTTGTCATTCCATCAGTCAAACAGAGAGATGAAGGAGAGATATTTCTTCTTGTTAGTTGAGTTAGTTTAGTTGTTGGTTTTGGCGAAACGTCACTCTTGAGTCTGAGTGTCAAGTGCTAGTTGGTGTTTTGCGCGCGTAAGCGTTCTCCCTTTCTCACTCTATGTTAGCAGTTTTGTACTGGGAAACTGACATTTCTTTTTTCTTATCCAAAGCCCTCGTCTTCATCTTGTAGTGCGGCGGCGGCAGCGGTGGTGAAGCTGGAGCTCCTATGCGGAGCCAAAAGGTCTTCTTGGGGCGAATACAAGAGAAGTGGCTACGCAAAGAAGCTAACGGGTTGGTTGAAAATGAAAAATTGCACTATTTGATCTGCAGCTGTGTTCAGTCGGGTGTTTGTACTTTGTACGTCTGTGTGGGTATTAGTTTTAGTTTTGTGTGTTTGTTTGACGAGTGCAAGTGTGCAAAGTTAGACCTTTTGTCATGAAATGAGACCACACCATCAATCATTAGCCAGCCAGCAGAACGAAAGGGAGAGTGCGATATATGACTTTTTGATTCGCTCAATTTTGATTGCCCGCACAACTGTCATATGCCAGATAAGTTCATACCTGCGGATCTCAGACGGTGCGGAATTGGAGTTTAGAATTTCCAAAGAGACAATTTCCTGGTGCGGTTTCTTCTTGTTTTTATGAAGAATGCAACGCAAAAGTCACTTAAAGAAAAAGATCCAACAAAGGATTAATGTTTGGCTAATCCCTGTCAATGATTTTTATGGTTTCAGATGAGTTATGATGAGCTTTGACCTTTTTTGTTTTTATATAGTGTTTTCGACATTGTTCGTGATAGAAGTGATTTTATGACTTTTGTGTTCTTGTTTACAAAACGAAAATCACCCTCAGTTAAAACTTCGAGTAGTTAAGGCATAACCGGAAGAGGATATTAAATCTATTCAGATGAGAAAATGCATTCAACTCAGTCGCCGCCGCCGATTAAGCTGTATCTTTATCCTTCTATCAATTTTCCAGGTGTCACTGAATTTTTAGAGTTTTTTTTATCACTTCAGAACAGATTGGATAAAATAGTCGGTGTGGAAACAATTTTTGTTTGTGTACATAAAGTTTGTCGCATTTGACAAGTGGGCGCACATGCATCCGATACATCATAACGTTGTCAAAAAAAGCCGAAAAATGTAAACAAAATGTGAAAATAGAGAGGACGCCATGCCATACCATATACCTACCGATACAACGGGTGGTTCTGTTAGAAACTCGTAAATCAAATGCGATGCGTTTTATGGTTTTATTTATTTTAACACACACATTCGGCGGCTGATTTTGGGTTTTATTCGAATTTTGTGGTCGGCGCCAACTTAAAGTTAGTCCTCGCCACCCCGCCGGTGATGTTTATGTTTAGATAAGTTTCGATAATACAAAAAATTAAACAAGAGGTGCATTATTGGAAAGAATAGGAACTAGATTTTCAATTGAAAATAGATTTAAGAAAATTGTTTTATAAATATGAAAGGTAGTTTACCTACATTATGTAGGTAGAAATATTCCGGTGAAATTATAAGTGTGTAGTTTTTTTAATTATGTTGAATTAGTTCTCTATGGAGTTTTTATCATGTAAATAATAAGTTTGGGATCGGCCCAAGGAATCCATCATCACGTCCATTGCGCTAACATCTCGATGAAATGCTCTTCTTAACCAACGCAAAACATTCACAGCGACAAAAAAATGTCGCCCGCCAAAATTAAATAAAATGGCGACTATACTCTTACTATAAGTAATAATAATGCAACGAGTCTTTGAAAATTCGCTATGTTGTTATCTTCGTCTGTAGTATTCGTATCCCCGCTTTCAATTCGAATATTTCGCGCCGGTTTGGAAATTCGTAAACCGTACCAACTAGAAAAATGCTTATTTATAACAATTATATAACAGTTTTGCTCTAGATGCTCGAAGCCTGACTACCGACCGGCGAGGCGCAGCGGAGGGCCCTCTGGCCTTATGTCTAGAGTCACCTCCAAAAAAAAATACTATTCTTTCAAAATTGCCCAGTGTTGGTGAAAAATTAAAAAAAAAAAACAATAATAAAGATATTAATTTATGAGAACTCGGACATATTAGATGACTGAATAAAGCTTATTTAAAATTTTACGAAGCAGGACTCTTCACTTCAGTACCGAACTTTCACCATCAGCGCTTGGAAATTTCGCCACTGAGTACCTAGTTCGCTGCCGTTCTGTAACCATTAGAATTTTAAACACTGCCTACAGATAGGTAATGCAGTGTTAATTTTTCAATTATTATGGCCTGTTTAATTCAAGATAGAAAATGATTTTTTGCCAGGCCAGTAATACCTTACCCTTGATTTTTGCCAACTTTCGCATGGTGCAGTACGAAATCACAAACAAAATTACCTGATTGTAAAATTGATGGCCAATTGATAGTACAAACTTTAAATCCTTTAGTGTGGTACACATTATTCATCATAACTGAAATTTGTGCTAAAAACCTGGGTTTAGGAGTTAGTTTTTACAGCTATTACGGCTAGTTGAACAATCGTGGTTCAATATTTAATTCACAGATTTCGGCGGATTAATTGAGGTTCAACTATGGTTCAAGTATGCGTTGCGTTAATACTTACCCAGTTATTGTCTAACCTCAGTCAATCCGCCGAAATCGGTGACTTAAAATTCCGGAAGCATCGATCAAAATTTCAACCACGACTGTTTAACTGGTCCTAAATGATTTTCTTTTAGGTAATATATAATATCATTAATTTTGAGTGTTTTTTTCTTCGGCAAAAGTTGCTGTTCTGCACGATTTTTTAGATAAAATACATGTGATTAAATAAGCTAAAAAAGAACACATAAACGAATTCTTATTGTGAATTAACCTTTTCAAACTTTACACTGCCTTGCCAACACGAAAACGGAGCGCGGTACGGTAACTTTGGCAATCGCATATTGATAGAAGGACACTTCACCACCGACGCGCGCCGCCGATTGAACGTTGGATAGGTATTTAAGTGCTGGATATTTCCAGGCCTGCTTCAGAAAACGGAATATCCAGACACGAAAAATCTGACACTTAAAACTACGGCACTGAAATATTTAAAACTTAAATGGAAGCACTTAAAGATCCAGTGCTCAATCATATGATTTGTGCGTCTCTATCAATTTGCGGTTGCCAAATGTACCTTTCCGACAGTTCACGCTCAGTAAAAAAGGAATAGAAATGCAAACTTATAACAGTTATGTTTATAAGAGTATAATCAAAACCACTGGCAAGAACATTGTGACGGAGTGAGGTTTCAAATCACAATAACAAAATTATGAAATTGAGTCAGGATGAAAACATTTATTAACTATAATTCCTAATAAAAGAAATATACATGAAATTAAACCGATACCGCCACCCGCCGCCGACGGCATTTAGTTTTTTTTTTCTGAGTTACCAAAAGCAAGTTCCATATTAGAGGATTAGAGTTGGATTTTGGAACCACGTTTTTCGTTCATAGATTTGAGAGCTCGATATTGAGTTGAATTGAAATGGCGGTGAGATGACATATGGTGTTTCTCAAGTTAACTCCTCAACCCAGGTTTTTTAGCGAATATTTCGACTCGACTCCGCTCCTGAAGTGGAGTTGAGTCGGTTCAAGCTCATTTCAACTCGATGCAAGTATACAAAGGGTCTAAGTAAGCTTCAAGCTCGCTTAAATACTACATGGAAACGTAGTAGGTATGTGTGCAGTATATGCGGACCACTTGTTAGTCCTACTTTAATTTTCAATTTAAACTTTTCTCTTCTTATTTGGTTTGTTCCAGACCTTGACCAAAACTGTCAATTGTCACAATTTTTCAACAATTGTTGCCAAATCCTGTCCACACTTCAAAAATTCGGCAGTTTTGGGCAAAAGAGAGTGCTCACGAGAGAATAAAACATTTCCCCTTCCTGACAATTTCTGACCAAGAAATTTCTTTGGGCAAAAAATTGGCAAATTTGAGCTCTGTCAAAAAATGGCAGTTTCAATTCAAATAAATTCAAATATGCTGACTAAGGCCAGTCGCGCACATGCAACTAAACAGTTTGGTTTCGATTTTGTGCACAATGGGCTTATATGGGAGTGCGCGCCGGTTTATGTGCGCGGACTCTCATATAATCCTATAGTACTCAAAATCGAAACCAATCTGTTTAGTTGCATGTGCGCGCCTGGCCTAAGGGTTGCCCAAGTGTTATTTTTAATTTTATTTTAGTTTTGGTAGATGTGTTTTTTTTTCTTGTATCGTTTTATCAATCTATTAATTAATAAATTTATGTTCATAAAATTAACTATTCGTTTACCAAAAGTTATTCTGAAGAAGAAAATGTAATTAAAAATCATGAATTTCTTTTTTGAGTTACTTTTCTACAGCAAAATAAATTTAAATTTTATCATTTAATGTTGAATTGAAGTAAATTGTTGTTTTTTTATAATTAAATTTATGTTCTACAAGTTTTTTAATACTTGGGAAATTTTTTTTACTGTGGTTATAATTTTTTGGAATTTTCTATAATAAATTACCATTGATCCATGGCAACTCTAGTTAATTCTTGTGTTTAACGTTTAAAAAGTGGCAGAAATTGTTTGCCCAAAAAGCGTTCCACACTTTTTTCTCTCTATGAGAGAATTTCATCTTCACGCCTCAAAATTTGGTAAATTGCCCAAAACTGCTCAAAAAAGATGGGAACAAATCTATTATGAAGCAGGCTTCAAAGACAATTTATAACAGTTTTGTTAGGTCCAACCAACATACAATTTTGGTAGGTCCAATCAACATACACAACTTATACAAACTCCACTTCTGACTTCGGTATATAAAATTAATCTTTTTCTCATACTATTTACACAAACAATATCTTATAGGTTAGGAGTAATATCAGTAAAGTCAAAACAATTTACCAGCACTAGTCAGGAACCCATACACTCACTAAAAATATGTCCAAAACCAATTTTCTCACCAATTTAACATTAATTCGAAAATATTGTGATCATTCAAATAGAATGTTAAAAAACAAATCACGACCAACAAAATATGATTTGTTCTCCTAAAGTCCCCTTTTTCTACCGATTATCGCACAATCCTTAGATGTATGTTTTGTAGGTATGTATGTAGTCACCTATACATTGAAAACATAATTTCATTTTGCCAAAATTTACGAGAAACGATTATTGAAATTTATATTAGTTGATTCTGGATTTAAAATGTTTATCACGTATATTATTCTACCACAAAAAAAAAAAAAAAAAAAAAAAAACAATGTCGAAAAAACGGCACGTCCTTATGTAGTAATATGACGCGAGAACGACTTTAGATACCTACTTACTTATTATGAAAGCCTAAACAAGGGTTGAATAAACAATTTAAATAAATTAAACAAAAAATAAAAGTCTTTAAAATTCAAATAAATTAACTTTAATCCAAAATGATAATATCGTGTTTAAACAGCTTTAAAACACATTATTCGGAGATCCTAAATATTGAAACGCAAAAAATCAATAAAATCCCAAAAACTTTCACGTGTCCTACAAATCTGTAACTGACAGGCCTCAATGACGACGATGACATGCAGTTTTGTTACCGTCGTCGTCGCCGTCATTGTCGTCGTAGCCGGCAAAATAAAATGAAAATACACCAACAAAAATAAAAAAATAAAAAAAAAATTTGTTGTATTCCAGTTCAGTCCTCCCATTTTGGTAAACAGGCAGCATATAGCAATTATTCATCCAGAATCAACAACCTTGCGCCCTGTTTTGTTGTCCTCGTATACATGTGGAGGTATATTAATATGTATTGGTGCTATAGTTGCCTGTGTATGCAACCGGAATTTGGAACGAAAATTTAAAGAGCTTCCTGTTCGTTTTTTTTTGCTCGGAAATACTCGAAGTTTCGCAAAATTCAATTGATAAATTCATAAGGATAATAATAACTTGTCCTTTTGGTTTTAGTTTTTGTTTTCATTTTAACTTTTTGTTGTATGAGTGTATTTATTTTTTATTATACATATCAGTCGCTACGCTAAGGTGTCATCACTGAACGAGGTGGGTTTGGGGGGTTTGCGACGGTATTCCTTTGCCAACCAACACCACCACAAATCTATCTGCCCCCATAGGTGGCTGTATTATGTATATATGTAGGTATAGGTAACTAGAGATACCAATATGTATATGAAAGGATTTAATGAACGAGCGCGAAAGTGCAAAACGGTGCGCTGCTATTATTCATTTTCAGTGGCGGCGGCGGTGGTGGCGGCAGAATGGCATCAGACGACCAGAATAGCAGCATCCATGGTCAACTGCGGACTTTTCACACTGATCCTGAGCCTTGACCACCATCCTCATCATACCTACATATATATTAAAACAATACAATACTGGTGGAGTATGCCGAGGTATGCTTTCTCACAGACAGCTTTGGGTGATGGGGCCGAAGCCGATGGAGAAATCCTTTTGGCCATTTTTGGATACGATATATACCTACGCTGTTGAATGGCTTAATGATAATGACTGACAGAGAATGACGGAACCACTTTTCTAGCTTATTTTCTTGTCATATTTTATTGACTTTGTGCGGTTTCGATACCTATAGACTGTTATTTTTTTTACTCAGTTTTTGTATTGTATTCAGAATTGTTTGTTTTTTATTTTTGAAAATGATGGTCACTTGACGTTTTAGTCTTTAAACTTTTATATATTATTTATGGTCTCTCTTCAAGTTTGTGGTGTTTGAATTTATTGATTTTTCATAGTGACGCCTGTAGATATACGGTGACAGAGAATGATTGAGTGAAATAAACTTGTCAAAGAAAGTAGAATTTTAAGGTGCCAAAGCCAAACCATAGTTATGCATACGAAATATTTTTTTAAAAATTTGTAAACATATGGATAGGTAAGTAAAGGTTTTTAGAAACGATTTAATTTTTTTTACAAGAAAATAGGCTAAGTGTGACACATATATTGATAACTACCCTTTGAAACTCGATTCCCGATGTTTTTACCAAAATTATTAATTCAAAATCTTTGAAAACCTTATATCAATAGTTCAATCGAGGGAAGACCAAAGTTAGGCTGTTTTCTCTACATTATATGCGACACGAAAAACATTTTTCAACAACTTTTGGAAGTTCCTTTTTCTTAAAAAAAAATAATTCAATTAAATTTTGCTTAAAAGTCCATCAGTTATCAGTTGTGGCATTGCCATTGTGTGATGTAAACTTAAACTATTTCGGAGTCGATATCATTGTTTGTTTTCGAGAGGTATTTCAGTCGAAAAACATTTTTCAAAAATGTTTAGTAAGTAGTTTTTTTTTTCTGTCGATTGAATTTTTTTGACAAACTACCAATTATCAACCATGATATTTTGTATGGAATAAAATTCGCCCTTGGTTAATATCCTTAGCTTTGTTCCAGACTTTTTTGAGCTGTTTTGGGCAATAACTCAAATTTTGAAAAGTTGGGGATGAAATTCTCTCAGAAAACTGCCGAAAAATTCTGCTACGATTTCTGAACAAACATTTCTGCCACTTTTTCATCGACTAGAGTGGATCTACATTATGATAAAATATTATAAAAATTTTCCAAAAAATTGTAACCAAATTTTATAATAATAAAAACATAATTTACTGTAATTTAAAGTTAATTTTTAAAATAAAAATTTATTTTGCTACCGAAAAGTACCTAAAACAGTAAATTTTTGAATTGTAGTTACATATTTTCTTCTTCAGAAAGGTGAATGTTATGAAATTGAATTATTAAAAATAAAAAGATTAGTAAAACAATACAGAAATAACAAATCTATCAAAACTAAAATAAAAATAAAATTTACACTGGTGTAACTCTTTGTGAATTTATTTGAATTCAAACTGCAATTTTTTAAAAGAACTCAAACTTGCCGATTTCTACCCAAAGAAATTTCTTGGACAGAAAGTGTCAGGTATGGGGAAATGTTTTTTTCTCTCGTGAGCGCTCTCTTTTGCCCAAAATAGCCGAATTTATGAAGCATGGAATAGGACTTGGCAGCAATTGTTGAACAATTGTGACAATTGGCAGTTTTGTCATTGCCTGAAACAAACATTTTGTTTTTTCTGAAGATATTCGAACGAAAAATCATTTTTTAACAATTTGTTTATCTTACAAAAAATCTGTCAGTTGTTTTTTTTTAAGTTTTAGTAAATTCTTCACTACGTCATCAGCTTGAAATTAGGCTGAAGTCAATAGTATTAGGTATTTGTTCTCGAGATAAAAAAAACCGCTAATTTAATTTTTCTGGAACCCTTTCTGCAGGCGATGGACTTATTTGTAAAATAAAATCCATTCGAAGTTTATATCTCAGTTCATTCTTGAGTTATCAACTTCGAAAATAAGCTCACAAACGCATACGTACGTACCCATACACACACACACTACACAGACATCGATTCGGATTCAAGTGACCTTGAAACGTGGAGAAATGTCTTCATTTTCGATTCGATAAATCGGACCAATTACAACGACCCCTAATAGCACGAATTTTTTCAAATGATCCAAAACGCGGGAACTACTGACCAAAGTCTTTCCATACTGCTGATAGTTTCGCAGAAAAGGTTTTCCTTATGGGATATTATAAATGCCCAAATCATCAGCCAAATCTTAGTTAGGTAGGTATATAAACCGATTTTATTTCATACCATCTATACCCAAAAGAAGTTCATATAACAAATTAATTTGCAAAATCGGTAGAAATTTTCAGGTTTGAGAAATAGATGTGTCAGACACAGATATTTATATTCCAAACATGGGCTGAACAGATTTCGATCAAATTTTATATGTATCTAATCTAAACGCTCACAAATTAAATAATCATGCTGATTATGGAATCCTCAAAACTGCATCCGTAGTGAGTCGTAGTGTAGTGCTCTCTTTTTTCTTCATCGATTCCACGTGGAAAGAAAAGAGAACAATGTAGGTACTGTGAAAGTGAATCACTGCTGAAGAACTGTTGCGGATTCCATAATCGACATAAATACTGCTATTGAAGGTTTTAATAACACAACAAAATAACTGGAGTGAGCTATATAGCACCAAGTTTTATAGGTTGGTGGTAGGTATATAGCTACATCAAGTTGTTGTTGTTTCATTCAAATCTTCCTTCAATATTGAATATGATGGTGCAAACTTAGCAGCCTACACTGATGCGTGTGTGTGTGTTAACACACAAAACTCCCTTTAAATAATGGGTATTTTATTTTCAAAATATGTATTGAATTTTCATAACCAAAAATGCAATTCGAAGATAAAATCAAACAGAAATACAGATTTTGATCGAAATTCATTCAACCGTCAGCGAGAAAATGAATATAAGCAGGAAAATCCATCGTTTAAAAGCATCCCTGTAGAAAACTAAAGGAACAAATTAACGCTACAGTTTTGTTTGATCAAAAAATAAATCGATTCAGTATAAACCGGGTTCCGGTGCTACAAGTCAAAATAATATTTAAAAGAAAAAATTACTTATGTTCCAGTGGATTTGAGTTAAAGTTACAAAATACGAAACAAAATGGTTGGCGAACCCGGGCTATAACGGGCCCCTTAAGGATTATTGTTAATAAAAACTGCAAAAATGTAAAAAGAATTTTGAAAGAACTTTTATTAGAATGAAATTTTTTTAAGGAATAAGTAAAAAAGAAAGACAGTAAAAAAAAATTATTTAGTATATTTTTTTTTGCATTAAAAAAGTCATTTAATTTGCCCATTATGACCCGGTGCTGAAGCATAGTGGGCATATGTGGGGTATAATGGGCACGGAGCTAAATTGGATTGCAATGCGAGCATGCTTGATTCCATTCGTTAAGATTAGCTCCTCCCAGCACATCAAGAACAACAATACCACTTGCAACAAGCTCTGCGAGAAACGCATCTTTTTGTGGACAGTTTAAATACCCATAATACAAGCACTCCTCGTCTTCTGAATTTGCTTCCTTCTTTTTTTCTCAACACGTGATGAAACCTTAAACCCTGTAGCCAAAACACATTTTTCTTGCTTCATTCACTTGGTCTTCCTGTCCTTATTACGAACCATCTGAGAAAATGTATAACATGCTGACAAAATCATATAGGAATTGATACTAAAAAACTTGAATGTGGCATAATGGGTACCCATGCCCGCTTTTTAAATAAACATTTAAGAAATAAGTTAAAAACTTAACCTTAATGAAAGAATTAATTTCTGTATATAAACTTATTAACTTATCTTGGTATTAAATAAAAAAGTTCCTATTTTCAAGGGACCATCAGTTTCTCGAAAAATACACTTTAAAAAACCTCAAAATAATAAAAAACACTGTCGAAAATTTTGTTTTGTTCAAAACGAAAAGCAACTGCCATTTTTATTCAAAAAAGGAGTTTCCCCTAATAGCGCGAGAGATGTATTGAAACTGCGGTATAATGCGTTTTGGAGCTGACCCTTAAGGCCTAACTATAATAGACGGAAGTAAACGGATGCTAATGTCAAAAATGAACTATCCGTTTTCTTCAGATCTGTCAAGTACATAAAATACCCATAATTGATTTATTTATTTATTTATTTATTTATTTATTTATTTATTTATTATATCTACGATTTTTTTCTCTTCGTAGTTCAAGAGATTGTATTCCCAACAAAAGACATTTCGACCGATAAGAATAAAGATTATTATTTATGTTGGAATTTCCAAAGAATTTTCTCAGTGCAAAGCGAAAGAAGTTCTTTTGCACTCTTTCAATTTTAAGAACGTCATTTTGAGTTGTTGGATTCCAAACAACACATGCATATTCTAACGAGGGCCTTACAATACTACAGTAGAGTGATTTTAAGGTATAGGGATCAGAAAAATCAGAGGAATTCCTTTTCAAGAATCCCAAGAGCGAATTAGCTTTTGAAATAACAGCATTAATGTGTAATTGGAACGTTAGTTTTTCATCAAATACAACGCCCAGGTCTTTTACATCATGAACAATTTTAAGATGATTATTGTTTAAGGAATAGGATGGGAGTATTTGGTATAGGGATCGATTGTAGGACATCGAAATGCATTTTTCAATATTGAGATTTAAGTCATTTACTTTGCACCACTTAGAAAACTCATCAAGATCGTTTTGTAAACGTAAACGATCGGCAAATGATGAAATCACTGCAAAAAACTTGATGTCATCAGCAAAAATGAGGCACTTGCAAAATTTCAATATTTTGGGTATATCATTTACGTGCAACAAGAAGATAGGAGGACCTAAATGGCTCCCTTCCGGAACACCTGAGGTAACATTTATTTCTTTAGAGCGGATGTCATCAACAACTACTATTTGCTTCCGGTTGAACAGATATGATTTAAACCAACACAACAGGGAACCACAAACTCCATAAGCCTCTAGCTTCTTCAAAAGAATTTTCAAGTTTACTCTGCTGAACGCTTTGGTAAAATCTGTATATATAACATGAACTTGCTGGTTTTTTTCCAAGGCATTTATAGAAAAATTAGTAAACTCGACCAAATTCGAAACAGTGGATCGACCCTTCCAAAATCCATGTTGGGAATCACTTACATGCCCCTTTATTAGGTCGACAAAAATATCTTTAACAAGACAATCCAGCAGCTTTGGGATAATGGAAAGTTTTGCTATAGGTCTGTAGTTACATATGTCGTCTCTTTTCCCTGATTTAAAAATTGGGGTTATAACTGAGATTTTCCACTCATCAGGGAAAACACCACTGCGTATGGACTGATTGAACAATTCAGTCAAAGGAAAAGAAAGAATATCGGCACAATGTTTTAAAACAACGGGAAAAAATCCCAAAATATCTGGATTATGCAAGGGTTCAAGTGCATTTAATAATTTGAGAACATCATCAATGTTGATTCTAAAGTTGCAGCATTCTATAAAGGATGGAAGCAATTTAAAATAATTTTCATCCGCCTCATCAGTACATGTGGAATTAAAAATACTTTGAAAGTAGTCAGCAAATAAATTTGCAATTTCAAGTGGATCTGAAGAAGATTTCTGATTAAAATGCATCGTTGATGGAAACCCAACACTCTTACGTTTAGAATTAATAAACTTCCAAAATTTTTTTGGGTTTGATTTCAATGTTGACTCAATCGAGTGCACATAATTGCAGTAAAGGAATTTTGATAGGAATACAAATTCTTTCCTAAGACGACAAAAAATTGTATAATCGGCTTGGGATTCGGATTTTTTATATCGTTTGTGTGCAGTATTTTTCGCATTTTTTAATTTTTTAAGACGGTAATTATACCACATTGGACTAGAATTTAACTTTCGACGAACCAAGGGCACAGAATTATTCAAAGCATCACTCAAAATATTTCTAAAATTAATGAAATTAACAGAACGGATGCACCTTTCAAGCTATTTTTGATAGTAATAATTGTTTTTATTAATTTGTTTTTATTAATTATGTTTGTATTTTTGAAACAAAAAAAAAATTAACTTTTTATTACCTAATATAGGAAACTTTTTCAACAAATAGTCATCTGTCAAATTTACGGACGCGACGTATGTAGGTACGGTTGAGAGCGCACTTTTCGTCCAAAGGTAAAAGTGAACGAAAACTTAACGAATCTGAGCAATCCGTTCATTATGGGTGCGTTATATGATCTTTCTGTATTCGCTTCGTTCCGTACGGCGCCGTACGCACCTTTCCTACTATTATAGTTGGGCCTTTAATTTGTATGTGCCAAAAGTTTAGTTTCCAAAATTCTATATTTTAATCTAAAGTGCTGTATTAAAATTCTGGAAAATATTAAACATTACATACTATACGTGTTTTGCAGTTTCAAATGTTTGTCTTTTTAATTTTTGACTTTTGTTTTCTAAAGAATCGTCCCCTTAAAAAAAAGTACCTACCTAGTTTAAAAAAAATGATTTTTTAAAATTTTTATTTTGAAAATTATTAAATTTAAATATTTTTTTTTAATAGGTACACGTTCAGTTAAAGGCATTAAGAAAAGCCGCTGTGTTTTAATAAATGTTTTTCTAATTAAATGTTGATACAGAAAAAATTGCTGAAAAGTAGCTCATCCGAAGTTACACTTCAAAAAGCGAAATCCCTAAGCTGGTAACCATCCTTTAAGACAGACTTAATTAAAATTTGTATTTTAAATGCAATCCTACGTGATATGGGTCAATCAACCCATATATAGGTGTTAAGTTGATTCAAATTCAAAAGTTCATTTAGTTTTTAATTCGTACCAAGCGTAATGTCATATTTTTTTTTAGCCTTGCAATTTATAAATCAAATAATTAATTATACCTATGTACATATGTGTGTACCTATTTGAATAATATTTTTCAAACTTGAGAGAAATCAACAAATCGTATTCAGGTTTCTCCTTCGCTGCTGCGTCAAAGTGACGCTGACCAGATTTCAGAAATATTAACTTAATAGGTCTCAAAATTAAAAACTTTTTAAAGATTGTTCGAAGTCGTGAGTTCGAGTCCTAAGTATTTGTAAAGACTCATTAGGTACCTACTTTTTCAAAACAAAATATGCACTAACCGAACTGAATTCATAGTTTGGTAACAAAGCTCAATCAGTTAGGTAAAAATTAAATTTGAACCAAAAAAATAACTTAAACCTTGCGGGTTTTGTAGTGTTACCATCAGCATGAGGGCATACAATACTGTCTTCTAACTTTTGTCTGTTATCAATGGAATGACCTCTGACAAACTACGAACTTTAGGACTATGTTCTTTAAAATCCGAAAAATGTATCAGTGGTTAAGGAAAAAAAAACAGACAAAATAAATCCAACCTTATTTTGTATTTTGAAATGAAACAACGAAATAAACGCAAATAACTATCCAGCATGTTCTTCCCCATAATCCCAATTCGATCGTAATGAATTTATATTGTTCGATTCTAGTTCTTAAAGATTCTCTAGCGCATTTCTAACTTCGTTCTATAACAATAAATGTATCCCTTGAAATGCTACATGTCATATATAAACTATTGAAACCCGATGCCCGAGATAGTTTCAAATGTCTTTCATATATAGATTCTCGAATTGGCCGCCAATGTTTATGGAATTTATTAGAGGATTGGATTACAACGATAAAATTTACATATTTTTTATTTTTCTTACCTTTTTTATAAAATAGAAAAGAAAAAAAAATAAACAACTATACATATCTACATATACGACATTTTAATTCGTTGTTTAAGTGTTGTGTAGCACATTTGAATGAATTATTGGAATAACTTGTATATTTTTTTTTCTTTGATAATTAAAAATAAAATTATTTAGCAATAATTATGATTTAGGAACGATTAGTTATTTTTTTTTTCTCTTCGCATGTATACCAAAGGTTGAATTTATTATATATAAATATTATTTCATTGTGTGATCATCTAAAATTCAAATTTTGTTAATAATTTACGAAACGGGATTGCCTTGCCTTTTGGATTGGTATCTGTCTAAGTTTTACATTTCAAATTACCATATTAAGGTATTTAAGTATTACGTTCATCAATCACACATTATTAAAAAAAAAAGAAAATAAGAAAAAAAAAAAAAACAAAACAAAGGAAAAGAAATTATATTTTCTGGTATATTGCAGTTTTGTTCATATAGGAAATTATCATATGGAATTTTGAATTCAATTATTTAAATTTTTATCGAAAATTTACTAAAATGGTGTTTAATTTCTTTTACATTTTTTTTTGTTTAATTTTTTAATTTTTCATTCACATTTATAAATATTTTGGTTTTAAAATTATCATAAATAGTTGTTTTCTTTATCTCGATGCTTTTTTGACAGAGTAAGTTAAATCAGGTGTTACCAACTTAACTTTCTCATGGTGATGATGATAATTATCATCCAGCGTTAAGAGCTGTTTCATTGACCAGTCTTCATAGAGTTGTTTTCAAGCATAAGGACGTTAATCGTTTTTAAGTCGAACTAATAATTTAATCCATTTTAACATCTAAACAGAAACTAAAGGGTTGGGGTTAAAATTCTGCCTGGTTCAAAATTCTTTTATCAAAATTCTGCTTTTTAAAATTCTGTTTTAAAATGTTCTGCAAATACCTAATAAAAAAAGTATCAAACATTTAAAAAAGCACGTGCTTTGCTGAATTCTGTTAAAGCATTTTTAGTATGATTCTAGGTTAAAAACAGGCTTTTCCAAATTTTAAACTAGTTAACATCGTATTATCTTTTTAACAGTTTACTAAAGTTAAAATCACCAAATGCCTATTTTATCTTTTTAGTATCATAATAAATTCAAGTGTCACTTTGGCAGCTACAATTGCAAAAATGGTTTGAACTGTCACTGTTTTAGGCGTGTTCAGCTAGAGTTTCTTAAGGAAATAAGTTTAGTATGATACTAGTTAGAAAATGTTTAAAACTATGAATATTTTAGTAAAGAGTTTTAAAGTTAGAAAATTGTTAAGTAGTATCATGCTAATACCTTAACATCAGGCTGTTTAAAATTTTTTTTTTTTTTTTTTTTTAATTTGAGTTGTGTTTTACAATTTTAAAAATTAACATTTTTTATTTTTTCTATAATTGTATATTTATTCTGTTAGAAAGCTGAAAATCAAAAACGGAATCATTTCTTGGAAAAAGAATTGAAGAAGCATATTACATGGTCGCTTAAAAATGTTGGCTTTGTTGAGTCATGTGATAAGGTCTATTTAGCTTTTATTTGTTTTAATTTGTTAAAAACTGATAATTTCTGTTGTAAACTTTAGTTTGCATTAATATTGGTAATAATCGCTTCTTTGGAAAAGCAGAATGAGCAGAATTTTACTCTATTAAATGTTTATTGTCAGTTATTTGAAAAGTAGATTTTTTAAAAACAGAATTTCATAACCAAATCGAAAAAAAACAGAATTTCGAAAAGAGGAATTTTTGCAAGGGAAGGCAGACTTATGAAAAGTAGAATTTCGAATGAAGAATTGTGACCCGCTCGTAAAATCAATTACCGCTTGAACACCGGCATCGGCAGGGCATGCCCACTGAAAAGCATTATACTATACGCAATTGTAATATCAAACATAAACTCTAAAATGAAAACAAAAATATTAAAAATCAACGAAAGCACAAATTAAATTTCAAAGTTAAAATTTTTGTAAAAAAAAATTGTAAATTTATTTTTCAAAGTTAATTTTTTATTTCAAAATTTTATGAATTTAAGTGCTACTATCTTTTTTTTTTTTAATATTCCTTGCTCTTAGCAATTTTTAGTCAAATACTTTTGTGTACAATTATCGTCAGATAACTGCATCAAACAGGTTTTTGACTTAAATCTTAAATAACGGTAATATTTCGTAATTTCTTTGACTTTTTGTTTTATTAATTTATCACTTTTATAAAAGCTGAATCGACTTTGATCAAATTTCGCAAGCAGGTTCGGAATCAGATTGTTATTTTATTTTAGTATTTTTTTTTTTCGTTTTTCATACAGCTGAAGTCACCGAAGAATTCAAAATCTCAGTAGGTGTACGCCAGGGAAGCGTCTTGAGTCCTCTACTCTTTATTACAGTCCTTGATTACCTGCTTGAAGGTAAAGTGACGGACCAAAAAGTACATCAGTTATTCTTTGCTGACGATGGAGCCATCATAAGTGAAGATCTTACATCTCTCTGTTGCCATGTTCAAAGGAGAGACCCTGAGAACCCCGTCCAAAAAGCAATATCGTACAACGTTCTGATACGACCGCGAACTAAGAAGAAAGGCAGGCCTAACAACTCCTGGTACAAGCAAATGCAAAAAAAAAATCATTCAGTTGGCCTCAGATATGGAACAATACAAAACCGGGAGGATCACTAGTGTGAAGCAGATACGTGGCAAAGTTACGATCCCCTCGACATCGAGATCATAACAGCGCCGAATAACAGGAAAAAAAAAACGATATTAGAAATTTTGGTTTCTATTGAAGGTAGGTACTTTTGCTTATTTCTCAAAAGTACCTTCAATGGAAACTAGAGAAATACCAACTTATAACTGTTCTAACCGTTTTTTGCAAAAACATTACTTTCATAAACAAAATTGGTCAATATTTTTAATTATGTGTGGGTTAAATAATGGCTCATTACAATTCATAAAAGTATTTAAACAAATTCAGTCTCTATCAATTTATCTTTTGGGGTTTCCAGGGCCTTGTGGCTGGAGCTTGAATCAGGGGCGAAATTACCACATCAGTAATTGGGCCATTACCGAAACATTTTACATTGGCATTACTGCTCCATTATTAACAGTAGTGTCGGTTGAAATAATTCAGTGACCTCAAGAGCTCACCGATGCAATGATTTGGCCCCAGGAAATCATATGCGATGCAGTTTTTAGCGAGCAGAGACACCTGTGAAATCATTGGGGGAAAAATATGCATACTCGCTCGCTATGTGTGCTGTTGCTGTGGCCTCATTTTGTTGGAATAAAACATTCCTAAGCTGAAATTAAACATTTCATTCCAATGCATTCAAGAAAAAATCCTCGATTATTGTTCTGAAGTCACTGTGACCGCTCAATCAATTTTTCCCATACCTAAAAGGAAGGGCCGCGCGGTGATCAATAATCTGGAGTCTGTACACAGTTATTAGCTATTCCAATTAAAAATCTAAATTCGTCTTTTTTTATATCTAAAAAACTAAGTACAAATTTTAAATTGGTTTATAAGAAATTGACTATATTGACAAGAATTGAATACTTAAAAAATAGTGGAAGGTACATTATACAAAATTTTGAAAAAAAAAAATAAACTCAAATGTATCTTTTGTTGATTTTAGATAATTTTTCTATTTTAAAGGAAGTCATCCTTTAAGTGTACGATTAGGGGACATCCTGTGCTGTATAGATAGAGTACCTTCATATAGAAAATGAATTCATCAACAGCTTTAAATTATTAATAGACTTTGTGTAAATTTGTATTGACGAAAGTGAAGCGGTTTATGAATGAATACACCTGTATTCATCCTATGGCTAATATTATTAAAAAAAAATTCATATTAAAATATTTTAATTATTTCACCGCGATTATTTTAAATTAGGTTTTAGAAATATATGTTTTCAATTAAATCTATAAAGATAAGCAAATCGATGTATCAGGCCTTTTTTGATTATATTAAAAAAAAGATAGAAACTTTTTTAAAATATAATTTTTCTTTCGAAATTTCTTCATATTCATTATTATACTTCTTCTTTCATATCGAGGTATTTTTAAAAGAATTGAAGACTAAATTCATTATTTAAGTCCAAATAAATTGATAATTTTTAATTGTTGATTTATTTTTAATAAATTCATTACACTAAATTGTATTCTAAATTACATTTGCAGAATTGTGTATTTTCTGGCATTCGATGTTAATATTCCTATTAAGCGTAATTCCAAAACCAACCATAAAATTCCTTTTGCTAAACAAACTAATTTTGCCAAAAATCAACACACTGCGCTATGAGATATTTTGTGAAAAACTTCAAATAGCCATTATAGGTAGGTATCACTGATCTCTATAATACACTGGATAGCGCATCCATACAAGAAAGTTGATGCCATTTGAGAATTGTTATAATGTTGAGTTGCCTATTTTTTTGTATAACGGTATAACTGTATAACATAATGAAATGCAAATTTTTTTATAAAACTGCAACTAAAATATTTTAAATTCACTTTTACAATTATTTTAAGTTACAAAAAATCAAATTTACAAACAAGTGACGTTTCTTTTGCTTTTTTTTCTTAAAAATTCCACTTTGGTTTTTGCCAAAGCCTCACTGAACATACCTAAAGTGTTGAGTTGCCTCACTGAACATACCTAAAGTGTTGAGTTGCCTTCGTACTTGTCATCTTCAATTGGAAGTAGAAAAGCTGTTATACTTTGTAGGGAATCCACTATCCAGTGTATTATAGAGATCAGTGGTAGGTATACGATACATACCGCTTCTACCTGTCTAATGTGGTGAGCGGATGGTGCATCTTTATTTCGTGGGTGCGAATGAAACAAGTTTTTGCGTTGCAAAATATTTTCATCGGATTATGACAAACATACAAAAGGCTTATGCTTTCTTTTATTTTGTGTTGGATTTTGTTGCAAAATAAAATAATAAAAATAAATTCTAAAGTCACTTTTGCGAAGGATTATGATCTCTGGGACTTTTTTTTGTTGTTGTTGTTGTTTCGAAATCTCGAATTTAGGTAGAAATGTAATCGCTTGCATATCAGGTAGGTGTACAGGTAGGTGTATACCTGTACCTGCAACTCCAACATCAACAATAAAATAAATGCAGACCAACCAAATAAAAAGGTGTAGGTACAAAAATAAAAACAAAAAACCATAAAATGTTAAATTTTGACATTTTACAATCCTTGCTTTTGGGATACAAGCATATAAGAACAACTCGCTTATACTTTATAATACTTGAGGACAAGAACACAAAAACGGCAAACAGACCTTTAGAGGCATTGTTATGTTTTGAAACTGTCGCTTGGTTGTTGACTAGAGTGAGTGTAGTGCGGCCGGCTTAATGTTCCTACATATTTATAACGCAGAGGACATTTTTTGGGTAAGGTAGGTATAGGCTTAGGCCATTGAACGGAGAGATTGAGAAGGATTTAAGAGTAAACTCCTTAATTGGATTAGCAGGAAGAAGCAAAACCATTTTTGAGGGTTTAAAGTTCTGTTTTGTTGATGATGACAAAAATTTATTTACCTTTATGTTAACAAAAAAAAGGTAAAGAAAACATTAGGTATTTTGCAAAGAGAGAGTGAGAGAAGAAATAAAAAATGACCTTGTATGTGGCTTATGCCGTAAAACCAATAAACATTTTCCCACTTCATTTTGGCATTTTTCAAGCCAAAATAATAATTTTCAAAAAAAAAAAAAATTAAAGAATCGAAAATCAAAACGAGAATTTTGAAGAAGGCGGTAAGAGGAGGCGTTTGCATTTTTAATCCGAATTGGTTTTGTTTTGTGGTCAAAATTCAGAAGAGAAGTGCGGGTTTAAGGATTTGAGTATATAAAAATAAATACGATTTCTCTATAGAGATGTAGGACCTTATGTTGAATGGGCTACAAAATGATGTTAGATTGTAGACAACATGATTGTTCAATTTAAAATTGGATCTTGAAATATGGGTGGGTATTTCGATTTCCGTCGGCGAATTAATATTTTTTACATTCCTCTATCCAAGCCACTTACATTACTTATACGTTTACATATTTAATTATTTTATAAAATAAATCTTTTATGGTTTTAATATATTTTAATATAAAAAATTTATATTAAATTGTTTTATGTAAGGCATAATTGCATATTTGTAAAGCTACCTATTTAATACACATTCATGAAGGATTTTTTCATTCTATTATTTTTTTTTTACATTCCAGAATCGAATAATTTGTTTTATTTTTCAAATTAACTCGACGACTCGACTGTTCCACATTTGTTCAACTCCCTTTCAAAGTGCAGAAGATATACACTTTCATTAAGATAAGGAAACATTTTTATCAGGCTAACGAAATGTTTCCCTTAAGCAACGAACTATCTGATTTAATGTAAGAAATCTTAGAGCTTAACTGGCTGAACAGAATAGAATGACGGAACTGGAGACGCAGACGGAACTGGAAGAGCTGTCAGAAAGTGTCTTACGTTATTTTTTACTTGTCCACAATGCAGCTGTACAGCTTTGAATGTATTTTAAAGAAAAACAAAAGAATATTCTTGTGTACAAGCTCAGAATTCACATTTTTTGTTTCCAATAATTTTCCTTTTAATATGTGCCTAAATAATTTTTTTCGCGATACAAATAACCACGATATTTTTTTCCGACCCAAAAAGTTGTTTTTTTTCTTCATACAATTTGAAACGTCAAAAGTGCCGTACGTGAAAAGTTAAAAGTTGGCGAACTCTTCCGTCTGCGTCTGCAGCTCCGTATGCGTCTACGTTCCGTTGTGTTCGCAACATTGAATTTGCGTGTATTCAATATTTTAAAAGCTATTCCAGCTTCGGCTCCAGTTCCGTCTACGTCATCATTCTGTTCAACCAGTAAGTCGACAGTTAGAGGGTGGTATATTAGATACCTCCTCCTAAATAAAAAATATTTATTCAAATTTGTATTTCTTATTCATCTTAGGTATTTTTAATTTACTATTCATAAGTTAAGGTAAACAACTAAAATTTAAATACCTACTACGTATACCTAACTTAGCTACCTACGTCTTTTGTTTAAGTATCTAAGTATATAGGTTGGTATGGTATATAATGTACCTACCTATATTTATTCAGCTTTTTTTTATAGAAACCTATACCTAAGTAGGTACATCAAAGTTGGTGTAAGTATTAACATAGATAATTGTTCTTTTTATACGTACGTACATAAACCTGTACCATATTAACAATTTTATGTATGTAACGAAAGTAACTATGTATATAACAATGTATATTATCTATTGATTAAAAATATTTAATCGGTAAGTAGGAAATAATTATCTATTATTGTAATGTTAATAAAATTGCTCTATTTTTGCGTTTTTTTGTTTCCAATAGTGATTAGGTATTTTTTTAAACAAAAAAGAAAACCTTTAAATATAAGTGGGTTATTCTACGAATGATGGAATTTTCGGTGGCTCGGATGATATTTTAAAATCCGTTCAATTAAATAATTGAATAGATAAGATAATTGATAAGATCTTTCTTTCTAAAATTAAATCTGATTGATATCTACTAATGCACAAAATTATAAGGGTGGCACTAAACTAAACTCAGTCCCCTCACGTGCCCTCTTCGCGTTTTCGCAAAGAAAAATCATTACCGTTCTTTTATTTCAGGTTTCACACTAAAATGAAGCCACCCATACTTACGTTAAATAATAAATCTTCGTTATGAAATAGATAAATAATTTTTTACCAATTGATTTTATCGCAAACAAAATTAATTAAACTTTGTCCGCGGCATTTCTAATTCGTATCCCCTGGAATATTGAAACAATCGAAAAAATCGATAACTAGAATATCGATCGAATGTTCAGCGCTTGCAATGTTCTTCTTTTTCAAAAAAATGTCTCTAAAATTGAAATTTTTTATTTTTTTGACTGACCGCTTTCAGAACCGTATAGAGGCGTTCGAACGATTGACTAAGACTAGACTTTTTGGACTTTTAGCTTCCAAAAATGTCGTGCCGAAATATTCACCATTTTATTCCATGTTTTTGAGAATCACCCATGTATATGTAGTTAGGTATAGTTCAGCATATAACCTAAACTACCTACCCCTGAGAAACTAATTTTGCAACATCAGGCCTTGTAGGTACTAACGTCAACGCGCGCCACCACCGGCCGCCTCCTTCCAGCGCCACTAATTACATTATTAAAGTAATCCTCTTATTACAATATAACTCATGTAATTTAATTTAATTTAAATATCCTATTATTTGGTAGGTAATTTCGTTCAGACTTGTTCAAAGCACGGCTAAAAATAACATGAGCTAGATAGGTACTTTGGCATATTTGTAACTTCCTCGCAAGTGGTTTACACATATTAACGAAATAAATAATCAACATACAACAGATTTAATATTCTGTGCAAAGAAAACCAAATTAAATTCCTCAATGAATCGAAGATATTTCTTACCGCAGCAGATTGTTGATTTAATGGAATTCCCTTTAAAATTTGACATTAATTTGAAATTAAAATTTAATTGCAATTTCAGCTGCACCTGATGATGATGATGAAAAAAAAAAATCTCCAATTCCGATTTTATTCCTTGCGCCCGATACCTAGTTTCATCTGGATTAATTATTATGGCCAAGCATAAATCTCATTTTATTAGTTTCCTTTGAGTCCTGCTTCGAAATGTGAAAAATAAAATCCACTCAGATCATTCTGACTCGAAATATAAATAAGTATGTAAACCCACTCAATTTTACCATAAAATTCATTTCTGCTATAATTTTGAGGGGAAACATTTCCCCTTAAGGATTGAAATGAATTCGATCAGGGGCATACACAAAACAGAGACAAAACTATAGACAATGTTAATTGTTTTCAATTCATCTGAAAGAGAAAGTACGATTCTTCTCTTTCACCCTCACAGAGTAATTCATGCTCATGGTTAAATTTAAATTCCCCTCTACCAGAGAGACAAAAAAAAAAAAAAGTCACATTACCCATTACGAAAATTGTAATGGCCGAGAAAGTGAAATAGACATATGGTGGAAGGGCTTAATGTAACAAGGTCGGCAATAAATCATTTTGAATTCTTTGCGCTCTTTCTCGCTTTATCTGGTGCGGCATTATTGTTGCCATCAGAGAGCACAGCTATGGTGGATAATATATTATTTCTTGTTGTTCAACATGCGGTTGCACTTGCTGAGGGTTTTTATTTTACACGATGACGACTGTTATGGAACGAAAAATAAAACCCCTTTTAAGCAAAGTGAGCGAAAGAGAAAGAAATTAAAAATATCCTGGTTCCTGGATGCAGTTTGTGTAGTATATTGAAAAAAAAAAGCCCACAAAAGAGCTGAGTTCATATGGGTCTAGACGCATCAGCCGAATGATTGATTTGCGTAAACATTGTGTTCGGCAACATGTTGCTGACTTTTGTAAAGGAGACGATTAATAAATTGCAATAATTCTTTATTTTATTTGTCGGGTGTTAGAAATATAACCTACTAACTGATAAAAAAAGAAATATTTTATAAAAACGGGAGGTAGGTACCTATATTAGTATGAATCTATCATCAACATACGAGTATCTACAAGGAAGAAATCACGTACCTGCAGGTGGAAAGAAACCTTTCTAAAATGAGCTGATGGACTGATAGGTATTTTCAAATGGAACGTTTTCCATACCCAGCAGTAACACTCAATAGAGCGTACTTTAAAAGAAGATACCTTAAACCTTACCTATCTATTCCTGTTGCACTTGACAATGAATTTTTGTGTATCGAAGTGTCTTTAAAAACAAAAAAAAAACTGAACTGTTGTAACTATGTATAGGTATATTGTTTCTGTCATGTTGTTGATAATTTTAATTTACTTGGACTTCAACAATTTAAAGACATTTTAAACATAAATGGAAAGTTACTCGATCTAGTCTTCACTTCAATTGATGGTGGTATCCGGTATCACAGTGAAAAAATCTATACCTAGTGTCCGAAGAGGAAGACAACCCTCCTCCAGCGCTGAATTTTTTAATATTTCTAGATTCTCATTCTTTTTAATATGATAATTTTAAATACTTTTACATTTTTAATTTAACAAAAAAAAAAACAGACTTTATAAAACTTAATACTTTGTTGTCTCAAGTCTATTGGTCTTGCCTATAAATAATTACTTATTTAGATGTTAATTTTATGGTATTTTCGTTCTTAAAACATTTTATATGATTGTTTTCTTAGGTCTGTATCTACCCCTTTGATATTATAAAATTGAGATCTTCTATTCCAGATTTGTAAGATAGTGAATCAATCAGAATCAAATTATAGTCTGCATACAAGCTATCTCGAAGTGAAATTAATTTAGAACATTATTGTCAAGCCAGGGACACTTTTAAGGTTTTGAGTTTAAAATATCTGAATTACATTCAAAAGATGCAATGAGATCTTAAGATGAATCCGAAATTTTTCTGGAAATTCATTAATAGTAAAAAAAAAGTCTTCTTCATACCCGTCTGTACTCAAGTCAAACGGCATTTCAAGAACGCAACTATTTTATGACTTCTTTCAAAGCACCTTCAACTGTGATACTTACAATTGTGATACTTTAAACTGTGATATTTCTAACTGTGATAAATTTGACCTTTTAAAATCCTTTTCCTACTTGACTAATTCAATTTTAATATTGACAACACTTAAAAGTTTATATCTTATTTATATGATAGTTGTGTAAGGCCCTGATGTTATAATTTCTAATATTTCAAAAAAACTGTGGAAGTCACTTGTCGTTACCTTTTTCGGTTCTTTTTAGCTTATCAATGTCTTCTTCCATATTTCCATCTATTTGGAAAAATTCCTTCATAATCCCTCTACATAAGAAAGGTAAAAAAGATGAGATTATAAATTATAGACCTATTGCTCGATTATCAGTTATTTCCAAGCTTTTCGGGGCTATTATTTGTGAATCCTTGTGTTTTTATGTCAAATCATTTATACTAGTTCCAAATTAAAATGGTTGTAGGTACAATGTACCACCTGTAACCTTTTTAATGGAATTCGCTAAATATTATATTGATTTGTTTAAAAATAAGGAATAAATAGATTGGCGCAAAATTTTAAACAACATCATGTTAAAGTATTAGCATGATACTAATTAACAATTTTCTAACTTTAAAGCTCTTAAGTACAATGTTCTTAATTTTGAACATTTTTTAACTAGTATCTTACTAACTATTTTCTTATTAAATTCCAGCTGAACACGGACACGCCTAAAACTGTGACAGTTCATACCATTTTCACATTTGTAATTGTCAAAGTGACATGTGGAGTTAGTACAATACTAAAAAGATAAAATAGGTGATAACTATATCTCCAGTCAAACAAAAATAAAACGAATTAAAAATACCAAAAAAATTAATTCGTATAAGCAATTGGTGGTAGCGCCTTTAAGTTGTTGTTCACAAATTCAATGAAATTGACGGAATAAAGAATGGTCAAGTCTAATAAACTGACATTCTAATATGAATAGTACAATAATATTAATGATAAAATAGGTATTTTGGCGATTTTAACTTAAGTAAGCGATGCTAAATCGTTTAAAATTTGTAAATTTGTAAAAGCCTAGTATCATACTATAAATGCTTTAGAATCATACTAAATTGTCTAAAATGCGCCATTGTGTTTTTAGTAAGGCATTCGACAAGGAAATACTGGGATTTAGCAATCAGTTTTTAATATGGCTTGAATCTTATTTAATTGATAGATCTTACACGACACTTTCCAACGGTTGCGAATTAATTTAAGTTTAAGGTCGATTGCGGAATACTACAGGGAAACCATTTAGGTCCTGTGCTTTTTATTTTATTTATTTACGACTTACCATCTTTATCTATTGAAGCACTTGAAGTGTCTCATTGATGGGGACGATGTTACAATCTTCAAAACTATTTCAAATTCTCGTGATTGTGAAGAATTGCAAAGTTAGCTTAATTCGTTTTTTGAATGGTGTGTTCGTAATTGTTTAATTCTTAATAGAGTGAAAGCTCCTATTGCGGACAGCTCCATTAAGCAGACAATCCCCTAAGGTGGACAAATTATCACGGCTGTGGATCTTGGATCTCAATTCCATACATTTAATGATCCCTTTAGCAGACGAGATCATGACATAATCTCAAACGACAAAAATCTCGACAGACAATATCTAGAAAAAAATCTCGACAAAAAAAAAATTATTCTAGATTTGTTTTTTTTTTTACCTTTTTAAGAAGTTTAAACTCAAATAAAATTCATTTTAATTATTTCATCGGTTTTTGGGAACTTATTTTATTTTTAAATTAGGGGGTTATTTCATGATAAAATAAGTCACCAAATTTGGGCACTTTTTCCATTCTTATATTAATTTGATGAATTCGTGTGAATTTTTTTATGATTACATTTTCATGTCTTGAAATTTTAAATGTGCAACTTTGGGCCACGTATGTTTATTTAGAAAACAGCTGTTGATATTGGATATATTGGATACCTAAATTCAAAGTTTCTAATTTATTTTTTGGTTGGCGACTTATTTCATGCGCTTTTAGGGATTTATTTTATTTTTGAATTTGGGGACTTCAAAAAAAAACCAAAACGTTTTGGGGAGTGGTTTCATTTTTGGATTGGGGGGTTATTTAATATGGGAGTTATTTCAGGGATCCTTTTTTTTCCACTCACGCTTTGATAATAAGCGATCATAACCAAGACTAAATTCAAGTTACTATTTTAACAGTTGTTTTGTTAAAGAGCAAAAAACAAATAATCTAGAATTAATATATTAATTTTTGAGACAATGTTTACAATTCTTTGTAGTAGCCGTGGCGTGATGGTTAGTGCGATGGACTGTCATGCCGGAGGTCTAGGGTTCAATCCCCAGCCTCGCCACATATTTATTTAAAAAGAAAAAACGGCTACTGCCTCTTGCGAGGAATTGACAAATCCTCCAAGAGCATCTCCTGTCACAGAAAAGTGCCGCTCGTTAGCCGTTCGAATTCGGCAATAAACTATAGGTCCCCTCCATTCCTGCAGACACGAACACAGGAATGGTTGAGAGTTGTAAGTCACTAGGCCCTAGTTCTTCATGAGCTGTTGTGCCATCAAATTTATTTTATTTAGTTTACAATTCGCGTGAATTGTAAACATTCTCAAAAATTAATTTACTAATTCTAGATTTTTGTTTTCTAAATTTTTATACTTCTAGATTTTTGTTTTATAGATTTTTGCTTCTAGATTTTTGCAACTCTAGATTTTTGCAATTCTAGATTTTTACTTTCGAGATTTTTGTTTTCTATATTATTGCTTTCTAGATATCTAGATATAAGTATTTTAGATATAAATGCATAACGGATTTTATTCCTACAGCTGTAGTATGGTTTTTTCTTGTATCTTCATGTTCATTTTTAGTTTGAATGAATTTCATAGCTTGTTGGTGCAAACATGTTGCCTGATGCCACTAGATACCATACATACATTTCCTTATACTGTTTCTAAATATTTTGTATTTTTTCCCTTTCCTGATTCCATATTCATCCCAAACGATTAAAATATACTAATTAAGAACGATTTGCTCCTTTAAATAAAATTTTAAAAATAATTCAAAATTATTATTATTTTTTTTTTTAAGAAATGGTAACCTGGTTCCACTGAACCAAAAATTATTGAATTCAAATTTTATTTAATCTTAAAATCTTAAAATCAGTATCGGTAAAGTGTATATGGGCATTATATTTGTGACTTCATCTTTTATTTTAATATTAGTGCAATCATTAGTATAAGAGAAATTGTGTTAATTAAAAAAAAAAAAAAGAGGTGTCAAATTACTGTCCAATTCTTTAGATTGGCTGCTTTGAATATTTTTTTTTAAATCAAAGGCAATTTTAATTTGCGTATTTCCATTCAAAATATCCACATAAATTTCATTTCAAAGTGTTATTACTTTTTGATTAAGTATTCGTATTTATTAAATTGTCGTTATAGATAATATTATATGGCTGAATAGTAATTGCCGTTGAGAATTTATATAGATACATATTACATATAAGTATAAAACTTAATTAGCATTTGAAATCAATTGAATTGACTCATAAACAAAACAACTGTGTCAAGAAATCTTCAAAATGTTTATTTTGGTATAATACTTAAGTTTATTCAACTTCATAGCAACTACACATTTCCAAATATCAACAAAGAAGTATCTATATAATATATGAGCACGGTGACCATACTTACAAATAAAATGGGCACACATATTGCTTCTTTTTAATCACATGATGTGCTAAATGTTATAACATTTGCATTTTTAAATTCGAAATATGCATACACGGTAGTAAATAGTTTTACTGTTAAAGAACCCCGCATTAAATGTATGAAAAATTTGTCCCGGCAATTGGCTGAAATTTTAGTGTGTCACATTCATGCTATTCTGAATTTCTGATCGAAAATGTCTAAAAGTTGAACGTTCAATTAAATTAATAGATTCAGGGTAACAGAGTATAACAGATTTTTCTTTAACGCGGCAGGGTCCCGTTCTTTTTGCACATTGATCAACAACTCCTTTTAATACCGATAAACTGTTATAACAGTTACATTTAAACTGTTATAAATTTAAATTTTTCTAGTCTCGTCCAAAAAAAAGGACGAAACTAGAGAAAACCTCTTGGGAAGATGTTGAGTTTCAGTAGACTTACAGCTTTTCCCTTTTTCCTTGAGGGTATGGAGAAGTCATCATCATATCTACTTATTCGTTGAACTGATGCTTTACAGTCTGAACAGAATAGAATGCTGCAACTTGAACTGGAGATGGAGCTTCAAGTGTTGTACCTCCTATTTTTTTAAGCGCCCACTATGCAGCTGCTTTACAGCCTTTAAAGTATTTTGAAAACAAAACAAAAAAACAATATTCTTTTGTACGGGATAATTTTTTCGCCACACAAATAACCACAATATATATATAGCAAAAGTAAAGCCGAAAACAGATGTGCAGCTTTTACCCATGCAGCGAAATTAGAAATAGAGATATCGTTCAGCGAAGGCTGCGTGCAAAGCCTGGAATATGTCAGCCCTCATAAGAACCTGTGTAATTTTCACTGCATTATAAAAAGCTGCACATCTGTTTTCGGCATAAAAAGTTCGTGAGTCCTTGCGGATCCGACTGCAGCTCTGTCTGCAGTTGTGTTCTATTGTATTTGTAGCATTGATTTCATGTGTATTTAACATTTTGACAGATGTTCCGGCTGAGACTCCGGCTGCGGCTGTATCGCATTGTGTTCAGCCAATGCCTTGACGATCGTTGATCAGTTTCGCGCCTCTCTGTCTCTGTAGTTAGCTATATACCTAAGTACTTGACTGCTTGATAGAACATCAGCGTTTGTTACTTATATACTTAATACCGTTTTCGTTTGGTCGTACGGAAGCATTCTGAATGCATGTGCGTGAAGTTACTACCGCCATTTTCGATTTTCAAAAAATACATACTGTGCTGTATTATGCTCAACCTGTGCTGCGATGTGCCGTAAATATTTTTTCAAATTCGCGATTTTGCAAATTTTACTAATGAATTTGTTTTTTTTAAATTAAGTTTTTCTAATAAGTTTAATTTGTGCTGTTTTGTGCTCAAAAAATGATACTAAGAACCGAAGAGATAAAAAACATCGCATATTTGCAACTCTTACAAGCAAACGCAAATGTGCGAAGCACCTTAGCGTGAAGTTAGCACCGCCATTTTCGATTTTCAAAAAAATAAAGGTTGTGCTGTATTGTACCCAACTTGTGCTATTTGTGCCGTGAATTTGTTTTTTAAAATTCACAAATTTGCAAATTTTGGAGCCAAAACTTCATTTTGCGAAGCGTGAAGTTAACATCGCCATTTTTGGTTTTCAAAATCCTAATGGATGTGCTGTATTGTGCTCATCTTGTGCTACGTTTTGCTATAAATATTTTTTTTCAAATTCGCAAGTTTGCAAATTTTACGAATGAAATTTTTTGCAAAACAACGATTTTCAAACAAATTAAACTTGTGCTGCTTTTGTGCTCAGTTTGTGCTACCAAGTGCCGAAAGGATAACAAAAAAATTTGCAAATCTAATCAAATCTAATCTTTTCATTGAGAACTTTTCTCTGGCGATTACCTTCAAAAACTATATAAGAAATAAGAATGTTTCCGACATGCCATCTTGAATAATTTTTAATACAATCCAGTTTTAACAATGTCCTATTAAGGACATTGTGGACTTTAATTACTAAGTGGACTTTATCAGTTTTTAATCATGAAAAGTATATTTGAGACCTTTACACCGAACTTAAATTAAAAAAAAAAAGTCGGATGGTCACCATATTCGTATGGATCATAAAATAAACAACTTATTGTTCCTCTCATCATTAGTCAAGCCAGCCTTTATTTTTTTTTGTTCATGGTATATCTTATAACTTTCCTTGCAATTAATTGACAGCTAATTTTATATTGAATAAAATTTGCTTATCGTTTATTATTTAAAAAAATAATGTGACTTTTAGGTGCGCCTATGCACACTCATGCGGTGATGTATGAAAAATATGGGTTAATTCCTTGTTGTATTTTATTACCATTCGAAGACATACAGCACCGTATATGCAAAAGAATATTGCGCAAGCAGTCTCATTACCCGATCTCACGCAGGCATAAATAATTTTAAACCAAGGTCAGTTTATCGCAAACGCGGACACGGATCTGTGAAGTCCTATGACTTATTGACCATATTGCCACAGAATGCAACTTGCACCAATTCACCTGACTATATAGGGTCTGACTAGTGACTATGAAATCACCAAAGATATATACCCGAAGCAAGATTCTTTCATGAACATCGAATAATTTACGATGTTCCCAATGTGAGGTTAGGGTTAACGCCGTCGGCCGCCGCGCGCCGCCCGTGGGTCGATTTCCATAGTATAGTCGTGCGCTGCCTGGGCATACGGGGTTTGTATACTGCTCCCATAATCTTTGAGCAATAAAATTGAACGTTTTATGTCAATTTGAAATTTTTTCCTAGCCTGGATTTTTCATTTACAAAGCCTATACCAGACAGTTTGTCGTCGATTTTGAAAACCAAATCTTCGAATCGGTCGTAAAAATTTTACTATCATGCTTTCGAAAAGTAAAAGTGACATTTTAAGTAGGGATTCGGTTGTACATTATTTTTTTTTATTTTAATGTTTTTCAATTGATCTGTCTCCTTTATTATTATACTTGACCTATTTTAAAGACATCAAGGTTATATGAACTAGCTGAACTTCTTGCTTGTATTTTAATAATATTAATGTTCTCAACACAAAAAATGTTTTAATGAGTTTTGAAGGCTATTAAAAGAAGTTAAATTAAACACCCTTTAACCGATTTAAAAAAAAAAAAAACGATGTACATAAACGGTTACAAATTAATATAAATCGTTTGGGTGACTGTAATTTTTGAAATATGTTTACACGAATGTTAATTGCATTCAAGTTTTTCCGAAAATATTATATTTGTAATTGTTGTTTGTGTTAGTTTTGATTTTCTAACCAAAGCAAATGCAGTCAAAATCTGTTATAAACGAACTCGATGGAACTGGTGAACTCGTTCGTTATATATCCGGTGTTTCGTTATAACCGATTTTCCATTTTGTTTGTTCTTTATTAAAATTAAAAAGTGGACGAACTTTTTTTATTTTAGCAAAACTTTTAATTATTTACAAAGTAGGTAATCTGTGATTTTTTTTTGCAATCGATACAGAAGTCGATACAGAAAACTCTGCTGCCAAATTTTTATTAGAATCACCAGCTCCGGCCTTGAAACTATTGCAGAGTTTTCTTCAATCGTAAAAACTCTACGTTTTGAATTCATTTTGAAAAAAAAAATAATACATTTAACCTTTTTCTTTATATAAAATATGACTATTCCAGTTCATCTCAGAAATAATAGAATGCGAAATTCGCGCTTAAAAAACAGCAAAAGGGAAATCCGTTATCATTTTAAATGCACGTAATTTTCAATGCCTACTTATTTTTTTTTAATATTCGTTATAAGCGATAGATTTTTAAATTTTCCATTTAAAGGCTCTCCCAAACCAACGCGATTAATCGCCGCGACATTAGAAAACAATAACAACAACACGTGGTTGTCAAACAAAACAACACGTTGTTGTTATTGTTTTCTATTGTCGCTGCGATTAATCGCGTTGGTTTGGGATAGCCTTAAATCTGTTCGTTGTGAGCGATAATTCGTTTTAGGCGATATCGTTGAAACCGATATTTAGTAAGTACAATTTGAATGAACCTCGGCCGGGACTTCGAGATTAGTTCGCAATAACCGATATTTCGTTATAACCGATGTCGTTATAACCGATTTTGACTGTAGTTAAAAATAAATAGCTGGAAGTTGGGTAAGAGTACCTATACATGGGTAAAATAAGGTCCCCCAATAATTTACCCAAGTGGACAAATCACTGGTGCTAGAACGCTATATCATTTGTATAGGCAATAAATACTTAATTGTCTTTAACACAACCACAACTCGCGTGATCTATCACACATAGAACGTCTTGAACATGTAATAAAGTGAGAGTTCCTAAATATTTCTTCCAATTTAGATAATTTCTTAATTATTGATTTAGAGCGGTGTATCACGGTTGGAAAAAGGCTTACAATTGGTATAACTTTTGTACCAACTGTTTAAATTTTCCAGTAAAGAAGTACCACTTTTCAACTTTCAGTTCTTTTTCACATTTTGTGTTAAAGTTGACTTAAAATTTATTCCTTTATTCAATTAACTTAATTTTAAAAAAATCGTGCAAACGTTTTCATAACATTTTAAAAATATTGCAATGACTTTTAGAGTAAACATTTTGATCAAATTGGGTTGAGCGGTTAATGAGAATATCGAAAATAAAAAAAAAAAAAAAACGGTCCTATGATATGTGCAGTTCCGTTATTAAATACGTTATTAATTTTGGTATTTTCTTTTTAACCAAAATGTAGAGCATACCACTAATAGTATGCACAAAAATTAATGAAATATCTTTATAGCCGTTTTTGAGATAAATAACTTTTTTCAAAACGGCTGTATGGCAAGTGTACCGTTATTTTTTGAGCTAAAAAAAAAAATCTCGATCTTCCCACTAGGGAATCAGCCAAAAATCTTATGCTCCAAGTTTGAAGAAAGTCGCTTCAGGCTGTAGCGAAAACAACTATAACTATAACAATAACTTGCCCTTACCTACATAATATTGCAAGTAAAAATGGGAAAATTCAGTACGTTGGTCATCTAGATTGCATGATCTAAAAAGAGTTGATTATTTGTGTGATAAATGGAGACACACCCTGTCGGAAGGTTAGCTGCCACTGCTATCGATTGACAGTTGTTGTCAATAAACCTCGTACGAAGGAACTTATTCGAACCAAATCCACATACAAAGAAGGAGTCACATTAAAATTAAATAAAAGTAATGAATTAATCTAAATCGAAATTTATATGTATAACATATTTTATGAGAATTTTACAATTAACACCTATCAATTCCGTTTTATACGGCCCATATCTATACTATTGAAACTTAATTTTATTTCACTTGCTTTTGTGTTCAATGTTAGCTCAAAGTAAAGTCAAATGCACACAGGCCACATGATGGGTTACAAGTTCACAAATGATGAGCCAAAAGTCGATATGAAATTCTTGTGTAAGTCTGGCCCATTGATTGCGGATTTTTGACCCACTT